>CM040406.1:21235087-21867280 GCA_022702515.1 Ilyophis sp. 1 JC-2022 | reverse complement strand
ATAATAAAACGTGATGACATTACCAGAGTAGCATGGTCCTTGTCCAGCCCACCTCAGGGTGGTTGTTCTTCCTGGTTTGCCGCCTCTCTCACGCCGGCACAGGTCTCTTTATGTGGTAGGTGCGGCCGTCGGACCCGCACACGGGGCCAGCAGGAGACGCACACGCATTTGGGTTTCCGGGTCATTGAGCCCGTCGCGAGCCCCGCGACCTCTCTGCTCCTTCCTCTGACAATGGAGCCCTTTCACCACAGCGACCATAGAAGTCCTGGGCCCCGTCGGGGTCACACCACCATGGCCCTCAGCATTTCCACACTGCTCGCAGCACCCACATCTGTCCTGCACCCGATCCGGACGGGCAGTTACGGTGGTGCCGCGGGCAGCGGCGCTCCTCACAGACTCCGCAGCCCTCGCCCTCTTCCCACAGCCGGAGCCAGCCACGGTGCTGGGGCGGTACCTCGCGGAAAGGGGGAGGTGCAGACTCAGGCCGACGGCGCATACAAAAACCCTAAACCAGGCCATTCCCTCACCCTCCCGCTTGTGAACCCCCCACACTCAGAGGACACATTAAACACACGTTGTCGCGTTGTTTCTTGGTTCCCTCATTCACTTTTCTCCTATTCTCTGCACCCTGAACCTTGTTTTATATCCGACAAATAAAAAAATAGTTACTGAGTCTTCTTTTTCCTTCTCCCTGCTCAAGAATTATTTGTGAAACTTACACGGAGGACAGACTCCACGTTCTGTCACAGTCACACCTTCTCCAGTTAAGATGCTGAATTTTTACTGTGATTAAGTAGAATTACAGTGAGATGAAGACTCACGGAGAGAAGAGAGGCTCCAGAACAAGGACTCTTTCAGTGGAGATCAAATCATTTCCCAACAAAAACTTTTTCTTTCTCAGGTCCACCAAGAATATCAAGCAGCCAGTCCATAGTAAAGATTTAACCAATCCTTGAAATGAGTCTAGAGATCTAAATTTCCTCACAAAAGAAAGAAAATACGCCTTTTTTACCCTCCTTCCCTCTCTCACATCATGCCATGTCTTCTTTCGCTTTAGTAGTCCCTTTTCTTTTTCATATTCTGTGCTTCCGTCACTTCATCTGTCCATTTTAGTCTTCAGCTTGTCTCGGGATTTCCTCACCTCTTGCTTGCGCCCTCGTTCTCGGTAGATTCGGAAAGTTTGTGGGGGAGGCGGGATACTGTTTCTCCCCTCTCTTTCTCGTGCTTTTTCTTTTTCTCCTCCTTTACAACAACTCTCTCTTTCTCCCAGGCCAAGCACCTCAGAGTTGGGGCAGGACTGGCGCTGGGCCTTCAAAAAGTGCAGAGCGTATTAAAAAAATGCCGTCGATGCTGATCAAACACACGGCATGCCGGTCACCTTGGCACCCCTACAGACCGTGAGCACCCCAGCAACGATCCAGAAAAAACAAAGGCACGGACAGAAGAAGTGTAGGCACTGACATGAAAGCCCCAACACAAGGACAGTATTATCTCGTCATTCTTTGTTCATTTCCCCTCTCTCTTTCTCTGGGAGTATGGACTCTAATACAGATCTGTGAAATTCCTGGGCTTGGGCATGCAGGCCTTTGTGCATGGCAGTCAGCATATGGTGAGTGATTGTACTGTTTTTTGTGTGCACATATTTTTATAGGATGGAGAGAGAATGAGAGACTGGTAGAGAGAGAGAGAGAAAGAAGAGAGAGAGAGAAGCATGAGAGAGAGAAGGAAAGAACTTGAATAACTGTTTAGTTATTCATTAAGGCAAATTGGATCGGTTACATCTTAATATGCTTATGGTAAACAAGCAATGTGGTATTATTTTACCCATATGTTTTTTCATCTTGATATTAATTCCTATAAAAAAAAAAAAAAAAAATAAAAAAAAAATAGAAAAAAAAAATGGTTTTTAGAAACAAAGCAAGCATGGATTATCTCGTATTTGTAGGGGGGGGGGATGACTCAATAAAAACTCATAAATGATGAATCATAAAAACTCCAGCTAATATTAAATTTGATGCCAACTATTTGGCAAATAGTAAATAACATGTATTCTATATCTAAAGAAAAAAATAACTTGTGTTTTGGGTATGAGGGGGCTTCACTGGAGAGTGTGAGTGAGGAAAGCATATTAGAGTTTCCAGGAAGGGGGATATGTTAAATGCAATCAAACTAATAATAAATAAAAATCAGTACAAAGGTCAATACACATAAAACAAAGATTTTCACCTTTTCTGTAGTCCCTGAATACAATTGACTATTATTACGTTAAGAACTCCTCTCTTCCTCTTGAATCTGAATTGTCATTTTCAGCATGTACTGTATACAGCGAGCCAAATGGATCAGTGTTCCTGTCACTAAGGATTCAAACATCTATGAGCCAAATCTATTTTCAAGAGCTGATAACAGACCACAGATATTGTATAATTGAAAGTCTTAAAAGTTTATTCTCAGAACCAACCAGATATAATAGGAATTCTCATAATTTATCTTTATAAATGATCTTTTATTATTATTTATAGAAATATATCCTGCGTCTTTCCAACTTGCCACTGCTTCTGTTAAAAAAAAAAAAACTATCTAAATAACAAAACCCTTGACTGTGGACCATGTTTACCATGAATGGAATTATTACAATGTGAACATCTCAACTAGCAGGCACGCTTCATTTTAATCACACTGATATTTGAAAATAAATATGATTCTGTTGTGTCAGCTTAATTAGATCATATTAAATATGAATAACATTGTGTGCCAAAGATAATTTTTCAAAGGAAAAAAAAATCTGAAGATACTGTAAATGTTTTTGAACATTTTCCTATTCTCATTGAAAAATCTTGGCTTGTGCAGTAATCAAATAAAAAATGTGAAAACTGGATTGCATAAATGTGGCCTTGCATAATGTTATTTTGTCTGATTGATAACTTTGAAACAAAACTTAAATAAATTACTCCTTGTCTTCAAATCACATCCTTTTCTGTAATGTATTCTTCCACAGATTTATATGGCAACATGATTAACAAGAGGACATACAGTACATTTATTCCGTGATAAGCTACACAGAAAACATTAAACGTTACATTATTAATAATAATACGAATTCTCAATTCCCTGTGTCCCCTGTCATTTTGGTACTTCATCAGCTTACTTACAGCCCCTATCTATTTTTTCCTATCAAACACAGTTCCTATCTAATTAAATACGTTTTTAAAGGGATGGTTCACTATCTGTTTTTTTTTGTTGTATAAATCATTTGCGCACGTTCTCCATTGGCCCAGACCTCTGGAGGTATAACGTCGCTGTATAAACTGCTCCGGAGTTATTTGCAGTGTAGAAGTTATATTTCTAGAATAGCCTGGCCCTGTTCCTTCATCGCATACAAGAAATGTCTGGGCACGTCGCCGAACTAAAACTGAAGTGGCACGCATACGCGGTATCCCTATAATGTTATCGCAGGAAAAAAGGCGTTTCTGAACTATCGTTCCTTTTGCCGTCAGCCGGTTTCCGTACTGAAGTTTTTTCCGCAAGAAAATAAGAGGTCGATGAATCCAAGCACACACACACTGGCATAGGACACGGCTAATGATAACTTCTACCCAAATGAACTGAGTCGTCTTTGAAAAGCGTTGATGTCCTATAGACCTCCTATAGAGAGCAAAATACCCTAACTGACAGTTCGATGCTGCTGTGCCGGGCCGTAACAATTTGCCAAAATGTTGCAAGACGGGGACAGGGTTTCCGCAGGGGCGTCTTTCACCCCGGCCTCTCCTACAACCCTAGCCACGTCAAAGTGTTCGCTCTTCTGGAAGCTCTGCCCAGGGCTTCAGCCGCTCAGGGAGAGGGCAAAGTACCGTGACAGTGTGCTGCTTCCTCGGACTCGACTTTCCAATGAAACTAACTGGACAGAAGATTTGTAGATCGGGAGCTGGAGATACAGCTGGGTACCGTTAGCTCACTTGCTAACGTTAGATAAGTTTTGATCGAATGATGGAATTAAACCAGGGTGTAAGCTATGTTAAGAAAAGTAACATTAGTGCTTTTTTTTTTTAAACAGATATTCTTGTTAGTTGGCTGGCTAGCTAGCTATCTAGCTTACAAGATATGTGGTAAGGTTCTAGCTTATTAAGACTTGTTTGTCTGGCTAATAGCTAAATGTTAGCTAACTTGCTTGAACGCTAACTAGTCATTGGGGTTGATAATACAATATAATCTTTTACGCGCCGAAGTGACGATAGAATCTAAGCGAGTGCTTCCAACGAGAAACAAGTTACGCATATAAGTTATACAAAACAATAGTTAAAACGTTATGACGATGTATTTCCGTTGGTCGTAATTGCCACCCATGCCTCGCTTGTTGCAGTTGAGATTTAATTACACGCTAGATGTTTGCAGTTGTGTGGGTTCCTCGGAGCTCTACTCCTGGCAGAGGAAAGAAATATCAAAAAAGGAATACTGTCTGCACGATGGACCCCCATATGCCAACGGAAGACCCCCATGTTGGACACGCCCTCAATAAGGTAATGGCAGCACCTGTTTCAAACTCGCCCTTTACCGTTTCATCCAGAATGAGGCACCAGTAATATCCCTCTTTGGTAATCTTGGCATAGGTGCTATTAATAACTTAATTTCTAAGGAAGGAAGTACAATTTGTAAAAAAATATTGACCAGAAGAACAGAAAAAACACAAGTTTGTGGTGCTGCGTACATTCAGATCCTTAAAGACATCAGGAATAGATTTGAGATGCTGCGTGGGAGGCAGGTCCACCTACATCCCAGGCTGGGACTGCCACGGCCTGCCCATCGAGATGAAGGTCCCCTTTGGGAGCTGGGTACCCAGTGGGCTGACTCCTCTACAGATCAGACAGAAAGGTTAGGGATCAAGGGGCAGGGAATGTGGCTGCTGTTCCTCTTGTTATGAACACCAAGAGAGAAATGCTGTTGTTGTTGTTACCATTGTGGAAACAAAATGTCAACAGAGTGCATTGTGTGGCTGGAGGGAGTCAGATGCCAACATTTTCCAATATAAGGATAGAATAGATTAGCCTTTTTAGACCTTCTCAGTATCCTAATTCCACACTTTATTTTTTCTTGGGAAATTCCCTTGATTTCTAAAAGCCCATGTTCCAAGCAAACAGTCATTTGCGGTGAAGTGGATCCATTTTTAAGGACCAGCAGCCCTCTGTGAAAGGTGTTGATGAAATGGTTTGCCTGATGAATATTCATAGAGGTGCTCTCCAGAGTATTTACTCATTTTACATTACTGAGCGAGAGTCCTCAGCCAATCAAGTGCTCACCACGAGATGCGAGCTGGGCTGTGTAGTCACAGGATTGAGCAGCAGAAGATGACTAGTAGTCCACAGTGACGGTGCAACGTTAGCGTCCCTGCCAGAGAAAAGGTGGTTTAAGATTTGCGGTCAGGGTTCTCTTGGGTTACCACACACTACTTTCATTCCATCTCATTTTTATTGAAATTTTCCTCCAAATTTGGTAGCCAATTGACCTTTAAGTAATTAAATTCACCCTGATGTAGCACCCGCTGAGAATTCACCGCTACAAACCCCGTCAGCTGGCAGTAGGAAAGTGAAGGCCATTCCACGCCCTATTCAAGGCGCGACCCCTCCAAGTCCTGACCGCGAATTCCAGCTCGCCTGATGGCCGATTGTATTGCAACGATTCTCCCCTGCGAATCCCTCCCCCCACCCTGGGAGCGGCCGCCAATTGCCGCTCGCCTCAGGCCCAGCCATACTTGGATCTGGCAGGACCGGGATCGTACCCCGATCTCGGGCCATTCCGTCTCGTGACATTCCAGAGCCACCAGTTGTTTGAGATAGGTGAGATACGCCTCTCCATTAACTGGAGGGAGCTAAATAGGGTCACTCTCTCACTGGCAAGCGCATCAGAGTAGTGTGTATGCTTCAGCTGCAGGGTTCCTGGAAAAATCTAATATTTTCTATTTCTTCCTTTCTATGCACATGCCAGCTCGGGAATATGCTGAAGGGAGCCATCTCTCGGCAACGCGCAGCCTTCCAGCGGTTGGGGGGTTGATGGCCGACTGGGACCAGGTTGCTACTACACCTTCGACGGGAAATACGAGGCTAGCCAGCTTCGTATCTTCCAGGAGATGCACAGCAAAGTTGGTGAGAAAGCAGGGCTCGCTCACTCGGTCGTGGGCTACACAGACCAGACAACGCATTCACCGACGGCGTCAGATGGAAACGGCACCGTGCTGGATCTCCCTCGCTCCACAGTTTGATAAAATCACTTTCTTATTTTCTCACATTTTACACTGTAGTTGTGTTATCTAAATATTAACCGTATTAGCATGGACCTGTGACGGAGTCTGACCAACCAACCTTCTAAACAAGAAGCTTTTCTAAGATTTTTATTAAATTACTCTCCTGAACTTGAATATAAAAACAGCAGTGAATAAAGTTGTTTTGATAGGTTCACTCCCTCTCATCTGAATCTAAGCTGTTGTCCTCTGCAGGAGTTTCATCTATCAGCGACTATAAGCGGTATTCTGGTCTCCCTCCTCCAGTAAGAGGTCACTTTGAGAAGAGGTACTTTCTTAGAAGTTGTCATTCTGTCCGCAGCTTCCTGTGACACGCACTGATCGCCTCTCCTCCCTGCCCTTCAGCTTGTGGAGAGTGGAGAAACAGAATAAATCAATAAAATTATATATTTACACCTCTTCCCTTTCTCTGTCTTTCTGTTTGTCATTTTTCTTCCACTGTAGTAGGACAGCCCTGGCGGAGGCAGAGTTGGAGTACTAACCCCCAGCATGTGAGCCTGGCCGTGTACGCCACCTATCCCTGTGAAGACTCCACCCCCAAGCTGGCTTCATTGTCAGGGTGAGAGGTTCCTCGAACACCGTCTCCAGGCACACCCAAAGCAGGGAGCCACTCCCATCTGTGTGAAACGTTTTTTGCCTTTTGTCTGTATTACAATGTATGGAGGATGAAAGCGAGTTGAAAAGATGTGAACAACGGTGTGCTGATCCAGAACAAATTGCGGTCTGCAGTTCCTGAAAATATCAATGGAATGCAGCCCCAAAAATGCACATACTGTTTCTTTAACTTTTCTCACGTCTTTCCAAATGGTACCGATCCATTTTACCTAGTACTCTGGTATTATAAATCCACACCAACACCAAGCGTACTCCGCATTATTTCAGCTTTGTATGACAATAGGCTAAGAAAAAACCACCGGTTATGAGCATCGAGATGCTGAAAAAGGAGTACATTGAGGTTTGGTTGTGGTCACCATTTGATTGATAGACTGGCCTGCCTGTGGTGTGGTTCATCCTCAGAGAATGGAGCAGTGTAGCCGTGTTAGGTTTGGACGACCCAGCCCTGGACAATCCCCAGCCAATCAGGCGGTCTGCTATTCATGCCTAATGCAAAGTGAGTGGAGGGCCCTGACAAGCTTTTGCTGGAAACGCATAATACGTGCACACACACACAATGGAAATGCACAACATGCACACGCATGTACAAACTGCCCCCCCCAAAAAAAAAACATACGTACACACGTGCAGCATACAAGCTTTCAGTCACAGGCATACATGATTGTCTGGGGGATTGAAAGAACACTTCTAATAGCATAACACTTATAATGAATCAAATCCAGGCTTTGCTAGAGGCAGGTTAGTACAATGAGTGGAAAACTGCCTCTCTGATGGTATGTTAACTTGCTCAACTCCTCCCCCAAGATAAGATCTGAAATGGCTCAAGCCTGCTATGCATTAGCAGGTGCTACTTCCATCTCTGGGATGTGCCTCAAGTCTCTTTGATAAAAACACCTATTGTCCTATCATCTGAGAGCCACATGAATGCAATACAAAACCACTTTATATATCCCTCACTGATACATACACCGTTGAATAATAATTTATGAAAATGTTGTCGTTATGGCAAGTTTTTTTTTATGGGTGGTACTCTATAGTGAAGAGCGCTGATGTGTCACAGCTCCTTCTGGTGGCCACAGAGCGCATTGCAAGTCTTTCGGCTGCACTAGGCACACAGTTGGACACCGTGGACTCTTCACTGGTAGGCTCTGGCTCTGCTTACCACTGTACCACACTGTGTCCTCCATCTGAAATGTTCTGGTTCAGCTGTCCTCTCTCTCTTCAAGTTCAAAAACTATCCAGGGATCTAACACTTACTGTAAAATCATACTTCATGTAAAAAAAGAAAAAAACAACTAAATAAAAATTCCTATGAAAATATTTATTCTGAGAAAGATTGGTGATCATCTGAGAAAGCGTTTCATCCACGGTTTACGTAATTTCCCTTAGAATATTATCCTAGGTCAGAATCCCACGCTCTGTTCCAGACTGGTTGGGGGTTGTATTGGGGTTTAAGGAGCATGAAACTATGTGGCAGTGTTCAGACAGACTGAGTCTATATTTTTATCTGGCTTTATGGAAGACTCTGCTGCACTCTTGACATAGCCTTCTGTCCAGTTTTTTGGGTCCTTGAAGTTGGAGTAATAGGATGTTGAAATAACTTGAAATGTAGCAACCAAAATTATAATACTGGCCATCTCTTCTGCACCTCTCTTCTCAGTGATCTGAGCTGGAAAGGCGGCATCTGCCAACAATCCCACAATTCCCTGGCAAGGAGGGTACCCTTGTTAGCCGCTAATCATGTGACCATGGGCCAAAGGAACGGGATTAGTCCATACGGCGCCCGCTCACGGGCTGGAGGACTACAAGCGTGGCCTCGCACTGTCAAACTGCCCGTGGTTCGTTCGTTTTTTTTCATCCACTTATTTGAACCCCGCCCCATCGGAATCAGACTGAGCTTCTTTTTGCTCTGCCTGTTTCTGACACTCGTAGGCGGCTGTCCTTGGAAATCCAGTGCAAATGTATTTTTTTATGTTGAAAGACATGAAGAAAACATCAGGGAAAGTAGTCCAAATGACCCACCGTCCATGAAAACCTTCCAGTGAAAAAGCAGGCGAGTTCATTGTTGCTTTTTTATTTTTTAGAGGAATAGTATGTTTTATTTATTTATTTGTAAATTTCTTTATTGCTCTTTTTGAACCTTGATTTAATTTACCATCAGTTTCTCTCTCCAACCCCCCCCCCCCGTTTCTTCCCCCTCTCTCTACTCAGGAGTGTATGGTGGATGAGGAGGGCAGGTTTCACAGAGCTTTTTTTTTGGGGGCTGGTCCCAGAGCTGCATGGACAGCCAGGTCATCAGGAAGAGGGCAACTAACAAAGGTTAGAGTGCTGATGTCATTCTCCCTGATGCACACAAATTCTCTTGTATAAAGCTGATGACTACATTGAGTCTTTGAATTGCCTGTGAATGTAAATAAATGGCAGTTGTTAGTGCACTTGTCATGTGCTACTGATCTCTAAATTGAGGTCTTTTATGTACATAGGTGTAGGGTGCTATTGTGAGTGAGTCACACTAGCAATCTAGTCAGGAAAACATGTCACACTAGGGCCAATATTACGTGTCTTTATTTCTGCAGAAAGTGCATGCCTGACAACAAAGTCAACGCCATACTAAAAAGCATTATTTACAGCAATCCTTTATACCCTCTAAAAGAGAGTGCGCAACCGGTGCGTGTCAGTACCAAGGACAACCACCTCATTAGGTAGAAAAGTAAAACTTTGTTTCCCACCATCCAGCTGAATACTCCCTTTTAGCCTTTTTGCTCAAGGCCTTTAGGAGCTGTAGATTCCGGCTAGTGATATATCTGTTTGATCATTTGTTTAACGTTAATCAGCCAGCACTTATCGGATAGAAGATAGCAGGCAATGTTAACTAGGACAGAATGCATCATCTGATATAACCTGTAAAGTAAAATAAAATGTAATAATAATATAACATGGATAATACATGTTAACCGTTCAGTGCTAACTCACTGTGTGTTTGTGTTTTAGTGCTCTCCATGCTAAAAGAAGCAGGCGCCCTAGTGAAAGAGGAGGACTGCGTCCACAGCTACCCTTACGACTGGAGGACCAAACAGCCAGTGCTGATCCGGGCCAGTAAGCAGTGGTTCATCAACACAGGCAGCCTGAAGGACAAGGCCAAGGTCAGACCTAGCAGAGCAGCTCTTACAGTGATTCACACACACACACACACACACACACACACACACACACACACACACACACACACACACACACAAGTTTGTATTCATATCTTTGTGGGGACTTCCTAAACCTAACCCTAGCCCTAACCCTAAACCTAACCCTTGTATTCCTATCATTATGGGGATTTCCTAACCTAAATCCTAAACCTAACCCTAAACATAACATGTGACCCCTAATCCTAACCCTAACCATAATTGTAACCCTAGCCCTAAACCCAACCCCTAACTCTAAAATTAACCTTTCCCTCATGGGGACCATTCCAGAGTCCCCATGAGGGAGCATTTTACAAACATGCTCACACACACACACACACACACACACAGGTCCTGAACCAAAACAATGGAAGCACCAATGTAAAGTCACTTAATAGGATGGCCTTTCTACTGTCGTCTGGAATTCTTCAGGAGGAAAAGGCCACACCCTTTCACGAGAATGTAAAGGGACTCGTATTTAGTTGAAAACCACTGTGTCTGTCACCCCAGAATATCTCATAATGCTCGATTTGGTTCACGTCTGGTGACTAAGTAGGCCAGGAGCTATGGACAAGGTCAATGTTGAGCTCCTCAAAGCACTTCGCTGCTTCTTGTGCCCTCTGGATTGGGGGCACAAGGGGGCACATTGTCATCTCATGAGATGCCACCCTATAGAAAATAAATGCTTTGTGACGGGGTGAAGATGATCACAGAACCATGTTGTATTGAGTGACATTGACCTAACTCTGTAAGGGAATGAGTGCACCCTTATCATGCACAGAAAACACACTCCACACCATTATATGATTGTGTTTCCATTGTTTGGTTATATATACATCTATATGTACAGAAGACAAACAGGAATGAATGGATGAACAGATGGACCAATGTCAGGTTTGCTTTTCAGCAACCCAAACGGCCTAGAACAATGGCCTAACAAATATTGTCTAACTTACGGTTGGCTCTCGAGCGCACAATAGGGTGACCAATCGCCACAGGCAGAGACGTCATGGCAATTGGCCCATCTGTTTGGAATGCGACTCGTGCGTTTTGTCGCGCCTAGCATCACGTAACAATACAGGCAGTTTTCTCGTTTCGCCGCATACCTTGGCTGAATGCGTCGACGGTCTATGTGCGCACGCAGGACGTGCTGCAGAAGGTTCGGGTGGTGCCAGAGTCGGCGCGGGCCAGTCTGCTGGCCATGCTGGACAGACGGACGTACTGGTGCATCTCACGTCAGAGGAGCTGGGGGGTCCCCATCCCGGTGTTCTACAACAAAGAGACCGGCGAGCCCCTCATTAACAAGTACTGCACTACCTCACAAGGCACACAGTCAACCACAGGCCACATGTATAAAACTCTTGAGTAAAAGAATGCGTAAAAGAATGCTAGGGAGAAAGTTGGGAATCTGCTTACGCAAAGTTTAGCATTTTACCCCTTTGATCATGGTATCGCCATATTACATCGACTCCAAACACCGCATACGTATGGTGTCCAGTGTGTGCAGAGGTACGCAGGTTCTGTTATGTTATACATCTGAATTTCTGTGTGGAAACTCGCTTACGCAGCTTTCTGAGGGAATTTTTCTGCTCAGCACTGTTTATACATGTGGCCCCAGCACTACACCCCTTTGGTATACACACAAGAGAAATTCATATTTGTACTTTTCCCAGGGAAGTGCCATTTATGTGATTTTTTAAAATCAGTATTACCGTATATACAACCACAGACAGGATTTCACATGCAAATATTAAGGTTTTACAAAGTGTGTGCTTTTAAATTGGCTCTGTGCACAGTGTGCAGTGACTCTGTTTGACTTTTCTCAGGAGAAACAGATTGTAGTCTCACCGATGGTCAGCTCCTGTGTTCCTTCGGTCCCTCTGCTTTTTAATTACTGGAAATTCCAGGTTGTCACAGGAGTTTCCAGTGCTGTATTGTAGTTTATGAATATTCATGTAGCGGCATGCCCAAGGGCAGAGCAACCATTGCCCGGACATTGTGATTGGTCACACTAATGAATGAAAGTCCTCATGAATATTCATAAGATTTATAACATTTCAGCTTCATAGGTAGGGAGACAGAACTATCAATGTTAAGTATATGGCACTGAGCATGTGGTTAGCCTACATAATCTGGGGCTTGGCTCCGTGGTAGGGTGGTATAACCTGTGCTTTTTGATTGGATTGGCTCACTTGCACGGGGGTGTGAACTGTGCTCTCTGATTGATAGGCACACTGTGTCGCATGTGGCTAAGCTCTTCTCGGAAAACGGCAGCGACTGCTGGTGGGAGCTGCCCTTGGACTCACTGCTGCCCCCAGAGGTGCGAAAAAAGGTGTGCATCGGCATTGCAGAGATTTCTAGAACGGAATGAAAGTTTGTGTGGGATTTGCCGTGATGCGAATGTACGGCATATGTGTTTAGAAGATGATACTTGTGCACAGTATGTAAGCGCTGGAGTCCGAAATGTCTTTTTTTCTGCTTGCGAGATTTTGGTTGATGTTCAGGAACTCATAGCTGTGTGTGTGTGTGTGTGTGTCTGTCTGTCTGTCTGTCTGTGTGTGTGTGTGTGTGTGTGTGTGTGTGCGCGCGTCAGAGCAAGGTGGACAAAGACGCTGAGTACGAGCGTGGCGAGGACGTTCTGGACATCTGGTTTGACAGCGGGGTGTCCTGGGCTGCCGTTCTGCAGGGTGAGTCTTTATTTTGTCTTTTGCTACTGTGTCCATAATGGGATCTCACTCACCCCTGTATATTCTCTCCTGTTGTGTGTTTATCAGCCTCTCTGATGTGTGTAGTGTGAGTGGCTGTGTGAACAGATTTGTTTTGTGTGTGGAGAGCTGCCATGATTTTGGTCTTGCTGGCTCCACGCAGAAGCTCTGCTTTCCACATGTGTGTCAGTGCGCTTCAGTAAGTCGGGTTGACAGCATTTCAGTGTCTCTGTGCGAGTGTGTGAATCGTCATTTCCGGTCGAGTGTCTGTCGTCCCGTCTGCACCTCTAGGTGCTCCTCTTAGGTACCTTAGTCATTGACTCCTATCCATACCTCAGTTCAGTACCTTTATTGGTTAGTGACTAATTTTAGTACCTCAGTCAGTGACTCTGGTCAGTACCTCATGCAGTCACCTGGGTCAGTACCTCAGTCACTCACTCGATTCAGATTCAGTATTCGATTGTCAGCAACTGGGGCAGTGACTCATTTTATGACCCCAGCCAGGAACTTGTATTGGTATCACAGCCAATGACCGTCTGACTCGCAGTCTTCAGTTTGTTGTCATGGCGCCCCTACCCCAGTGTGAGCCCTGCTCTGTTTTCCAGACTGGGAGGCCGACAGCAGCTCAGAGTCCCCGCTGAGCTGGCTCCCGCTCCCGAGTGCCCTGACACCAGGTTAAGACCACTCTTGTCACCCCTCCAGCCTGCCCTCTCACCCCCACTAACTAACCTCAGGATGTTTTCTTTCCAAAGCCTCCAGCTATCTTTGCCTCCTATTAGCATGCTAATGTCTATCAGTGCATGTGAACTACAGGATTGCAGGGTGTCTGTAGCTGTTCGTCAAGGTGGAAGCCCTTCAAGGTGATGAGCTCCACGTTTGTCGCAGCTGAACTTCAGGTTTCTGAACTTAAGGTTCTAAATTTAATTCAGCCCCCCCCCCCCCCCCCCCCCCCCCCTTTTTTTTGTCTCAACTAACCGTGGCTGTGGTTTCTCTTCTCAGACTGAGCCTTCTCCTGAAGGTTATCTCATGCCAACGGCTTCCTGTCACACAGCTCACAGCTTTTCCCTGCCTTACTTAGACACAGCTTACCAAAGAGTGGACAGTAGGAATAATCATCAAAATAATACCTTTATTTCTCTCCCCCACTTCCATATCTTTTCTCTTTTTTCTTTCCCTGTCTCTCTATCTGTCCATCTTTCCAATGCACAGAGTCGGACCCACGTGCTGACGTTTACATAGAAGGGAAGGACCAACTGGGGGGATGGTTCCAGTCCTCTCTGCTGACTAGCGTGGCTGCGCGCAACAAGGCCCCATACAAGTCAGTGAGAGCGAGAGAACTAGTTTGTGTGGGTTGGAGAGAAGGGTTGGGCATGGGGGAAATGTTTTGTTATGAGCTCTCAATCTGGATACAAGTAAAAAACGAGGTGCCCCTTTGCTTCACTCTTGCGTCAGGGCGCTGGTCGTGCATGGATTTGCTGTCAGTGAGAAAGGGGAGAAGATGTCCAAGTCCGTGGGAAACGTGGTGGATCCTGACACTGTTATCAATGGGGGGGAGGTGAGAGACAGTGAGATGCGTGCACACACTCACTCTCACATTCAAACATGCGCACAATATGCGGACATAACGTGCACGCATGCACACACACAGACAGCACACACAGACACACACACACACACACACTAATCAAATAATACACAATAGTGTGAAACTTGGACACATTGATACTAAAGCCCAGCTCCCAGCATTCAGCCAGACAGGTCTTTGTATGAGAGTATGTTTTCCACGTGTTCACATGTACCAGTTTGTGACACGGTCCTTGTTTATGGGGACATTGTTTAAAGGCCTTTTAAACTCACAGCTCTTCTCCTGCTGTCCATGCTAGGACCACTCGGTCTCCCCTCCCTACGGGGCAGATGTGTTGCGCTGGTGGGTTGCCGAGTCCAACATCTTCTCTGAGGTGCAGATCGGTCCAAAAACGCTCAACTCTGCAAAGGACAGCATCAACAAGGTACGATGCATTTTCAGTTCCCATTCAGTTGTTCTTTATTGGCACTTTACAAAAGATACACCACATATTGCCAAAGCATAAACTACTATCAACAGGAGAGAAATCAGGTGTGATGTTTGCATTTTTAATTCCAATTAATTAATTTTTTATTGGCTCTATTCAACAGATACACCGTATATTAGCAACTTATAAACTACAGTCAACAGGGGAGAAATACAAAACCAGAAGTCACTTAGTTACATTTTGATCACATCCTATTAATACTTGGAGGAGGGGTTCCCACAGGGTTTGCCGACAAACAATCTATTTGTTATCTAGTTGTGATCTATTAAACAGTCAAGCGAAAGGCAAGGTACCTTTGAGAATTTCTCCGTTCGTTCCGGTCTCGTCCTGGGACTGTGTACATAGTCTTCGTGTTTCTCTTCTGCAGTTGAGGAACACACTCCGTTTCCTGTTGGGGAATCTGCAGGGGTTCGACCCTCGCACCCAGGCGGTGGACCCTAAAGACATGCACTATATAGACCAGTACCTGCTGCACCTGCTGAGGGACTACAGCATAAAGGTGAGTGTCATTCGGTATCTGTGTGTCTGTCTATTTGTAGTTTAACCTGCGTGATATTTGGGAGCTTGTGTGCCAGTGGTCAGTTTTTGCCTCTTTATTGTAGTTGTACTTTATGTGTGCATGTATTATAGTTGTAACCGTGTGTCAGTACACAGGTGCGCGAATGTGTGTGTGTGTGTGGTTGCTTGCATGCACGCACTCATTGAGTAACTTGTACATTTGTGTGTTTCAGGTGACGGACGCCTATAGTGAGTTTGACGCGAGCAGGGCGATCAGACTCCTCCAGGGCTTCATCTCCAGGGATCTCTCCAGCTTCTACTTCAGCATCATAAAGGACAGGTACAGGTTGCAGGCCTTCCTCCCTGCCTTAGTCAGTGGCTCCAAACGAAAGAATACACCAAGGTTCCCTCCCTTTCCTCAGGCTCTATTGCGATGCAGAGGATTCGATTGGCCGGCGTTCGTGTCAGACGGTCCTTGAGGAGATTCTGGACGGTGTGACTCGATCTATCGGCCCTGTGCTGCCACATCTGGCGGAGGAGGTGTACCTGCACGCCCCGGGACATGACGGTACGCGCGTCTGTGTGACTCCGCGATTGTGTCTGCATGCCTGAGCGTTGGTGAAAGTAGTTGGATTTGTTTAAGATGGTCAGAATTTTTCACTCGCTTCTAAAGTATGTCAGATAATAACTACCCGGGTCTGACGTAGTGTTACGCGACGTACCGCGAGTAATCCAACGACGCGTTCGCGCGTGTGTTGTTGTGCAGAAGGGGAGACTCTGTTCCGCAGCGGCTGGATTAAAAGCAGCTCGGTGTGGAAGAAGCCGGGGCTGGAGGAAGCGGTGGAGGGAGCCTGCGCCATTAGGGACTCCTTCCTCTCCTCCATCCCGGGCCGCAACTCCGCCGAGTTCGACCTCACCGTCGCCATCGAACCCGGCCTCTTCTTCGAGCTCATGGAGGTACCAGTCCTCTTCTGTGACTGCTCATGCTATCGAAAAATGTTCCCATAAGTGTGCAAACCCTGTTAATTGGAACAAGCATGTTAGCAAAAAGTAATTCAGGCCCTCCACATTTCAGTCTCTGCAAGAGGAGCCCACCTCCACCTGCTCCCAGCTGACGGAGCTGATGATGGCGTCACGCACCACCCTGGTCAGTGAAATGCCCCGGGACCTGCCCGCGGACACGATTACCAGCAGGGGCAATTTTCTCATCAACCTGGAAGGTGAGTGATTAATTGGGGGCAATTTTCTCATCAAACTGGAGGGTGAGTGATCAGTAGAGGTAACGTTCTCATCAACCTGGAGGGTGAGTGATTAGCAGGGATTAAAGTTCTCCGTCGCGACGACGGATTTCCGGATTCCAGAGGCTGTAGCTTACGAGATCAGTGTAGATCCGTAAAAAAGAAAGTTTGTTTAAGTGAAACTCCTGCGTTTTTCTGACAAACTAAGAGGTTTGCAGTTATATTTACAACTTAGTTATAGGCTACCCATAATACATATACGAATAATAATCAACAGACGGACTAGAGACGGACATGCTACAAAAAAAAAATATTAGATAACAGTTAATTAGATAACATCTCATTATTAGGAAAATAAGGAAGGAAAATAATTGTAATGACTAGAGTTCATGTATGTCCATGCCATGTAAACAAATAAATATTTATATTTATATATATACAGTCAAGCCGGAAAGTCTGAGCACCCCTTTCACCTTCTCCACTTTTTATTACATTACAGACATATTCTACAATAGATTATTTCCAGGTACTGTTACAAGCGATACTATAAGCTCTCTGCATTTGAATGGATCTCTATGGGAATTGGGGGGTGAGACTAGATTCAGCTGTAAATTACACTGATACAGTATGGAACACATGGCTGGCTAAATGGCTGTAAGTCATCAAGGGTCTGAGCTATCGAACAAGCCCCAAACCATCACTCTGTTGCCAGATATGGAGTAGATGTGGAAGGATCACTGCAAGGGTTATTTCTCCTGACTCATTTTCCTATAGAACTCTATGGGGGAAGTCATGAGAAACAACCCTTATCGGGAACCATCCACATCTACTCCATATCTGGCCGCAGAGTGATGGTTTGGGGCTCGTTTGATACCTTAGGGCTTAGGGCTTAGACCTTTGATGACGTACAGCCATTTCGCCAGTCATGTGTTCCATACTGTACCAGCGTAATTTACAGCTGAATCTAGTCTCACCCCCCAATTCTCATAGAGATCAGTTCAAATGCAGAGAGGTTATAGTATCGCTTGTAACAGTACCTGAAAATAAGATATCGAGAGTCTTTTGATGTCGATTGGTCACAGACTTCAGGAAGTAACAGCATGCAAAGGATATGCGACCAAATATTAAATATGATACTTTAAAAATATGTTAAAGCAAAGGGTATGAATACTTATGTAAATGAGGGATTTCAGTTTTTGATTTTTAATACATTTGCAAAAATTTCTAAAAACATGTTTTCACTTTGTCATTATGGGCTATTTTGTGTAGAATTTTGAGACAAAAAATTAACTCAATCTATTGCAGAATATGTCTGTAATGTAATAAAACGTGGGGAAGGTGAAAGGGGTGGGCACAATGTTAAAAGCGACTGCACAATGTTAAAAACCCAGGATCCAGGTGGTGTGAACATTTGGTGAGTATTTTGCCGAAATAAACGCTTGGATTGATCCATTGTATTCCTGTCTGTGCCACAGATATTTGCTAACATGATTCATTCTCAATATTATGTGCAAAATATCAACAAACACTGCTAATCAGTCCTGGGGGGTATTTCACGAAGCAGGATAAAGGAGTTAGCTGGCGAACTTTTGTAAATATTTTGAATTTACAAAAGTTAGCTGGCTAACTTTTTAACCGCGCTTCATGAAATACCCCCGTTCTTCTTGGGGTAAAAGATAATTTTTGCAGGTGCATTAGTCTCCAGGCAAAATCTCCTGGTTGCTGCGGCCTGCTAAACCAGAAACGAAATCAAAAGGGACAATTTCTCAAACGGTTAAATAGTACAGTAAAGTAATTACTTGATACAAACTCATGTGACACGGCAACTAATACAGATGTTTCGTACCGCTATTATTTGGTTTTGGGCTGTTATTTGAGGGAAAAGGGAAATAAACCCCAGCAAATTTCATGTACGTAAATGGCACGTAAATTTGTTTTGCCAAGACATTGTAGCTTTTCCAACCTTGGCTTAGTGACGTGTGCAGGTGACGTTAAACACAGACAAAGGTGGCTCCTCTTCTCTCCGTCATAGGTGGCGTAATCCGCGAGGAGAGTTCCTACAGCGTGGCAGCCGTCCCCACCTCCCTCCACCGCTGCCCGCGATGCCGCCGATATACCGCCGAGTCGCCCGACTGCCTCTGCCCACGATGCCAAACCATCCACGCCAGGACCCTATGACCGCCTCAACGCCCCCACCCTCTGCCGTCTCTTTTACCCATCTTAGACCGACAGCCTGCCTCTGTACAGCTAGAACCACAGAGCACACACAGTCAATATGCACCAACATCTGCCAGCAAGAGAAGTTGCTCCAAAGCTGAAAGAGCGGGTTTCCAAGGGAGCCTAATGCAGTACAAATAATTGTTTGTTCACAGGGAAAGAAAACGGGAAGGACAAGACAGTGACATTGTATGTGTGCATCATGTGATCCCTCTTGTTAAGAGTGTGATGCTGGTTTCTCCAAAAGCCAGGCAGGTGAACTGTGTGCTCTGTAAGGACTAAGGTGAACAGTTTGGGTTTCTTTTCTCAAACGCATACAGTAAGGCGAGAAGGGACCTCTTGTTTGTTTTGTTTTTGAGTTATGTTGTTACCAACATTGACAGACTACCATGCACCAAATTAATAATAGAATAATTTCACAAAGAGGCGAAGTTTTGGTGGGAGTTTCAATTTCTGCAGCACTTGCGGTTTGTCATAGCTTCTCGCTGGGCTCGTCTTCAGTTCCCTGTAAATACTGCATGTTTGTCGCGCTTTAGTGATAAACGTGTATTTGCTGATATTCAAAATCAATAAAGCTTTGAAGAAAATAGTTTCCACAGATTTCTCAATGTATATAAAACTGAATTTCGAAACCAACATGAAATACTGCTCCTCTTCAATTCCAGCTCAGCACCTGTGTCCGATACTGTCTTTTTCAGTGCATTATCCTAGGTGAAAAAACACTTCCTGGAACATAAAACCTTGGCAAAACCATTCAATAAAACGGGGCCATGAAACCTAATTACCAGAGCATCTTGAATGTTCATCGAAACCATAAACGAAGGTCCACTTTCTTTTCAATGTTAGCCCTGTCCTGGCTGCGCACAGCCATCTGTGGGTTCACAGCGCTCACTATAGGCCACGGTCCACTCTAGCGCCAAAGTTGGGACCTCCTTAAAGGGTAACAAAGCACTGAAACAACTTATTTTAGATAACTGATACATTTGGTTTTTCCTAAGTATTACTGATTTATCCTGGTCCAAATCTTGACAAATTACTGCAGTCGGCGCAAAAAAACTTTAAGAATCTGGCTCAAAAGTGTCTAGTGGTAAAACGTTAGGTACTGCACGTTCGATCTGTGATTGGCCAGAAATGGCATCCAGCTAACGTATTCCTCCCAGTGACAAAATGGAAACCTGTACAGCTACGCCCACCGATAGTTGGTGGCTCCACCCTGAAGTTTTGGAGCGAGGGCGGGCAGCGAGCGGTTGATCTGCGTGGAGAGGAGATGGAGAGAGCAAGCAAGCGATATAGCTAGCTTACAGTTCAGCTTTTTTGAATATTGTAGTTATAGTAGCCTATTTATTTTTGGTATATAATTTTTTATAGTTAGCTTGATAGTCCCTTGTTTTTTGATAGTTTGTTTTTCAGTCTAGCTTAGAAAGTAGCTAGCTTTTATTTGTTTTTTAAAATAGATATGTAAGCTACTTTATTAAAAATATATAGTATAAAGCATATGAAAACTGCGTATCCGGGGCGTGGTTTGATACTTGGAGCTCAGCCCCTATGTTATTACCTTATCATGCCCAGATTTTGGCATTTTTTGAATTTCAAAAGGGGGCGGGTTTAGCTAAACCAGCGTGTTTTGTTACCCTTTAAACTCCACTGTGTATTTGGCATCAAAACTGTTCTTGTTTAGCATGACCACCTCTGCAGTGTCAGCACTGTTTTTGAGGGGCGTGAGGCTGTTCCCCATTTGTTCTTCTGGCAATGCTGATCTCCATGAAGATTGCCTCAGCAGTGTCACTGCTGTTCTCAATGAGCACAGCCTCCTCTGCTGTGTCAGTGCTGTTCTCAATGAGCACAGCCTCCTCTGCTGTGTCAGTGCTGTTCTCAATGAGCACAGCCTCCTCTGCTGTGTCAGTGCTGTTCTCAATGAGCACAGCCTCTGCTGTGTCAGTGCTGTTCTCAATGAGCACAGCCTCCTCTGCTGTGTCACTGTTGTTCTCAATGAACACAGCCTCCTTTGTTGTGTCAGTGCTGTTCTCAATGAGCACAGCCTCCTCTGCTGTGTCAGTGTTGTTCTCAATGAGTACAGCCTCTTCCGTTCTGTCAGTGCTGTTCTGAAGAAGTTTAGCCATTTCAGGGCCACAACTATGTCATCATTAGCAACCTCAGGGGCAACAATGCCATCATCATTAGAACCCTCTGGGGCCATGATGCTATCATCATTGGCTATCTGCGGTCACAAAACTTTTTACACTGTGCTCTGTCACCTTTGGAGTCTCAGTTAAATCCTGGTCAGTCCCATCAACATTGGAAGAAGCTGTAGCTGGGATTTACCTGAGTAGGTCCCTCTTAGTATCTTTATCACAATTTCCTGAAGCCTGATACAACATGTGAATAGTTTTTTTCAAAAAGCACTGGGTAGTGGTTCCCTTCCTTCCTCTCATTTGTAGTGCTTTGGTCCACATTTTGCCATGTGAATTTGTCCCATATCCTCTTAAGAAATGTATCAATACATACAGTCAAGCCGGAAAGTCTGCCCACCCCTTTCACCATCTCCACGTTTTATTACATTACAGACATATACTACAATAGATTGAGTTCATTTTTTGTCTCAAACTTCTACACAAAATAGCCCATAATGACAAAGTGAAAACATGTTTTTAGAAATTTTTGCAAATGTATTAAAAATCGAAAACTGAAATATCTCATTTACATAAGTATTCATACCCTTTTCTTTAACATATTTTTAAAGTATCATTTAATATTTGCTGGCATATCCTTTGCATGCTGTTACTTCCTGAAGTCTGTGACCAATCAACATCAAAATACTCTCGATATCTTATTTTCAGGTACTGTTACAAGCGATACTATAAGCTCTCTGCATTTGAATGGATCTCTATGGGAATTGGGGGATGAGACTAGATTCAGCTGTAAATTACACTGGTACAGTCTGGAACACATGGCTGGCTAAATGGCTGTAAGTCATCATGGGTCTGAGCTATCAAACTAGCCCCAAACCATCACTCTGTTGCCAGATATGGAGTAGATGTGGATGGATCACTGCAAGGGTTATTTCTCCTGACTCATTTTCCTATAGAACTCTATGGGGGAAAAAGTCAGGAGAAACAACCCTTAAAGGGATCCATCCACATCTACTCCATATCTGGCCGCAGAGTGATGGTTTGGGGCTCGTTTGATACCTTAGACCTTAGACCCTTGATGACGTACAGCCATTTCGCCAGTCATGTGTTCCATACTGTACCAGTGTAATTTACAGCTGAATCTAGTCTCACCCCCCAATTCTCATAGAGATCAGTTCAAATGCAGAGAGGTTATAGTATTGCTTGTAACAGTACCTGAAAATAAGATATCGAGTCTTTTGATGTTGATTGGTCACAGATTTCAGGAAGTAACAGCATGCAAAGGATATGCCACCACATATTAAATATGATACTTTAAAAATATGTTAAAGCAAAGGGTATGAATACTTATGTAAATGAGAGATTTCAGTTTTCGATTTTTAATACATTTGCAAAAATTTCTAAAAACATGTTTTCACTTTGTCATTATGGGCTATTTTGTGTAGAATTTTGAGACAAAAAATGAACTCAATCTATTGTAGAATATGTCTGTAATGTAATAAAACGTGGAGAAGGTGAAAGGGGTATTCAGACTTTCCAGCTTGACTGTAAATAATAACGTTAGCTTCATTTATATTGGTAACTTTTAGCTAGTTTGACAATTGAGAAAGCAATCAGTGCACAAAATCCATGTTTTGTTGGACGCGTGACTGTTCTGGTAGTCCATGTAAATGGACATGAACAAAACAGCTGTTGTCTCGCACTTGTTTAAGGATAAACATACGAGTGTGGGATCATAGATAGCCAAAATACTAATCTTGCTGCATAAAAGTGCAAATTAGTTGCTAGAATTACGTATGTATAAACGCTCTAAAACCGTTGGAGTTGCCCCTGATACTTGGAAGCTCACATTCAGTTTACAGCAGGCATTCTATTGATTTCCGTTGCTCACTGCTGCAAGGTGACTTTTATTAAATAATAGGCGACCCCCACTTCAAAATGTAAGTAGCTAGATAGCGTATTGTAACATAAACTTCGTCAGCTAGGCTAGCCTACTTGTTAGCTGAAACATGACCTGCTTTCTTAAAATTGGATAGTCGACAGCCAACTTTAGACCAATTCTAAAATTCTATTCTATTTAGGAAAACTTTTTGATTACGTAGTTTTTCATTATTAAAATTCAATGTTTGCTATCAGCTAGCAAAAGTAAAAAAGACACGACAGAATATTTTGCTACTTGTTTCACGAGACCCTCATTTCCTTCCTTTTTAAATGCATATTTATTTAATTTACTTAAACTTGTACGCTACCGTTATCTTATAAATGTTTTAACTTGCGCAGCACAATTGCATTCTAAACACACAGTGGTAGATATTTAGCTAGGTAAATAGAATTTTGCTGAACCGTTGTGCTTCGTTCCAGAGTAGGCTAGGCTATAATTAAAAATGTACCCGGTGTCCTGAAAACACTCCTTGGTGAGCCCTGTCATTCAGTGCGTGCGTAGCCCGTAGACGAGTGTGGGACATGAAATGATTTCCTCTGTTGGGGAATCCTCTGGCAGTGAAAATAAAAAAACTATTGAACAACAGACGGATGTCATCCAAGATTTGACGGATGCATTTTTGACAAACATTCCACTGTAAAACGTTGGCAAGCCTAAATGACTTTCATTTATAAATATGTATGTTAGAAATAGAAGGGACCATTGCCTCTGCCAAACAACAATGAAAGAAGTAGCCTACCTGCCTCAGGCTGTTTACTTACATGAAGAAAGTCAAGTCAGCTGACAGCATATCTGTGGTCACAAATGTGATGGCATGCCGTTCAATACAGCTCAGTTGCAGATAGCATGAAACGGTGCCTAGTTAAATTTTAGGTTGATTTTAACAATGTAATTGTATTTGTCTTGGATAATTACATGTTCAAATCATAATTAAACCACAAAGGTTTAATGCTAAATGCAATTAATTTAACGTGATGCTCACATTGTAGCATTCAGGAGCTACATTTGCCTTGCAATTTCCAAAAAGTTGAGAAATTTGTGGGAGTATAGTCAAAAATACTTTCAAGCATTCTAAGGTTAAAGTTGTACGACACGGCACTTCTTATATGCACCTTATATGCAAAACATGATGTGGCAGTTGGAAGTCTGCTGTACTGTACCATTCACTGGTCAATTTCTACTACAGATTTGTGGACCTGGAAATGGGCATCATACCATTCACTGCTATACAGCTGAGGGAGTTAGCAAGTGTTAAAAAGGATTTAGGGGCACAGCTAACGTTAATCTCAGAACATGAAAAAAGCCTTCAAATGACTTCTGATTCTATTCTGATTCTGAAATGACCCACTGGTTTTAGAGTAGAGAAATCAGAAGACATGAAACAGACAATAAGATTGAGCAACTGAAAGTGAATACCAAACTGGCTCAGCAGATGCATCGCACAGTCAAAACTATAGCCGATGCCCCAAAACATTTGGGGAAGTTGCGGAGAAACAACCAATAAATTACAACCCCAATTCACTCCAAAAGTGTGTCTTTCAACTAACACAAAAATTCCTTAAGGTTGTTAGGGTTTTTGACCCCAAGCAGTTCTGCACACTTGACTTGACAAAACTCTGGACTCAGCTCCAGGATTTGACAAGAGGTGTTCTTCCGAACCCAATTACAAATTATTTGCACAAATAAACAAATAGGCAAAATGATACTGGTTCTTTCCAGCCAAGAAAGATGCGTCTCTTGCTATGGACAAGACTAAGCAGCAACAAAGAATGGCAGAGAAGACTTAACCAACTGACCATGACAAAACTTTTATCAGAAAATGTACACCTTGTACTTTTTAAAAATTTGACTTCATCTGTTTTAATCTTTCTTTTTTTTTAAAAAAAAAAGCTACTTAATTTATACCAGTAGTCTTATTTAACCATTTTTTTTATTTAGCACATACCTTTTATGGCTACTTCCCATTGCTTATAGGGAAAAGAAAGTCACCAACCAACAGTATATAAATGTCTGCTGTATATATACATTTTTATTAACTGAAAGCATCGTGTGTGGGACCAGCAAGTGTGGGAAAATTGCTGTCAATCATATTCTGTGCTTAATTAGTGGCAATTGATGTCGATTAATGGGGAGGGGCAATGTGATCATTGACTGAAAAAAGGCTCTCTTGACCTGCTGAGGGATGACTAAATTGCGGATGAAATAAGAAAACTGCTCTAGATAAATTGGTGTCCTTTTGTTGTGATAACAGATTAATAAAAGTGCCCTGCAGCATGCCATGCATAGAAATGGAGAAAAGGCCTAGCGCACATAGGACAACCCGTCAAGGTGCTGCTATGCTTGAGCAGGCTAGGACAGCCAATGAGAATCGACCAGGGATGGGGGACCGACGTCCTAGCAGTAGACCCTTTGTGACTAAGAGGCACAGAGCCCCAAAGAGTTCAAAGAGAGGGAGCTCCAGATTGGTGAGTACCCATTGTGGACACACACAAATCAGTGTCAATTCCAGTGCCAAGTGGCCGGCATTCCGTTTCAATTTAGTAATTTCAAGAAATTTATGAATGAATTGGAGCAACCAATGGCCAAATTGGTGGAGGATGTTGATGCACACCAGCCCATCCAACACCTCGATAGAATGGGGCCTACAGGCAGTAGTGGGAATTTAAAATGAGGGGGATTGTGGATAAAAATAGGTCTAAAAATATAGTATTAGCAAGCAGTATAATCCAGGATGAAGCTAAGACACAGATGTATCTGTGGTAAACTGCGGCCATGGTACTAAATTACGTGCTACACGCATTATTCCATATATTAATATTAAACCTAAGTGTGATGAAGTGTAATGTAACATATGTGCAATGATTTTCTGATTTCAAGCAGTAGTTACAGAGGAGTTGTATGATGTACTTAATTGTCTGTTTCTGTCTATCACTCCACAGCGTCGTCCAAAGTGGCTTTGTGATTTTAGCCGCTGGGTAAGGGACAGTGACTTTGGGCGCTGGGTAGGGTCACTTTCCCCAGCTCGGAAAGCACTGTTGCTGCTGGAAGTGATGCTGTGGCTCCTCCTATTGGGTCTGCTGTCCCAGCTCAACCTAGGGCTGCCCTGCCTCCTGCTTTCTCTCTCATACTGGCTCTATAAGGGGCCATTCCATATGGCAGCCAGGAGGGCATTGCGTGGGTTCCACAATAGGCTACATGTTTTATAGAGTTGTATTTTTTTATTTATTTCTTAATTCAATTTTTTCCACAAATTGCTTAGAAAATTTTCATGGACATGCCATTCCAAACTGTTATTTATTTTTATTTTTATTTTTTTAATACTCTGTATAAATTGAATGGTTCATTGGATAGTCCAGATCCTTTATTTCTCTTTCTACACATTTCACAGCAATGAAACATCATATGCTAAACAAACCAAACCAAGTGCCATAAATTAAACCCATTCTCATCTCATATTTGAATCCTAGGCTCCTAATGTTTGGGAACCACTGGATTAATTGGTAGTAGCCTATTTATTGGTTTTGAATCTTGTTAATTTTATAACTAATGTGACCCAACACTACACTTTGATATCAACCATTTCAGCCGCAGATGTGTGTTAAAAGTTTTTATTATTTATGAATTTATACATATTATATGGTTAGGAAATATAAATAGTTGGGAGTTCTCGTGCATGTTGAAAACGCGTCAGAAATGGAAAAAACACGCCCTCCCAGTGTCATTGAACTACGATTCCCACAAAACCGTGAGCCGTTTTCTGATAATGTCAATATGGCTGCTGTGAAACAGACAAAGGCAAGAGAGTCTCGCCTCTATTTGAAATCAAAATAAGGGGCAAAAAGAAAGCTGCGCGGCTTTGCACATATTTTTGTTGCATGTTTAGTAACGTCGTCTGCTACGTTAAATGAAATTAATTTAGGACGAATATATTATCCTGTTAATGGTCTGGCAGGCGGAGGCCCTTGATTCACAGATCAAGGTAAGACTTTGTATGGCTAACTGCCTTCGACATTCCAGCTTCTGTCTAGCATTTGCTAACGTTAGCTATAGTTTGCTAGCAAGCAATTACCAGTTATCCAGGACGCCACAATGTAATCCATTATAAATATCTAACGTTACACTGCTTACTATGCGTGTTCATGATTTATGTATATATAAATACGTTAAAATAAGCGCTAGCTATAAAGGTTCATTCGACAGTTTGCAGCTGTAGATGAACGAGAAGTGCAATGGTGCCGTGACGTTAGCTTTCTAGCTAGTTAGCTTCCAAGTTAGCTAATACTAGTCGTAGCAAGCAGTGCATCCGATGCATAATGTGTACAGTTGTGTAATTTGCTCCCAGCGTAATGGCTAGCGGCGACGAGAAGGTGGTCATGATTAACTCGCATAGCTCGTAAGCAAGCTACGTCGAACAGACACATTTTGTAATAACATAACGTTACTGTTAACATTTGATACCGCATTGCTTGATACGTTTTGGAATGGAACGGACTAAAGTTGATTGATTTATTCTGAGTTGTTTGTGTAACGTTAGGCTAACGATGGACGCTAACCGTGTTTACAGTGGCGTGTTGTAATGTTAGACGTAGTGATAAGCTAACGTTAGTAGCTTTGAATGTTGAGCGGTTTATTTGTCCATCACATTGGCACGAAAAAGAGGGCGTAGTCTAGATAACATTGCCATAGGTAGCCAAACGCGATATGGCATTAGCCCACCCTTTATTGGGTGAATTTATCAGCGAGGGGGAGCCACTATCTGGGGTTTCTCCAGTTCGGCTTGCAGAATAATGGATTTTCTATGGGAGCTGTGCAAAAGTTAGGTCTAGGAAATGGGAAAGACCCATTTTTTCTTGCAGTTCTTTAAGAAAACGGATAAAGTTTGATTGTTGTTCGTGTAGCTATAATAGACTGAGTGAGTTCAGATGCGTTTTTCTGTCGTTAAGTTACCTGTGGCAGGAGATTTTGGAAATCCGTACCTTTCCATGACAATGGATCTTCTTTGATCGCATGTGGATCGAAGTAAAGATTGTTGTAGGCCTATATTAAAGTATGGGAACTTGGTTTGATATCACTGGACTTCCATTAGAACAGGATTTTTTATTTATTTATTTTTAATATATTTTTTTGGGGCATAGCCTAGTTTTTGTGCTTATGTTGTTAATAACCAGTCGCCCAATTTGTATTCGGTCAGGGATGGGCAACTCAAGGCCTCGCGGGCCGGTGTGTATTCAGGTTTTTTGCTGCCACCAGTTACCCTGGCTCAATCAGCTACTTAGTCATATACACCAACAACGATTCACTCATAAATTCGACCATAATAAAACGCTACAATGCATACATACAGGCACAAGAGCATTCATCACCTGCTGTTGATATTGTGCAATGTAGCTAAAATATCATCATGTAAATGATTAGTTCTAATTAAATAATTGGTAACGAGTGGCATGAAAAACCTGCATACACACTGGCGCGGGAGGCCAAGAGTTGCCCATCCCCAAATCAACCAGTTTTGATCATTTCCAAATAAAGAAGTTTTATAATACTGACTGATAACTGCAAGGGAAAATGGAACAGAACTGAGATACATTTCAAAGGTTTTAAGTAACCTCAGGTATATTGCTGATGCTTTAATTGTGTTCAATTGTGTGCATTTTTGTAATCCAATAATGCTAAACTCCTGAATAGAAATGGGTGCTCTTATACCCCAAAGTAAAGATTTGGAGTTGGGTTTAATCACAACCTGTCAGAAGTTTGGAAGAAATGAACAGAAATATAGAAGAGATTGAAAGGCTGCAAACAGATCCTACATTGCTGTTAATGGACAGGTCCCATCTCTTGTTCATGCACCTTTAGTAAAACTATTATGTTACGCCAAGAATCCTCATCTGGATTTGAAAGGAGTCTATAAAAGAAACCGTCTTTAGGGTTTCAACTGAGCGCAGGATTATTAGCAATGCTGCTAGACCAGCCATTTCCTTTTCCCCAGACATTTAATTCATATGCAAATTACCTAATTGACTGCTGCTACTTTTACAAAGAGCCAGGTAAGTAGGTCAAATTAAAGTTTTCAGGAGAAAACAGTATGTTTTTCTCTTTTTAAATGAACCTTTTCTTTATCATCAAATGTCAATTTTGTTGCATAATCGCAATACAAATTTGATGGATCCATTAAGTGGCTGAAAACTGAAGGCCTATGTGAAAATATCTTGAACTAAAAGTAGCCTTCATTTATGTTGCTGGGATATACAAGACGGCAGAAGCAGTCAAATTCTCAATTTATTTGCACCGTTCATTTAATTTGTTGTCGGTATAATATGCATGCAGAATAGTTCTTCCACTTCAGTCAGCTGTGATTGCGCTGCTGACTGGAACTGTCTCGCGGAAAATAGACGTTTTCCGCATTAATTTTCAAGCGTTGTACTTTTGCAGCGATTGTACTCTGTTTAGGTGCAGTTAATGAATCTTTACAAGCTAATGCTTGACAAGGATGTTACATTTGAACAAGAGGCTTTGCCGCATACACTCAGAGTTCAGTGCAGCGACAAGGTTCCCGTTCAGTTGTCAAGGAGAACAATTCATTTGTTTCTTCCCAATATGTATGTCTTCTGTATGCTTTTTTTAATGGATGAAAATGAATAGTCTGTTCCTGTAATTTCAGGTGATCATATATCATTTAAGAAATTAATCGTAAACATCACCTAGTAGCTAAACATATTTTGTCCAATGCTCCGTAATCCTGTAAGGTTGGCACTTTTTTGTTCGATAATAAAATTAATTTGAGTACAAGAAAAATGTAAAATTATGTGTATATATAATTAAAGATTCAAATTTGTAATCCCGTTGCATAGGTGAAATTAGGAACCCGGTTGATTTCTGCGCTTGTCTGTGTTGCGCTCGTCATAACGCATTTAAAAAGATGATAAACAACAAGCTACGTTATTGTTTTGTCTGGAGGGTATACTGTTAGGGAGCCTAAACAAAGTTCACGTGCGGGTCATGCTATTAGTGTGTGAGTAGCCCGTAGGCTATGCATTCTAAATGGAGCAGCCAAGAAAAATTGTAACTTCACCGCTCCTCAGGAGTGCCATTTGGTAATGTTACGGGCTCCACGCCATTGGAAATGTCCCCTCCAAGGCATGCAAGCGGCAACTGCCCTATTAACCCTTCAAATGCTGACACATTTTTCTCCTCCAAAGGATATCAGTCAGTTCAGTTTAGTTTAAGTAAACCATGCCGTTGTTGTGAATTAATTATGGGCTCGTACGTTATAATTTCTTTCGTTTGAGCAACACTTGATCTACAGGGTAATTTTCTTGCTGTGAAAAGCATCATTGGCATTATGATCTTCCCTGGTCTTGTTTTTCACTTAATAAAACTTCAAGATACTGTTGTCATTATTTCTTAGTTATAGCCTAGTGCGTTTTAGCTATTTAGCTACACGTTTAATGGGAAATTAAAACTGGGCCAGAATAATTATACGTTTAAGGCAGTGTTTTAACGTCTTAAATTCTGATGGTCGAACATTAAAACAAATTTCTCTATTATGAGGTATTTGTTCAACTAAATTTTTGGTAAAAGTGATCGCCCAAAGAATCCAGTAACAATATTCACAAATTGTGTATCTTCTTTTTTCCTGGTTGCTGTTGTTGAACTTTTCACAGAAGCTGCTGGAGTGTGTTTGTCATATTTTGCCAAGCTGTAGTTTTTTTTACCCCACCTGAAATGTTTCTTCGGTTGTAAAATACAATGTTGTATTGTCAAGCTACTCAAAAAAATAAAAATAAATTTTTTAAAAAAAAATAAATAAAAAATCTTGATGAACATGGAACATTTTCTGGTAATTTGGTTTCTACCGTTAACCTCTTTATTTATTATTTAAGAACTATCATGTTACATTTATGTAGCAGACACTTGGAGCGACTTACAAGCTCAAAGATACATCAGTGCATTCGTGTGGTTAGTATGTGCAACAGTGCCAGACTTGGCTTAACAGTATTTCCGGACCTGCGAGTAAAGTATTAAACTATAGCAAGAATCAAAGTAAACCAAGTACATACAGAGTACATCCATTACAAGCCCTGAGTAGATAAACACAAAACCATAAAAATATTACCTAAAACCATAGAAATACCTGTATAAATTAGTACAGAAGTAGGGAGTGCTACTGGTTAGGGTTGGGAGGGGAATCGAGACGCCGTCGGAAGAGGCGAGTCTTCTGTCTGAATCGGAAAATGGCCGGTGATTCTGCCGTCTTGACCACTTTGCAAAGATTGTTCCACCACTGTAGGGCCGGTACAGACGGACATTGCAACTGGGAGAAGGGACCATGCAGGGACGGGAGAGCCAGTGTCCTCTAGGTTTCAGAGCAGAGATATCTGGCTGGGTTGTAGGGTTTTGAAGATTAATTGGATGTGTGGTTTGGTAATACTATTGCTTAAGTCGGAAGAAATATATATAAGAACGCACACCCAAAAGAAAGAAAGGTGCTGATCATCGGTTCATTGAATCAGAAAATATGAGAATCGCACACGTATATCCATGCAAAAATAATTTTAATTTTAAGTTACCACCAACAACTCAATGTCATTAATGAACAGGTTTGCCAAATCCAGTTTAGGTTGCACGTCCTACACAAATGGCCTATACATCAAATGTTGCAGATTAGATTTTTTAATGTTTTTAATTATTTAAAAAAAAAATATATATAGAGAAGATTTTTACAGACGTAAAATGACATCAAAAGAAGAGATGAGAAAATTATGGATAGTCAAACATGAGTATGCATTTTAATGTATTTTTATCCAGCAGCACTCATTGCTGTGCGTTGGCCAGCCCAGAGCAAATGCAATTATTATTTGTCGATAACACTTTGCGTACTTTGTCGGCCACCTCACGATTCTAATCTCGCGTCATCGAGATATCTGTCGCTCAGCAACCAGCACTCTACTGCAGGCTGTATGCAGATGTGGAGATTTGGCTTTATTGAAGATTAAAGGTAATACTTGCGCTGATGCTGAAACGATGTGCTGCTGGACTTTGAGCAGTTGATCAGGAGCACGAATGCAGCGATTACAGTTGAGTGCATTTAAGCTCGAAGTGTCTTTTTAAAACACACTTGACATTGCATTCTTTTTAGCTTCAGCACATGTGAAGCTCACGTCTGAATTTCCCAGCAACACAAAGGGGATTTAATTTGCGAATTGATCATATTCCTATTTGATTTTTGAATGGATGTTTATGAGAGAAGGGGTGAGAACGGGTCTGCCTCGTAATCCATTTTTTGGGCTTGCTTTGTAAGCACATTTGAAAAAAATTGATTTTTTTTGCCTCAAAAGAAAATAGATTCAGATGTTGGAGATTGTTGTTTAACTCTTAATTTCCTGAAATAGTGCAGACTTGTTTGTTTTTCCATTTTTAACTGAGCAAGTATAAGGGATCCCCATATCTGTGCATATTCAGCAGGAATATACTCTCCTTTTTTATACACTTTCCCCCCTTTTTCTCCCCAAATTGGAATGCCCAATCATGCTCACATTGCAACACTCATCCCAAACTCAATTTGGGAGAACACAGACGAGCAAGTGTTCTCCTCCAAAGCACGTTAATGTCAGCCTTGCTTGCGCAGATGTGAGACCGGGGCATGAAAAATCTTTCACCCACTGGCCAGCATTGACGTATGGATTATAAAAATCACCAGCCATGTCCAAGATTTTACCAGCCACATTATCTTTACAATATAACACAACCTGGTTGGTTACCTGCCAAAGTGGCTGCTAGAGTAGAAAATCTTAGCGGCTGCAATTAAAATTTTTACCAGCATGTGGCTGGTGCTAATTTCACAGTCTGTGTGAGACACAAGGAAGATGCTTATGCAGCTCAACAGGCAAACTTGCAGGGGCCTGATTGCTGGTGTACAATGAGACACTGGCATCCTGCAGACTGAAACCCTCCTTTCCTTGGGGTACTGGCCACAGTCAGCACTGGAATGGTCCAGATTCGATACCAGACTGTGGGACCCATTCGTTCACGAACAGTGCCTTAATAGGATGAGCCACCCAAAAGCCCTCCCTTGGTTTCAGATTCATAGCCTGAGAAAGATAAGTTCACATTAAGGTGTGGAAGATGAAATAGACTTAAAAACCGTTCTTATTATAATGGCTTATGAACACAGTAATAAGGGCTAAATTGTTGGTATGTACAAAATATAGGCTAATCTTAATATGTCAAGGTTCTCTGGCCTGCTGTAAAGACAATAACGACACAGGCTTTCATCCAAGCAAGGGTGTGTTTTTGCAAGAAGACCTGCTGACTGCGCTTCTGATAAGGAAATTCTTATTTTCACACGGTTACTAATGAGATAAAGATAAGCTTGTCTTGTTTCTCCTCTTCTGAAGGTCAGTATTCTGTAATTTTTCAAGAATTCTTCCCCTTAGGAGTGGATATATTTTTTATTTTATCCTTTGTTTTTAGCAGGATAGTCCCATTGAGAGTAATATCTCTTTTACAAGGGTGTCCTGGCCAATAAAATAAGCAAGAACAATACAAGACACTGTTCCATCAATACATCAAATTCAAATAATACTAAAACTGCTGTAGTCGTCTTTCTTTGTTCGATGAACTTGCCTTGTCAAAAGTATACTTCGACCTAGTGATTGCTTTGCCACGACAAAGGCTGCGATGTGTAGTTTTAGCGTGGGAACCTAGAAAAAGCAATGGAGGAGATTTATGTATTAGCTCTAGGGAAAAGAGCCTGCTATTACACACATACTCAGATTGTACACACCCGGCATAGAAGCAGAATACATTTCCGGGATGTTTACTAGTGCTTGTACTCAAGTGGATAAGTGGAAGTGTGTATTAGTGAGAGATACAACTTTATATTTCTAAGTAATGACTGTGGTGGTGTTGGCAGTGGTGGTGGAAAGTATTTTAAAGGTTATTTAAATGTCCCATTGAAAATGTGCGTGCGTGCGTGCGTGCGCGCGTCCGAGATGCCAAGGGACTCTGTACAACACTGCTCATTGGCTGTTCAATCTCAGTCTGACTTTATTTTCTCCCTCAATATCTCATTTTGTTTCCTTCTGTGTTCTGCTTACATAATGTTTTTCCCCTTCTGTCCACCCAATGTAAAGAGAAGGGTATCCCAGGGACTGTTTTGGTTGTTAAATTGTGCCACAACACTGTGAGGGGGCGGGCCCAGGGGTTGCGTTAACTGAGAATTTGCCGTCATTTACCAATTTTTTAAAAAGCTTTTGACGGAAAAATCCAAATTCCATCCGTCATTTTGACAGATAAGAAAATGTGTTAAACACTGACTACAATAGCCTAAAAAGTCTTGTGTCATCTAAATACATTTTGTTCAAGCGTGCTAAATTTTATGGATTATGTATTTCCTGTGAATTTTGATTGATGATGGTTAGATCGATGCCTTGACAAAGATCTCACTTCCCATTAATAGGCCGCCACAGCCGGCCTATTAAACTTACCTGTGGGTAAAATCAAAAAAAAAAAGTGAGAGTGCTTTCTGCTTATTATCCCGAACTCTGGGAAACACTCCTCTCGGACCTTAGAACAGCAGAGACTCAGTTGGTTTTTTAAAAAAAAGCTCAAAAAAAAACCTTTTAAACTAGCTTTTGATTGATTTTTTTTGTTTTATTTATTCTTTTTAACTTAGCTTTTTTAATTTTTTTTTTTTTTCATTATTATTTTTATTTTTTGTTATATTTTTATTTTTTTTATTTTTTTTTTTTTTTTATATTATTTTTTAAATTTTTTATATTTTTTTTATTATTTTCTTTTTCCTTTTTTTTTTTCTTTTTTTTTTTAACTTCTTTTTTTATTATTTTTTTTTTTTTTTATTTTTTTTTTTTATCTTTTTTTATTTTTTTTTTTTTTTTTTTTTATTTGTTTTTTTTTTTTTGTTTTTTCTTTGTTATTTGTATAATTTAAAAAAATTATTATTATTATTATTAATTCTTGTAGATTCTTCTCGGGGGCCGTATTCACAAAACATCTTAAGCCTAAATGTAAAATGTCTTAAAAGTAATGGGCGTGTCAGACCTAACTTTAGGACTCAAGATTTTGATATAAGAGTAATTCACAAAGCATTTTAGCTCTAAAAGCAGATTCTAAATCTGCGGCAAGTTAGGGGTAGTCAAGAGGACCCCTAAGTCACTAACACCAAATCACACAGTCCTACAGCTGCTGCCGGTGTTGTGCCGTTTTTCGACTCCCCTGCAGATCTCAACCCCCCTTGCTTTGCCGGGTCATGCTAGCTTGAGACAACAGCTTTGACAGTCAGTACTAATATCTACTGATGGCCCACAGATTGTAGTTCAAAATTATACTTGTTATGATTTGTTCACAGCTAAACACATGACAGTGGCTGGAAAATAATGGTGACAATTTTTTTTTGCCTTGAATCCAACAATTCATATGCTTTCCTGTTGATGTTCGCCAACTAGGCTACAAAAAATGAAGGCTTCAGCCTTATTCTAGCCTAGATAATGAAAAGTCTGTTTAAATGCATTTCCGCTAATTATTTTACGAGCTGCCAGAAATGTAAGAGGCTGACAATTAGCTGAATATAGGCTACCTGACTCGTCACTATATATTATTTTTGTTTTCATGTTAAAACAGGGACACTTTGCCTAAATAAAATTTAAAAATTCTATTTGAATATGGCAACATGATTCGTAGCCTACCTCCCGCTGCAGTATAATGAATTTGACAAAGACCCATTCCCTATAACCACTTTATCTTCTTAGTATTTTATTTTTCCTCCTTAATAAAAAAGTTCAGCAGGTTTTTTAAGAGTTTTTTTTTGCGAGCCTAGGAGGACTGGTGGTGGTAAAAAAAAAAATGTGTGAAATACACCCCCCCAACATGCATCTCTTCTGCCCTTTTTTTTTTTTTTTTTTTTGCGTTTTTTAGTTAATGGCATGGAATTGAAAACGTTTATAAAAAGAATAATAATAATTTTTAAAAAATGTACTCTTTGTATTAAAGGCAATTGATCGCTCCAATTTTATTTTCAACACTAGCTGAGCAAGTACAGTGAATGAATAAACATGTTCTGCACTTTGTATTGCATATAGCCTACCCATAATTATTGTGGCTGTAAGGCAGCCGCTAGTAGGCTAATTCATCTCATAATTCAACCTAATAATTTTATGAATAGGTTTATATTTGTGGAAATTAAAATGTTATAATGGCAAAATGCATCCAAAAATGCAACGCAAATTATTTAAAATCGATAAACAATAAAACAAACTTAATGACTGCATAGTAAAAATAGACACCAGCAATGACAGATCTTTGTCAACCCACATCTCATGTTGATGGATTACTGATTTATTCTGGCGCAATCACTGGGGCGGGGAGAAAATACTCTTCCCTCCAGAAGGGGTAAACGAATAGGCCCAAGTTAGAACCATAACTGTTTACATCTGCTAAAAGTTAGCGTGGCCCAGGCTATGTTTACGCTACGTCCATATGTACCCTGGTCTGGGCCAGCACCCGCCTCTCTCTTGGCTCACTACACTCATACAGTGTGTCTGCTTTTGCCCTTGGGGAGCCTTAATCTGTCTGGTTTTTGCTTACACCTCAAAATGAGCGTCACGTCCAGGCCCAGGTGAGGTGAGGTAATCGCCTCTCATTAGCTGCTTTAATTGATCAGTTAAGTGCTGAATATGAAATGCTGACGGTGAAAACCCGCAGACCCTGTGCCAGAGGAGGAGAGCGGCGGGAGCCATTACCAGCGCTGCAGTCGAAGCCGGACTAACGGAAACACGCGTGTTAATTGCCATTTCATGGAATGGGGAATTCCCACAGGCCTCCTGTTTCATTGCGTGACCTTGAGGAACGCTCGAAAAATGGAAAGGAATTGAAAAGGGTTTTGGCGACTGCCGTTTAAGCCTTTCTGGATTCGTAATGGAAATGAGCAGCAGGGGTGAATCCTATGGCCCAGAACAGACTTAGGCCATGCCAGTGGGCATCAAGGGTGCTCAACATCCACACAGGTTATCCTCCAGCATCGGCTGGGAAATTGCAGTTGGCCCTCAAGCGGCTTGAGCGTACTTGGTGTACGCTGATGACTGAATGATGTCGTTTTTGACCCCAACGTAATGCATGTCAAAAACCCCGCAATTATTATTTAGCAATTTTATTTTTCACAAATAACTTTTTGCTTCAGATAGCCTAATAATTCCACGCGATCACATTAATTGTGACTGGGCGTTATGAAACGAAACAAAACGATAGGCCGGCTGCCCACGTTCACGACACGGCACTAGTCTGTGGTAGCCTGCCCAGATTATGTTTGCAGCGATTGGACAGGAGGGGGGCGGCGTTGCGTCCCCCCCCAAAAAAAAAAAAAAAAAAAAAAATAGGGGGGGGGGGGGGGGTTTGTTTACCTCTGCAGCAGCAGTTTTTTTTTTCTCTGGCTACCTATATCAGTGGGATCTCCTTAGGTCTGCTGTTAGAGTGCTCAGCTCTTGTGTTTTTTTAACATGTGCAATGGTGGTGTGCTTTCTCCTCTCTCTCAAACATTCATTCATCATTCAGGTTTATGAAGCTAATTACCCAACATTATACCATTTTTTCTCCTCAAACGAGTATTTTTACTCACACACATTAAATAAATGTCAAATAGAGCGTAGTAGCGGTCGTATCGTAATCGTAAGCAGAGCAAGGAGAGAAGAGAGAGAGATGTGGAGAAGCAGTAGTGTAAGTAGTTAGGTAAGGGGGGGGGGTCAGGGGTAGGGTCTGGAGAGCCGCAGGGTCTGCTGGTTTTTGTATTCACCTTAAATACAGCAACTACTTAGTTAACTCACCTCACCTGGTTTTCTTGGTCTGTGTAATCAACTGCTTTAATTGATCAATTAAGTGGCGAGTAACAACAAAAACCAGCAGACCCTGCGGCTCTCCAGGACCAGGGTTGCCTACCCCTGGTTTAGGGACATGCGTACTTATGTAAGGCGAGCGAAGGTGCAAGCTGAAGATTTTGAATGTTCTTTCGCGTGGACGGGCGTGGTCCACCGATGCCTGAATGCAGTCAAACAGGAGGTGTAAGAGCCTAGACGTGAAATATGATATCAGAAAAGGCTCTTCAGAGAGAGATGCTCAATGCGCAGTTTCCGGAATGCCTCTGCATTTGTTGCAGTAAGAACCATGAAGTAGCAAGTGCTCTCTTCTCCATGTATCTCATAGCATCGCTCTCCAGCGCAGAACATTTTACCTCCATTTGAGGTGAGTGTAGTGCAGGCTAAGTGTGTAACTTGAGGTTGTGCTTTGTGCCTAAACTGTCAGATATCAAGGTGACAGATGTTCAATGAACAAACCAGATGGCCAGCTCCTGCAGCCCTTCTGTCCTCTACTTTCTTAGTCAAGGACGTTTCCAGCTGTCTGCGTTGCTATGCTGGCTGTGGAAGTTCCGCCTTCAGCCATGCCTGTGAATATGAATTTACATAACAATCCAGCAAACGGGACCCTTTGATCCAGCAGCAGTAGAGTTTAAGAACGTGCCTCTGATTCATCTGGTTTGTACATAGTCAATCTGTGGTGAATTATCATGTTTGTTGTTTGTCCATTACAGTGTCCTGTATTTGCTGAAACTAGAAGACATCAGTTTTTTGTTATACTGAGGTAGACAAGTAACCGAATGTGTGAGAACACTCCAAACAAACTGACAACAAACCCCCAAAAAAGGCTTTAGCTAACTTGTAAAGGAGGCATAGGTGCACTTCCTAATGCAGGGGGGGAGGAGAAAAGGTTTCACTCCAGCACTCAAAAATGGCTCTCGCAGACCTTTCAGTAACATGTAAAAAGCCACTCGTACTCCGTGTGGTATGCATCAACACGTTTCCCCCAGATAGAATACCACATTGACATTAAGCATATGGTATATGTTAATTTCACCACGGGCTGCTGGACTGGCCTCCTCTATATGGCTTGTAGCTTTGCCATTTTTTGTGCCTCCGCCATTTAGAATTAACATTAACATTAACTTCAAAAAAATTTCTCTCGCCTCCCTACTTTTTCCCTTTCCTCACTCTCCTTTTCTTCCTTCTCTCTCTCTCCCTTCTCCCGCTCCGTCCCCCAGAATGTCCCACTACACAGACGAGCCGCGTTTCACCATCGAGCAGATTGACCTGCTGCAGAGGCTCCGCCACACGGGCATGACCAAGCGGGAGATCCTGCATGCACTCGAAACCCTGGAGCGGCTGGACCGCGAGCACGGGGAGAAGTTCGGCCACCGCACCTCCTATGTGGGGCCCAGGGCCCCCGGAGGAGGCTCCGCCGCGGGCGATGCCGCCGCTGCCGCCGCCTCCACCTCCTCGTCCACCTCCACCTCCACCTCCAACAACAACGCGGTGGCCTCGTCCTCCACAGCCACCACCGCCACCCAAACGCAGTACCGCAGCAGCCTTTCCCCGTCACCCACCAACGGCTACGACGCCTCCCCGCCGCCGCCTACCGTCGCGCCGGCCCCTGCTGTGAGCGCCCAGAACGGGCGCGACGCCCTGTCGGCCGTGCCCAATGGGAAGCTGTCTCCACCCCGTTTCCCCGGCAGTAGTGCCGTCGTCCCTGCCCGGGCCTATGCCTATGACGTGGCCGAGGACGAGATGGAGATCGACGATAAGGTGGAGGAGCTCATGAGGTCAGTGGACTGAGAAGTTTGAGAATAAACCTTTAGTATAACTATCTTTAGTATAGCTGGCAGCAACTGGGGGTGGGGTGTGAAATCATTGTTCAATATTAATGCAAAGATGTGCAAAAACAAACGGGATTCATAAGTCTTTCACTCTTTCCTCATATCTCCATCCCCCCCCCCCCCCTCTCTCTCTCCACAGGAGGGACAGCAACCTCATCAAGGAGGAAATCAAAGCTTTCCTGGGCAACCGACGAATCTCCCAAGCAGTGGTCGCTCAGGTCACAGGTGCAACTCCTCCCTCTCCCTAACATGACACAGTTTAGCATCCATGTTCATATTCATGTTCTACATACAGTATAAATAATTAATTACACTGATCACAAGATTACAGTGATTATCAGTTAAGAACGTTGTTGCTGTTTATGGGCTGCTGGATGGCTCATTCACTTGGTGCATGGATGAGCCCCACGCTCCCGGATCAAATCCAGACCATGCCAATGGTAGGTGGTATGGTTCGTTAACTCCATAGGGTCGATGAGCAATTGCCGATTGCATCGCCCAGGGTATTGGATGGTTTGATCGGTTAGGGGGTCCACGTTTCATCACTATCTTAACCTCCGCTGGTCACCCGTGGATTGCATGTCAAAGCCGCATATTAAAGGGGTAGTTTACCCAAATATGTAATTGATATGTTTCTAAATACCCGGAGTGCCATCTATCCATCCAGGCAGTTTCACTGAGAACTCAATAGTTCTGTAGATATCTGCTGCAGCTCACCGTGATATCACTCTGATGGAACGGACCTAAACGGGTCCAAAGTTTGTAGGTTTGTACATTTGTAGGGGGTCCGTGTAACGCTTATCAGTTTGATTTCCTTATGCATTAAAATTTAAAATTTGATTCAGTATTTAAATTTAAACATTTTTATCCTTGAAATAATAGTAAAATTGAGAATTCAAACTCAAATTCAAAATAAAATTTTCAGATTTACCATTTTCCTTTTGAAAGTTGAAAATTGCATTGCTGGTGTGGGAAAACCGGGGTATTTTCTAATGTCAACGATCAAGGAACGGACTCAACCATGACCGTAGGGGAGTGATAACGTCACCAAAAGACTTCTTTCTTATTAGTCACTGGGGCTTTAATGAGCTTTTTACCTTAACTTTGATGGTGCAGGATAAGTGCCAAAAATAAGACTACTGAGAAGGCCGGTGGAGCATAAATCTTAGCTGGCAAATACACTTTATGTCAAATAAAAAAATGCATTTTGTTTGGCTATTTTTCAGCTACTGTCATGTATTTCGCTGTGAATCATAACATAAAATCATAACTTATACAGTGGGGACGGAAAGTATTCGGGCAGTGACAAAATTTTAGTTGTTTTGGCTCTGTCCCCCAGAACATTGGATTTGAAATACGACTATTAGGGCTGCATGATATTGGAAAAAAATTACATTGCGATATCTTTTATTTATTTTATTTATTTTATTTATGGTGGTCAAAGGTCAAGGTCACTATGTACTAGGAGGACAATTTTTACCACAAAGTATGGCTGAACAAGCCTGAAAGTTTACTTACTCATCATCCCATCATGGGAAGTATGAAACATACATGGAAGATTGCCTTGTTAAAATAACAGTGCACTATGAAATTAAATTATAAATACTTTAGTACTTTTAAAATTAAATAATGTCCTCTTAAAACATTATTTTAAGACTAATGTCAGATAATATAAGCTACTAGGCCTACGTATAAATCTAGACATTCAGACTGATTTCCTGTTTCGAGTGTAATTATGGACATGTTCTTCTTCAGGAAAATGAACATATCAACATTTTCAGGCAGTACCACAGATCTTTGAGCATTTACAATGTCCCCCGCAGTGGAGAACGCTTACTCACTAGGCACCGAGGTAGCTTGGTAATCCTGCTTTCACGGCTACAAACTAATGCATTGGGTTTCATCTGATTTTACTCGAAAAATGTCTTTGCTTTCATGATATGCGTGTCTTAATTTCAAATGCGTTGTGAAAATATAGTTTTGAAGCATTTAAACGTAGCATGATAAGTTAACACCGAGTTCGTTATGAGACCAAGCTCTATCCAGAAACGTTAACACATAGCTAGCAACTTTCGCGGCTGAACTTCGAAGGCATTTTTCTCAAAAACATGGTTTGATGGCATTCCAAATGTAACGCGACATAACTCGCTTGATATTTGGATTAGAGAGATAATTTTCGTATCATTAGAAAGCTTACATTTTCTAGTTTGAAGCAGGTCACAAATAATGTAACGTTAATTGAGTAATTTTAGAATTATACATTTACAAATTCACACACCCCATTTAAAATAAATAAGCCTACCTGGTTCTGTTGCAAGCGTGCAGCTTCCTCAGCACAGCTAGCTGGGCATAAACAGTCTTGTGCTTTCGGTGTACGTGTTGTGTGTCAAAGTAACTTTACTAACATAAATTGTTGAGGGCGCCCTCTTGTACACAACGGGTGTGATAGAAGATTAAAATAGGTGGTTATGTGAATTTGTGAATGACCGATAGCCATGCTCGTTTCGCGATACATTTTAAAGCTCCACAATGCATATCGTCATGTTTTCGTATCGCAAAATATTGCGTCACAATATTTCGTCACACCCCTAGTTTTTGGCCATAACTCAAGAATTCCTACGCTAATTATGACATACTTTCACACAAATGTCTCATAGGATAAAAATTATGAAGTGATGACATTTTATATCCAAAAGTTCAAAGGTCAAATTCACTGACAATGTTTTTTAACATGTTCAGGTACATGACTACAGTTTCCTAATTTCATTTGCAAATTAAAAAATTACAAAACTGTGTTGGCTGGCTAATTAGCTTCTCTATCAGTCCTCTGTTGTACTCTGTAAAAATAGTCTAAGTGAAGACTGCATGTTTCTCACTGGAAATTATTCACTGGAATCATACATGTCAATATAGTGATAACTTCCGTTTCGCCAATAAATACACTTCATACCTTTTCAATTAAATTCTTTCAAAGTCTTCACTACATATATTTTATGAGTCTGGACAGACATGGATGTAAACTGCAACTTCACTTGTTGGCGGAGGCATACAACCGCAAGGCGGTTATTTATAGTTTTAAATCATGTTTTCTTAGCAACAGTGACAGTTACACTGAGTGTTGGCAATCCTGGCTAAACAAATAAAGATGAAATGAAACTATTCAATCGTTTAAAATGAGCTTCTTTCTCAACAGAGTACCTAACAGATAAAGAATCACGTTTAAAATTGCGTCTCAATAAAGTTACTAAGAACAAGTAGCCTATACATTCTACAAATTACAACTGATGTTGCTTTTTTTCCCGCAACAAATTCTTCTTTTTCGGTGCGTGTGTCCTGTTCCTCAGTCATTTTCAGGTTATATGTTACAAAATTCTACAGAAGACTGAGACAACACTTAACTTTCGTTATTCGATAAACAGATCAAGAACGATTGGTTCGCTGTGCACGTAGACCGTGCGTGACCGTAGCATAAGCGCCTGTGTATCCAAGAAACCTTATATCAGACTAAATTATGTTATATCAGACGCACTTTCTTCTTGATTAGTCATGGAAAATGCAAACCGTGTGAGTTTTTGTTTTGTATCAAGCAGCAAAAAGAAAAAATTGCGTCCTTCATGATGTCACTATTGCTCATTCGCACATTGCGATGTCGATGCTGAAATGATATGTCGTGCAGCCCTAGTGACTATGAGCAGAGTGCAGACATTAAGCTTTAATTTGAGGGTTTTTACATCCATATCGGGTGAACCGTGTAGCAATTGTAGCCCTTTTTAACATAGTTACCATCCCCCCATTTTATGGGATGAAAAGTAATTGGACAAATTAACAAACTTAAATAAAGTCCTCTTATTTCATATTTGGTTGCATATTCTTTCCATACCATGACTTCCTGATTTCTGTGACCTAACAACATCAAGACTCTTGATCTCATATCTCTTTCTGGTACTCTTACAAGCAATACTATAACCTCTGTATTTGAATGGATCTCTGTAGTAATTGGGGCAGGGGGATGGGTCTAGATTAAGCTGTAAATTACACTGGAACAGTGTGGATCACATAGTTGGCTAAATGGCTCTAAGTCATCAAGGGTCTGAGGTATCAAACGAGCCTCAAACTATCACTCTGCTGCCAGATATGCAGTAGATATGGATGGATCACTTGTTTCTCCTGACTCATTTGTCTATTGAACTCTATGGAAAGATAAGTTGGGAGACGAAACCCTTAAAGTGATCCATCCATACCTGGCAGCAGCGTGATGGTTTGAGGCTTATTTGATACCTGAGACCCTTGATGATTTACAGACATTTACCCAACCATGTGATCCATACTGTTACAGGGTAATTTACAGCTTATTATAATAATCACCCCCCCCTCCTATTCTAATAGAGATCCATTCATAGTATCGCCTGTAAGAGTACCAACAAAAATAAGATACCAAGAGTCTTTTGATGTTGTTGGGTCACAGACATCAGGTAGTCATGGCATGCAAAGCATATCCAACCAAATATTAAATATGATGACTACATTTATGTTAATTTGTTAATTACTTTTCGTCCCCTAAAATGGGGGGGGGCGCCATGTATACAAAGGGCTACAATTGCTACACTGTTCACCCGATATGGATGTAAAAACCCTCAAATTAAAGCTGAAAGTCTGCACTTAAACCTCATAGTCACTCTTCATTTCAAATCCAATGTCCTGGAGTACAGAGCCAAAACAACAAAAATTGTGTAAAACAAAAAAACAAAACAAAAAAAACAACTGAAGACTTTAAAAAAACTGCCTGAATACTTTCTGCCCCCACTGTATCTTTTTAAACTACAATCTGTAGACTATCAGTAGATATTATTGACTGTCAAAGTTGTTGTCTCAAGCTAGCATGACCCGGCAAAGCAAGGGGGGTTGAGATCAGCAGGGGAGTTGAAAAACGGCACAACACCAGCGCTGGTAAATGAGAGGCCGGCGGTGGTAAATGAGAAGCCGTTTATAGATTTGCTGAGGCTGGTAAACTCTGGTAAATGTGCCTAGCTTGGCTGGTCACTAGCATTCCAAGGCTGGTCACTCACGTACCTGTACCTAGCCTGGCAACCCACTGGAACACACAAACTCTATGGGGGCGGGGGGAACTGACTGAAACACAAACACCAACTAACTCACAAAACAATTGTCTAAAAATGGCAAATGTAATCATAGTAAAAAGTGAAATAGTTCTGCCCCATGTGGGATTCTGACCGAGATCACTGGATTTGTAAGCAGGAAGTAGTCTATAGCCTCTTCTTCAATTCAAACTTTAAAACATAGATGTGCAGTAAGTAGTAGATTATTTATCAGCATACACAGGAGTAGTCCAGAACCAGGGTTGAGAACCACTGACCTAGAAAATAGGTAAATTGCTTCTGGTTGGCCAAAGTTAATAGGGTTAACTGATTTTGTCAGTCCTTCACTTGAACGGCTGTTGCCTTGTGGATAGCTGCAGACTCGAACTGCAAATGCAAGAGCGATGATGAATGAATTCATTAAAAAAAAGCCAATCCAGTGGGTAGCCGGGCTAGGTATGCGAGTGACCAGCCTAGGTAGGCTAGTGACCAGCCAGGTCATTTGCAAATCCAGTGGGCTGCTAAGCTAGGCACATGAGTTACCAGCCTCAGCGAATCAATAGATGCAGGGCTGTACGTTAACTTTTTTTGCACATAGCACCGGTGCTACAGAGGTTGATAGTTTTGTAGCACAGGCCAAAGACTTGTAGCACGAGTATAAAACACCTCTAAAATCTCTAAAAACAACCACAAGTAATGCAGTTCATCACTTAAACAGGTATGCGACTAGCAAAGGACATGTTGCATACAGGGCACACAAAATCCAAACCTTAACAAGAAATGTTTTCAGACAAACATTTTTTCTTTATTTGCCCATAATGGTAAATTGCAGGGACATAACTGTATAAGACATCAATATGTTACGCTTCAAATTAGCAGTGCAAATCTCAGTTTAAATTCATATCATCATACAATATTTTTTATTTTAAATTGATAGTGTGTAAATCACTAATAAGACAATAAAAACAACAAACGGTGTGTGTGCGCACGCACGTGTCACAGATCTAGCATGTCTGATGGCCACTTTTTGTCCCCCACCACAACGAAGTAGAGCATGTAGGAGATCACGGTCACTCTGATCAAGCTGTCCTAAATTAATAAATGTCGTAAATTAGTTAACAGAGGCTAATCTGTAACGTTAGCTCCATCTATTCTCACACACACGTTAATGTGATGGTTATATAAGACAAAGATTTCCTGGTTTCCCTCGAATTGTCCACCATCAATATGCTAATGAATTAAATGGAGGTGGCCATCAGTTATATTGTGAAACAAACGTTCAAGAGAAATGGTAATGACTAAGTTAGTTGAAAAAAAACGAAAAATACAAACATACTGGTTATGCTAGCCAGCTCGTGTTCCCAAATAAATGTTAAGCTTGTTTGATTGCCGTTATTTGTTTGATTGACGTTACACAGCTACTGGCTGATCAGAGTCAGAGGTTGATACAAACGTCCAAATGTGCCTGTAAATCTTCTTTCTTGTTTCGCACTTTTAATTTGGCAGGGATTCCTCGCGGGCTCGTTTGGGGGTTTTGTTTTGCTATCTATCCGGTGTCCCAGATAGATAGCGAGCTCGACTCGACTCGCTGAGGAAAAGGTGATTGTTCGCTAGGAATTGTGGGATTTGGTGTTGGATGTATGGACTCAACGCAGACGGGGACATGGTTTTTAATCGCACGCTAGACTACAACTACCAAAGAGAATATCGAGGCGCATCGATTCACTTCACAGAAATCCTCACTTCACACGCAAAATAAATTATTATTATAATTTTTTTTTCTCACACACAGGCTATCGCACGGGTGCTACTGCAGTAAATTTATTTATCGTACAGACCGATTTTTTCGTAGCACGTGCGACATATATGTCACACTGTACAGCCCTGAGATGGCTTCTCATTTACCACCGCTAGCCTCTCATTTACCAGCGCTGGCTTATCCGTTGCTAGATCATTTGGGGCGGCTGTGGCTCAGGAGGTAGAGCGGGTCGTCTGCTGATCGCAGGGTTGGTTGTTTCGATCCCCCCCCCCCCTCCCCCCCATGTCGAAGTGTCCTTGCAAGAGACACAACCCCCCCAAATTGCCAATCCCAGCAGAGGCAGCAGCACACACAGCAGCAGCCCCCATTGGTGTGTGTGTGGTGAGTGAGTGAGTGAGAGGTTGGCGCTTTGGCTTTATAATAGGGCGCTAATATACATTTATTATTTACCATTTACCATTTGCTTCGAGTAGGATATAGCTACGCTCCACCGGCCTCTCAGCAGTCTTATTGTTGGCACTTATCCTGCGCCATAAAAGTCAAGGTAAAAGGCTCACTCTGGTTTTCCCACCCACGCCAATAATGCAATTTTCAACTTCCAAAATCTTACAAAATGAGTTTGAATTGTCAATTCTCCTATAATTTCAAGAATAAAATAATAATTCTAATTAAAATATCAAATACATTTTTCAATTTGAGATATATGCATCAGGAAAACAAATTGATAAGCATTACACGGGCCGTAGTGCTCCTAGGATTCTTTTTATTTTTTATTTTTTTATTTTAAAAAAAGCCTAATTCGGCCGCTGCGGTGGTACAGCGGTAAAAGGCGCTGACTTTCAGTCAGCGCAGTTGTACTCCGAGGATCGGGGTTCGCGCCCCGGTCCTGCCATTTTCCGAGCATGGCGCCCTGTGGGGGAGGCAAATTGGCGCTGCTTTCCGGGTGGGGGGGGGGCGGGGGATGATGAGGCTACTACGCAAAATAAGGCCCCGGGCGAGTTGGATCAACGGTCAGGTCAGGAGGAGTCGCGCCCTGTAGAGGACGTGGCGCCTCTTTCCTTATCTTACCGGCGGACGGGGGTTGTATGGCGGTGGTTCGCGTTCGGGAGCTAGGGGGGGGGAAAAAAATTGGGGGAGGGGAATAGGGGAAATAAATTGGGAGGAAAAAAAAAAAAAAGCCTAATTCCGTTTCCAAAATTATAAAAACTTTTTTTAATCCTTTCAAGCCATTTTCCGTTTTTTTCTTCTTTTTTTTTCTGTTTTCAACTCTTTTTTTTATTTTAAATTCGCATATCACCTTAAAATATGTGTATATAATAATTCAAACTTGTGGTAAGCTTAATGAAGACAAGCAAATAATATATAGGATGCTCCGATCAAGATTTTCCGGGACCAATACCACCAATTCAATCACCAATTTTCTTTTTAAAGATCGGTCGATACCGATCTCGATTTAAAATGAGAAATACATTATTATTATTATTATTATTGTTATGCTATATAAAATTCAAGGAGAAGATTTAAGGATTATAGCTCAATAATTTGTTGAGAATACCACTCTAAATGAAAAAACTAAAATGAACAGTCCAACAAGATGCATTTCTGAGCTAGCAGTAACTACAAAGCACTAGAACACCTGAACAGTTTTTAATTCAAGAAAATTTAAGAAGTCTGAATGTGGCTGCATTTCAACAGCTTTTAATACGGTCAAGCCGGAAAGTCTGCACACCCCTTTCACCTTCTCCACGTTTTATTACATTAGACATATTCTAAAATAGATTGAGTTCATGTTTGTCTCAAAGTTCTACACACAATAGCCCATAATGACAGTGAAAACAGGTTTTTAGACATTTGTGCTAATTTATTAAAAATCTAAATGGGAAAATATCATATGTACACAAGTGTGCACACCCTTTGATATGACACCCAAAAGCTGAGGTGCATTTTGTTTCCACTGATACTGCTTGAGATGTTTCTACAACTTAATTGGAGTCCACCTGTGATAAATTCAATTGATTGGACATGATTGGGCATTTCCAACACCTGCCTATATAAGATCCCACTGTTGACAGTGCATGTCAGAGCAAACTCAAAGCCATGGGGTCAAAGGAATTATCTGCAGACCTCAGAAACAGGATTGTGCCAAAGCATAGATCTGGAGAAGGGTACTGAAAAATCTCTGCAGCTTTACAGTTCCCAAAGAGCACAGTGGCCACCATCATTCGTAAATGGAAGAAGTTTGGAACCACAAATAATCTTCCTAGACCTGGCCGCCCGGCCAAATTGAGCAATCGGGGAAGACGGGCCTTGGCTAGGGAGGTGAACAGGAACCCAATGGTCACTCTGACAGAGCTCCAGCGAATCCTTGTGGAGATGGGAGGACCTTTCAGAAGATCGACCATCCAGGCAACACTCCACCAATCAGGCCTTTATGGTAGAGTGGCCAGACGGAAGCCCCTCTTTAGTAAAAGGCACATCACAGCCCGCTTGGAGTTTGCCAAAAGGCACCTAGAGGACTCTCAAACCATGAGAATCGAGATTCTCTGGTCTGATAAAACCAAAATTGAACGTTTTGGCCTAAATACCAAGCGTCACGTCTGGATGAAACCAGGCACCGCTCATCACCTGGCTAATACCATCCCTACAGTGAAGCATGGCGGTGGCAGCGTCATGATGTGGGGATGTTTTTCAGCAGCGGGAACGGGGCGACTAGTCCTGATAGAGGGAAAGATGAATGCAGCCAAGTACACCGAGATCCTTGAAGAAAACCTGCTCCAGAGCGCTCTGGACCTCAGACTGAGGCGAAGGTTTATCTTCCAAAATGACAACGACCCAAAGCACACAGCCATGAGAACAAAGGAGTGGCTTTGGAGAAAGTCTATGCATGTCCTTGAGTGGCCCAGCCAGAGCCCTGAATCCAATTGAACATCTGTGGAAAGAGCTGAAAATGACTGTGTACCGATGCTCCCCATCCAACCTGACGGAGCTTGCAAGGATATGCCAAGAGGAATGGGCAAAAATGTCCAGAAACAAGCGTGCCAAGCTCGTAGCTTCTTTCCCAAGATGCCTTGAAGCTGTAATCGCTGCCAAAGGTGCAGCAACCAAGTATTAGGCTAAGGGTGTGTACAGATATGTAACCCCTAAATAACCTATTTTTGTCAGTAAAATAAAATTGCATATTTTCTAAAAACCTGTTTTTACTTTGTCATTATTGGCTATTGTGTGTAGATGTTTGAGGCAAAAAATGAACTCAATCTATTGTAGTTTGAGTCTAACGTAATAAAACGTGGAGAAGGTGAAAGGGGTGTGCAGACTTTCCGGCTTGACTATGCTTTTAGTATGAACCGAACACCACGACAAGCCTAGGTTAAACATTTTTTTCTGCGGTGTAAAACGTCACATTTTCATTTTATTAATTACGTGGCAAGTTTGGTCTCATTGAATGGCGAGTGACTGAATTGAAAACACTGTAGTTTTTCAAAAAGAGCAAGTGGTAGAGGTATACGCCATTTTTACGTATTCCTCTACCGAATGTTCAACTTTATATTCAAGTAACTCAGTACAGATTTTTTTTTTTTGGCCAGCCACAAAGAAAGACTTAATTAGTTGCGCCTTGATCTGTTCAATAAGGTTAATGTTGTTTTTGTGTGGAATTCCCGAGCAGCGTTAAAGGGATAGTATCACGTTTGCATGCAAGATATTGAGATTTTTCTTTGAACGTTTTGTTTTTCTTTTTGATTTTGCTCTCACGATTGACGTAGGCCTATATAAACAAGGCATACTGTTCGATTATAATGAGCACATTAAATATCTAGGTTAAGAGTTGGTGGTAGTATCGGTAATTTCATGGACTGTGGATGTTTGTGAGTAACCGTGTCATATTTGGAAAGCTGTTGATTTTTTTTCGAATGCAAAATCTTGGCGCTTTGACCGCTTCACATTTTGGACCCATTGAGGTCTGTTATATCGGGGCGATATCAAGGTGAGTTACAGCGGATATTTACAAAACTAGTGAGTTTTCAGCAAAACTACCTGGCTAGATGGCACTCTGGGTATGTAGAAACATATAAAAAATTTTTTTTGGGTGAACTGCGGAAGTTGGTCTTCCTCTGACTCCGTTCTATACAAACCTTTGTTGTAATCTGCGGTGTGAAAAGAAGCAGACGTACATGTTTCAGAGGAGACCCGCGGATGTCTGCACACCCGAATCAGCAGTGGGGTTCACGTGTGAACACGGCTGCGTTTGCAGATAATTGGACGTTCCAAATTCGGGTGGGAATTGGATATATTCAGTCCCATGTTGGGCACCAAAATGTATAGTTGTTTATAAAGTAGTTTATTAATATAGAAATTTTTTTATTTTTTATTTTATTTTAAATGGCACACTAATATAGAGCGTTTATTGTCACGGACACCGGTTTGGCACCTCTGGTGCAGATCTGCACTAGTGTATCAGTGGTAATTTCTACATTTCTCTTGAGTTCTGTGGTACTCTTCTCTCAGGGATCAGCCAGAGCCGGATCTCCCACTGGCTGCTGCAGCAGGGCTCCGACCTCAGCGAGCAGAAGAAGAGGGCCTTCTACCGCTGGTACCAACTGGAAAAGACCTCGCCCGGTAATGCCCCCCTCCACCCCCATCGCCAGGGCCCCTCCCTGTCCCCACCCCTACAGTCGCTTTACAGCTGTTCGATGCGATCAATCCATTATTAAAAGTGTGAATTTTTTTTCTCATCCACCGTGTCCTCGTTTCTGTCTGTGCTTCCCGCCGTGTTAAGTCTCTGGCATCCAGCGTCGTCTGATGTGCGTGGTGTGCGTGGTGTTTGTGTGTGTGTGCGTGTGTGTGTGTGTGTGTGTGTGTGTGTCTGTGTAAGTAAGGGAGGGGAAGGAGGGTGGTGGCGCCCTCTATGGGCTAGGAGCGGTAGCGCTCTCCCCAATCAGAGCAATCGGGTCCAGTTAATGTTTCTCCCAGCAAGGGATGTTGGACTTTACACAAAAATCATATTTTTGTGTAAAATGTGTACACAAATGGATTTTTACCTCCCAATCTCACTCAAAGGGGAAGGGAGACTTCCGTATATTATTTTGAAAGTCAACATTCCAAAACATGCCCATTGAACTGATCTGTTTGAGGATGGTAGCAAACCCTTAGGTTATGGAGGACCAGTGTACACAGCCTGTTAAATTTTTTTACAGCCTCAATTCCTTTGTAAGGAGTGGAGTGATGGGGTGTGAGGTCATGGAGAAGTGAATTTGAGATTTGATGTTCTGCTCTTAACGCAATTTTGACAACTGAAATGAAGATTGGTGACATTTCACCGTTTTGTCATGGATCACAATCACCGTTCTGACATTCTTTGTAACGTAGTACTCGTGCTGAGAGAGACTGAGGCCAGCTTGGAGATTGAGTGTTTGGCTTTGACTGATGGTAACTTTTCCATGTGAATAAGTGTGTATTTCTGTGTACATTACAGGTGTGTGTGAGAGAGACGCAGGGTATCGCTGCACCGGTGTCCCACAAATCACTGGCGATCTGCCAGAAATTGCACCGGTGACTCCCATTGTTTATGGGCTGGGGTGCTGGGTTCAGGGTCTTCTCATTAAACGCTGAGGGGGGAGGACATCTTCCTGCTGCTGCCGAGGAATTTCACACCTTCCTTTGCCGCCTGGTCACATTGCTGAATTTGAGGTTTTTTAAAATTAAATCGGTTAATTGCGTCTATTTGGAGCTCTCACACATTACTTCCTAACGACCTGCGACTCCCGGTATATTAATACAAACTATCACAACTCAAATGACAGCAAGCCAAACCTGCGATAGCTAGATTATTTTTTTAAAATTATTTTAAAATGCAAGGCATTCAAGTTTTGAGAATCTTGCACAGCTCAATTTACAAGGCACCTGAATCCACCGGGCGAGTTTCGTCAGGATTGGATAAGCCAAGCGGCGGCTAGCTCTGCTTTACTCATGGTGAGTTTGGTCCTAATAGAAGAGTACGAAGTGATGCGCGCCATAACTTCATTGCCAACGACACTCCCATTATCAGGCAAACCACCGTGATTTTACATTGTTTTATGTATATATTTTAATGCTGTGTCGTACACAATGTATTAAGACGCAAAGTACATTATGCTTGAATGGGGACGACAACAGGAAGCAGCCGGTCAAAGGCTTGTTTATTTTATGCGTTTGCAAGCGTTTTGCCCGTTGTCGTTGAAGGACACGTTTTCTAGTCATAACAAGATGGGCACAGGATTTGCCAGCGCTGCTGACCCTGCAGTGCTGCACGTGTCACTGTCTGCTGATCTTGGCGCTGACATTGCGACGACGTCCGCATCGCTGCGGCCAAAGTAGTGACGACGTGCGTGTTGCCGCTGCTTTGTCCCCCCCCCTCCCAGGTGCCACCCTGTCCATGCGCCCCACCCCCTTGGCCCTGGAGGAGATGGAGTGGATGCAGACTCCGCCCCCTATGAGCTCGGCCCCCGGAAGCTTCCGCCTGCGCAGAGGCAGCCGCTTCACCTGGAGGAAGGAGTGCCTCGCCGTGATGGAGAGGTGAGATGGAGGAAGCGGCGAAAAAGATTACTGAACGGAGAAATTGGACGAGAGTGGAAGAGCGCATTGGTGGTGCCAGTGTACGTCTAAGGTTCATGACAAAAGCGAAGATGTCTTCCCACCTTCCCACCATGTCCGTGGTGATAAACCGTATGCGGTATGCCGCTGGTTAGCCACCCTTCACATCATATGACCTGCATTTACTACTAAAGATGCAATTGATCTGGAATAAGATTTGTACGTTTTTGAGGGTATTGTGGGCACTTTGAAACTTATTTGTGTGGATAAGGTGTAGTCGAAAGTCGTTTCAGTCTTTTAGATTCTCCACACATCAGATGCAGTTAAGATGCAAAGAAAATAAATAAATAAAAAATCCGGGCATGGTTGTACAGAGCCATAATGGGGACTTAGCCAGAGGAATAACCATAAAGCTATCACTGCAGTGTCATTCCACATAGTAAGGGAGCGGGCGGTGCTGTCTGTATACAGCCAATGAAGTCCCCCTGTGTCCTGCTTCCGCGTGAGAACTCACCCCCACACTCTTTCTCTCTCCAGTTACTTCAATGAGAATCAGTACCCAGACGAGGCCAAGAGAGAAGAGATTGCTAATGCCTGCAATGCTGTCATACAGAAGCCAGGTGAGACAGGTGGCCGGAACACCCCATGTATCCAGAAGATCGGATATGCTTGTATACACTGGTGCGCCACCATTAAATACGAGCAAAAGTTATTGTCGAGCAAACTGATTTGATTATGCAATTCTACACCAATAGTGTCTGGCCGTGGCCATATGACGGTTAAGAGCCGTAAAGGCTGTAAGCGCGTATAGACGGCCAAGATGTTTTTGAGCCATGTCAGAGATACAGAGGTAGTTACAGCTCATCTCTGTTCCCATCTTCCCCATGTAACATCCAAAAAACAAAAAGAGGTTCTTGCACCTGCACTGAATATTGACATTCATTGACAGTGCAACTAATGTCCCCTTCTTTATTTCTTAACTTTGTTTTACAAATAACTGCAACATGTTTTTGAATCTTGGTGATTTTCGAAAAAATAAATAAAACGTGTTTTTGAAGAAGGAACAAAAACACATACTTTGTTTTGCAAATGAGACGGTTGAAGCTTATTAAATCTGGGGTCACAGTACGTATCACGTGCGGTTTATCTGTTTCATCCAGGGAAGAAGCTCACTGAGCTGGAGAGGGTCACGTCCCTGAAGGTCTACAACTGGTTTGCCAACCGTCGGAAGGAGATCAAGAGGAGAGCAAATATTGGTAATGTGCCGGGCTGTATTGCGGGACCGTATCTATGGGTCCGATTCAGACAGGGTAGCATCTGGCTGGCCAAAGATAAGGGGGTGCTCTTACAAGCGTCTTTCCAGAGGTTCAGTCACTCATGCAGACTAAAACCACCTAAGAGGTAGTCTGTTTCAGTACCGTTACTTATATCTGCACTTGAGACTTGCAGTTAATACTATGCCTGCCTGCAAAGTTGCTTGATTGTTCCTGCTAACCCCCACCCCCCCAACACCATTCGGTTGACCCTCTAGTAGGAGTCAGTGATGTGCAGTTTCTATATAGTGGAGTGATGTGTGACTCCTCTATAGGGAGTGAGCGACGTGTGGCTCCTCTATAGGGAGTGAGCGACGTGTGGCTCCTCTATAGGGAGTGAGCGACGTGTGGCTCCTCTATAGGGAGTGAGCGACGTGTGGCTCCTCTATAGGGAGTGAGCGACGTGTGGCTCCTCTATAGGGAGTGAGCGACGTGTGGCTCCTCTATAGGGAGTGAGCGACGTGTGGCTCCTCTATAGGGAGTGAGCGACGTGTGGCTCCTCTATAGGGAGTGAGCGACGTGTGGCTCCTCTATAGGGAGTGAGCGAGCTCCTCTATAGGGAGTTAGTGACGTGTGGCTCCTCTATAGGGAGTTAGTGACGTGTGGCTCCTCTATAGGGAGTTAGCGACGTGTGGCTCCTCTATAGGGAGTGAGCGACGTGTGGCTCCTCTATAGGGAGTGAGCGACGTGTGGCTTCTCTATATTGAATCAGTGTTGTGTGGATACTCTATAGAGAGTGAGTGTTGTGCTATGTCAATGTTGTCAGGATACTGTGTAGGATGTCACTTATATGGACTCTCTGATCTGGGAATTTTCTGTAGGGATGCAATGTTGTATGGAAAACATCTGATATGTTATGGAAAGCTCTGTTTCTTTCGAAGAAGCAGCAATCCTGGAGAGCCATGGGATCGATGTTCAGAGCCCAGGGGGTCACTCCAACAGCGATGACATCGATGGCAACGACTACTCTGAGCAGGTAGCGGAAGACAGAAGTTTTCCTCAAGTCCCTAAAAACCTTGAAAATGCTTATTTGAATGCAGAAAATCCAGTTTTGAGAAGCCTGAAGGTGCTTAACTTTATGTTGGCTAATGCAGCTATTGCATATCCCACACAATGAAATTCCAAACTAATGAATTCAGTGACATTATTGTTCCGTTTTCAAAAGCACACAATCTGGGAAACCCTGTTCAACTGGTTACAGTGTAAGAGTGGGACTTTCAATGCAAAAGGTCTTGATGGTTTACTCAAGTCCATTATAAGATCATCATTTATAAATAAGCTCCTTGAAAACATTGAAAACTGTCACTGAAGGTAACTGGAAAGTCATTGAGTTTTGAAGTACAAATACTGTAGAAACACTGAATATTGTGTTGTCGGTGTCTTGTCTGTGCAAAAGCAGTTCACTGAACAGTTCCCCCTCCCAAGTACATGGAACAGTCCATTCTCAACCCAGCCACAAGTTTGCTGCTTTTGAGGGGATTGTGGGCAAAGTTGCAAGGGAGGGGAGTGACCACACATTGGCTTGGTCCGTAGGTCTTGCGTACCTTTTGATTGATTCAAAATCATAACAACTGTGCAATGACTTTCATAAACTATTGCAGGGCTGCGATGCCATGTTTTTTGAAAAGAGGCCATTCCCCCGACCCAGATTTGACCTCTCACCGCCCACACAGGTATGCTGACGCAACAAACATGTTTGGAGCTGTCACCACTTTTCCAAGGTTACCATTTGTGAAAAACCAAAAACTAATATCATAAAGTCAACTGTTAAGCAACATATAAAAAATAATAATAATAATAAAACTTTTTAAAAAGCCATGGTCATAATGTTCCTGTACCCAAACCCCACACAGAACAAATTGAAACGGCTCAAAAGTAGCACACCTTTGTGGATACGCCAACGGGTTTAAAGTTTTCGGATAAATATTATGACAATGAAATGTGTTTGGGAGGAGATGTTTTAACAGGCTTACAGGATTATTTGTAATAAAAGATTCCCACTTTTGCTAGATAGTTTTAGACAATGGCATATTTCTTTTGTTAAAGATACCAGCGTCTCAATGAGGGAAACACATTTCATGAATGAACAATTATGTATGGTCATATACTGAACATCTTTTAAATGTATTGGTGTATGATTTTATAAGAAATTAAGTACAAATATTTGCAACATTTCTTAAATGTTTTGCCATCAATTAGATTGATTGATCATTCATGAACGACTGTGGCCATCATGCCAGCGTGACCGACTGTTGCACATGCACTGTGTCACCTTGTTCGTTAAAGAGGAGGGGTCATGTTGCAAGTTAATTTGAATGGTGCAAATAAAATGATAAAACCACAAATAAATCAGTATGTCCTTTATTAAGGGAACAATGCTTTTTGCTTATTTTTAAAATTATTTGATTAATTGATCACTAATAACTCACCATAACACGTTTTTGTGACTGAGTGGTTTAAGCACTACGTCAGCTCAACAGAGATTCCTTGATGAAAATGTTTAAACCTGTTGAAACTCGAGCTGAAAACCAATAAAGAATGAAAGGAATAGATTTGCCTTTATGCCGTTGCAATGTTTGTTGCTCGACTAAGGGCCTGATTTACTAAGACCTTTTGCACATGCAAAACCTTTTCGCATGTTTTTTGCCCCTATCATTGGTTGTGTTTTTCGTTTTGTGTGTGTTAAATGGTTTTGCACACGCTAAAGGTCTTAGTAAATCAGGTCTTGAAAGTTAGAATATTCTGGAATAAAAAAGAAATGGACGGAGGTACCTTAAATTGGTCCAACAGGTGTAACGGTGTTAGTGTACCACAACAGAGCAGTGAGGTCCAACACCCACATCTGACAGTAATATAAGCACGCAGAGAAGTTCATTATTACAGTCGGGCCTAATAGTATTAGCCAAATATAACGGCACAGAGTAAGTGAGCTTTACGCTTAAGTGTTATTTTTTCTCTTTGGAAGCCATTTTAGTTTTTCCCCCATTGTACCAACCTCAAATGACCTGACCTAATTTAGCCCTAAGGGGGAGATGTGAAACTAAAAACAAATCCTCCTTGCGGTTTTAGGTGCCTGTTTTGCCACCGAGTTGGCTGGCGGCCAGGCCCAGCCCGAGCAGTGTGGGTCTGCAGAGGGCCCCGCCGGGCGGACGGCCGGGCGCGGCTGCGGGGAAGGCTGAGGGGGGCCCCAGACTGACTGCTGTCTCCTGGTCTCCCCCATCACTCCAGGATGACAGCAACAGCCACGGCGAGCACCAGGACCCCATCACGCTTGCTGTGGAGATGGCCGCCGTGAACCACACCATCCTGGCGCTGGCCCAGCAGGGCGGGTCCAGCGGCGCGATCAAAACGGAGGTGCTGGACGACGACTGAGGAGCCGCGGGGGAGGCGGCCAAGGAGCAGGAGCGCGGGGAGGGAAGGGGAGCGAGCGCTCAAGACGGCGTTCACGCTCAATGGAGCGTGTTCACCGTGGGGCGAGAGGACTAAATGATGACCAAAGCCATGTGCACCCCCGTTGTGAGTCCCTACTTCATTGCACCCGCCCAAAGACCCCCCCCCCCCCTCATATGTTCTGATGGTCATGGCGAACCCTACCTGCTCCTTGGTTGGACTCCACAGGTTCCTCTTCTCTATATCTACAGGTTAAGTGTGAATACAGCATAATCATGTACGCTTTTGGCCGTTAGAAATTTCTTAGTTTGATAGGACCCCACACGCCTCCTCTTGGCATGGATTCTGTTCACTTTCAGGGTGCTTCTCTTTGTGCGCCTGGTACAATAACCACCTCCGGACACCCAAACCCAGCCTTCCTCTCTAGTGAGTGAGTGGCCGAGAAAGACGGTGTCCCTCTCTTCCTCGGTTACGCTTCCCTAGCTCCGTTTCCCCCCCCCTCTGGTGCCCCGTCTTACCTCCCGTGCAATACGGTGTGCCGCCTAGTGCCGCGTAGCGCCACCAGCGCATCCTTGCGCGCAATGTCCTGGTAGAATAGGCACTGCCTCTCCCACTCGCTCACGTACGTCAGTGGAGGTAGGGGAAGAACAGAGGTATGGAGCGTGCTAGCTTGTCTCGTTTCAGAAGGAAACCGGAGGTTGCTAGCGTAGCACATTTGAGAGGGACACTAGAGGCCGTTAACGTAGCGGGTTTTTGAGGGAACGGAGAGCTTTTGCGCTACACTAAGTAAGCCTTCGTTCCCGTTGGTGATTCAAGAAAAAAAAAGGGACATTATATATTTTTGCCATTTTATGTTTTTTGTGAATCATTGCTCGATCAAATGAGATATTTTTTTATTTATGAAAATACAATTGCTTCTGTATGGATAACGTTACTTTAAAATCCCAAAGTGATAAAAACAATGTTGGACCACAGGAGCCGCGGATCTGTGTGTGTTATTGGCTAACTCAGTCCCAGGCGGTGCAGTGCTCGGGTGGCTGAGGGGTATATGCGCCGGCCTCCTGGCAGTCAGGCCAGCAGGAGGCGCCAGCCCCAGTAAACCCGCGTGTGTGACAGCACCCTGCACTCCTGAGTTGTAAATGGGGAAAAAACTGTGCGACTGTTGCTTAATCCCAAAGTGAGTTTAAAGTGGGAATTATTTGATAACGTAGCAGATGCTCCTACTGTCCAGAAGTGCTCATAATACATACTCTTGCATACGTTATTTTATATCAAATTAATTTAGCAAACACTCTTATCCAGAAATACTTAAAATATAAAGTATGTAACTGCATTCAAATTGGTTAATAAGAAAATGATAATTAACAGGTGCATTGTTATAAAGGTGAAACTGCTACATTTACTATTTTCTCTAGTCGTAGGATTGATTAATGGTTCGGCTTTCCCTGGTTCATCAGTTAACCGGTATCTAATGAGGCTTGTGTTATAATAGTAAGTGTGTGAGTTCCCTTTTATACTGTTTGTTTAACTCGATAACTTGTGGTAAAATATTCTGCAGCGTATGCCTTCTGGTTATTATTAGGGAGTCTAATAGTATAATTTTCACATTCTTCGTAGCTTTACGCAAGGCAAGATTTAAATGGACTGACAGGTAGTGTCTAATCCCAGGAGAACAACACATTACTGTCTGCATCATCTCCTTTTCCATTCATTGTCCCTGTTGAAAGAAGACTGATGATTCGTTGACTGGGCATTAGGCACGAGAGGGGACAAGACTGTATGAAGTAGGCTTGGTTTGGTGGTTTTTGTCTCTCTCTGGAATGAATACAGGGAAAGACAGAAAAGTTAGCAACTTAATGGTCATTTCCCCCTTTAGCTGTTGGCTCTTAGGATGCTGCTGGTAACGTGAAATGACAATAATTTTTTTGCTTAAGTACTATCTCAAGTACTTTCGACAGATATCATCTGTCGGGTGACAACTAAGCTGACTGGTAAATTGTTTGTGCTGCTTCGAAGCTTCAAAATCTTTGAGGCATTGCTATCAAGTAACCTAGTGCTTTTCTCTATATGAAATGCTTCGTTGTACAAGGGGAAAAAACCTTGAAAATTAATCAGACAAAATGTATTTTTAATGTTTTTTTCTTTTGTTGTTGTTCTTCCCGTGTATAATTCTGCTAAGCAGAAATGTATAGAATGAAATTAGATGATTTTTGTTATGTTTTTGAAACCTTTTGTTTTTAATTTCTAAATGTTTTAATATTGAAAAATTTTGTTTTATTTTTTTCCATTTTATGCTTTTTTTATGTAAACGCTATCTGCCTGTTTGTGTTTTTAACTGTGATGACTCTTAAAGGCAAAGCACCCCCGGTATTTTAGGAAATTTTTTTCATTGAATTTCATAATGGGTAAATGATCCCTGAGTAGTTGGACTTATTAGAATCGCGCATATCCAAACTAAATGAATCCACTGGAGCTGCAGGGGAGCAATGGCATTGGACTTACTGTGGCCGGTGGTCAGCCATTTTAAGATGCGTGTGCCTTGCTTCCACTGAAGTCCATATTCTACCCTGTCAGGGTCCTGAACTTCACTGGTAGGACAGTTTGCAGGCTTCAAGCATGTGTGCTGTTCCTCTACATTTAAACCGTTTAAAATGAAGATACTTGTGTTCTTCAAGGTACCGGCTTTTCTCAGCTTCCACGTGTTTATGTATTAACCGTCCCGTAATCGACTCGACGTTACAAGATAAAGTGTTACGGTTGATATTATTATAGACACTGAATTGTGTCCAAGCAGTTGTTGACAAACAATTGCGTATCAAACAAAATTTCTGCTTCCCCAGAGTCAAACGAAGAAAACGTTGTGTGTTGCGTTACGTTGTTCCTTGGCAAACATTGTTTATGAAAAACAAAATATTGTATAGCTGTCAACCAATCAGAATCAAGTTTTAGTCCAAGCCTGTGTGTGTTTGTGTGTAGTATTGGTATATAAATTGTGTAAAAGAATCAAAAGAAACCACTTTTTGTGGATAACTTGATGTTGAGGATGGCTGTGAATAACTGAGCCAATTTTCTCTGACCTTGCTGATTAGTCAGCACTCATTTTCTTGGAACTGTGCTCTGCTATGAGACAGAAAATTTACAAGATGGCAATAACAAAGTCCTTGGTTTGGAATGAAGAGACTTCAGGACAGACTGTGTGGCCAGGGGCTCACTGTGACTTTACGGAGCAGTGTGCTCTATGAGGCTGTTAATGGAAGAGGGGGTGGAGGTAGCGGGAGGGAGGGCATGACCCCTGACCCCTTCCCTGAACGGGAGTGCTCTGCCTTTAATCTTCCAGGGCTCAGGGCCTGCCTGTCCCTGTCACCTGTCCTTGTTGATTATGTGGACAAAATAATACATATAAGCAAGATAAATTAAATCACTGTTGTATCATTATGAAAGAGAAAATTCCTATGTCTCCTATTTCAGAATTTAGTGCCTTTTTTGGAGAGTAGACTGTTCTGTAATTAAAATGTAGTATACAGTGTATATGCTTTTGTTACTATTTTTGTTTCAGAAAAAAAGTTTTTTTAAAATGTGTTTATTTCAGTATTGTACTTCCTAGAGAATCATAACTATATCAAATGAACAATAAATATGCAACTGATCCGTTTTGTGTAGTTAATGCGTTCCGTTTCAGTGTCAATTTCTCAAACGCACATGGAAGCAGGTGACACCACAGGGGTATTGGGAAAACCATCAGAGGATAGCGGTTTACTTGGTTAACCCAGCCACACCCCTACTGCTGGAGATTAGTCATCTGTTATTTCAAATGAAACATTACCCGATTGATTGTTTGTAAATTCAGATAACTTTCCAGTTTTTCACCCCTGCATCTTTTGCTTATTTGCCAGAAACATAAATCCACATGCATGGATGTGTTGGCTCCAATAAAATGTCCAGACGATGTTTATTCACTGTCAAGTTTGACAAATAGAAGTACATTTTAAATGACAAATACGCCGGGTTAATTCTTAACTGTCAATTAAGTTCATGCGTGTAGTTATGGTGCCAGTTATATTTTTGGAAAGGGGCACAGATTGACTGGTTCTTCGCTTTTAATGGACCTACACCGGTCAATAGAAATCGCTAATAACGTCAAACTTGCAAATCAAATGGTAAGTCACAGGAAAACACTTTTGAGGTGTGTGGCCCATTGTAAATGTTTGTTTATGGGTTGTACACTTATGTTGGCTATAACTGAAGTTGAGCAGCCATCTTACAGCAAACAGGAGAAAATAGACCTGTGGGTAGCAGGTTTTGCTTGATTTCAGGTGACTGGTGAGGGGATGGCTAGAATATGACGGATGATTGGCCCCATGCGTGGTGGAATTAACTGCCTCTCAGCCTATGAGCACTGCTCATTTGTCTTTGACCATCTATGAAATGCATACTTCCTCAAACATCCATTCTGGCACTTTCATTTCTATCATCTTTCAATTTTCCCCACATTATCCATCAAAGCGTTAAAAAACTTATCTTTGTAGCATTGTGTAAAAATGACACCGTTTACATGAAATCACTCGCTGACAAACTTCATTCAAACATCTTTTATTGACAAGTACCGCATATTGTATTTGATGCATTTGGGTCAGGGGCTATAAAGACAACGGTCACTTCCCTTCCCCTTTGTAGATCATGGGACAAAAGGTAACTTAACAGTGAAAGAGCAGGGAGGGACATCCCGGAAACGGCTCACATGACAGGGTTAGGGTGCCTGCTACTTATATACATGTTAAGAGACGCTCTTGTAAAGGGGTTGAGGTTATATTAGGCGGAATTGCCCCGGAAACGTCCCTTCTAAATTAATTTTCTCATGTATGAAAGCATACGCTAAGGACTGAGGGCTTACATCTATGCAACATTCATCACCACTAATAACCATTTTATTAACAAAGCACTTTTCCTCCAAAATAAGCTGCTACGCACAATGAAGAGGGAGGACTACCATTTCAGACCTGCAGTAATTTGACATGTCAAGGACAGGCCACTAGACACCATCCACGAACCTCAGGCAATTCTTCAAGCCAACCTGTTCTTGTTCTTGGAGAACAGAGGCACGACTGCAACAGGTTTATTAAAAAAAGGTAGCCTTCTGTAGAAAAAGTTTTTTTACAATGACAAATTAAATCTCACCTCAGATGTTTCAACTGCATTGCATTTGTGTGGGCACCAGTGGTTACAAACCAGCTTGAGTTTCTGAAGCAAAGTTTTATAATGTCCTTGTTAATCCACGGAGGGGCACCTTCAAACGTTTTTCAAGCAACTGTAGTCATCACCCGGGGCCTTATTCATAAACAGTGCGTACACACAAAAAAGATGCGTACGCCACTTTCCCCAAAGATTTGGGATGTACAAAACAAACCTGACGTGAAAACGTGCACATTCACGCAAACTACGACCCGTGCGTACGCACATTTTGGAGACCGGGAATTGGCCACTTTGATGACAAAGCAGTGAAATACAGATAAATGTCCTACAGAATTTCAATTAATTACTTTCTCTTCATAAATTATGCAGCCTTCTAACAATTACATCCCTTGTCAAAAGAAAATCCGTCCTTTTGGTGCTAGCCTGAAAGTCCATATTTAAGCATCCAGACTGAAAAAAAAATACCACCTGTGACACCTTCCATATGTTACACTCATCAAGTTTCATTTTGTGCCATCAGGGTGGCGTCAACTATATAGACACAAGTTGCACTCCTCCATCATTTGAATGCTGAATGGGAGGTCTGACAATGCGATTTCTATTTGATGGCTAGGGGTTTAATCGGGGCAATATTTCCCTGGATGTAATGGCATATCTGCATGTTTTGTGTGGATGTACGCAAGATGCCAGATACATTTCTGTGTAATCAGACAATAGTATTATCGTATCGTATTTTGAATGTCTCGTCACGGGCTGGTTATTAATTATTAATTCCTGGCTATGGTACTGTAACCTCATGAAATTTGCACTTTTGAATTTCCGAAATGGTTCGGCTGCTGCCACTCCATACATTTTCTTTTACTTTAACTATTTCCACCACGCAACATAGCCTTTCTGACCTCTACCTCCGTAACGAGCGTCTCGATTTCTTTTTGTTTCGCGGTAAATTGGAAAGACATTTTCTCACGATGAATTGGAATGACAAGCTAATTTATGTGCATAGCATTATTCACCATTCATGATCATTTGTGGGAGTTAACAGGGATACTAGGGTCGTGCACATATGCAAAATTTAGTGTACGTAGGCTTCTCCTTTTGGGCGTACGTAACCTTTTAGTGTAGAAGCAGCGCAAGGTTTTTATAAATGAGGCCCCAGGTCTTTGATTTAATCAATTGGCTTGTTTCAACCTGTAAAAAAAAAAAAAAATACTACAGCGCTGATCGCTTTGCTCCAAGTAGAAGGAAGATGAGAAGCACTTTATAAACGTCAAAAAAGTGTGCCAACCTGGTTAGAAGAGGAATGACCGCTTCTGGTTGAATTCTGAGCCATGATCACAGGAAATAATTGGGGGGAAAAAAATTGAGGACCACTGACCTGGTCATTTCGTATGATGGCATTAAAACATCCAGAGCGGGGGGGGGGGTTCCGGTAACCCTGGTCCTGGGGATCGGCAGTGGACGCGTTGTTACTCCGCACATAACCGATCGATTAAAGCAGTCCGTTTCCCAGTTAACAACTCGCCTGGTTTCACTGGGTCTGAATTGGTCGCTTAATTTAAGATGAGAAGGGAAATCCGCAGACACCGCGGCCGTCTACATCCATGGCTGCAGACCCCTGGTCCGGGGGAATTTAAACACAGGGCGCAGTGAGGAGGGAATATGAGAGGCACCCCGAGGCAGGACTGAGGTAGGCTACGGATAAACGGCCTTACAAAGGTTTTACAGGAAAGGATGGACCTTTCATTTTTTTATTAAACCTTTATTTAACCAGGCAGGTCACTTAAGAACGGGTTCTTATTTGCAAGGACGGCCTGACAAGAGGCAAGCCTCTTGTGGGGGGTAGGGGGATAATCAGATAAGTCGGAGAGCATCCCACCAATCAGAGACCCTGCTTTTTGATAATCTGGTAGGCTTGCTTAGATTTATAGGGCACTGATATTATTCACACACTAGTGCTAGGTATAACTGGCTAGTTTACCTCCCGTTTGGATACCTCGTGCAAACCCTGTTGTATTAACCCGCGATTCCACACATCCAGGAACTGAGGACTTGCAACCTGGAGTGTATAATTCTCCCAGCTCTGATGCCATTGCCATGCCGTTTCACTCGTATTTCATAGTTTGAACACAAGAAGCAGCAACAGAATGAGAGATTGCAGCATAAAGTTTGCACACAAACGCATATTTACAATTGAAAGTGGTCCTTTCTGGGTGTATTGAACAATCTTTCACTCTTGAATTGAAACACACCGTTATATATCCACGGGGAAAGTGGTTTTAAATGTAAAAAAAACTATGGAAAATTCAGTGAAAAAGACTAAATTCAACTCAACTGTCCCTTTTGAAAAATGCAACGTTTCTTTTTCTTTCTTTTTGCATTTTATCTTTATCTCCCAATTTGTGGAAGTGCTCCATCGGGTTTGCAGACCTGTCCCTTCGCTGAAATGTGCTCCATCATTTTGGGACAGTGCGGTCTAGTGTGGGCGTCCTCAATTCACTCTGCGACCCACCGGACAAACTGTGCAGTCACCGCTTTGGGGCGAAACACCAGTCGAGGAAACCCTGGGTGGGCTACAGCCAATCACGGGCACAGTCTGCACCGGCATGGTCACAATTCCGCATGCTTCACACGCCACTTGACACCCCCGAATGTCACCCCTTTTTTAAAAAAAATTAAAAATAAAATAAAACTAGAAGTGTCCACTACTATCCAGGGTTAAGGCAGGCTGAGGTATCCGTATGTTGGTGCCAAAAGTTAAAGTTACAATCGCTAGTTTGCTTCTGGTTTGGCACCAGCATGTCGCTAGGTTTCAGTCTCAACCCCTATTTCTGTACCCCTGCGAGTCGCAACTACTCAAAAGGACATAGTTTGCAGGCACACACACGTGTGGGCCCATGTTCAGAGTCCTCGCCTTCCTATGACAACCTCACTCGCCCAGTCTATGTCTAGCCTGAACACGTTTCCTGTACCTTCAGAGTTACAACAACAGCAGCCAAAATGACTTACCTGGCCCTCCCTACTTTGTGGTTTTACAGTAGAGATGAATGTCCTTGAAAACAGGGCTCGTTATTTTTGCATATAGTGAGCAAGTCTTTGGTCATAAGTCCGGCGCCTCTTTTTCACATCAAACGGGACTCGGCGAGCTGCTCCATTGTACTGGAGCAGTGCACCCTGTGATAGCTGCAGCCTCCTTCACATCAGAAGAACAGTTCTTTTATACCATGTTACATTTACGCCGATCAGCGGGGACATCGTCTTTCACAGTATCTATACACCTACTTCACAGTATATAAAAACAAACCTACAAAAAAAGCTTGTCCTAAAAGTTCAACCCCTTGGGTTTGGACAGGAAAAAAAGGTACACCTAACACCTTTCCCAAGTCTAGGTGACCATTCAAGCTCAGACTGATGGCCCTGAGGATCAGGGTAACGGAATCCTGAGGCTGATGACCACTCCAGTCCTTCATCTCTGCCTCTACCATGAGTGAACTATTCTGCTGGTTGTGCCACTGGTCTTAGAGCCTCGTGAGGAGGGACCAATCAGGCACTGGCACAGTCGTCCTCGAGGGCCTGCTCCGTACTGGAGCCGTGGGTGATAAGGGCGGGCGGGGTCTCGTTCTGGTCCCGGGCGCTGCCGTGGCGCGATTGGTTGTTCAGGTGCTGGGTGCTGCTCCTGAGCCGCGAGTGGTCGTTGAGGTGCAGCGCGCTCCCGAACTGCAGGTGTTGCTCCGCCTCCTGGTAGCTGCAGGGGGTGTGTCTGAGGAGGGGAAGGGGTGGGGTCAGTGCAGTGGGCTTTCCTGCTGGCCTGAGTAAGAGATGTAGCAACTATGTTATGCAATTCTAGTGGAACAAGGGAAAACATTACAAGAAAATGATAAATCAAGAAAAAATCTCTGCAAGCTCAAAAGACTCAAATGCTCCCATACACTAAAAAAAAGTAACCATAGTAACCATAGGCTGCATTCGAATAGTCAAAGAATTATCTCCTTTTTCCTTTCCTTGACCTCATCAGAAAACGTCATGGTGGTCAAGGAAATGTTGGAAGGAGAGATTTACAAGGAATCTAGTGTCTACTGTGGAATTCGAACCTCCTTCTCTACCTTGCGTCGTGGTGCAACGTCCAGTCGTATTGACCTGACTGTTCAACATAGCGAACTACAACTTTACGAAAAATTACGAGGTGCATCGTTGCCGTCTACATTTTACTTGAACTGTTTGTTTTATCGCTGCGAAATTTAGCCTCTTAATAATTTTTGTGTCATTGTTTGTTTACTTTCTATTACCACTACGAACCAACAATATTAGCTATTCACATTTAGATTTCTGGCATTTCTCAGAAGTTCGCCTTGTAGGTTCCGGAAAACTACGATGCTTATGAAAACATTGGCGGCATTGCATTGTGGGGCACGAATACTACTTTCCTTCTGAAAAGGATAGTACAGAGCGTCCTTTGTGAAGCTCCTTTCCTTCTCAATATGAGAAATTTGCCTTTGAGGCAATTGTTTTCACTAATATTTTAATTAATTGTTTTTCACTTGTGTTTTAACTAACGTTCCTGGTTTTTTGTTTTGTTGCTGCAACTCGGCAGTACTGTAAACGAGGGGCTCTCCCTCAATGCTCTGAGTTTTAAATAAATAAAGTTAATAAACTGTGTTCTACTGACAATGCCTAATGGATTCTTTTGATAAGAACTGAACATGTTCTGAAAAGGCAGAAAAGTGTGTCTGAAAAGCTAAAGAGGCTTTGCACACACATAGCAGACCCAAGCAATCTATAGTGCTATCTGCTCCCAGTGTCTTCCTGTCCTAATGGTGCCATAGGGTGTGGGAAACCCTCGCATAAAGCGCAGGGCGAGACCCTCTGGCGGCGCGATACGCAGGCAAAGACGCGGTGCGCTGTGCGCTGTGCCCTTTACCTGCCCTCGCGGGCGTGGCGCAGGCTGCCGTGGCGACTGCTCAGCTTGCTGTGCACACTGCTGGTGCGGCTGTGCTGGCCGTCGGGCGGGGCCAGCTGGGTGGAGGAGGCGTGGGTGGAGGTGCCCTGGGTGGAGGTGCCCCGGGACTTGCGGACGATGGGGCCCTGAGGTTCGCGCAGGAGCTGGGAGAAGTCCGGCTCTCGCAGGGCTCGCCTGCTCTCCTCAGTCCCGCTACTGTGGGGGGGGGAGGGAAAAGTGAGTGGGGAGGTGGAGGGAAGGGAGAGGTGCAGGCAAAAAAAGAAAAAGATGAGGGAGGAGTGAGGGGAAAGGAAGAGGTGAAGGCGGAAACAGATGTGGCATGTGGGATTGCATATTGGCGCGGCCAGATGGCGCAGCAGGTGGTCTGCAAATCGTATTTGCGTAAAAAATCTAGACTTTGCATAAAAAAATTTAAAAAACGCTTCGCATAAAAATAAGCTGTGCAACCTATGCCACAATTTCACACGGAGCATCTGGAATCATTTTACAAACTTCAGAATGACAAAGATTCGTTAGAACATTCAATAAAAATATTTTAGGTCACACGAATTAACAATAGATAGTAAATAGTAATTAAATTAAAGTGCTTAAAGGGTTCTTGGGGTCATTTCTTTCTTGAGTTTTTTTTCTTCCAATAGCAACACTCATGAAATAAATGACCCCAACATATAGTTGTCTGCCCGCCGCGTTACAGCTTTTCTCTTTTTAGGCGGTGCCACGCTCACGTTAGTTATCGATTCTAGCAATAACACGTCGTACAAACTGATCAATCACAACATCGATCACTAACATTTGCTAGCCAGCTACAAGGTATCCGTGTAACGCTACCCAGCTAGTTGATTATTTAATTAAAGTTGACGCAATAATATTATGTTGGATTACGGAGGTAAGGTTATGTTCAATCATATCGATACAGTGATCAAGAACACGGTTAGGTTGTTGTATTGACAGTGCAAATAAGACAGTGACATTGTGGTTCTCCAAGAAGATGTTGAACATCTGAATATTTCCTTACTTTCACTTCGAGAAGCCTTGAAGAAGAATCAATGAAGAATAAAAAAGGCCAGCATGTCCCCGGTCTACTCCGCTCCATTATTACCCACATCCCATCGCAGAGACTCCCAAGTGCAAATGATTGAATTCCGAATGAATACCTATTTGGCATTTAAAAAAATTAAAATAAAAAATTTAACTTTCTTGGTCTGACTGGGTTCCCCTACAATTATAGGGGAAGCAATGCTACTGTACCCCTATAAGGCTGAACCATGGACTTGTCAATAGGGACATCTCTGCCCACAACACATTAACACTTGAGTTAAATAACATTAATCCCTTATTTTGCCTTTACTTACTCCCCATTTGGAATGGCTAACTGTATTTGTAGGCCCGTCCCATGCCTGCACAACCGTCCTCTAAAGGGTGTGCAGCTAGACCCATAAATATTTTAACTCTACAGTCACACCGTGTGGAGGACTGCGTATCCGGAACAGCTGGTGCCCGTGGGACACAGGCACCCAATCGGCCAGAGCCGCCGCTAACATGTGCCTAGAGGCAGGATGAACCCTGAACCCTCCCTTCTTTCCGGGGCGAAATCAACTACTCTAGGGGAAAATATACAGTGAATTTTAGAAAACGGGCAGGCAGGCGGCGACAAAGAAAAGACTCACTTCTTGCAATGGCGGCCGTGGAAGAAGCCGGCCCACTCGAAGCAGGTCTTCTTGCTGCCCACCCAGAAGACAGAGGGGATTCCCACCACCAGCCCCATGAGGTACTTCATCAGGAAGAGCATTAGAGTTGGCCTCCGGGTCTGCTCCACCTGCCGCACAGAGAAGCCCAGGGTTAGGGGGTGTACCTGTCCTCAGGGCAGGAGTTGGGAGGGGGGTGGGGGGGTGTACACCGGGTTCCCACACCTTCTTTAACATCTAATTCAAGGACATTTAAAACACTTTAATTATTATTATTATTATCCTTTACAGGGCAGGTTGGCTGAGCATGCATGCTCTTTTACAGCAACGCCCTGTTAACGCCCCCACAATTAGCCTAACCTGGATGTCTTTGGATTAAGGCCACATTCTCTCAAATTCAAGGACTCAACACGACATGTTTTGCAACATGAATTAGGGTTAATCACGGTCTTAACACTTGAATTTGAGAATAAAAAGTAGAAGGCTATAGAAAAACTCTAAAGACTATTTTTTTCATACGGGATTGAACATTTCCCCTCTCACTCACGCAGCTGTATCTTTTCAGCTGTGTGTGGTTTCCTTGGTTGGTTCCAAGACAGACATGGTTTTGGTAAAAAAAGAAAGAAAAAAAAAGGCCCCAATCTATAGCCAGTGCAAAACAAATTTACTGTTTAAAAGGGGCAATACTTTCAACTTAGTTTACCACCTAAGAGGATCATCGCCCAAGTTATGCCAGTGTAGTACAACTGATATAGTGTATGTGCCAACTGGCCATACCGCCAGACTTTCAATCTACCCCTACTACTCCCTCTGCCTTTACTCTATCATTCCCATTCTGCCTCTCCTTCCTCCTGCTCTCCTCACTCTTTCCTCCCTGTCTCACTCTCCTCTCTCTCTTAGCCTATCCACCACCACCCGACCCCTCTCTCTCTCTCTCCCTCCCTTACACTACCATGTCGGTAGTGTTGTATGTGCCCCGGACCCGTGTGTGTGTGTGTATATGTGTGTGTGTGTGTGTGTCAGATTCTCAATCAACACACACTGCTACCCTCAGACAATCCATCCTTCTACTCTGTGTTCACACTGTTCACGCACTGGCACGGACACAGTGGCGCACGCACACAATCACTTTGGCTCGCACGCAATCACTGTGGCTCACACACACAATCACTGTGGATCGCTTGCACGCAACACCCTGGCTCACACAAAAACACTGCGCCTCCCTCTCTCCACCGTGCCGTCAACTCTGGTAACACAAGCTACAGAACAGAGGGAAGCCCCACCCACCCCCTCTCCTGCAAATGGTGTCGTGCTCAGCAGAGGAAACACCGACACAGGTTACATTCCCCCATGTACAGTGCCGTGGGTTTTTGCCCCCTTTCTGATTTCCTCTATTGCTGCATATTTCTCGCACTGGATGTTTTCAGATCTTTAGACGAAATATTATATTTTAGGGAACCCGAGTGAACAAATGACACATTTTTTATTTTTTCATTTATTTAATGAACAAAAAATCCCAACACCCATTTCTGTTGTCTGAAAAAGTAATTGCCCTCTTACACTTAACTGCAGCCAATGTAGAATAAAGTAATTTTTAATATTTGGTCACATATCCTTTGCATGCCATGACTTCCTGATGTCTGTGACCCAACAATATCAAAAGACTCTTGATATCTTATTTTCTAGTACTCCTACAGATGAATAACTTGGAAGGGTTTCTTCTCCTGACTTATTTTTTCCATAGAGTTCAATAGGAAAATTTGTCAGGAGAAACAACCCTTAAAGTGATCCATCCATATCTACTGCATATCTGGCAGCAGAGTGATGGTTTGAGGCTCGTTTGATACCTCAGACCCTTGATGACTTACAGCCATTTTACCAACCATGTATTCCATACTGTTTCAGCATAATTTATAGCTAAATCTAGTCCCACCCCCAATTCCCATAGAGATCCATTCAAATGCAGAGAGGTTATAGTATCGCTTGTAGGAGTACCAGAAAATAAGTCTTTTGATATTGTTGGGTCACAGACATCAGCAAGTCATGGCATGCAAAGGTTATGCGACCAAATATTCAAAATGATTACTTTATTTTACATTGGCTGCAGTTAAGTGTAAGAGGGCAATTACTTTTTCACAATTGGTGTTGGGATTTTTTGTTCATTAAATAAATGAAATAAGTAAAAAAACAAATGTGTCATTTGTTAACTCGGGTTCCCTAAAATCAATATTATATTTTGTCTAAAGATCTGAAAACATCCAGTGTGAGAAATATGCAGCAATAGAAGAAATCAGAAAGGGGGCAAAAACTCACGGCACTGTACATGGGGGAATGTAACCTGTGTCGGTGTTTCCTCTGCTGAGCACGACACCATTTGCAGGAGAGGGGGTGGGTGGGGCTTCCCTCTGTTCTGTAGCTTGTGTTACCAGAGTTGACGGCACGGTGGAGAGAGGGAGGCGCAGTGTTTTTGTGTGAGCCAGGGTGTTGCGTGCAAGCGATCCACAGTGATTATGTGTGTGAGCCTCAGTGATTGCGTGCGTGTGCCACTGTGTCCGTGCCAGTGCGTGAACAGTGTGAACACAGAGCAGAAGAATGGATTGTCTGAGGGCAGCAGAGTGTGTTGATTGAGAAGCAGAAACACACACACACACACACAGACAGACACACACACACACACAACACTACCGACAAAGTGGAGGGGGACTGAGAGAAGTTGAATTAAGCAGAAATGGTGGGGGAAGTAAGGGAGAGAGAGGAGGGGGGGGTGGTGGCATACTTGCCAACCCCCCCCGATTTTTTCGGGGGACCCGATTTTTTTTTCACTCTCCTCCTAATCACCCGACCCGACAACATCATCTCGCCGCAGTTCTCCCGAATTAGAATTATAAAAAAAAAAAAAAAAAAAAAAACGACGTATCTACGTGGGGCTGGTAATGGGGATTTACACTATCCAATAATATGAGAAACGCGATTGTGTTGTTGTCTGGTATCATAAATAAATCAAACGCAACGCGTTTAAATAATTAATTAATAAATAATTAATATGATTAATGTATTGTATGTGATGTGTTTTTTTTTTTTTTTTTTTTTTTATTTTATATATGTGTTGTTATGTTTTTTTTTTTTATATATATATATATATTATATTTATTTTTTTTTTTTTTTTTTTTTTTTTTTTCTTTTTTTTTTTTTTTTTTTTTTTCACAAAAATTAAAATGCAATAAAAAATTTTTTTTTTTTTTTTTTTTTTCCCCCCCCCCCCCCCCCCCCCCCTGGTTGAAAAAAATCCCTTTTCTTATTTCTTAGGTGGGTTGGCAAGTAGGGCTCCTGTGGGTGGTGGATAGGCTAAGAGAGAGAGGAGAGTGAGACAGAGTGAAGTGGGAGGAGAGAAGGAGACGCAGAATGGGAATCCAGTGCGAGAAATATGCAACAATAGAGGAAATCAGGAAGGGGGCAAAAAAACGTTCACAGCACTGTATATGGTAAGTGCACAAGATATAGGCTAGGCTAATTAAACACGAGACTGAATACATGCAGGTAAACATATGATGGAGGCACTCAATGTTTCACCAAGATGAATATTTATGTTAACGCTCTCAAAAGAGGTAATAAACACTTCAGACAATAAGCCCTGTAGTAAAAAAATGAATAAATAAATAAGTCTAATGAAGCCCTGCCACAGCATTTTATGCAGCAAAAAAAAATTATTGCCACAAGCTGCCACCCAAAGTGAAGGGTTTCGTTTTAAGCTCCGCCCCCATCCGTGACATCGCAGGAGGTAAAAACCTCTTTCTACTTAGGCAAGTCAACAGTAACACCCAATCTCCGCCCCACTTCTTGATTGATAGGCATTCATACCGATCGAATACGGACTGCGCAAATAAGCCCGCTCATTTCAAATCACCTAACAATTTAGCACAGCATACTTTGTGGACACTAGCTAAATTTAATAAATATTGCACATATTTATACCAAACTGCTTAGCTAGCTAGGATATTAATGCAACTAAAATATTTGATGTAAACTGGTCTTTATCATACTGTAATGGCAGATAGCCAGTTGGTTAGCAGCAGTTTGGTGTATATTTTGTCTGTGTACATACATGTATATAGCTAGCCAGGCTACCTAGGGTGTCGGTCATTTGTGTGTAGCCACATGCAGTGCATTTAAGGGGTGGGGAGCCACAGTCCTGGGCCAATCTGTTCAATTGCAACTGAATGTAACCTACTCTGCGCTTAATAAATTTCATGGGTGTTGGCAAAACTCTTCCTGGCTTGTCAGTTTCTGCCCTGGCTACAATACATTTCAGCAAGTCGATCACAAATCGATACTGTCAACGGTAGCCAATTTCCGAGAATCGCCTCTGCAGAACACAGACGCGGGATTGTTTTCCCCCTTGTTGGCTCCGCCTACGTGCCTATGACACATTACCGAATGGCTCTATGGCCCCTCCCCCCTGCACTCTCACTCTCGAGCCCAATTCACATTGTTTGAAATTGTGAAGCGGGTGGAGACAGGGCAAAAGATGGTGTAGTGTACACTTTAATAATCAAACTGTGCAATCAAGCTCAGATAGAACAGAACCCAGACACATCTCTGGTGCTTCAGGATCATGGCTGCCTATCCCTGCAGTATATCCCATCTTATTGTCAGCTGAATTTGATTGAGCTACTAATGGTGGCCAATTAGTTGTTCATTCACTTGTCACTGACTCCAATGAACAACTAATTAATAGCAATGACTAAACCGTACAGCTGTCTGTAATCGTTCATAGCTGAAAGAACAGAAATGAATCAACGTACATTACAGAAAAGGTTTTGCTAGACTCTCCAGGGAACTGGGCTGTCAATTCATTATCCATTATTAATCACGGTGTTGTGGGATAAATCCCATCTGGGGAGGCACACTTAACCCCTTATGTAGACCTGAGTTTTCTTCAGGCAATATGCAACTGCCTAAACCAGTTCAAAGTATTAACGTTAGTTCTTTGTAACAGCTGTGGGTTTGCAGGAACCGTTTATGTTCTCAACCAACCCACGTCCTGAACTGCAGCGGGTGGCCCAATTTGGAGACTAAAGAAGGCCCTTTATTTTCCTGTCAATGTAGAAATAAAAGGCACTGACTGTCATTGTTTTACTGCTGTGCCAGCACACACACACACGCACACATGCTTTTATAGGTTGTGTACTCCTCCGAAACGGCTGTTTCCTGTGCACTGCCTGCTGGGCCTTTTCTGCCTTAATGTCAGCAGTGTGACCGGCCCTGCCCTAACAATCTCTGGACAAACCGATATTCATCTGTATCCGAGCGCCTATCGGAGGTCATGTCACGCACTGATGTGTAGGGACGCAACCCATAACATTGAAGTGGTTGTCCAGACTGGGCTTAATGGGTACCGAGCAGTGTAACGGTACACAAAAATCTTGGTTCCTTACGTTCGTTTTGACGGGTTCGGTACATTTTCAGCACAGCTGGAAATATTGTTATGCGAAGTATAACATTGCTTTTCATTTATTAAACTGTTACAGTGGCCATACTTTCTTTCTGAACAAAATAAGGCACATTAAAGCCAAGTCATCAGGGAGTAAGAACTCAAGAGTTTTGAATTTAAATTCCGCGCACAAAAATAATACTAAATGTCCGGCTTTGACATGCGTGGTGCAAGTGGTGCAGAGCGGTGAGGGAACAGAGTGGCGTGCCACCTCTGTTACATTCTTTGGGAAGAACCCTGCCATGTGTCCACACTTCAAAAAATTAGGAGACGACTCATCTCAGTCTTAAATTTGATTGGTTAAAGATTTCCCCTGTTTTTATGTATTCATTTACAATATAGCACAATAAACACAATATGAATATGGGACTTTTATTCTTCTTGGCATGCATAGCTAGTTCAGACATAATGTGACTTAAGAGGGTAAATAATCCCTCAAAACATAATTAAGAAACAGCTGGTTAAAATTCTGGGATTGCAGAGCCGAGGTTGAGAACCACCACTCGAGAAAGCATGCAGTGCCACTGACCGAAGCCTGGTCTTCATGCAGCAGGGATTCTTACAGAACTTTTCTTTGGGGGAGAGGCCTGCTCTGCCAATAGTAACAACACTTGTCTTCATCTACCAACCCCTATAATTTACAACTGACTATAAACACAGGGCTTCTAGACAGCCAACTTAACTGCTCCGTCAAGCAACACTGAGAAGGGCAGTTGCTGTGGCAACCGCAGAGATTCAGCGGCGACACGCCAACTCCCTGCATGATTCCTAAATGGCTTCGTTCTGAGGGAGCGCAAGAACGGGATGTGTTTGGCGTCAGAACGAGTGCTTGTGAGGATGTGTAGGAAGAACTGCAGGGGGGGTAAAGAGAGGGAGGAAGAGAAGGATGATGAACACGACTCGATTCTGCAAACTTAGCTCAGGCATAGAGCACGGTAGGATAAAATAAGATAAAGCAGGGCTTGGCAAAAACTATATTGACTATTATCGAATGTTAAGAACAATCTTAAGCGTAATAAAAATTATTTCCTTGCGGCGTATGTTCGGATGTTTACTAAGGCATCAGGCATGATTTTTAAAAAAAAAGAGGAAAGGAAGCAGATACGCCGCATGTCGTATCATAATCAACATTTGATAATCATTGATATGGTTTATCGTCCAGCCCCTAGAATACAGCAGGTATCAGGAGTGGCAGAGAGATTCATGAGGAAGAGGATCTAAAGGAGGATAGTAACTATGGACGGGAAGAAGACCCCGTGGGTCAGGGACGACGTGACTGTACCTTGACGGGGCAGGGGATGTGGTAGTCCCGACAGCGCTCCTGCACCCAGGCGGTCTCCCACGACGCCCGGTTGCTCTGCTCGTAGATGTGGCACCCGATGACCCCCAGCAGGGGTGCGAGGTAGAGCGCCGAGAATGCCCCGATGCGAATCATGAACTTCCCCAGCTTGTCCCGGTTCTCCTTCTCCAGCGGGATCTCCGTCCGCGCCCGGTTGAGCGCCGCGATCCCAGCCAGGAGCAGCCCCGAGCCGGTCGCCACGGCCAGGCACGGCGGCGCCAGGACGAACCAGCGCAGCGCGTCTGTGTCGTACAGCCCCACAAAGCACACCCCGCTCACGTTGTCGCCCTCGATCTTGTTGAGCGCCAGCAGGGCCACCGTGAGGGCCCCAGGGACCCCCCAGGCGCCGGCGTGGAAGAGCAAGGCCTTCTTCTCGATGGCCTCGCTGCCCCACTTGGGCACGGCCGCCAGGAACCAGGTGACGGTGAGCACCACCCACCACGCGCTGCCCGCCGTGGTGAAGAAGTAGAGCGCCATGAACAGCAGGGTGCAGGCCTTGTTGTGCGAGCCCTGGGTGACCGTGGACCCTCTCCCCTGGCCGGGCCGGGCGGCGTTGCATGCCACGCGGTCCTCCAGCAGAAAGCCCAAGAGGAAGGTGAGCGAAACCATCATGTAGCAGACGGCGTAGAAGACGATGGGCCGCTCGGGGTAGCGGAAGCGGGCCATGTCGATGAGGAATGTGAGGAAGGTGAAGAGGGTGGCCGAGAGGCAGACGACGGAGGCGGCGCCGATGGCGTAGCGGGCCATGCGGAGCTCCTCACGGTCCAGGTACATGTTGGGGCAGGGCGGGGAGCAGTCGCGTGTGCCCAGGAACACGTAGCCCAGATCGGGGTCCACCTTCAGCTCGCGGGGGCACCAGAACCCGTAATCCCGCAGCGCCGACGTGGGCGAGTCCTCTGATGGTTCCGCCAGTGGGATCAGGTCCTCGGCCCGTGGGTACGACTCGTCACAGTCCGGGAACCTGCCGGAATAGACTTTCGTTAAACGTCCGTGGCGCAGGGACATAGGTACACCGATTCCCTGCTCTACACCGAACAATAAAAACAGAATTAGATTTTACTTGACTTATTTACTGCCATTTAGCTCTTATGCAGAGCAACTTACAATGCAGCAATGAGCTCTCAATCCATGCCCTCGTTCATGCACTAAAGTAGTTTCCTTTCTGTTGCTTTGCCCCCCAGATCAGGGCTCTACGCTAACATCTTTTCCAAGGAGCACATATGCTCCTAAGTTGAAAAATTTAGGAGCACACTAATGCATCCTAAATACTCCTAAATCCTAGCACATCTAGTAATTAGCAAACAGGAATGAGGAGCAAATGGGAGCAGTGTAGAGCTCTGCAGCTCTACATTCATACATCTGAAATAAGTCAATAAGACATTTGAGAGACGCTGCAAAGCATAGCAAGAAGCAGAGAATATTAGGTATGAGAAAGACAGGTTTAATGCATCTTTAATTGGCGACTTCTTTGAACCACTCGATATGTATTGCACTCCACAGCAAAACGCAACAGGCTCGAATTAATGAATTGACGACGGCATGTGAGGGTCATAACCACCCTCCCTCCTCGCCACCGCTGGTCCGGCCTCGGCCCAAAAACAAATTTGATTAATTCAGAGCGCTACCGCTAACATTTTGTTCGTTAGCCAAAAGCGCAGTGGGTCGGACGCCGTTACCTGGCGCATTCCATCTCCTCCCGCCAGGCGACGCCAAACACGTCCAGGAGCTTCTGGCAGTCGCGCCGGGCGCGCTGGCATAGCTGGCGGCACGGCATGGACACGCGCCCGTACTCCGTGCACACGGGGGCGTGCAGAGCGCAGAGGAAGGGCCGCAGGTCCGGGGAGCACTGCAGGTTCACTATGGGGTGGAAGGGCTGCGTGGACATGGGGGGGGTGTGAGTATGGGCAGGCAGAAAAGGCTGATGCTTCATGCTTTCTTAACCTCTGTGACAGCTACGCAGGCAAATGCCCAGCTCTGGTTTTCCGTGGGGCCAATGAAGAGAGAGAACTTAAAAAGTAAACAAAAAGAGCCTTGCTTGGATATGAGAAATAACATCAATCACATTCATCATATTAGCAGTCTCCCTGCTAGCGTAACACCTTGATAACACTCACTTTGCAACAAAGAACTTGGAAGAGTAAAAGCGAGCTGTAATCCGCACCCTTCACCCCCCCCCCCCAACACACACACACACACACACACACACAAAACCTGTTTGTGCGTAGAGCCGCTCAAACATAAGATGATGCACTAATGAGGCAACTCAATACCACTTCAGCAGGTGCATTTGCCCAAGGGTTGGGGCGGGGAGCGCACTGCATGCTGGGAGATGGAGCCGTTACTATTGCATGTAAATTTACGTTTCCCCTGGGAGGCAACAACAGACTGTGACTCATTTGCTCTCTCCAGGCCTCAGCTCTGAAGCCTGCTGCATAGAGATCATAAACACAACGTTCAGGTCCCAGTATCCGTGTCACACATGGTCTCAATACATAGGCATCTTCATTGCTCCCTATTCTCCAACGACTATACTGTAGATGAGGACAAATCAACTAGAAAGCGAAATACACGTGTAGCATTGCAGCCAGCCAAGGGGCGACCTAACTGCTCTGCTAACCTACCTAATATTACATGTGTGTGTGCATGCCTGTGCGTGAAAGGGAGTGCAATTCAGTCAATTGTAATGTATGGTCCGTGGTCCAGGGCTAAGTACGGAGGGTGATGGTTCTATGTGGAAGGGCACACAGTCACACACCAATCAGTCAGGAAAACAACTTTACTTATTTGGCAGTGAAGCACACAAGACTGCTAAAATCTAACGGGCTCCACGTTTAAACTCAGACGGGAAAGCTGCACTCGATCCCAGCTCCTGATAAAAAGCATAGTAATCATGCAAAATTTAAGACTTATTTTGCACGGGCAAGTATGCGGCCGTGTGCACTTATACACAGAGAATGCTTACAAATATCCATTTCCTTAACAGGTTTAGATGTTCCTCAGAAGATATCCATGTATATCTTAAAGAATAGGTCCGCCTATTTTTCAACCCAGACCTTATTGAAAGGTTGTTTCCCGTCATTTATAATCATGCAAAGCACAACCTCACCGATTAAAGAGAAATTTACCTTTTATCCGCAGATTCTCTGTGGGTTTCAACGGGGTTCAATGGGGCAAGTAGACGGGCCTTCAAAAACCATGATAAATGTACGTGACATTTGATTTTAGAAAACGGAGAACTCACAGTATACTCAGACATGTCTTTTTAATGTTCTACCTAAAAATGGGTCACAAACCACGCTCTCCATCGGGTTTTATTGAATTCATTTTGCAATTCGGCAAATCCTTTCTCTTGACAACATTGTGCCGGAATAAAAGAGAAGCTAGCTGACAACAGCGTTGTCTTCTTCTATGGGGCTGCTGCCACAAGTTTACATATGGTTGGAATGTAATGCGGCAATTGCAATTAGTAGTTCCAAATCAAATGTGATATTGTTTTTCAAAACATTTGATGCATAAACGTAAAATACACAAAGAGACGCGTGAGTATACTGTGAGTTTCCCGTTTTCTAAAAGGAGATTTATTGTGGTTTTTGAAGGCCTAACTACTTGCCCCATTGAAACCCACCTAGAAGCTTTGGTTAAGAGGTAGATTTCTCAATAATAAATGTATCAGTGGCAGGGCTGCCACCTTTGGTCAATTCAGACTGTCTTGTGAACCGTGGGGGGGGACATAGGGCTTGCAATCCTGGACCAGAGAGGATTCAGATCGACGAAGGACATCACATAGGTCTGATTCTGGCATGAGATTTCTTGAACAAGAAATGCATGAAATGCAAGAGAGTTGGCAACCCTGCAGTGATGTTGTGCTATGCACGATTATAAATGATGAGAAACAGCCTTTCAATAAGGTCCGTTTTCAAAAATGGCGACCCTATCCTTTAAGACAATAGGACAAAATGGAAGTGTGGAACCATGGTGATACGAGGGACAGAGGCATGCACTGTACCTCCATGGCGAGCTCAGCGGTCTGCTGGTCATAGTGGTCCAGCAAGTTGGGGGTGAAGGTGGTGTTGTAGGGCAGCTCCTGGCACATGCGCATGGTGATGGGCTCGCACGCAAAGGCGCTGTGGCTCTCGGAAGAGTCGGCCTGGATTGCCACGCACGCCGTCAGCGTGGATAGAAAAATCCAGAACACTATCATCCTTCTGCAGCGGGTCTCCGACGCACAAGCGTAACAGTTTGGTTTGGGACCGGCGGTTTGCTGGCCTATAATAGGCAATATAAGCCCTGTACCTGGGAGGTGAATCTTCTGGTTAGAGGTGTAAGCCATTCCCATATAATTTTGCAGATTTTAACTGTGAGATGTGTCGCATCCATTGCGCTCTGTACTGAGCGCAATTCTATATAGAGCATTCATTACACTCAGTCTTATTACACAGGGTAATCAACTATTAATGGTAATTTACCGAGACCAGAGTAGACACCCCATACACGTTTTCCTAAACCAGCTGTGAGAGGTTTGAGAAGTTCAGCATCCTTTCTGCACCAGGGTTTCTCTCAAGGTCATGGGCCAGAGGACGACGCAACAGCAAATATTACCTAGAAAACAATAACAACAAAAGCCAATGTTACAACACAGGCTAAATATAGCATTCTGAGCAGGCCCCTCAGAGTTCATTCAACAAACGTAACTTGCTAAGCATGCTACTAAAGACGGCATGATTAGCATAAAAACAAATGAACGTTCGATATTCAAATTACATCGGGATGAATGGGCGCAGTCGAAAATGAAATGGCCAGTGTCGATTTAGCGAGCTAATGTTACGCATACTTCATTATTAACGTTTCATTTCGGCGTTTCCTTTGCTAAGCCTACTTTCAGTAGAAACCACTCCCAAGCGGACAAAAGGGAATTTGTCAGCAGGCTGAATTAAAGGACAACTAACGTTAACGTTACCAGCTGGTTGCGCGGTACGTTAGTGTTTACCCTGGAAGACGCCCCGCAGTCGTTATTTATGTAGGCTACATGTAACGTAGTTAACGTTAGCTAGCTTAGCACAGCTAGCTTTGTGTTTATGCCACGGACAAGCGCGTTTTGAAAGTACCGTTAGCTAACATTAGCTAAATCTAAATTACAATACCAACAGCAAGTTAGCCATCGTTAGCTTTGGGCGTCTCAGAGGTATAGACAAATGTTTTGATATATTTTAATTATAACGTGACTACGTTGAGCTAGCTAACGTTAGTTGACTGGGTCACTTTAGCGCAGCTTGGTAACGTTAGCCAGCCCTTGTAACTTAACGTTCGTGACTATGAGAGGATAATTCAGTTTCGCTATAATGTGAACGTTAGATGGCGAACTCCGCCACATAGCGACTGTGGAAACCATAACGACCGTTATTAACATTAACGGTGCATCTATATTTGTGTTGATCTGTTTTTATTAACGTTACAGTCGTGCCTGCCATGTTACCCATAAAGCTAACCGAATAACTAATGTTAGCTTGCGCTAGTAGCGGGAAGGAAACAAAGATAATGGTTAGCCAGATCCAATGTTGGCTATCAAGCTAGCTAGCTGGCTAACACAATTGTGCAAATGCACCTGCTGTAGCCTGTTAGCTATTTACCATAGTCATTGCTGCTTAAAATGTAGGTAAAAGTCATAGGCAGACTACCTCGTTTTATTTTAGTGTTGGACTTCACTTACCGTGTTATTATCCACGCTGCTGGTGCACATCGAAGTGACACCCAGGACATACGACAATGCTCCTAGAGTGAGAGGCGAAGACCACACAACAGCGATGTAATGAGATTAGCTAGTCCTTGTTGTTGGCATCAGCCAAGTCAAATGTGCCTGGGCGTCAGTCAGTGTAACCGATTGGGAGAAACTCCGCACTGAATCGTCCAGGGAGAAAATGGAGGCGGTTTTTATGTAATTAGGCTCTTACAAATTTCATCAATCGCGCCTCATATTTCTCGCAAAATTTGAATACCTGTTTTTTTCCCTCTCAGTTCACCATTTTATTGATGATTTTCGACCTATTTTTGGATTTTGTGGCCATGTTTAAGATGGCTGGTACCCCAGCCTAACAAATAGCCTACAGACCCGATAGATAACATTAATTATATTGTCTGTTGTGCACACAAATCGTTTTGCGCATTAGTTACTTACACATAAGTCAAGGACAAGGGAACAAGTATAAGAACAAGAGCTGTTGTCTGTGTGGGAAGAAGCAACAATAAGAGAAACATAGGCTACTCATGAAATGATCAGAATAACAATGACGAAGCAGTGAAACAATTAGGTTATACAAATTCAGAGCACAATAACGCATTAACCAGGATTTTGAAACTGAAACTTCTATTTATTTTAATCGTTTAAACAAATAGGAAATGAGGGGAAAATATACATTTTCACTGAACGATAAGGTAGGTTAGTTAAACTGGGGACAAGTACTTTAGGTTATATTTGAGACAGACTGTTTTCGATGTAGTTTTTTTTTTTTTAAATTGGTTGAATATTGAATAGGCTACAACTGCCTGACCTATTCAGTGAAAAACAAATATGGCAATTAAAACCTAGTAGTTAACCCAACTTAATTGGGATAATTCAGAATAGGGGTAATTTGAACAAAAAAAAAGTGATTGTGGTGAACAGAGATGGAGTGCATGCTTTAATATACCTTACAGCACAAAGTAGTGATAATTTGAAATGCTGTACCAAATGTGGGATATAATGTAGCATTTTACTGCATCATAATATCAACAATGTTCCTCATGAGGTAAAATCACCAACACTTGTCCTATGTTTTACAGGATTGAAAGGAGAGGAGTTTTGATTTATCTGGCAACCCAGCTCTTAGAGGACGTCCCTCCCATTTTACACACAAGGGACGCCTCAACCCCATCCAGTAAGATGGTCCGTAAGAGCTTTCTACCTAGTGAACTGAATATTAATAACAAAAAAATATGTTTTAAGTGAGAAGTTTGGCTTGGTCAAAAGCTGCAAAAGACAGGAAATTAAAATCAGCACCACTAAGTCGACCTTTAGCTAGTCTCTACTCTACATTTCCTTTAGCCTACTCCGTTTTCTGACTGCTATAGGTCTACAGTTCTGTAGCTATGTTGGTCTACGCTACTGTATTTCAAACAAAATGTCACTGGGTAGATTGATTCAAACCTTCTCTCAAAGAGACTAATTCATACTCAGAGTATGTGCTGCCACCCATGATAGTGACCTGGGTCCGTATTCACAAAACATTTTATCTTACCACTCCCAAATAGCAGTAAAGGTTTCTAGCTAAGAGTTTCCTCTTAAAACCTATTCACAAAGCTACTGAGACCAACTTTTACTCAGAAATGTGGAAAACTCTTAAGCTAAGAGAAAGGGCGGGGTTGACCTCGTTGCTATGGATGATGTCATGTTTCATGAACACGCTTACTCACTATGCCCACAGTGATTGGCTGATAGGGGATGGGTCTCTGCAGTGATTTCATCATATAAATATTGTAGAAAGAGGTATCATGTTGCCATATTCAAATAAAGATTTTTTATCTTATGTGGTTATTCACAATTAAGGTGTTTGTGTGACCAATATAATTTAAAAAGGAAAGCAAACATTTTGTGACGTTAACTGTTGTAATTGAACTGAGATCCCGGTTGTGGGTGGATGTAAGGCGTGAAGAACCATGTTCTGCAGGAATAGCCACTGTCCCCTACCAAGTGACATCCAGCTGGGACATGATGCCTCTCAAACAGCAGCCTCAGGCCACTCTCCTGTAGGATCTGGTAGTCATGTGTTGCGCCTAGCCACTTGGTGAAAATGTCAAGAATATTGTAGTTGGCATTTAAAACTACCTGTGTGTTGATGCTATGATTTTTTTTCTGTTGACAAATGCATGCTCAGCTTGTGATGGTGCAATAATTCGGACATGTGTCCCATCTATAGCACCAACTACACTGGGTAATCCAGCTATGGCCATGAAGTGGTCTTTGTTTCTTTGTAGTTGGCGAACATCAAGAGGAAACCGTATGAAGTGTGTACACAGTCTTATGTGTAAAATAATGAGCATCACATGCAGATATATACTATTGCGCTGCCCTTAATGTATGAATGTGCATTATAGATCTATAGCCTATGTCTAAACCTAATATAGTGGGACTTCTATAGCCTAATGCTGTAGTCATAGGTCATTTACCATCTTGAAGAGTAGGAAACTCAGAGACAGAGCAAGTAAAATTAGACTCGGGTGAAATCTCGCATGCACGAGACTGTTGTTCAACGGTAGTTTCAATTAGCATATGTCAACAAATCTTTCCCATATTTGTTTTATGGCGAGATATTGATGAGATGAGTTGATCTGCCAAGTGTCTTGGTAATTGGTGGTAAAACGGCTGAGATTTTGCCAAATTTAGGGGGACGCTACCCCTAATATATTTTCAGGGTAATTTTCTAAGTAGAATTAAGAGTATGCTCATGTATGAACAAAGATGCACTACAGGTATTAAGATAAATATCTTGGTATTATGCCAAAATAAGCATAAATAACCTTTAATGATAAAGCAGTAGGTATGTAATCAGTCACTTCCTATAATGTAGTGTGTTCTCTAGTAGGATAGTGGGTAGTCCATTTGTCATGTTGTGTTGGCATAAACCATCAAATAAAGACAATTTAAATCCTTAACACATTCATCATTTTGATTTTTTGAGGGCCTCTGAACAAATCCATGGTAATTGAGAATTATCTGCACAGATGAAATGTGATGATGATGACATGACGTCACAATAATGGAAAGGTAATATCAACTGCAGCCAATTCAGCTTGAGTCATCACACATCATATGAGTCATTCTCAGCCCCCAATCCCTCCTCCTTCTTTCCCATCTCCAGGGGTCCGGGAAGCAATCAATAACCAGTTGTACATTTTCGACACGGTTTTTATGGTGAATTCAAATTATCTCGGAAGTCGGAATATCTCTGACTTCCAAGAAGAGAAAACAATTTGAACGTGATATCCCAGTGACGAGCTGATGACAACAACCTCGGAAATCCGACATTCAACTCGGGCACCTCCTGAGGTCCCAGAGATGACCGAGGTGACGAGAAATGTAAACAGCTGACCGTCTCTAAACATGGGCTGTGTCCGAATCAGAGCCCTATCTACTGCGCCCTGTCTCCTGTGTACAGTGCACTGGCAGAAGTGTGCTGTTTAATGTGCACTGTTTTGCAGTCCGCGAAAAATATCCGCCATAGCCTACTATTTTCTAACCGCATTGTGGAAGTGTCATAAGCAGGTCATAAGATGTCCCACCATGTCCGCGGTTTTACAGCTAAATTGTGATACTTTTAAAGTGCAGTCACTCGTAAAAATGAAAAATCGCAAAGCATGCACTTATTTTAAAAAGTAAAACTATGATGATTTCTATTTAAATATTTTGGGCTAGTTTTGAGTCGCCATTTGGCTGGAAAGTCTTGCAAGATCTGGCAACCCTGTGCCCCACCCTTGAGCTGCCGTGTCGCGTGTTGTTTTTGTTGTATTTGAAGGAAAGTGTCAGCAAAGCGGCGCCTCATTTTTTTTAAGCAAAGCTTCACAGTCATATTTATGTGACCAAAATCTTTGTGTACTTCTTGAAAAGCGTGCTTCCGAATGTACTCAGCGAAACCCTGAAAGTAAGTGTCATCCGGGTGTTTCAAGTATACTGCAATTTGAAAAATATTCACCTACTCACCAACTTTCTTGTCCTATCTACTCAGCAGGACTACTCAATAGTGTGGAAGAGTACTGATTCGGACACGACCATGGAGAAATCTGGATCTAGAGAGACCTGTTGCATAGCGTATGTATTCTTTCACCTTCTGCATTTGTTGTCATCTTCAATCATTTTGGCATGCAAATGCAGCTCAGAGGCCAGCCAAACAAGCATCAGCTCTCTGCGGGCGTTCATGTTTTGTTTTTTTTGCCGCTGAGCATTTGAACACCATTATCGTAACGAACGGGACCATCGTCACAGCAAACGTCACGCACGATCCTTGGCCACTTGAATACACCATTACATTCGGTGGAGTTCAGTTATTATGACATCACTTCCTGGAACATGACTCCTTCTCACGTCTCCTTTTTCCCGTCTTTCTCCCTCTTCAATTCGTCATGGCGGTGTAAAAACTTTTAAAAAAATGTATGGGACTCTGTGATGGACAGGGAAATTTATTTTATGTTTTTAAGTATTTGAACAAATGACTCCAGACATCAATAGTTTTACCACGGACATTGCTGACCCCTGGTTTGGATGTCAACTTGTAAATAAATAATTTTACCATTTCATTATTTTGATATTCACATGTACGTAATGTATATATTTACTTCTGATTTTAATTATACCTTTTTAATTTGAATTGTTTATTGCATATTGAATTTGATCACCCCCCCCTCCCCTTTACTGATATATGTTATTCAGAACCTGTATGGATTCTGAATGAAACTTTCATCAAACATAAAACGCACAAAATGAAGAGTCAGGCTACTAAAGGACCATTTTATTTGCAGGACCTCATTTTGACTGGAATACACCATCCAACATTTTAAAAAGCCTTGCATTAGTGAGCTAGCTGCAATTAGACACAGTTGTCAGTAAGCATGTGGGCTGCACAAAAGTAGCTTTCACACCTAGTTTTGATAAGATGGGATGCGCTCATTTAATGGCTTCAGTTTTGTTCATTTTAACACATGTTTAAGCTTGCCCTTGGTAAACTGGAAACAGAGTTCAGTGCTGCGGACCCTCTTTGTGTGTGTGTGTGTGTGCGTGTGTGAGAGAGAAAGAGTGAGTGTCTGTGTCTGTGTCTGTGTGTGATTTCCAGCAGGTTGTTGTTACTGTGCTGATATTGTCTTGTTTTTCATTTATACTGAATAGAAAACTCGATGTCAAAAAGGCACAATACTGCCACCTACTGTACTCGAAGGTGAGCTAGGATGCTGCAAGTCGAACTTTTGGAATATTAATGTAACAAATAAATAAATTAACAAATGCATGAACTAGGTGTGAAAGCAACCGACAGTAAGATTAATACCACCTTCAAAAGACATTCATTTTATCAGTACACCAAGCTGCCTTCCAGTATGAATCCATTACAGTACAACGAATCCAGCCAGCAATAAGCAAACCATAATAGGTCATCCACATCCACATCCACTGGGTCCCTCACCATGTTTTTCAGACAGGACTTACATGCCAAAAAATTTTCTTCCAGCAAATGCATTGCTGATTCAAATCAGCTTGTTGAGATATTACATAGACGCCAACATAATTACTGAATTAAAATACCCTCAAAGATAGACAAAAAGCGCTAGGTTAAAAAATTTGCATGTCCAACCCTCGTTTCTGCTAAGGAATTTGGCATGCAAAAAGCAGAGCAATAGAAGAACAGTTGACAAAAACTAAGGAAAAGTGCTTAAGTTATTTTTCCTATAGCAGCCAAGAAACAGGACAGCTCATGCACCACGCTCAACTCTCCTCTGTGTAATGTGCATGAGAGGATGTTCTAAAAGGCGGCATGGATTCAGTCACGCAGTTGTATTGGAGCTGGCTGCTTTATGTTTGCGTTTCAGCTACAGTCTACGGTTTTGACCACAGAACTATATAAGAATAGTTCTGGCGGTTTGACCTAAGCACATTGACGACATTAGCGTCAGTACAGAGTTGAGACACAAGAGGGCAGTAACGTTCCTCACATACTGGGCCTTACCACAATACAGGTTTATTAGTAACACGTAATTACGTTCTCTCGTTGCTGAGCGTGTTATATCGAGCAGTCCAGAGCGAGGAAGGCGATTTTCCCCATTTTTCCCCCGGGTTGTTTCCCCGTTCGCCGTTTCCTGGTTGTCAAATAATTTTCTGTTTCTGCCCTCAACTGGCTTTGGGTCTGCTTTGTGTTCTTCTACTTCTATTCTGTCCAGTGTTTCTGACAGTGCAGTTGTCAAAATGTGTCATGTCAAATAGTCTTTGAATGAATGTCCAGTAAAAAAAAAATACATATAGAAAACATTGTTATCCCTTAACCTTTTTTTGAGTCCCATAAAGGAAGTTACACAATTAGAGCCAATGTTGTTTCCGTTGCATTACTATGATGGAACACATCAAGTTACTGCATAACATTCTGCACATACCCAAATAAAGGGTGACATCCAGAACTATAAGTAATAAAGGTTAAGGGTAGAACAACCTCAATGCATATAATGATAATATTGATCTTCGGCAAAAGGTTAAAGATGGGTCGGAAATGAGATGGTATTCAACTGGATGGTTCATCTGCATCTTGCCTATACTGTGTGAACGGGCAATGGCAACACATACACCTTCTGTGTACCAACTGTGTACTGTTGTCAAAGTTGTAATATCTTACCAGTCAAAACAAAGTGTTATATAACCACAGAGGATATATCAAGTTTGTCTTCCAGTTTATTTTTGGTAACCTGAGAGTTATATCACTTGTGTGTATGTTTGTCTGTACCTCTGTCTCCCTTGGATATAAAGCTGCCAATTCATCTTAAGAGGAATTGCAGTTCAATAAAAATATGTCCTTTGTCAATGAAGACTTCATTTTGATTGAATAGCTTTGAGCTCTGCAGACAGTTTATCAGTTATAACTGAATCCAAACATCTGTCTTTAAACAGGATGACTGAAAAGGTTATTGACATTGGGCTAATGTGTCTTAGATTTTTTAAATGAGCTTATGTGGCCAGAAAATCTTGGTGAGAAAAAAAAACCTATTCTGAATTAAGAGCAAATACAAAGGTGCACAAATCAAAACATACACAGAAAAATAACATCAAAGAATCTCCAGGTATATACTGTTACTGCTAATAAAAGAATGGCCAATGTGTTTTTTGTCATACACAACCTACAGTATATGTTAAACCTTATTTCCTTTTAAGGCCTGTTCCATACCACAAAACTCTTTTAAGCAAGCCATGCAAAGAAAAACATTCCAGAACTAAGCAGTTAAATAAAACATGTCAAACCACCAAAAACAAAAACGGCAATGTGCTTAAATTAATAATCATTTGCATCCCACAATCCTCTTGTTTAGTCCGTGCCTCCTTGAGAGTACATGAGGGGGAGCGGGGAGTGCATAGCCAAATTTTTGTGGCGTCATGCATTTCTGTCTGCCCTCTCCGGCAGGCTCAGGACGAACGGGAAGAGGACACCTTTGGCCTCGATGGGGGCCTTCAGCTCCTCTGGTGCAAAGTGCGCCTCGTCCTCCCCCACCATGAAACGGAGCGTCTGGGACCGGTTGACACAGTAGACGCAGCTGCTAATGACGGCACACCTGAAGGGCTGGGGGTTGGCCTGCGGCAACGACGCGCAGTCCCGCCACATCTTCACGATAGCATTGTACTTGAAGACGTTCACGCCCTGCTCGCGGTTGACGTCGAAGCGGTAGATGAAGTTCTTGAGCGCCACCATGTCTGTCGAGCGCTTGCGGCTGTTGTTGTAGGGGCACTCCTGCCACTCGTCCCTTTTGGGGTCATACTTGAGTAAGCGGTAAAACAGCGAGCCCCCTGACACGTACAGCTCGCCGTTGCAGGTGGTGGCTTCGTGTGCCACAGCAAACGCCCCCTTGGGCAAAGGGGCCACGGGGGACCACCGGTCCATCCGAGGGTCATATTTCTCCACAGTGAACAGGCACTCCCCTCCTATAGCGTACAGGTAGCCATCCACGGAGACTAACTTGAGCTGCGACCGGGCTTGGTTCAGCGGTCGGACCTCGCTCCAGCTGTCTGTCACAGGGTTGTAGCAGAACACCTTGTCCGACAGCTTACCTTTATCGCCGGACCCCCTTATTCCACCTGCCACAAACAGGTAGTTGTACATGGTACAAATTCCGCAGCCCTTTGTGTTGATGTCTTCTGGCATCAGCGTCAGGGACGTCCACTGGTTCATTGCTTCATTGTAGTAATGAATCATACGGAGGTCATCGCAGGATGCCACAGACAGCGGGCTCTGGGGCCGGCTGTTGTTTCGGCTCGGAGGTCTGCTCCCAACACGATCGTAGACGTCGTTGATCTCGGCCACCATCAAGAATTTCTTCCCTTCCATCCTGGTCTTCAGAATCAGGTCGCGCTCCGACCCCGTTAAACGCCCGTACACGGCAGGGTCCCTCAGTATCTGCAGGAAGTTGTCACTCATGAAGCGATACACTGTCTCCTTCAGGTCACTCAACCTTTGCTTTTTGGCTATGGACAGAATCTCATAGCAGTTCTCTGCAGTGATTTGGTCTGACACAGTGTCCATGGCAGCTTGGACCGCGCATGGTATCTGTAGGATCTTAGCCCCGGTGATGACCTCCACGACATTGTCTTTGTTGACTTCTATCCGGGAGGTATAAACATATTCTATCAAAACCGTCAGAGTCTTGTAGCTCACCCCTTTTACCTTTAGGATGTCGCGAGACTGCCGTGCCTTGAAATAGTCGCTTTTCTCCGCCAGAATGGATTTGTGCGCCTGGATTTTCCTCCCGCCCACTTCGATCAGTAAATCCGGCTCATCCTTTTGAGAGCGGACGGCCCTGACCTCACAGTCCCACTGCTCTTGAGGCGATTCCGGCCCCGCGTTTCCTTGAATTGTGTCCTGTTCCCGCCAGTCCATTCCCCTTCCCTCCCTGTCCAGAGAGCCCAAGTCATGCGTTGGCTCGGATCCCGTGGAGTTGCAATAAGAAGCAGGAGACAAGGGCTCCCCCGGTACACAGTTGGCATTGGTAATCTGCTGCTGGCCCGTCCTCAGCACTCTGCTGTCATCAAACAAGGAAGAGGGTCGTTCCACTTGCTCTTTGGTTTTACCGGAAAAACAGGAGGACAGACCCAGACTGCTCTGCTCTTTCCTGTCAATCTCCCCTGTGGTTCCATTCCTGCTGACCGTGTTACTCTGGACTATGGATAGACTAAGTGCTTGCATTGGGGAGGTGTCCAGAGGTTGAGGACTCTCCTCTGGACTCTCGCCTGTGGAGCCGTGGCTTTTTCCAGTGCCGTAACCATGGTGACCCCCCCCTGCCTCTCGCGCCTCTCGCGCCTCTCCTGCCAGCGTTTCAGTAGCTCTGGCTTTCTGAGGACAGTAAGCCTGGCTGTCCTGCAGGGGGGTTTTTTCAGCTATATCTGCCGGGCAGTCCTGCTCCCATGATACGTTTCGACTGCACCGCACCCCCCGAGAGATGGGTGCATCGTCACTTGCGGCGTGAAACAAAAAGTCGGCTTTGACCTCAAATTTGTGCTCACGCTGCGCTCCGTTGTTCATTATTCCTTTATCAAACTTTTCCTTTTACAGCCGATGCTTGGGTTGACCGTTCATTTTGCACTTTGAAAACCTAAGAAACACTTGACAGCTGAGGTTCCAAAAACAACATTTAATAATCTATGGAATTTATTAGGAGGCAAATCCCACAGGGCTTTAGAATGTAACAACATGATATTTCTAATTATTTTCCATTGATCCTCTACCCCTCCAGGGATATGGCTTCCATGCAAAAGTCCTTTTCAAATCTTCCAGGGCTTGTCTTTCATAAAGCATCCCACTGGAGAGTAAGATTATCGTCCAAAAATAGCAAAGACTCCATTGGTTGACTTCTAGTCTGGTTTTTATTCCTCAGAATGAAAAGGTAAAAAGACCTGCCTGTAAGCAAGGGAAAATGTATCCAGAATCAGTACACAAAATATGGTGTGTAAATGAAAGCATAGTCTTTTTTAAACTCCACAAATCCATTCAAAGACAATCCCGTAACCTCTCCTCACACTTGCATCCTCTGAATCCAGCTGCTCTCGTCGCATATTCTGTAAGGGTTGAAAAAAAAACACTTACATGCATCTGACTATATCTGAATGTACAATTGCCACAAATCTTGTGCTTTTTTCAAGCCTAGGGATAGCTGTAGTAAATTAGCACAAACTGGAAACAGTATGGTACAACATATCTGATGATTGTAAATCCAATATGTCAATGTCATTTGTATCTTTCCTAAAAAAATTAAACTAAAATAAGAAGTAAAATATACATTTAATGCCAAATATATATTTTGTCAGGCACTATATTGAATATGCATTAATTGATTTGAATCAAAATTTTTTTTTAAAGTATTTTCCAGCTATGGTATATTTAACATGCCATTTAAAACTATATATTTAATAAATAAGAATGATAATATCTTAGAGCAAGACCCCATAATACTTGCCTTAACAATCTTACTGTGTGCCTTAATCCTACTCAGAGGTGGAAATCCAGGGGACATAAAGTAAAAGTCCTCCCCAATATTTTGCTCCAATCACCTGGATTTGCTAATTAACATAATTCTTCAGCGAGGAGGTAGAGCTAATTAGTGAAATCAGCTGGCTGAGTCTATGGGTGGAAGAAACACATGGCAGGACTTTTACTTTATGTTCCCTGGATTTCCACCTCTGCCCTACATCAAGGTTGTAAGAAGTAGGGTTGCTGAGGGTGATTGATATATGCAGGACCCCCTAGCGAATGGTATATAAACTCTGCATTGGCTGCAGCATCCATACTTTCCGCAGCATTGACCTACATGACCTTACTGTATGTAAAGGTGTAGAGATGGCCTTAACCCTCATATTATGTTCACATTTCATGACGTGTTTTATGTTTGGGGTTAAATTGACCCAAAAAGTTTAAACTAACACAAAACTTTTGTAATAGAAAAAATTTGACATGTTCTGTGTCACCTTTTGTGTCTCTCACAATTGGCTAGCCTTTTATCCCTAAATATTAAAAATCTGTGATGAAACATGTAATTTTAGAGCCTGAGGTAAGCGAAAGTTTGTGATGCCCACAAATGACCCCACACAACACTTTTGTATACAACGTTGGTACAGAACCTTTGAATATATAGCATTATGTTTATTGTGTGTTTACTATTCAGTCCAAACATAGGAGAAATCATATAGTGTCAAGATTAAAAAATAAGGTTAACTGGTTTTTAAGTGACGTCAAACTTTGAACCGGGTCAAATTGACCCGGAACAAAATACCAGGGTTAAGCAACTAAGACGACTAAGACAGACAAGGAATGGTTAATGCTTATGTTCCTAATTGATGAAAAGGTAACATCATACGTTGAAAAATATATTAAATTTTAAGCAACCTATAATTTAAACTACAGTTGAAATCAAAGATGATTAACCTTACACTTGCTGGGGATCAAGCAAACCAAATGTATTTTAGTGTATTTTTAATGTCACTCATCTTGATATAGTATGATGTTAACATTCCAGATTGGGAGACCCCACACGATAGAGCCCTCTGCTTTCATTGCTACCAATCGCTGCGGATTAATAACGACAACCAAATTGTTATCCCTCCCCAATTTTGTGTCGAAGCTTGAGATGAATTGTCATTATAAATCACAAAAGAATTCATAGACACCTGGCTTTATTTAAGAAGAGATCACAATAGGACGTTCAACCTTTTTGACCGCATAGGTATTTAAAAAGAAAGGAGAAGGGGAAAAGAGGACACAGACTGAAAATAGATAGTAATAGATAATAAACTGTTCGGGGAAAATAAGAGACCTCACGGGGGCGCTTTTATTCAAACGATATCAACCAGCTTCCACATTATGTCCACTTTAAACGGAAATGTATAGTGTTTTGTACCGGTCTACCTTGGCTGTATCTATTCATTATGGTGCCTGGGCACTTTCATTTAATTATGTCTTCAGATGTCAAAACAAAACAGCCATTGAGTCTCCAGTACTTAAAGATGTAGGCTAACTCCTGGAATGCACATAACATGCATTGTATGGCTTACACTTCTGTAAGTCAGTGGTCCACGAATGAGGCCATATAGCGATGTATCTGGTTCATGTAATAATCGCCCTGTGCAAACACTGACTGGACTATCTTAAAATTGCTCAAGATAACACTGTGCGTAGAGGAATCACGCAATGAAAAATAATGAATGCAGTAGAATGAGAGCATGGCCTACTGTGCGTGTTAACATCCAGCACTTCTGAATTCTGATGTGTCGGCCCATTATTTGACTTTATAGTCTGTGGAAGACATATAAAAAGCCTGCTCTGCTGGCGGAGACGGGAAAGGCTGTGTATCATAATCGGCGCTCTAGTGAAAGGGGTCTTAAAGGCACCCTGCTGGGGGAGACTGCAAGGAGGATTAACTAGGTGCGCAACGGGGTACGCAACTGTCATCATCAAGATCGCGTCTTTTGTATGAACTGTGTCACCAAAAAAATCACATTCCGCAACATAATTTCCCCGTCGAATAGCAATGCCCATTCTACACATTATATCAGGTAGGACGATGCTCTATACTAACGTGGCCTCGATCTTTTTATGACAACCTTTTTGAAAATAATTTAATAATCAAGGCAGGGGATAATATTTCCCCTATCATATAGCCTACACATACTGACATGAACATGCTAGTTACGTATAGGCTAATGAAAACAAAATCCTGCAGAGAATTAATGTAGATTCCGTATCCCTGTAAAAATCACTGAAACGGTACTTACACGTCAGTTGCAGAAAACTGAAGTCATTTCTCTCAAACACACAGCCCAGTTATGTAAGGTCTTAATGACTCGAAGATGGACGCAGTTTTACTACGAAGCGACCACAGTAATTCCTAAATTCCTAAAAGAATCTTAACTGAAACCCCCTTTAAGCGAACCTGTAACCTCCTCACTTCACCACACTGCTACAGCATCGGCTTTTAAATGAAAGCTAATCATATACCGTAGCTTGCATATGATTTTAGTCCACCGAGAAAGGAAATTATTCCACTGACACTCCAGAGTAGGAACAAAAGGCGGATTTTTAACAGTGGGCTATATTTACCTAGTTCCGCTCTCGATATGACTAGAATGCATGCATTCTAGTCCAAAGTCGCACTGAGAAACTGCCCATCAGCACGCACTGAATTCCAACAGGAAGGTCCAGCTTTTCTCTAAACTGAATGTTACGCAACAAATGTTACGCTCAAATCCAAGTTAACGAGGGACTGTCCAAATGTAGCTACGTTATTCTCCGTTTCACTGGAGAGATAATGTTTTGGTTTTACAGTACGGTTTGAAGTAAACCACACCCCCTTTATGAACTCCAGCTACACATCAACACTGCGGCTGCGTCTCAAACCGCACACTCGCCTTTAAAGTCTTCAAGTGTCTGCCATCAAAGCAGTGTCCTTCTGAGTGACGTCATGGGCTTACAAAAGGTGTGCGTCTAATAATAATAATAATAATTGTTGTTGTTATTAGCATGTATTCGGCAGATGCTCTCATCTGGAGATGCTTACAAGGCATGGTAAGTACAGTCAAGCCGGAAAGTCTGCACACCCATTTCACCTTCTCCACGTTTTATTATGTTGCAGACTTATACTACAATAGATTGAGTTCCTTTTTTGCATCAAACATCTACACACAGTAGACAATAATGACGAAGTAAAAACAGATTTTTAGAAAATATGCAATTTTATTTTACTGACAAAAATAGGTTATTTAGGGGTTACATATCTGTACACATCCTTAGCCTAATACTTGGTTGCTGCACCTTTGGCAGTGATTACAGCTTCAAGGCGTCTTGGGAAAGAAGCTACGAGCTTGGCACACTTGTTTCTGGACATTTTTGCCCATTCCTCTTGGCATATCCTTGTAAGCTCCGTCAGGTTGGACGGGGAGCGTCGGTACACAGTCATTTTCAGCTCTTTCCACAGATGTTCAATTGGATTGAGGTCTGGGCTCTGGCTGGGCCACTCAAGGACATGCACAGACTTTCTCCGAAGCCACTCCTTTGTTCTCTTGGCTGTGTGCTTCGGGTCGTTGTCATGTTGGAAAGTAAACCTTCGCCCCAGTCCAGAGCGCTCTGGAGCAGGTTTTCTTCAAGGATCTCGGTGTACTTAGCTGCATTCATCTTTCCCTCTATCAGGACTAGTCGGCCCATTCCCGCTGCTGAAAAACATCCCTACATCATGATGCTGCCACTGCCATGCTTCACTTTAGGGATGGTATTAGCCAGGTGATGAGCGGTGCCTGGTTTCCTCCAGACGTGACGCTTGGTATTCAGGCCAAAAAGTTCAATTTTGGTTTAATCAGACCAGAGAATTTTGATTCTCATGGGTTGAGAGTCCTCTAGGTGCCTTTTGGCAAACTCCAAGCGGGCTGTGATGTGCCTTTTACTAAGGAGGGGCTTCCGTCTGGCCACTCTACCATAAAGGCCTGATTGGTGGAGTGCTGCCTGGATGGTTGATCTTCTGAAAGGTTCTCCCATCTCCACAAGAATAGGCTGGAGCTCTGTCAGAGTGACCCTCGGGTTCCTGCTCACCTCCCTGGCTAAGGCCAGTCTTCCCCGATTGCTCAGTTTGGCTGGGCGGCCAGGTCTAGGAAGATTCTTGATGGTTCCAAACTTCTTCCATTTACAAATGATGGTGGCCACTGTGCTCTTTGGGACATGTAAAGCTGCAGAAATGTTTCCGTACCCTTCTCCAGATCTATGCCTTGACACAATCCTGTTTCTGAGGTCTGCAGATAATTCCTTTTACCCCATGGCTTGAATTTATCACAGGTGGACTCCAATTAAGTTGTAGAAACATCTCAAGCAGTATCAGTGGAAACACAATGCACCTCATCTCACTTTTTGGTGTCATATCAAAGGGTGTGCACACTTGTGTACATATGATATTTTCTTGACTGTATATTAAATTCATATCAGAGGAGCAACAAGAACAAAGAACAATAGCACAGGTACATAACAGCCAGTTTGGTTCCAAATGTATTGTTATTTATGCATTTGTTATGTATTATTATTACCACAAGTGAAGTTCTCTCACAGGAAAATAAAAGTTATTCTATTCTATTATTATTATTATTCATTATATATACATTTTTTAACTACAAGTAAGCTGCCGTGTTTCACACACCAAGCCCTTCGAAAGAGCCTGGGGCCTGTTTCACAAAGCAGGATTTCTGAGTTAGCTGGATAACTGCACTGAGTAAAATCTAGAACAGCTCTTTTTTACTACAGTCCATGTTCCAGATTTGGGAGGCTTCCAGGTTTTACGCAGTGCAGTTATCCAGCTAATAATCCACTCAATAATCCTGCTTTGTGGAATACCCCCCTGGTGGGTATACTACGAAGCAGGATTAGGCCTACTGAGTTAGCTGGATAACAGCACAGAGTAAAAACCAGAACAGCTATTTTTACTTGAGTCAATGTTCCAAAACCATTTCCCAATATTTTTAGTTTAAAAAGGGGGAATACGCCCTTCTTAAGAATTATGTCAATTTACTGCTCAATTAGAACAAATTATATTTGGATATCAATTTAGTCCAATGTCTATGCTTAAACCAATATAATTACAGGGGAAATAAATTGTAACAATGGGCAACTTTGTTGTTATAGCACAAAAATGTAAATGTACAACTTACTGCAAGGATCATTCTATGAAAATGGTTCCTTTTGTGTCTTCAAAAAACAATTGGCAAAAACTTTATAAATATACAAACCCCAATTCCCAAAAAGTTGGGACAGTGTATAAAATGTATAAAAACAGAAATACTTTTGGACCTGTATTCAATTGAAAACAGTACAAAAACAAGATACTTTATTGCTTTTCGTAAATATACGCTCATTCTAAATTTGATGCCTGCAACACGTCCCAAAAAAGTTGGGACAGGGGCATGTTTACCACTGTGTTACATCACCTTTCCTTTTAACAACACTCAGTAATCTTTTGGGAACTGAGGACAGTAATTGTTGTAGTTTTGAAAGCAGAATCTTTTCCCATTTTTGCTTGATATAAGACTTCAGCTGCTCAACAGTCCGGGGTCTCCGTTGTCATATTTTGCGCTTCATAATTCGCCACGTTTTCAATGGGAGACAGGTCAGGACTGCAGGCAGGTCAGTCTTGCACCCACACTCTGACTATGAAGCCACGTCGTTGTAACACGTGCAGAATGTGGCTTGGCATTGTCTTGCTGAAATAAGCAGGGTCGTCCCTGATATGTTGGTCCAAAATGCACACGTACCCTTCAGTGTTAATGGTACCGTCACAGATGTGCAATGTACCCATGCCATGGGAACTAACACACTCCTATACCATGACAAACGCTGGCTTTTGAACCTTGCGTTGGTAACAATCGGGATGGTCTTTTTCATCTTTGGCCCTGAGAACACAACGTACATTATTTCTAAAAACTATATGAAAGTTGGACTTGTCAGACTACAGCACACGTTTCCATTTTTCATCAGTCCACCTCAGATGCGCTCGAGCACAGAGAAGTCGGCGGCATTTCTGGACATTGTTGATATATGGTTTACGCTTTGCGTAGAAGAGTCTTAACTTGCATTAGTAGATGCAGCGACGAACTGTGTTTACTGACAATGGTTTTCCGAAGTATTCCAGAGCCCAAGTGGTTATATTCATTACAGAAGCATGTCGGTTTTTAATGCAGTGCCATCTGAGGGATCGAAGGTCACAGGCATTCAATATTGGTTTTCAGCCTTGCCCTTTACACACAGAGATTTCTCCAGATTCTCTGAATCTTTTAATAAAATTATGGACTGTAGATGGTGAAATCCCTAAATTCCTTGTAATCGTGTGTTGAGAAACCTTGGGCCTCATTCACCAATCACTCTACAAAAAATGTGTAATTAAGACTTTATTCAAAACGTTTTTACAAACATTTCGGGATTAACTGATGTCTGCGTTCTGAGCTTCTGTTCTACCCAATAAAAAAATCCAAATAAGAAAACATTGGTGAATGCCAGAATGTTCATAAAAACGTTTTAAAGAACGTCTTAAGAACAAATTTGTTTGTAGAATGGTTGATGAATGAGGCCCATTGTTCTTAAACTGTTGGACTATTCACTCACAGTTTTTCGCAAATTGACAAAGCTTGACCCATCCTTGCTCGTAAATGCCTGAGCCTTCGTGGATGCTCCTTTTATACCCAGTCATGATAGCATCACCTGTTACCTATTCACCTGTGGAATGTTCCAAACAGGTGTTTTTTGAATATTCCACAACCTTCCCAATCTTTTTTTTGACCCTGTCCCAACTTTTATGGAACATGTTGCAGGCATCAAATTTGAAACTAGTGTATATTTAAAACAATCAATAAAGTTGATAAGGTAAAACAGTAAATATCTTTTCTTTGTACTGTTTTCAATTAAATTTGAATTTACAAATCGCTGCTTTCTGCTTTTATGTTCATTTTACATACTGTCCTAACTTTTTGGAATTGGGGTTTGTATTATTAGTTCTCCAGTTTTCTATTTTTAAATATAGTATTACTCTGTTTGTTCCCCTCAATATAAAACCAATTATTAAAAAATAATTTTAGAGAATTAAAAACATGAAGAGAACAGCAATGTACAAAAGAGATAGCACGAAACGCTACCAGGCAGAAAACAATTCTATACCCGATTAAGTAGCTCTGGCAAGTCTCTCCTGAACATAAAACAAAGTTTAATATCAGGAGGTTGCTAGTACCTGGCTATACCTGGCTCGAATGCAATGTCGTAAGACAAACAAGCACCGGAAAAGCGGAAGCGAGGAACTTAAATACCCCGCAGGTAGAAGCACAGGTGAAAGCAATAATGAGGCTGGCAAACCATGAAAAGGAACGTGGGAAAAATCCGATTGATTCACAATCGTGAAGGCAGGACGAGAGTCGCAAAAGAAAAGCAAACAAACAGCCACAAACCACTGCAGTCCCTCATTATGATCTTTAAAATTCACCTGGACTTTGTTAAAAACACATGTTTAAAATTTCATATTTTTCTTCAGGGATATTTTCAATCAATCTTGTAACACAATATACCATTTGAAAGTGTTAAAACGTATGATTCTATCCCTATAAACTATTTTACAATTCCAGTGTAATTATAGCGACAAGGATTCCTTATTTTGTAACGTGACACAAAACAAGCTTTATCAGAACGTACGATTACGTATGTTTTGTGTATTCTGGAAATCCACAGACGACACAAATAACGTTGAAGTCGGTATCCTTATCCCGGCAAAAAAATTAACTTTTATGCAAGAAAAAACATCCATTTCCACTGTGTTTGAGCTTCTGTTACTGTTATTTGAGTAATACTTACAGTAATTCTGACAGTTGGAAAACAAACTCCAAAGGGTTACCTTACAGAAGAGACCAGGATTATGCCTGTAGTAAAAAAGGTTCAAGAACAGTAACCATTATTTTCGGGTTTGTGTTCAAAAAAGGTCATGCTAGAGAAGAGGTTAAAAGTTGTTCTTCAAACTGAGGCTTGCCGAACAGAAGTACTTCAGTTCAACAAGCACTCATTGTGTGGTGGTCTCACTTTCAAAACTCCAAAACACCCCGTCATGCATACATTTCACAGCAAATAAATGGCAATGCTTTAAAAATGTATTTCATGACACTAGGTGTGAACATCTACGATTCACTCCCATGTGAGTACTAACAGGGAGCCCTGATTGGAGGAGAGGCGTAATCTACGCTTCTGATGTCATTTCGTAGCCTGTGGATACCTGGTACATCGTTTGGGACCAAGACAGCTGTACCCAGAGGAACACTGGGCAATTTTAACCCACCCTACCCCTGATAGGATGAAGCCAGCTGTGTCCTGGCCCAGGCTAGAACTTGCAATGTCTAAGCTGTCAGGCCTAATTACTGGGGGAGCACACCACAGAATTTTTTTCTGAGCTCATTTAGCTTGGCATGCTATAATTGTGGACTTGGTTTCATATTCTGGTCATCCACAGTGGGAGAGTCACAGCAGTCACATTTTACTGCAATTAATCCCCCCCCCCCCAAGAGGGAAGTCAAGCCAAAGAGGCAACCGTCTGCCCTGAAGGCTGCATCTGAGAGTCTTCAGTGTATCGGTGCCTGTGACATTACCAGACAAAATACCACAGCAGGTAAAAATAGAAGATGCCAGCACTTGATCAGATTACTACATTAAAAAGACATAGCAAAGCAGTTCCAGCTGGGGCTTAAAAATTATCTTTCAGCAATTGTCTGGGCGGCGGGGAGTGCTGGTTATTGCCTGGCTTAACGTATGGCAAAAATAGAAGAGCAATTTGGGCTGCTGTAAAGACAAGATCTGACTGAATTCCAGACTATTTCTGGATGTTAATGCGAGGGAACAGAGGGACTGCAAATCCTATGACTTCAAACAGGAGCGAGCGGCCAATCTCCCCTCCTGTTGCACACAATCTGAGCTTCCTGGAAACCACAGGTTCGGAAAGATTCTGCGCCACTTCGACCCCGGAGAAAAGGGCGCGTCTCTGCCTGGACAAGAAGTCGGCCAACGATGGTGTTGAACAGCCACAGGGTCTGCTGGTTTTAAAAATGCCACTGAGTAGCAGAAAAAACAAGCAGACCAGACCACTCAATGATTAGGGCTGGGGACCCCCTGACAAATAGGACACAGAGACTAATTAAACGACCTTGGAAACACCTGCTAAAGATATTTATGGTAAAACACACAAGGGGGTCTTTGATTTATGCACTTAAATCCAATGTTTAGTTCAGCTCTCGACAAGTTAGTAATCATGAGGACTTGCTTGGTAAAATTAGATTGGCAGAAAAAAAAAAGACAAGAAGATACTATTCACAGAGCAAGTGTTATATATGACATAACCCATTTCCTATTTCAGTCACAAGTATATACTCAGTACATTGAATTGCCAATAAATACATTTGGCTCCAATTGTTGTTAAAAAAAAAAATTATAAAGAGTGAATGATGTCATCGTGTTATTTTGCCCATATTTCTAAAGCCAATTTTGGGTGGCTTACTCAGTATATCAAGTGAATCTTGTCTTCATAGAAACATTTTTTAATACTGTAAAAGAATGTCCACATATAAAACATACAATTGTATTGAGTCCAAATAACTAATTAACCTTTACTTGAAATAATACAATCAAATAATCCATTTGACATGATGCATTTAAATGAAACGTACAAATTCCTTTTATTGAAAACGCACAGGCAAACATTTCAGACACAGTGTTAGAGGCACAAAGCAATATTCATAGCAGTCAAAGGATGTAAGAATAAATGAAAATTAGTTCCCTTACACTGTAGGCAAGAACAGCCAATTTGGTTCCCTTTACTATGCGTTTTCATTGTGCACAATATCTAAGACAGTGTTAAAAAAAACTTGCAGTACAGCAAGAGTAGCTTCTCTTGCATTGTGAAGTTATGTGAATGTTGATTCTGTGTTTCTTTGTGAGACTTCCCTAATGGAAACAAGAATTCAACATGTTGGGGGAATGGAAAGCACTAGAAAACAATGCAATATGTAAAACTAGCTGGTGAAAATACACATTAACGCAAGTAGAGATAACTTGAATTGATACAAAATTTACCTCGCATTTTGGCTGCATGAAAAACTGTTCTCACGCAAAAATAAACCAACATGTGTCGTTTCTTCAAATCACAATGCCACTTTTCCAGGCAAAAGTCACATGTCAGGAAACATGGCACTATATGATTTCAGCAAACACCATGTTATATCAGTGGCACCTTATTAATTGTCTTAGTGGCACACAATAGTATTTGATAAGTAAAAGACCATCTTCTGAAAGTGCTCCAAAGTTCACTAGCAATCGCATGGAAACGTAGTATGTAAAATTTATGACAGTGGTAGTCTTAAGGCTTTCAGTCGGAAAGAAGAAACACCATGGAAAATCCTGTAATTTCTCTTCCTGTCTTCTCTAGTCATTTACCTTTAAGATAACTTGTGGAACCCACACATGCTTCTTAAAGTGCATTCTATAATCTTACAATATTAGTGATCCTATATGGTTAAACAATCACTGTGTATGTCAATAAAAAAATCTCCAACCTGTCTTACCTCCATAAAACTCACTCACTTTTAAAATCTAATAGATAATTAGTATATAAACAGTAACTTTAAAATAAAATACAACTGGCAGTAATATACTTGGCCCCATAATTTGCAGTCATAAACATACTTGAATTTTTAAAGAAACTAGAGAAAAACATAAAGATGTTAAATAAAATATTGCTTTCATTAGAGATTGGTGAATGTATACAATAGAACACATATAATAAATCTTTTACAAGATGTCTTATGCCTTTTAAATATCCTTAGTGTAAAATGTAGTTTTGGGTAAATTGTGAATCGCTCTTGTCAAGTGGAAAACTATTTATTCATGCCGTCATTATTGAACTGAGATGTGAACAGTGCACAAAGAAGTTTTAGGATAAATAAGACATCTGGCCTGCCAGAATTTTCCCATCATGCATCACTTTCAACATGGTAGTCAGTGGTTATTCCACTGAATATAAGACCATGAAGCAAAAAGGTTTTGAGTGAACCCATTGTGAGGGATTGAACTAGCCTTACTTATAATTAGGCAGTTGACCTACAATAAGAGACCCTCCCCTTCACAGAAACTAATAGAAATTATTGTTCTAATCACGCTGATAACACTTTATGATGGGTCATACAAATGAGCAACAGAAAGCTTTCACAGGAGCTACATAACATCTTTCTAACATTGTAAGGCTAACAGCATAGGTTGTCTCAAATGTAGGACCTTTCAAATAGTGTTACCGGTATGTTTTTTTTGTAGATGATGAACATCGGTTAGGTAAACTCTCCATGAAACATGATCTCTTCTGCATCTTGGACCATTAGACTGGAAGTCCCGCCTGCTTTAGTCACTGACCAAACAAGAGATGCGGTTGCGCTTAGCTCCTGGCGATTCTGCTGGGTAATACTGATAAAGCCTCATGCTGAAATTTCGCTTTATTTTTTAATTTATTCATTTTATTCCCCATTTTTCTTTCCTCCTGCAATTTGGCGTGGCTGATTTCAGTGCTGACATCCGCCATGGATTTGAGAAAGAGCACAAACTAGCCAGTGTCAAACGGTCCCCTCAGCCTGAGCCTACTTACACAGCTGGCACAAGTATTCGGCAGGCACCTCACTGACCAGAGGTGTCGCTATTGAGTGACGAGGTAAGGGATACCTCTCTCTCCCTGAGCGATGTCACGTTCAATTACGCGTCGGACCCCGGCAACGGTCGTCAACAGCGCAGTTCTAAACCGCGCGGTGCATCGACACACAAAAGGAGCCCCATACCATTTCTACATCAGTCTGCAACTGTGTAAGTCCAGCTCAAAAAGTCTCAAACCCGCTGGCTCAATTTATAACCTGAAAAAACTATCTTAATCTTTTTCTTGATCTTAAAACATTGTGATATATGCTTAATGCATATGCAATACATATGCAATACTTGTATTTTTAAGAGAGAGGAGTGGTATTAATGATCTCATTGCCCAATTCACCTTAAAAATAAGGTATGGAAGTCTTACAATTGGATGCTTACATGCGTAACACTTTTCTGTTTGAAAAATGCTATGATTGAGTGGTTAAATTTAATTGACTGTTTCCTCAAAAACATTGGTCCCGTTTATGATAATTGTTGACACCAGCACACATGTGGGGGTCAGGTCCCTTGCTGCTAAGCAACTACGTCGAACATTCCAAAAGCAATGTTCAGTGATTACCCGGCACTCCTGACGCGTTCCATAACACTTGTTTTATTGTTTTGTCCACTAGTTCCCATGACAAAGCATGGTTTTGTCTCATTGTGAAACACAGTGAAATTTCCTGGGGCCTGCGATTTCATTGGTTCAGGCAGCGAGCGTCCGTGGGAGTCAGCAAGCGCTACGGACTTAAAGTAGGAAACTGCAGCACCTCCTCGTCCTCCTACGCTTCCTCGCCCAAGAGCTGCGCTGTCACTCTGTAGAGAGAGAGGAGAGAGAGAGAGGAGAGGGGGTGGGGAGTATGTGAGCCACGTACAATTGAAGTTACAATTATAGCATTTAATTTCTCTCTCTATTCAACTGTTTGATTCAAATCCCTTCTCCTTTTTTGTTAAACAGATTAGAAAAAAAAGAGCATGCAGTTTTCATGCCCTTGCGGTTCACTTATAAAGGGGCTGCGTCTGATTGGCTTTGCATTAAATATCCATTGTACTACTGTACTGTGTTCTGGTGCTTGTAGTTATCCTTGCTATTTACACCAAAAGTTCTTCGCCAAAAAGGCCTGTTGCTTCGCCCGAAAGCGCTTGTAAAAATTTTACATCACTCGTTAAAAAAACAAAAACACAAAAAAAAGAATTACATTTTTAAAAAGGCTTCCCAGAGTCAGTACACGTTCAAAGCAAAATTTAGATCGAATGGGGGACAAGTGTGCAAGGCCACTCAACACACACAGCGTAACCTCTTGGTGAACCTTCCAGGTGAGCTCACTGCTAAGTAAATAAGAAGTCCGCGCTGCAGCGATGACGGTGACGCTTACCTCACCGCTGCGGCGCGACGGCCTCTCTCTCTCTCTCTCTCTCACAGGTTGAGCAGGGGGATCTGCCACACCATGACGGTGGCGCCCGCCTCCTCCTGCCGGGACTGCTTGGCCTTGCGGTTGACCCTGCGGTGGCCGGCGCCCCCTGACACGGCCAGCACGGAGCCGGCGGTGACCCTCTCGGCCGCGCGGCGGCCCCAGTGCGAGTGGGCGGGGTCGTTGAGCAGGTCGTAGATGGCGCCGTCTTCCGGCCCGTGCTCCAGGGAGCTCTGGGAGGGCACCAGCGAGCCGCAGGAGGAGGAGAGCGAGGGCTGGCAACCGCCCTGCTCGCCCAGCCACGCGCCCTGCTCGCGATCCCTGGGCGGCGGGGTTGGGGTTGGGGTCGGGTCCGAGGGTTCGGGGGCGCCGGGGGGGTCAGTGGTGGTGGTGGTGGCGGGCGTGCTGGATGGGTCCCCTGGGGCCCGGTTACATACGGTGGCCGCCATAGTGAGAAACTTGACTGGCCCATTGTGAGCATGGAAGGACACCATGCCACGGCCTACATGTAGATACACACACACACACACACACACACACACACACACACACACACACACACACACACAATAAACTGTAGTCAGCAAAAAAAACACAGATGACACAGCGAAGATTTGTCAAACTTTCCTGTGAACTCATACACAACGGATCTCAGAATCAACATCCTGGTAACTACCCACATAAAGAGCACAACGGAATCACTGAAATAGACCTCATTAAAAAGACAGAAAGTTCAACTCATCTTTTAAAAGGAGAGCAAATTCACTAATTACGTTTGAGGGAACATCGCTGAGGCTTATATTTCCCGTGACAGCCTCAAGTAGAGCAAAGTCTAGACCTTTTTTAATTGGAAGGCTATTTTAAAAGTGTGTCATTAACTTCAGGAGGGACAGAAGGCCCAGAATGCCCAGAAAGAACTTCTCTCATAATGAAGCCAAATCAATAGAAAACAGCATGTACGCAAAGGGAGAAAAGATTCCTTTCTAAAATATATTTAGAAACATTAAGGCTAATGCTTGGTAGCATTTTGGCTAACACAGCTTAGCTTCGTAATTCACTTCAGGGAGCGCTTGCTATTTCTCAAATGGCAGCGCTAGCTCAATTTGCTGTCAAACGCACTATGAAAAAAGACCTCCACTATGCCTCGGCTTCAGCAGCACACAGAGCTAAGGAAAGCCCCACAGATGCTAACAGTCAAGCATATAATGACAGACACAAATAGTCAGACACAGAGAAGGACTGACATAAGGGCCTCATTGTTGAATTAAATCAAATAATATGCCTAATCAACAAAATACCAGCGTTAATTATATTTTAGAAACACGTGAAAAATGTAACCCCATATAGAAATGCATGTTTTTTTCATTCCAGTCCTCTATTCACTTAGCATCAGATTATTGGGCCAGCAGTGACAGTGCATATGAACATTCTGTTCCTTGTGCGGAGACCACACAGGCTGTTTAAATGGGAAACCTTTTTAATTCCTGTTTTCAAATGGCAAAAGTAAAACATTCAACGTTCTGGGGCCTGTGAAATTGCCTGTAAAACGTGACACTGTCTTTAAGCTAATTCTAAGAATTAAGAAGGAAAATAACTTTAGACCACAAAAAAAAAGAGACTGAATTTGACTGTTTATGTGTTTATGTAATTGTTTTTAATGTATATATGTATGTATGTATGGAATTTTTAAATGTATTGTGAAATGACAAATAATCAATATTTGTAAAGTTATTTATAAACCATTTTTGCAGTGACTACTAAGGTGCGACTTTTTAAAAGTCTGGAATGCCAAATTGTATTTGTAGGACTGCCTCGTCTCTGCAGAGTCTTTTCACTTTGCAGTCCACTGGCCAAGCTGCAGACAGAAACCGTCCCTCCTAGGGCGAGGCTATAGGCAGCTGTGTGTGGCCCCAGGGGACTCCTGGGAGTAGTCAGCACTGCGGCGGTCAGGAATTGACTGCAGATTTTGGAGCGTGTCACTGTGCCACCCAAGAAGCAACAGGGCGCAGTTTCAATGAAAAGCCAGACTCCTCGTTTAAACAGCACAGTGGCAATTTTTCCCTCATGGCGACTGTTTCCAGACCAGGGCAGTCAGAGCGACTGGGACGTTAAACGGAAAGAGCGGTAACAGGTGGCCTAACGTGCCTGACTGAACCCACCTGTGACTTTGGGGATGCCCTGGAGTCGGGGGACTGACAGGGCCACTGTCACCCCGAGGTTGGTCCCCACCAGCAGCAGGCCATGACACACCAGCAGACTGCTCACAGAGACCCTCTGTTGCCCTGTAGAAACAAACATCAATGACCATCATGACATCACAACACGACTGACACAAGCCAATTAATACGTTCAGTCTCATTTTCACTAATGAAAGTTTTAATGTTCTCATATGCAGAGACCGAAAAAATTATTGTGCCATGTCTCCGATGTTAGCATATGTTTATGGCCCTCTTCATTTGGAGCAAAACCAGAGTGCTTGTCAGGGTCATGCAGTACACACACATAAAAACACAAAAACAGAATGCACACACATGCATGCACATTTCTTTTCTGTTTTTTTGCGGTGGCAAGAGGGCAAGCAAAGTGGCCCACACATCCCTCACCCCATCAACTTTCTCCAATTCCTCCCGGGGATCCCTAGGCGATCCCAGGCCAGCTGGGAAATATAATCCCTCCAACAAATCCTGGGTCTGCCCCGGGGTCTCCTCCCAGCTGTACATGCCCGGTACACCTCCATAGGGAGACGCCCAGGGGACATCCTTACCAGATGTCCGAACCACCTCAACTGACCCCTCTCGATGCGAAGAAGCAGCGGCTCTACTCCGAGGTCTTTTTATAAAAAATCTCATCTCACCTGAATTTGCAAACTATGTACAAGCGTGCTCATATACGACCCCTGCTGCTGGCTCGGGAGGGTGAAGACAACTTGCAGTTCTCCTCCGAAACACGTGTGTGGTAGGGGGGCGTGGTTTTAGGCGTGGCCGGCAAGAGAGAGAGTGAACTCGGGTGGTTTATGGAACCGGCACAGCTGTCGGCAATCAGGCAATCGGTGATGATTGATTGTCTTATTGTTTGTATCAATTAACCAATTGCCTTGATTGTTCAACAGTGAGCCTGAGAACCTTTAAAAGGAGCATTCTGGGAGTTGAGAGCGAGAAGTGACTGAGATCTGACGATTTTACTGTGTGTTGTGTTTGTCTTAAAAGAAGGAAAATAAAAACCCCGTTCTCCTTACCCAAGCTTGGGCTGGACTCTGCTTAATTCACGCGAGCGCTACGGCTCACTTCGCCACAGTGGTGGCCCGAACGGGGGAAGTTTGGACAAGGCGAAGGTGAAGAAAACAGAGGAACCAAAATGGAGAAGAACCCAGAACAGCTGGAGCAGTCAAATTCTATGACGGCGCTGGGAAGAGTACTGGAGGGACTAGCTGCCATGCAGGAGCGACAGGCAGCTGCTCATGCTGAGCAGATGCAAGCCCTGCGTGAGCAGTCTAGCCTCCAGACTCAGGCGCTGCTCCAGCTGACTGCAAGCGGGGATCCTCGGGGAAGGCAGAGCGTCTCATCCCCAAAATTTAATATCCCAAAAATGACGGTGGATGATGACGCTCAGGCCTTCCTAGAGGCATTTGAAGTAGTAGCGGAGACCTGCAGGTGGCCACGGGAGGAGTGGGCCGTGCGTCTCCTACCCCTCCTATCGGGCGAGGCGCAACAAGCGGCGCAACAAGCGGCGCATAGCCTACCGGCAGCCGCGAGGGTGGAATTTCAAAACATCAAGAAGGCGGTCCTCGACCGAACGGGATTCACCCCGGAGGACCAGCGACGTCGATTCCGGGGGAGTGACCTGACGGGAGAGGACCGGCCGTTCGCATACGCCCAACGGCTGACAGACAAGGCGAGGCGCTGGCTCCGGCCAGAAATAAGATCAGCGGCTGGAGTAGTGGAGCAGGTGGTCCTGGAGCGTTTTATCGCGGGGTTGCCGGCGGACACAGCCAGATGGGTCCAGTGCCATCGACCCACCAACCTGGATGCTGCTGTCACCCTGGCGGAGGACCACCTGGCGCAACAACCCTTCACCCAGCAGCAGAAGCCGGAGCCGGCGCCGCAGAAAAAAATTCCCCCCTCGTTCTGCCCCCCTTTCTGTTTCCCATCCCCAGAACCCCTCCTTCCCTGGTGTTTATCCCCGTATAATCTCTTTCCCTTCTCCCAACTCAGGCTAAGTGGCGGTGCAGTCCGGCCCACAGGGAGCTCCTCAAACACCTGGACCGGAGTGTTGGCGGTGTGGGCGACTGGGCCACCTGCGCCGCGATTGTCAACTCATGGAGGTGGGGCAGGTGGTCCGTGTCGTCGGGCCGCCCACCTCCGCTCCCGATCCAGACGGGGCATACTGCATTCCGGTAAGGGTGCAAGGGAGTGAACACCAGGCGCTGTTGGATTCAGGGGCTATGCAGACCATGATCCAACAGAGCCTGGTTCGACCTGAGGCTTTGGTATCGGCACGATGGGTAGTTATTAGGTGTGTGCATGGGGATCGGCACAAGTATCCTATAGTACCAGTGGAAATTCGTGTAAAAGGAAAAAAGCATATTATAGAGGCTGCGGTTAGCTCCCGCCTCTCGCACCCTCTGATTTTGGGCATGGATTGGCCGGGGTTTAAACAAGTAGCTGAGAAGCTGATGGGGATACGATCACGACAGATAGGGAAGTGTGAGGTGTGTGCAGCTGACAGTTGTGACGCGGGGTCGTCCGACACTAACAGGGGGGGGGGAGGCGGCTCCGGGAGAGCCTCCAGTGGGGACTCCCCAGGTGCCGGTGTTCCAACCCGTGGAGGATTTCCCACTCGCTCAGTCTCGTGACGACACCCTACGCTTCGCCTTTGACCAAGTGATGTATGTTGATGGTCAGCTGGTGCGCCCTGATGCTGCATGCTCTTACCCATATTTTGCCATTATTAAAGACAGGTTATACAGAGTGAGTCGTGACACTCAAACAGGTGAGGAGACTACCCAATTGTTGGTACCAAAAAGCCCCATTACAACCCCATAGCTGGTCATTTAGGATATGGAAAAACACTTGACCGGATAATGGCCCGTTTCTATTGGCCGGGCATTTGGGCGGACGTACGTCGGTGGTGTGCGTCTTGTCCGGAATGTCAGCTAGTGAATTCCCCGGCCATCCCAAAAGCGCCATTGCGCCCTCTACCATTAATTGAGGTCCCTTTTGATAGAGTGGGCATGGACCTAATCGGACCATTTGACAGGAGCACTCAGGGATACCGATTTGTATTAGTCCTTGTGGATTATGCAACTCGGTATCCCGAAGCAGTGCCATTACGCAATATCTCGGCCAAGAGTGTTGCGCAGGCATTGTTCCAAATAATCTCCCGCGTCGGAATCCCGAAAGAGATTCTGACGGATCAAGGCACTTCGTTTATGTCGCGCACATTACGCGAATTGTATGAATTATTAGGTGTTCAGTCCATTAGAACGAGCGTATACCATCAACAAACGGATGGGCTCGTTGAGCGTTTTAATAGGACTTTGAAATCTATGATTCGAAAGTTCGTACATGATGACAGCCGAAATTGGGATAAGTGGTTAGTTCCTCTATTGTTCGCAGTGCGAGAGGTTCCCCAGGCCTCCACGGGATTTTCTCCCTTTGAATTGCTGTTCGGCAGACAACCCAGGGGTGTCTTGGACCTAGTTAAAGAAAACTGGGAGGAGGGTCCAAGTCCCAGTAAAAATGAGATTCAATACGTTATGGACCTGCGAGCAAAACTCCATACACTTGGTAGATTGTCACGGGAGAATTTGCTCGAGGCTTTATCTGGCTTTACTCTACAATAGAGGAACTAAGCTACGGCAATTTTCACCGGGAGATAAAGTCCTGGTATTGCTACCTACTTCCAGCACAAAATTACTCGCCAAGTGGCAAGGACCCTTCGTGGTCACACGACGAGTGGGGGAAGTCGATTATGAGGTGGAGCGGTCTGATAGAGAAGGGGCGAAACAGATTTATCACCTCAATCTACTAAAAGCATGGAAAGAGGTGGTACCGGTCTCCATGGTATCGGTAGATCAGGAGAGAGATGAGCTGGGGCCGGAGGTTCCAAATTCTACCAATCAAACCTCTCCCCTTTCTAATAGCCATCTCTTACTGAATCAGAGAGCGGATCTTGCCTTGTTGCAAAAGCAGTTCGCTGATGTGTTTTCCCCTCTACCAGGCCGCACCAATCTCATAAACCACCACATTGAGACAACCCCGGGGGTGACGGTGCGTTCGCGCCCCTACAGACTGCCTGAACATAAAAATAAATTGGTGCAGGCAGAAATAAAGGCAATGCTGGAATTAGGGGTAATAGAGGAGTCTAACAGTGCGTGGAATAGCCCCATCGTGCTGGTGGGTAAGCCTGATGGATCTATTCGGTTCTGTGTGGACTATCGTAAGGTGAATGGAGTGTCACGGTTCGATGCCTATCCAATGCCTCGGGTCGACGAGCTCTTGGATCGGCTGGGCACAGCTAGTTTTTTTTCGACACTGGATTTAACCAAGGGCTACTGGCAGATTCCCTTGTCTCCAGAGTCCAAGGAAAAAACGGCTTTCTCCGCTCCGGACGGGTTGTACCAATTCCGGACACTTCCGTTTGGGTTATTCGGGGCCCCTGCCACATTTCAACGTCTTATGGACAGGGTGCTGCACCCACATGCGGCTTTCGCTGCAGCTTATCTGGATGACATCATCATCCACAGTAACAGCTGGGCTCAGCATGTGCGGCATGTGGGGGCGGTGCTAGAGTCCCTGAGACAGGCGGGACTCACGGCCACCCCAACGAAGTGTGCGATTGGCAGAGCGGAGGTACGGTATTTGGGGTACCACTTGGGAAGTGGACAGGTGCGGCCTCTAGTGGACAAAACCGCAGCGATTGCGACCTGTCCACGACCCAAGACAAAAAAAAAGGTGAGGAGGTTTTTGGGACTGGCCGGCTACTACAGAAGGTTTATTCCGGCTTTCTCTGAGCTGACCAGTCCCCTAACCGATTTGACTCGGAAAGGTGCCTCAGATCCGGTCCAGTGGACGGAATTGTGTCGGCAGGCGTTTGAGAGGGTGAAGGAAGCTCTTTGTGGGAAACCGCTCTTGTTCACCCCTAACTTCTCTCTCCCCTTTAATTTGCAGACTGACGCATCGAACAGAGGGCTGGGGGCCGTTTTGACTCAGCAGGTGGAGGGGGTCGACCGACCAGTGCTGTACATTAGCAGGAAACTATCACAACGAGAGGCTAAGTACAGCACGGTCGAGAAGGAGTGTCTGGCCATTAGATGGGCGGTCGGGTCCCTCCGTTATTATCTACTGGGTCGCCCATTCACCCTCTGCTCGGACCATGCTCCCCTCCAATGGCTTCACCGCATGAAAGATACCAACACCCGAATCACTCGTTGGTATCTGGCTTTACAGCCTTTTAATTTCAAGGTGATTCATAGGCCGGGAGCGCAGATGGTGGTTGCTGACTTTCTCTCCCGTCCAGTGGAGGAGGAGGAGGAGGGGAGGAGGGGGGGGGTGAGTTGAGCATTGGCCGGATGGCTTCCCGGCCTAAGTCGGGCGGTGGGGGTATGTGGTAGGGGGGCGTGGTTTTAGGCGTGGCCGGCAAGAGAGAGAGTGAACTCGGGTGGTTTATGGAACCGGCACAGCTGTCGGCAATCAGGCAATTGGTGATGATTGATTGTCTTATTGTTTGTATCAATTAACCAATTGCCTTGATTGTTCAACAGTGAGCCTGAGAACCTTTAAAAGGAGCATTCTGGGAGTTGAGAGCGAGAAGTGACTGAGATCTGACGATCTTACTGTGTGTTGTGTTTGTCTTAAAAGAAGGAAAATAAAAACCCCGTTCTCTGCTTAATTCACGCGAGCGCTACGGCTCACTTCGCCACAACGTGGTATCAGCCAGCTACCTTTTGTCACACTGCAGCCACTAGCCACACATGCACAAGTGGGGGAGGAGAAGACCCAATCATACGCGTGTGCAGAGAGCCAACAGGGGCCACTCAAGCAACGAACAGTGCTATCTCTGCTGACTGAATGCCTCCCACCCTGTGGAGCTGTCGGTCACGGTCGGCATTGGCACGGGTCGGATTCGATCTGAGACCACGGTGCTCACTCATGCGCTGCAAGTGGGCTTTTACTGAGTGAGCTACTCAACAGTCCCCGCGCGCACACACATATACACACACGTATGCGTGCACACACACACACTCACTATGGGCTAGGAACACAAATCTAGACCAGGCACGAAAGCAAAAAAAGGCCACTTCAACAAAAACTATGTAGGGAAGTCAGATGTGTGGGAAAGTCAGATGTGTGGGAAAGTATCTATGGCAACCATTCATTACAGCTAAGGGTTTCCGAGGAAACCTAACATAAGTATCTTGGAGAGAGAAATGTGTGTAGATTTGTTCTTTTCGATGTTTCACGGTTCATGCCCTGCTTGCACTATAGTAATGCCACAAATTTTCAGATTTATAAAAATCCATGCTTTGCGTTCATAATATTCGGTGAAACAATCCTGCAGCCCCCATTGAATCTGGACCAGTATTCATCTGGGTGAAATGTAATTGACCATAACATTACCACAGAGTAATTCAATGAGCAGATAGTCTCGCTTCCAGATGCTGGACCTCAATATGAGCCCGAATTTTGATGCTAATCAGGGGCTCGTTTCACGAAAGTTGCGACGTGCGAGCTGCGATGTGCGATAAATTTTTTCTGCACCTTTTGGAGTGTTTCACGTAGAAATCGCAATTGCGAGCCATGAAATTGCAAGCATGTCGCAAAGTGCATTCATGTAGGCAATCCGTAAATCGTTTTCATCCCCCTGCCTCATCTTTTATATCGAACTGTCAATTATCCCAAAATGCAAACTAAAGGTGGCGCTATGGATTACAGGGTACTTTTAATAACCAAAATTATGTTACAATTTATCATGTCTGACTTTAATCCAACATTATAATATTAAAAATATAATATTAAAACTTTGTTAATGGCCAAAGCACAATTCACATTTGCCCTCCAGGAATTTTTTTTTATCAGCATCCTCTGCTGAATGCTGAACATTAATGATATATAGCAAGATTGTATCGCCCTTCGTTCTGTGTGGGCTGGCCACGGGTGTAGCCAAGGTTGCAAGTGGTATCTTGGGGAGGACAGCGGGGTGGGTTGAAAAATTCACCTTGCCGTCAGATTAAATTGGAATTACGCGTTGTAGGCTAATATAAAAATGTAATTTGAAATATACATTTTATTTGAACTATTAGGTCTCCGGCAGTAGGCCTAATATAGCCTACACTTTATAGTAACGTTATGCGTATTGCTATTTGTTATATCCAAATTAAACCTATCCCATTGTCACCTAGAAGCCATCCATCAGTAATACAAATTGCCATGTGTGCTCCCATTTAGTCCCAGGGCATCACATACAACTTGTAGGCGGTGTTTAATGAGTGTTAGGCTATTTTTCTACACACAGAAGTGTGTTTGTTCTCAGTCGATGCCCTGGTGGGAATTTGCGACCCATCAATTGCACCAAGGAGTTTTGGGAGACCACTCAGTGCATAAACGTCTCCTTTCTCTTGACGTCTGTGTTGCGGGCTGAAAACAATCAATAGGCTATTTACAAAGCGTGGTGCTGTCGTCACTTTACGGGCAAATTGGACGTTTCGTTGCTTATTCCATAACATTGTCCGATGTCCGACAACCCAGAGAAAGCTACCAGGTGCCAGGAAGCGCAGAGCTGTCACTATTTTAAGCGAGACAGGTAGGGCCATGCTCTGTTACATGTTATGTATGGCCTAAGAATGTTGCATAAGCGTAGCCTAATATTCCATCGCTTACAAAAAAAAAGTTTATAAAAGAAGGCCTATGTTTTTACACTTTTTCTGAACTAAATCCCAGACAGTGTAGGCTACTTAAAGTGTACTTTCATTTTAATTTCCAGAAGCGGTTTCAAGTAGCCTACAAAAACTACAAAGTAGTTCATAAATGGTAGTAGCCTATACTTAAAGTTTAGTTTGAGGAAATACATAAATACTTTAAATACATAGGCGGCAGGCCTATTTAGTTTTATAAAGTTGTCTACGTAAAATATAGTCTACTTTAAAATAAAATTGATGTACTTAAGTATACATTTAAAAATGAGCTTTTATGTAGGCTACTACGTTTTTGTAAGTGATATCTTTCTAACAACAAATCTCCGTAGTTATCTGAATGGTGGAAGCGATCACAAAGAAGAATCTGCCTCCGTCTTCGCACAATCAAAGGAAACGCCATACTTGCGAGGAAAAATTTTTTGCGAGCAGCCTGTAGTCGTCGCACTTTTATTTGCGATTTGCGAGGGATGCGCATGCGATGCATTTTCGTGAAACGCGTTTCGACAAGAAATTGCGATCTGCGAGCGAAGATCCTCGCAAATCGCTTTCGTGAAACGAGCCCCAGCATGGCATGGCCTGCTGCATTGCTCAATAGCGCCTCGTCTGGTTTCAGTGGGGAGTTGCAATCTGCAGGCGTCAGCTGCGCAGTACTCTGGCACAATAGCGGAGCAGCTCAGCCGGTCAGTGATGGGATGGGACTGCAGCCATGACATAAGTTCCATTTATCCTATGGTGCCAAAAGAGGTTTTGATCTCAGTCACAAAACCTTGTAAAATGAAGGCTATTGCAATTACAATCATTTACTAATTATTATGTAATTTGTTAGTTCAAGTTTTGTCCTCCTTTTCCACAGGGCTCCATAAGCACCAGTTACAGCCCTATAAATACTACATCAGGGGCCTGGGGTCCACATCCTGCTGTCTACAGCATTTACATCAGTGGGGCGTGCCTACCCCTGAGCAGGACACAAATACCATCCTGCAGCCCTTTAAATCTATCACTGGAGTCAGTGCCGTTGCCTGGGAAACACCCAATGACACACATTGGTGCCGAGAAACACCGCGTGCAAATAGCTCGGAGGCAGGCAGTCCCAAGAGAGCGGAGTCTCCCTATTCAGCCGCAATGACCCGTTTCCACGGAAACATCACACGCCGCAGTTAGCCGCGGACGACGGCAAGCGAGCGACTGCGAATAATCTGGCAAACGCGCACCTTCTCTTCCCATTTGAGTTTGTCGACTCAATTGCAGCCCATGTCCGAAGTGTTAAATCAAATCCATTATTCATATATTAATTTATTTTATCATGCTAGCTAGTTCACTCTCCTTCTCAATTTTTCTCCTGATTTGGAATGTCCGTCAGCTTTGCCTGTCCAGTTCTGTAGAGCAGGATCAGGATCTTGAGTGGACCGAGCTGTTTTCAACCAGCCGCTGCACCGGAAGGACCGCTCACCCTACGCAGCTGCCGCCTGTAGCCCGCAGGTGCCTAATCGACATGAGAAGACATAGGGAAGTACCCAGGCGCCCGCCCTGCCGGAGCGACACCATGGCCAATTACGTGTTGCCCCAGGGAACTCTTCACCGCAGTCAACACTGTTGCATCGCCGTACTGAGAACCAGGGCTCTATAAGGACAGGCGACTCATAAGCCCCGAAATCACATCCATTTCATAACTCGGAATAAAACACACACATTTGTACTGTCAGAAAGTGCAATGGGAAATAAAATAAAATAAAAAAAGAGAATGTCAGAAAATCAAAGCCAGGTACAAAAAATATATGTGAGGCATATAAAGGGTACTTAGGTAAGCGCTTGGCAGTTAAGTTAAAATGAAATGGGAATGGGTTCTGGGTAAGAGTAAATCCCCACGACAGGAGAACATTCTGGAATCAATACCAGTTTAATGAAAGCCTCTCCTCTTCCTCTCCTTTTCTTGAAGAAACCACTCACAAAGTGATGCAATAAAAGGCAATGTTTTAGGCCTTGTACACATGCAGCATGCTTTCTCTAACATATAACATGCTATTTCAAACATATTGTTTTCCCATCATACAGTCCTGTAACTAGCCAATACATTTGCTTGCATTATCAGACATGATTGAAACCATCTTGTTAATATACAATCACTGGAAACTCTCAGTCTCTTGCTCAACCTTAACAAACAAAATGTCAATTTGAATTCACAAAATAAACAATATCATCTGAAGCAATGTCATTTAGTATCAACAAATAGAAATTTAAGAAGTGTATCTGACAAATATTGAGCTGCTACGCCAGGGGGAATCCATTTTATTTACCCCTGTGAGCTACATCAAAGATATGAAAAAACGCAATGATTAAGCGGCAAAGCTCAAAGAGACAGAGAGATTACACCACTATAGAATCCCAGATATCTGAGTCACATGATCCTTCAGATTGGAGTCATAACACAAAACAGAGCGTTGACCCTTCTGGCCATTTCGCTCTGTTTAAAGACAAGATGATGTGCAAAACAGCATACATGAACTCAAAAATTCACCAGATCCTTGTAAAACAACAACCAGATTATAGGGCTTCTTAGCTAATCTTTCCAGAGAAAAGTTCAAAATATGTTTATAATCTACTGCCTGCAGCAGTCTGATTGGCCAACAGCCTGTATAATTTCTGGTTCGTTCTAGTACATGAGACACAGACAGATATACACACACAAGAACACACATACATCCAAGAACAAGAAATTGAAAGAAGAAATACAGTAGAACCTGAGAGATCTGAGTTGGGACTGGCTGGCCAACCGAACAGGTATGAAAGTGGAATTGGCGCACGTAGCTATGCCTTTGTTCCTATAAAGTTCCAAATAAGTCACAATTTTCATGTATAAAACTCTCAGAATTCTATACAGAGAGGGGTATGTTTGACAAAAAACCCCCCCAAAAAAACAACATGTGCTAAAGAAGGGCAAGAACACAAATCAGTTTGGATTCATAAAATGACCAAAAAAAAGAATAGATTTTTAAAAATTGGTATACAATGGATGTTTGATTCAAGTTCTGCACATTTCAGAGTTCATATCATAGATATGTTCATATCTCAAAGATTCTACCGCATATATCTTTTTGAATATGCATTTCCTTCTTGGGGATGATCTATCTGAAGCGCTTTTATGCTGCAGGAGCCAATGGACCGCTGAGGAGTGTGGTAACCTACAATGCATTAGGCTGGACTAGTCTGAGCCCATAATTACCCATCACAGGCCTCGCCTCACAATGAAACCTCTGCAACGACACTGCCAGGGTCAGGGCCACCTCCCATAATCCCCGCAGGGTTTTAGTTAAATCGCCGCTGATCCCTTTTCGAGCTCGATCCTTCCGAGGAGAACATCTGCCCTAAACCTTTAACCACCCGGAGCGGGAAATGCGGGCCCCAGTGAAGGAGCCTGCCCCCACATCCCGAAAGCCCTGGTACAGCATTTCATGTGCTCCCGCGAACATCCAGACTTTATCGCTGCATCTGTCATATCGAAATACACTCATCACCGCCCCTGTGTTTATGGCCCAGCCTATTGCACACGGACTTTATATTCACCCTAAATCACACATGCCCAGGGTTAATATCCACTCTTAATCACCTCGCTCCCGGGGTTTAGACCCGCCCATCGTGTATACAACGGCGCAGATCTAGGAAAAGGGCTGCCTTTGATGTTTACCACTTCTGCGTCATGTGCTTTGTTCCACCATACAACACGCAGATACTGGCAAACTACTTTTTCTCCATCAAAAGTCAAGAAATAAAACATATCCTGAAGTGAAGCAACCTCAAATAAAAACTAGTCTCATATTTTATTCTTTATTATTAGTTTCTAAATGAATCTGATTCGCTGCGCACAATGGTTGCCAGGCAGCGGTTTTGGGAATGCACCGTTTCGCCCGTTGAGCGCATTCTTTCATGGGGCCGAGCACTTGTGAAGGGCTTGGCGTTTACTGGCTTTCCTTGTTTGTGAGCGCCGCTGTTTTTCCCCATCCCTGTATGCACGGCTGGGCATTTGGCTGACTGCAGACAAAGCCGCTGGCTCTCGGACCCCCGCTGCCCCTCTCCCACAGCGCTAACAATCTGCTGAGTCAGACAGTGCCTGTACCTCACAAATGTCAGCGGCATCAGTCAAAGCGATGTCCAGAGCGTGTCCCAGAGAACTGCAGGGTCTGTTGGTTTTCAATGTTACTCAACGCTTCAATGGTCGATTAAGGCAGTTGATCACACAGTTAACTCGCTTGGTTTCCTGGATCTAAATCGGTTGCTGATTACATGGTGAAAACAAAAACCAGGCAGCTCTGCTGCTCTCCAAGGCCCTATCCTCATTGCTGGATAACTGATAAGCTGGCTGTCTGTGTTGAGTAAAACCTGGGACAGTGTTTTTGCTAGTTTCCAGGTTTTACTTAGCATAGTTAGCCAGCTGAGTTATCCATGTACGAGGAATGGGGCCCGGGGTCTCGGCCACCCCTGTTCAAGAGCAACAAAAGCAGACCTTTGCAAGAGGACCTTCCCAAGCGGGTCTCAAGCTCATATAACACTCCTCAGGGTTCCTGCATGCCTCAGTCAGTAGAGGTTCTCACCACAAAGTACAAATCAGATGATGCAGTCAGCATATTTGGTGTCAAGCCGCCAAGGGTACGTGGGTTTAAATCGGCCACAATTCCTCAGGTTCACACCACCAGCTCTTCCCAAGTTTGTGAAAGGTAGCCACATGCTACAGGCTAGCAGTTATCATTAGTGAGCCCCGCCATGTGGTAACTCTCCCCTGTAGCACAGAGGGGACTGCGGCTCGTGAAATGGCTCTCTGGTTGAGTGCATCAGAGGACTGCATATCATTCAAGAGCAGCGCTCCTTCTAATGGGTATAGGTGGCATAGCAGCCGCCATTAAAATCCTACTGTATTATTGTACTGTATTATTAAACAACTACAGAGTCATTAGGCTAGTTTCCACCCCCCCACCCCCCCATCATCCCCTCCTCCCCTATGACAGAGAAAAAGTGCAAGACAGAACAGCATCTCTTAGGGTTTAATCAGCTTTGATCCACCCGCGGCTCCCTGACATTACAGAGCAAGTCTCTCCAAGGCACAATGCTTTTGAAGTGTGTATCAATGTCAGGATTGTACCAATTTCCCCAACATGCATTTGTTATGAACTTGCTGTTACTGGCTAAAGTAACTTCCCTGTAGCAAAGTGTACTATTAGTAGTCACCACAATTAAAAGAAAGCAGAGGCTGGAGTTTCACTTGGTTATTCGACTGTACTTATTTTTGTCTTCACCTGAGAGGGCATTTCAAATTCAGGAATGATCATGCCCCGTGTTAGTTTTTATTTTCATACCAGGAGGGGAAGGACTTGTCTTGACAACGCCCTACGAATTTAAGTGTGACTCATGGATTAGCCCACTGAATACACACTCTCAGGCATTTCCAATTGTTATACGTATGTATAAACCCACTGAAGCCAAGCGGGGTGGGTGGGTCTGCTTTTATTGTTTGGCTACTTGGCTTAAGTCACACATGGCAATATGTTCCCTCAGTGCCACGAGCAGTCAAATCCTATCAACAAATCAAAAGTAGCTATTTATGTGACATCCACGTGATAAATCTTTTACGTCAAAGAGTAAAGAGTTACTCGTTCATCACGCTGATTATTGTTATTTATATTTTAGGTGTGTTTAGCAGAAGCAGCAATAAAGCTGCCGTAGCTTCTTTGTTTTGGCACGTTAAGTGGCAGTTGAACAAAACGAACAAACAGCCAGTCAAGACATGATAAAATTATATACAACTTAGTGGCCAGTTGTGATGCTTATAAAAACCATTTGGCAAGGAAAGTGAACATGAATGGAACATCGAATGAAAACGGATCGAATTTGATCGAATGAGTGCAATGGTATCCGCCGGGTACACTGCAGCGGCTCAACAGAACCTGCCAAGCTCTTATAAAAACTTTTGTGCCAAATTGTTACCCAAATTGCAACGTCCTTCATGAATTTGCTAGTACGCAGAGAAGCGTGTGAGCTGCCAGCTGTTGCTTCTTTTCATTGCGTATGGGTGGGCACTTCAGGCAGAGGTCACCACCGATCATTGGACGAAGAAATTGAGGCAGATACAGTGCCCTCCACTATTATTGGCACCTCTGGTAAAGATGAGTTAAAAGGGTTATAAAAATTCACCGTTTGGTGAATTGGCTTAATCTCACACTGGAAAAACGAGAAAGATTCAACCTTTATTTGAAGTAAATTTATTATGAAAAAAATAAATCCCTCATCAAGAAATTATTATTTTTAACAAAACCATGTGTGCCACAATTATTGGCACCCCTGCATTTATATATAAAATACAGTAATCATTTTTAATATTTGGTCGCATATCTTTGCATGCCATGACTTCTTGATGTCTGTCACCCAACAACATCAAAAGACTCTTGATATCTTATTTTTTGGTACTCTTACAAGCGATACTATAATGTCACTGCATTTGAATGGATCAATATGGGAATTGGGGGGTGGGACTAAATTTAGCTGTAAATTATGCTGGAACAGTATGGAATACATGGTTGGTAAAATGGTAGTAAGTCATCAAGGTTCTGAGGTATCAAATGAGCCTCAAACCATCACTCTGCTGCCAGATATACAGTAGATATGGATGGATCACTTATAGATTGTTTCTCCTGAGAAATATTCCTATTGAACTCTATGGAAAAATAAGTCTTCAAGTTATCCATCCATATCTACTGTATTTCTGGCAGCAGAGTGATGGTTTAAGGCTTGTTTGATACATCAGACCCTTGCTGACTTAGTGCCATTTAGCCAACCATGTGTTCCAGACTGTTCCAGTGTAATTTACAGCTAAATCTAGTCCCACCCCCCAATTCCCATAGAGATCCATTCAAATGCAGAGACATTATAGTATCGCTTGTAAGAGTACCAGAAAATAAGATATCAAGAGTCTTTTGATGTTGTTGGGTCACAGACATCAGGAAGTCATGGCATGCAAAGGATATGCGACCACATATTTAAAATGATTACTTTATTCTATATATAAATGCAGGGGTGCTAATAATTGTGGCACACGTGGTTTTTAAAAAAATAATAATTTCTTGATGAAGGATTTTTTTTTTCTCATGATAAATTTACTTCAATTAAAGGTTCGATTTTTCTCATGTTTTCAGTGTGAGATTAAGGTAATTCACCAATTCACTTTTCACTAATCTTTACCAGGGGTGCAAATAATAGTGGAGGGGACTGTAAGGGGGTGTTTAAACTCCCCAGAATGTTGGAGACGTGTAAAACATGCAAATATCCCAGCCCAAAAATCCAAACAGCTGCAAGAGCTGTTTGACAGTTTTATCTGGTCCGAAGTTCGTCATGTAAACCGAATTGGCTATGGCACTGGAATTATGGGGTGGTGAACGTCACATGGTTTCCTCATGGTCTCCCCACAATGATAGCGTTACACAAGGAGCAGGCAGGAGCAAGACGTGTCCTCCTTTTGGTCAGCTTTGTGTGGATTCATGAGCACAGGAGAAGGACGACCGAACACAGAAGAGGAGAAAGTGTAACGGGGTAAGGAGATTTCATCTTACACAGACCTCAACAAAACTGTGAGATCAAGCCAGGCAAACACGCACTCACAGCGAGATGAACTCCTGAACCTCCCCCAAGGATAACAATGGGTCTGAGTACTGAGAGCGCATCACTCTGGAAATATGTGGGCTTCTTCTTCAAAGCAGCCATTTAACTGTGTGTGTGTGTGTGTGTGTGTGTGTGTACATGTGCGCGCATAGTATGTGGGAGAGTAACCACAGAAACCATTTGGATCTGTGCAGAATTCATTTTGTCATTATTACAATTGCTAATATTCCCCGTATTACAATTAATATAAACCTCTCCCACAGAGTTCATTCTGTTGCACGTTGTCATGCTGAGAGAGAGAGAGAGAGAGAGAGAGAGAGAGAGATTTCTAATGGTTGAAACAGGAAAAGAGAAACAAATTAAATCAATACTACTACAATATTTTTTCAGATTCGGAATAAAAGAGAATTGAAGCTTGGCTGTTCTATCTTCTTGTTAAATACACACCACAACAAAAAGATACAGACACGGTCATTCAGTCAAAGTGATTTCCTAGTAATAATCTCACAAAGAAACTAACTTGTGTGATTGCACCCTTGAGCAAGGTACTTCACCTGCATTGCTTCAGTATATATCCAGCTGTAGAAATGGATACTATGTAAATGCTGTGTAAGTCGCTCTGGATAAGAGCGTCTGCTAAATGCCTGTAATGTAATGACTAAAGATGTGGAATAACTCAAGTGTTGTTTTTCTGCTTACATGAGGATGACAGAACTACAAAATGAGTACAGTACATACCAATATTCCCTAAAAAGCCTTGAGTGAGCTTATATTTCTAGCACTTATACCAACAGGTTTATTTTTACACTATGACCCTGGAAACCAACCAAAACAACACAGAAAACATGACCTCTACTGAGGAAAGAAATATGGCAGCCTTTCCTCAGTCCATTTTCCCTTTTCAACACAATTCAGTACGTTAACATGACATGCTCGCCATAAGACCGACAGCTTTAACAAAAGTGTTAACGCAGATGCCGTGTTGACAGCACTGCATAATTATCCACCAAACAGCATCACGACACTGTCATTGTGTCTCTCCTTAAAACCGGCCAAAACGGAAAGCGTGGTGTGTACGAGGGGCGAGGGCGAGTTTGGAAAATGGCGGCTTTTTTGCTTTGCGAACACGGACGCGGGAACCGCGAACCGCGCGGCGCGACACCAGTGTGACGCACGGAGATATACAAACGAGTCAGGCCGTGCTGAATATTTAATGGCAGCTGAAGGCACTCAGCGATACACAGAGAGAGCGGGGTTGGGGGCTCACTGGCCATCGGAGGCTGTATTTATTACGCGATAAACATTCTAAAGAGGGCCAGGGCCAAAAGTCACTCAATTCGGTCCCAAATTTGTCGCTAACAGCAGGAGCGAGCCGGAGTACCGCAAACATTCGCGGCGTTTCGCGGTGCCGCAGCTGCTGCAGGGTACGCATAAGCCTCTCGCTACAGTCTCCAGGGCAGAATACTGAATAGGCAGCAGAAGCCCTTTACACAGTATTATTAAATTCCATTTCTGTAAGAGGCCCACAGTAAGCCACAGGACGCTATGGGGCAGAGCGGAGCTGCGGTCGCATTGGAGGCCAGGTTCAGGGACAGATCGGGTCCACGGCGACAGGAAAAGCTAACATCGTACGACATTCGTGCCCTGTGCCACATCGAAGAAGTGACCGGTGCTTCCAAATGACTAATGGAAAACAGCCTGGTATATAGTACGTGGTAAAATGAGATTCAACGATTGTGGAAAAGGATGCTCTGTCCTTGGCCAAGCCTGTTCAGCAATGCCTTTAAACTGTAATGCAAAACCAGAAGATGGAGAAGATAGATGGAGCGCAGGGGCTACCATCTGTTTTCTAAGAAAGGCCTCCTTCCTTATTTTTCACTTTATTCAGACGGATAGAAAGCAGAGAGGGTAACAGACAGAAAGGGGACCACAGCTGAGAAAAAGCCACGGATAGAATCGCCTCCCACATGGTGGTATCGTGTTCGACCGAAAGTCGTCTGTGCTACGGATTGCGCCACACGTCTTACAACCATCTTTTAAAAAATCTGTACTAAAAGCCCCCCTTTGAGAGAGAGCTCTGACAGACCCTGTGCCACAAGCGCCAGGCTGAACACGTTTCCATGGCGCTCCACGTGACTGACGGTACGGCAAGGGGCCACGGATACAGAGGTGTTTCTCTGTGAGTCAGCACCGAGTCCACAACAATTAGCATGTTTGCTATGCCCTATGCTGAACTCTGAGTGTCCGCCTACAGCTCTCCGTCACGACCACACACAATGTTAAGGCACTTTAGGGGTTTATCGGGAGTGCATCTGGTGAACATTTATCTGGTGGTGGAATTCATTCTGAAGCCTTCTGCTGGCAGCCAAGACAAACTTTGAAAATAAAAACCTATTTCATTTGGAAGGCAATTTTTGGAAGCCAACTGCCCGGTGTGGGGCCGATTTAGAAACGCTTCCAACCCATCACTTTTTAAAAATGTCACACGGGTGCTGTAACCCAACCTTTAGTCCACTTTACTTCACCAGTAGTCCACGTTACAGACCCTACTACTCAACGCCTGGCAGAAATATCGCTTTCTTGGGCAGGGCGAAACTTATTTGAACATGTTTTACACATATAATATCAGGGACTTGACACTCCCAATGTACAGCAGTTTGAACAGTTCCACACCTTACTAGAAACACAAAAGGTGTTAGATTGGGAGCCACCGATTGCCGGGATCCGTAAGGTACGCCATCACGCTATCTGGAATGGCAAACACTGCCACGCACTGGAATATTTCATCTATTTACATTCCTCTGTTTTAATAAGGGGTTGGCCTCAGAAGATATATTTACTCATTTAATGGCTTATGGGCTTAGACATCTTGGGGACAGGTAACCTAATTACCTGCAGTATATTCTAGACTACTATATATCTATAGAGTAATCCCTTTTAAGTCACACCTGACTGACAGGGCAAAGATCTGATGAAACGGCTGCATTTTCCTGAACATGACAGTATGCCAAAGGCAGTCCTACTTCCTGGTATGTGCTTATGTACTTAATGTTCAGCCGTAACCTACTCAGGTCTGGGCATGAAGGACGCCTGAGCTTTGAGTAGTGACTGCAGCTCAAATTTTCCAATGTGACTCGCTGGCGCTGTTGCAACTGAAATGGGGAGGGTTGTCTTCGACCACAGCTGCGATGACTTCCTCTGTCCTCAACCCAAAAATAAGTACGCAGGATGACAGAGAGAACGAGAGGAAGGGAGAATTCTCAGCAAACGCGAACGCCGGGACACACCAGGGGCCAAAGTGAGGATGCGGCTGGAGTCGGCACCGTGACGTTAGGTGGAATGGCGACAGGTACTGAAGCACAGTCTTCAGCAGACCCATTGTATCGCAGGGCGAGGTTTCCAATATATCCCAATATATATTTCCATAATTCAGGTTTTTATTTTATAAAAGGCAACTTGTCTGCTTTACACATCCTTTTCAATATCATGGCCACTGTACGCATTAAACATTGAAATCATACTAAACAGCCAACTAAAACCCATAATACAATTAAGTAATGATATAGAGATGATCATTTGTACTAGTTGATTTGCCATACATACTATTAAAGACTCACAGCATTGCCTGCAATGAGTGTTGGATGAAGCTAAATAAAATAATAAAAAGGTTAACCAATTTATTCCAGCGGGTATGTCATCAGCCACGGGTTGGTCATTTTAGGGGGCCTTGGGATGAAAATGTACGGACACCCCCCACTGCATGGCACTAATTGTGGTGTTTACGAAGGTCGATAAGCAAGCCTTTGAAGGTAATCAGAGCGTGTTGTCCCGGTCTAATTAAATGGTAGAGGCAGTTAGTTTTCCAGTCACATCATTTGAGGCAGCTGGCCTTTTGAACATTTGTGAGCACAAAGCTATGACCGTGAACACACAAAGCTCATTGCAATACTGGGCAATAGGGTGAATATTATGACTATATTGTGACAATATTGTGACTGAAGCCCTGTAGTTGATATCACAAACAGTGATCACATGAGAAGGCTGTGGTATTTACGACCACAGAGGCTGGCACACGACTGCACATAATGGACTCAACAATGACACAGTACTATGTCATTTATGTGAGCTTTATGTGAGCCAAAACCAAAGAGAAATTACACTGAATACTTCCTTGACCTGTATCAAGATTCATTCAAGTCAAGGTCCAGAGTTAAGAGTCTCATTGACCTGTCATGGAAGTGCTTCCCAATGCATCTCATTTATGGAAGCATAATTAATTGCCATTTTAACATATTTCAAGTTAAAATGCAAATCGGCAATTTTTCATTATCATTAACCCCTTCGCGAAGATCCCCTAGTGACCTTGGCACTGGCACCAAGATTTTGCTCAACTAAGATATTAATTTCTCCTGAAACCAAACTCTGACAACTAACAACAAACTCTGTGTTTAGCTTTATTAGTACACAATTTGTGACAACTGTGCCAAATACGGAGTTTCTAAGTGTAACTATTGTCGTGTAGCTATTGTCGTGTAGCTAGTCCATATAACAAGCAACCCCCTACCCAGTCTCGCCTGCAACTATACTGTGGCAGGGTGGGCGTGGGTAGCCTCTGCGTGCAGAGAGAGAGTGAGCTGAGCGGCAGCCCCAGCATCACGGGGAAACGTGATTGAATAATGGTTTAATTGTTTCTGATTGCTATGACAGTGAGCCGGGGCTTGAAAAGGGAGAGACGGGCGAACAAACGGGGCAGGCTGTGAACGGAGAAGGAAAAGCTCCGGGGAAGCCAGAGCTGAAAGAGAAAGAAATTATAATAAAAGAACCCAGCGGGTTGTCAAATAAATCTGTGTGTCTTCAGTCCTTTCACAAGCGGTGGCACTTGACCTTGCCACAGTGGTGGCCCGTACGGGGGGACAAAGATAAGAGACTGCAAGACAAACAAACAAAAACAAAATAATAATAAAAAATGGAGACCAGCCAGGAACGAACGGAAGCGGGGCAGCCAGTAGTAGCGCTCGCGCGCATGCTGGAGGCGATGACAAACATGCAGGAGCGGCAAGCGGCGGTGCATCAAGAGCAGATGGAGGCGCTGCGGCTACAGGCCACCCTCCAGACGGAGATGCTGCGGCAGCTAGCCGGCGTCGGGGGGGCAGGGTCCCGGGATCCGTATGTCTGAGCCCCGATGAAGATCCAGCTGCTCAAGATGACCGCCGATGATGATGCCCAGGCCTTCCTGGACAGCTTTGAGGTGGCCGCGGAGGCATGTCGGTGGCCCAGCGAGGAGTGGGTAGTCCGCCTCCTGCCCCTGTTAACGGGGAAAGCCCAGCAGGCGGCGCATGGGCTGCCGGCTATATCCCGGGCAGACTACACCACCGTCAGGAAGGCAATCCTGGATTGACCGGTTCCGGGACGCCTCACTGGTTCCGGGGGACCGCCCCTTCGCGTTCGCCCAGCGGCTCACCGACATGGCCCGAAGATGGCTGCAGCCAGAAATTCGATCAGCCGAGGGGGTGGTGGAGCAGGTCGTGCTCGAAAGATTTGTGGGTGGGCTGCCAGAGGCAACCGCCAACTGGGTGCGCTGCCACCGACCCACTAACCTGGAGCTGGAAGTTAACCTGGCCGAAGACCATCTGGCCGTGGTGCCCAGCAGCCCGCCGCAAAAGCCGCCGGAACAGGCTCCGAGGAGGAGGCCCCCTCCTCGCACGGTCCCTTCTTCCTTTTCCCGGGACCACAATTCAACACTTCCTCACATTAATCCCCTCTCTTTTTTCTCTCCCTCTCCTGGCCCAGGCTCGGTGGCGGGAGGGTCCGACCCACAGAGGGCTCCTCAGACGGTCGGACCGGGTTATTAGCGGTGCGGGCAGCTCGGCCACCTGACTGTCCACTTATGGAGGTGGGGCAGGTGGTCCGGGTTGTCAGTCCGCCCACTCCCGCTCACGATACTGCAAGGGAGTGAACACCGGGCGTTGTTAGATTCAGGGGCTATGCAGTCCATGATTCGGCAAAGCCAGGTTCGGCCTGAGGCATTGGTGGAGACACCCTGGGTATCGATTAGGTGCGTGCATGGTGATGTGCACAAATATCCGGTAGTGCCTGTAAAAATGTATTATCAACGGAAAATGTATATAGTCAAAGCTGCGGTTGGCTACCGGCTTTCGCACCCCCTGATTTTGGGCATTGATTAGGCGGGGTTTCGTAAAGTGTCAGGGAAGCTGGGGGAGGTGCGATCCCGACCGGTAGGGCCCGGGGAGGTGTGTGCTGTTGACGGCGATGACGCAGGGTCAGCCGACACGGTCGAGGGGGGGGGCGGAGCCTGGGGAGCCTCGAGGGGAGACTCCCCTGGTTCCGGTTTTTCACCCCACGGAGGATTTCCCACTCGAACAGTCTCAGGATGACACCTTACACTTTGCTTACAACTAAGTGATGCGTATTGATGGTCAGCAAGTGTGTCCGGAGACAGCTCTCTCTCACCCGTATTTCTCGGTTATTAGAGATAGATTATATCGAGTGTGTCAGGACGCTCAAACAGGGGAAGAAAAAACCCAGTTGTTGGTACCTAAAAGCCGCCAGGAAATGGTTTTCTAAGCGGCTCATTATAACCCCATGGCGGGGCACTTGGGATATGAAAAAACACTAAACCGTATAATGGCCCGATTTTATTGGCCGGGCATCTGGGCCGACGTACGTCGGTGGTGGTGTGCGTCTTGCCCGGAATGTCAATTAGTGAATTCCCCGGCCACCCCAAAAGCGCCGTTGCAGTCACTTCCATTAATAGAGGTCCCATTTGATAGAGTGGCTATGGACCTCATCGGGCCATTTGAACGAAGCACTCAGGGATACCGATTCGTACTAGTTCTGGTGGATTATGTGACCCGGTATCCCAAAGCAGTTCCACTGCACAATATCTCCGCTAAGAGTGTTGCGCAGGCACTGTTTCAAATCATCTCCCGCGTCGGAATCCCGAAAGAGATTCTGACAGACCAGGGCACATCATTTATGTCACGGATACTAAACAAACTGTGCGCGTTATTGGGCATTCAGTCGATTAAAACCAGCGTGTACCACCCCCAAACGGATGGGCTCGTTGAGCGGTTTAATAGGACTTTGAAGTCGATGATTCGGAAGTTTGTTCACGAAGATAGTCGAAATTGGGATAAATGGTTAGTCCCTTTATTATTTGCAGTGCGAGAGGTTCCCCAGGCCTCCACGGGATTTTCTCCCTTTGAGTTAATATTCGGTAGAAAACCCAGGGGAGTTTTGGACCTAGTTAAAGAAAACTGGGAGGAAGGTCCAAGCTCCAGTAAAAATGAGATACAGTACGTCTTGGACCTGCGAGCAAAACTCCATACACTGGGTAGGGTATCACGGGAGAATTTGCTCAAGGCCCAGGAACGGCAGCAAACGCACTACAATAAAGGGACAAAACTCAGACAATTCTCACCGGGAGATAAAGTACTGGTATTACTTCCAACCTCCAGCACAAAATTGCTCGCCAAGTGGCAAGGGCCCTTTGTGGTCACACGGTGAATAGGGGAGGTAGACTACGAGGTAGTGCATTCGGATAGGGAAGGAGCAAAACAAATCTACCATCTAAATCTGTTAAAAGCCTGGAAGGAGGTGGTGGCTGTCTCGCTGGTGACGGTAGATAAGGAGAAAGATAAAAAAAAAAAAAAAAGTAATAATAAATCAGGATATTTTAGAAAAAAAAAAAAAAAAAAAAAAAAAAAGATAAGGAGAAAGATGAGCTGGGTCCGGAGGTACCAAATTCACCCAATCAGACCCCGCCCCTTTCTGATAGCCATCTCTCGCCAAGCCAGCAGGCAGACCTTGCTCTATTGCAAAAGCAGTTTGCGGATGTGTTTTCTCCCCTACCCGGACGCACGAATCTCATACACCACCATATCGAAACCCCCCCGGAAGTGACGGTACGTTCCCGTCCTTATCGGCTGCCGGAACACAAAAAGAATTTGGTGCAGGCAGAAATAAAGGCCATGCTGGAGTTGGGCGTAATAGAGGAGTCACACAGTGCCTGGAGTAGCCCCATTGTTCTGGTAGGTAAACCAGATGGGTCTATCCGGTTCTATGTGGATTACAGAAAGGTGAATGAGGTTTCACGGTTTGATGCCTATCCTATGCCTAGGGTCGATGAACTCTTGGATCGGCTGGGCACGGCTAATTTTTTCTCGACACTGGATTTGACCAAGGGCTACTGGCAGATTCCCTAGTCGCCAGAGTCTAAGGAAAAATCGGCTTTCTCCGCTCCGGACGGTTTGTACCAATTTAGGACACTTCCATTCGGGCTATTCGGGGCTCCAGCCACGTTTCAGCGCCTTATGGATCGGGTGCTGCGTCCACATGTTGCATATGCTGCAGCCTATATTGATGATGTTATTGATGCTCATTCACCCTCTGGTCGGACCACGCCCCCCTCCAGTGGCTCCACCGCATGAAAGATGCCAACGCGCGGATCACCCGTTGGTATCTGGCATTACAGCCGTTTAATTTTAAGGTGATCCATAGGCCGGGGCCGCAGATGGTGGTGGCGGACTTCCACTCTCTGCGAGAAGGGGGGGGGGGGGGGTTAGTCATCGGCCGGATGGCTCCCCGGCCTAAGTCGGGCGGTGGGGGTATGTGGCAGGGTGGGTGTGGTTAGAGTGAAAAAAACCCTTTTAACAGAGCTTTTTATTCATGCAATGATGCTGTCGCGGTGGTTAGCTAAACTAGCTAGCTATAGCTACCAAAGGGCTATAATAGACTACATACAGTTGTGATCAGAAGCTTGCACACACGCTTGAATTTATTATGGGTCTTCCAAAAATGTGACCAAATCTGCTGGGTCAAAAATATACATACAGCAATGCTAATATTTGTCCCTTGGCCATTTTCACCTCAATTAGGCACTTTTGGTAGCCATCCACAAGCTTCTGGCAAGCTTCTGGTTGAATCTTTGACCACTCCTCTTTGACCACAGAATTGGTGCAGTTCAACTAAATTTGTTGGCTTTCTGACACGGACTTGTTTTTTCAGCACAGTCCACATGTTCTCGATGGGGTTTAAGTCAGGACTTTGGGGAAGGCCATTCTAAAACCTTAATTCTAGCCTGATTTAGCCATTCCTTTACCACTTTTGATGTGTGTTTGGGGTCATTGTCCTGTTGGAACACCCAACTGTGTCCAAGACCCAACCTTCTGGCTGATGATTTTAGGTTTTCCTGTAGAATTTGAAGGTTATCCTCCTTCTTCATTATTCCATTTACTTTCTGTAAAGCACCAGTTCCACTGGCAGCAAAACAGGCCCAGAGCATAATACTACCACCACCATGCTGGTGTTCTTGGGGTTAAAGGCCTCATCTTCTCTCCTCCAAACATATTTCTGGTCATTGTGTGGCCAAATAACTCAATTTGTGTTTCATCTGACCACAGAACTTTCCTCCAGAAGGCCTTTTCTTTGTCCATGTGATCAGCAGAAAACTTCAGTCGAGTCTTAATGTGCCGCTTCTGGAGCAAGGGCTTCCTTCTTGCAAGGCAGCCTCTCAGCCCATGGCGATGTAAAACACGCTCAACTGTGGACACTGACACCTGTGTTCCAGCAGCTTCTAATTCATCGCAGAGCTGCTTTTTGGTGGTTCTTGGTTGATTCTTGACCATCCTGACCAATTTTCTCTCAGCAGCAGGTGATAGCTTGCATTTTATTCCTGATCATGGTCGTGACACAACTGTGCCATGCACTTTATACTTACTTACAAACAATTGTTTGCACAGTTGATCTTGGGACCTGTAGCTGCTTTGAAATGGCTCCAAGTGACTTTCCTGACTTGTTCAAGTCAATGATCCGCTTTTTCAGATCCGTGCTGAGCTCCTTAGACTTTCCCAGTGTATCGTTTGTGGCTGAGTCTAATGAGTGTATCAAACGAGACCTATTTAAATGGGCTCAGAGAAGTCACCAGCTGTAGTCAATCATAATCACTCACAAGAAGTTAAGAGGCCATGCCACAAAGCAAATTTGATTGACACAACATTCTACATCACCAAAATTGATAATTAAAGTTGCTGTATGTATATTTTTGACGCAGCAGATTTTTTCATATTTCCAGAAGACCTATAATAAATTGAGTCTAATAAAGAACCAAAATTCATGAATGTTTCTTTGTGACAGTAGACAGAAGTATGTGCTCCAATCATTCCATCGCAGAAAAATAAGAGTTGTAGAAATGATTGGAAACTCATGACTGCATAATGTACATGTTCTTTACAAGTGAATTTAAACTTTTGACCACAACTGTACCATTCAGTGGATCACTAGAACTAGCCACAAACTTTATACCACATTAAAATCAAAGCGGATTATAAATAGGCTACTGCCTCCCGCCTAAGATGCCACTTGGCATTGATAATAAAACGGACTTACAGATAATGAATAGGAACGTTAACATAAACGTAAATTGCTTTCTTTTAAAATGATGTTCAAACTGGAATGGTCTGAAGACATTGGAGGAGGTTGCTTTAAGGTTCCAGGTTAAGGTTAGTCAAATATTATTTTCTAAAGTATGACTGTCTGGCTTAGCATCGAGTGAGCACTGTTAGGTGCTTTGTCAACAGGCTTTATGGTAGCATGTGCTACTACAAGCCTGGCTGCTAATTCTAGCTAACTAACAAAGTTAGCTTACCTACCGTAATTTAACAGTAGTCACATTTATAGTGGCAGCCACTAAACTGTGAAAAAAGATCAGAATGACCGCCATTGGCATTGGATGTGAAAAAACATGAAAATTAAATGTTTAATGTTGAATAGAATTAATATATCCTTCTTATCATGGGTCATGTGATTACAATAAAAAACCATTTCAAAAATGATCTATTTATATTTTTATGTTTTACATTTTAATTTAAATTATGTCGTAGAGGGCGAGAAAAATTAAACATGAAATGGAATTTGCATTTACATTTTCAAATCGTCAGACAAAGTGCGTATATTAATTTGAAAATGAAAATGCAAACTGGGGCTTTTGCATTTGAATTAGAATTATGTCATGATTTCATTGACCTGTCATAGAGGTGCTCCCCAATGCACATTGCACATCTCATTGACCCGTCATGGAGGTGCTCCGCAATGCACATTGCACATCTCATTGACCCGTCTTGGAAATACTTCCCAATGCACTTTGCACATCTCACTGATCCGTCATGAAAATACTTCCCAATGTACTTTGCACATCTCATTGACCCGTCTTGGAAATACTTCCCAATGCACATTGCACATCTCATTGACCCGTCTTGGAAATACTTCCCAATGTACTTTGCACATCTCATTGACCTGTCATAGAAGTGCTTCCCAATGCACATTGCACATCTCATTGACCCGTCTTGGAAATACTTCCCAACGCACTTTGCACATCTCATTGATCCATCATAAAAATACTTCCCAATGCACTTTGCACATCTCATTGACCTGTCATGGAAGTGCCTCCCAACGCACTTTGCACATCTCATTGATCCATCATAAAAATACTTCCCAATGCACTTTGCACATCTCATTGACCTGTCATGGAAGTGCCTCCCAATGCACATTGCTATACAAAACGGTTCTGTGCCCTGCTTGGCTTCCTTTCAAACAAAATGTACTAACACATCACTCAGTGGGTCAGTGGAATGGCTTGCTGCGTATTTGAAGACTTGAAACAGAGTCCAAAAATCTAAAGTTTTCCGATTTGTGCAAAGATCCAAACTTACCTGAGAGCATGTGGTGCACAGGTAGTAACAATACTCTTACCTGAGAGCATGTAGTGCACAGGTGTGTACAGTGCACTTACCTGAGAGCATGTGGTGCACAGGTGTGGTGATGTTGATGTCCTGCAGGTGCTCCAGCGTCTCCGTGTGGAAGAGGCGCAGGGTGGATCGCGAGCTGAAGGCGATCCAAATTCCTACCCCCGCTACTACCATGTGCGACACCACCATGCCCTCCTCCTGGTGGGCCTCCAGTTGCCTCTGCAGGGAGAGAGAGGGGTGGGGAAGGGGGGTGTCATTACATACTGCGTTAAACACACACGCGTTCATATATGCACACATACAAAAATGACAAACACACCCACGTCACATGCAAACGCGTAGACACACACACACAATGCATAAGCACATACACACAACACACACAAAAGCACATTCTCTCTCTCTCTCTCTCTCTCTCTCTTGCACACACATACACATACACAGCCCCATTATAAAACATAGAGAACACTGTCTAGTTTCTGTGAGACCCCTGTTACAACCCAGCCAGTCCCAACTGCCAGTCAGTACCAAACTGAAAAAGTCCTTCACACAAGAAATGTAATGGTTTGATATGTTCAAACAGCATTCAAATATCCCAAAATACAGCTTGGACAATTGCCTCAACTAGCTGGAGACCAGAATACATGAAACCTTTTCCCAAGAAACCCATAATTAACAGAACAGAATGACTGAAATCGGGGGTTCTTCTGAGTGCTCAACGGCTCCTGGCAGTGTGGAGCGATGCAGATAAAACTTAAACCGGAAGTCCAGAAATATAAATGACGACATACAACTGGCCTTAGTGTCACCTAGGGATAGAGGAATTTAATGTGCAGTACGTAGGAGCAGGAGAATAACACTGAGGAATTGGTCTTCCATTCAGTATACTGCTCTATAAAAAAAACTCAACACTATTACCAGTGTATTTTAACTAGTGTCAGGAAACACACGCAGTAGCTCATATATAAGCTTCAAATAATGCTGTAAATGAAACTCAATAAATCTGGAGAATCAAATCTTCTCACTATATTGTAATGTAAAAAAAATACAAGCAAATCCTCAAATCAAGGAAAAAGGACACAAAATCCTCATTGATTCAGAGACTAAATATTTGCACTTGAGAAAGCATTGTGCTGCTTGTGGAGAGCTGGTGTTAGTGTTAGTTCACCGAGGCACCGCTTTTTGCATTCCAGCTGCGGCACAATCCACTTTTGTCTTCTCTACAGAGGAGACAAAACATTGCAGTCTCAGAGCGAGCTCAGGCCACAGCGAAGGTTGACCCAACCCTTTTTAAAATGCTGCGGTTTCTGTTTTCCGCTGGCTTTCTCGACGCAAGTGGGCGAACGTGGCGGAGGCCTCCACTGGCAAACTGCAATCAGCGCAACTGGATCCCGTCTTAGGCCTCAAATCAGTCAACTTTCATCCTTAACTAAAATCGCAAGCAAGGTTCTGTTTTTTCTTGCTTGAAAACACAGTTTTGGAGTTAAATTAGGTGACTGTTAAACTTAGCAAAACATGTTTATGAAGAGCGAAACAATGTAAGAAAGGGTGGGTATGGCAGGGGATGTGTCAATCCAGGTCTACCCAATTCAGCTCAATCCAGTGACAGAACTCCGCTGAAGCGACACAACATTAGCGCGGCTGCCCGTTGCAGTTGAACCTGGGGAGGGAGGGGTTAACGTGTCGCTGTCGAGCCACCGTTTTCTCCTTTCCCAACAGGACACAGGCGGCTCCCGGTGCGGAAGACAGGTGGGCCCCTAATGAGCTTAGCAATACGAAAGGGATTATTAGTCACTGCACGCTGGAGAGGAAACCAGGGCTATGCTATTCCAGAACAGCGGCAGGTGCGGAGAGGGGGGCAGGGCGGGGCTGTGACTCAACTCCCCAGCTCTTGAAAGAGGAATGTCCCCTTTGGGTCTCAACTTGTTCCCTACCCTCATGCAATTAGGGGAAAAGTCGTAGTGTGACATCTCTGAGATCAGGCCAAACAGCATTAGTAACCAAAAAGCATGATAAATGTCTAAATTCCCCAGGTCACGTTTCAGACATTTCCTGTGAGCGTATGCATGCATGCCATAATACTCACATGCACAGAATACACCACTAGAGTGAACAGTCAGAAAACAGAATACATACAAAACCATGTATACAGTACATATTTTAAATAGAAAGACATAAAATATTTCCTTCAGTTATAGCTGAGCCTTTGAAACTCCAAACAACTCGAGGAAAAATAATACAGCATAATGCCTGAATCATGCAAAAGTATTTCTGAAAACTGTGCAGGAAATGTTTTTTTCAGAGCGTGTGAACAATGGGAGTGTGGTAACAATGGCAGGACTTTACCAAATAATAAAAAATGATACATTGACCCAGGAAACTGTTGTAAAATATGTAACACATACATACAGTCCATGGTCACTATTACACACCAGCTTTAAAAGGAAGGGCTAATTTACTTACAGGAGTTATATGTAAAACTGACACCGAGCGTTTAAAATGGGTACTGCAGTCCAAATTCACAATATTGGAGAGAGTTGTCTCCGCCCGCCCCCTCCTCCACAGACTCGAAGCTCATATGGGTTGCAGGTTGAGGACACTGAATGGACATGAGCGCAAGACGAGCCGAGCGCAACATTATATTTTGAGATGAGCTTATTCTATTTTGACAATGACAAGCGACGACGAGTCATACACTGTAAGTTGATCAGCTAATGTATACGATTACGTTTGCTATCTATTTATTGTTTGCAAATTATAAACCTGCTCATGTGGATTTTTTATAACTCTGTCAATGGTAGCTAGATGCATGGCTGGCTATGTTTATGGTCACACAGATATAAGCTAACGTTAGTGGTATGTTTAGCTAGTAACTATATACATATATTTAAATCTTTAGCTAGCTAGCTAAATGAAAACGATGTTGAACTTAGCTTAGGCATTCGTAAATCGGCTGTCGGAGTGCCGGAGTACATCTGGCTGTTCGTAATGGGCAGTGGACGGAGTCAGCTTGGAGAATAGTGAATCACACAGGCCAATACAAAAACAGACGTTCCGACCCGGAATGGAAATTTCAAAGGAGAACATACTGGCTGTAGCATTGTTGTCGGAGAAGCCAGTATTTCGACTTAAATCTCCCTTAATCTCTGATGACATATCATGGTCATTTTATGATTTAGTACAGTAAATGTGTTACATATAGCTCCTTTAATTTGTAATTTCTTTTGAAGCAAAGCTGAAACATTACATGTCAAAATTTTAGTTTTATTTTCTGAAGAAATACATATTTTAATTCTTTATTTAAAAACAAAAACACTGAAACACACTTGTACACAGTTAAATATAGGTGAGACCATTGCAGACCTCTTTCCTACAACCAGCTGGGAACATCTAGGTCACCTGGTCAGCCTGTGATTGGTCAGTTGACATCACAGCAACAGGGAGAAAGTCTGTAACGCATTCTACACACTGATCTGCTGGCCTGTTAAGAGCCAAGATGGGTGACTTGGACATTTTACAATTCTTGGGGCTGATGTACCACATTGGGAGAAAGCACTAATGAGAGCTGGGTCTACTTTGCTGAATACAAACAGACTCAGCATGGGGAGGGGTAAAATATAGCGGCAATTCAGCTTTTTTTGCTCTCTGTGGTAATGTTATCTAGGGTGGATAATCAGTTGAGATCAAACTTCATTCATGCGTCCAACTCAGCAAACAACAGATGTTACAGTGACAGCAGAGATGGCTAAAAAAAGCAGCCCAAATCTATGCGTCAGAAAATTTGCAGTTCCTTCCAACGAGTTTCCAAGTAGTTCACAGTTGGATCTGTTTTTTTATAAACAAGTCTGAAAGCGCCACCATTACTTTGTATGCTGCAATGCGTACTACATATAGAAGCTCAAACGGCCTTTGAAAACCTGAATTTTTAAGCTCCTCACTTTGGAATGATGTTTAGAGTGAATAAAAGTTAATGATCTGTAACATGTAGAGATCACTACTGCCTCCTGGAGCCTGTTACCCAAGACCTAGTCCAGTGTCAGTGAGCGGTGAAATGTAGAAGGAGATTGATGATGGTCCACGTGGCTCAACCTGAGGAAGCCTACGGGCCCAGTCACTCAACTTTTTCCGTCCAGTATTTAAAATCAAAACAGTCCTTTTACCCGAGAACACACAGCACATCTTGCTAATCACCTACATTAAACAAGTTCAAGTCAGTCTCGGACCTGTGCTCCAAAAGAAAAGATATTTCAACATCGATTGAGATATTAATTTCCTTTTTGAAGTGAGTGTTGGTTTTCTTCCATCAGTCCGCGGCTGCAGCCCTGCCTTTGTTAATATGTCAGTTTCCCAAATCGACAGCTCGGGTTCCAGGCATTTCCGAAAGACAACAATAACCATTTTTGGGGTGTCCCAGCATTGACCAATGCAGCTGGTGCACTTGCTCTTAGCGCAGGGATACGCCCCACTATCTGGAGTAGCCCCCATACGGCTGGCGACACATGGGGCGTTGCTCGCTTGACCTTAGTGTAGCACAGGAAGGCAGGGTATCTGCTTGCAGGACATCCCCGCCTCATTCTACAACAGCACCTCCTCTGGCCGATAGGATGCCTGCGATCAGTCCTCTGGTGCAGTAACTTCCCACCTCAGCTAGTAGACTTCAGCGTAAAAACAAGAGGCAGTTGACTGCAATCAGAGAAGAATGCTTGCTAACGTGCCCCCTCACAAATCTATGGAGGACATTTCATTGGGACGTTCCAGCAATTGACAAGGGGAATTTTAAATTGGGGAAGAAAAAAAAAAAAGCAGGCAATAAAAGTAATTTTTTAAAAAAGGTGATAGCCTTTCTTCTAGGCTTTTATCAATCTAAGATATTGGCTTGCACGTGTATCGTTTACAGTAGAGTAAATAATCTCAGAATGAATCTAAATGGCCCTCGGATACCCCTATCAACCTGGGGAGTGTGGGAAGCTGCAAATATTATAGCGCTACGCGCTAGCACGCTGAGACAAAAATGTGAACTGTGCTGGCAGCGTCTGCTCAGAGCATTTTAATTTTCTTACACCCACTCCTCTTGCTAAAGAAAGCCTCCGATTATGCAATGCTGCCTGCACACAATGATACCGAGGAAGGCTTTCAGGGCAGCAGGCTTTCTTGGCAAAAAAACGACTTAGTATTTATGCATCAAAAAATATTTCCACAAATGTATATCGACACTCTTCTACATACTGCTGCAAAAAGCCATACAAGTGCATTCTTGCTGCATTGTCCACGCTCACAATAAGCATGGGTTAAAATACGGAGAGAGAGGAATTATAAAGCCAAGGTGAGGCCTGATACCATTACAGTATCTTAAAGGGGTAGTCCACCTCAATAAAACTAATAAAATACATTTAGTGCATGCATTTTACTATGACATATCACTGCAATTTTCTTTCTGGAGGATTTCTACATTTCAAAATATCACTTTGTGTGGATATCACATTTTGGAAGCTTGATCTTCATTTGCTTTGTTATAAGACCACAATTCCCACAATGCTTCACTTTAAACGGACCACTAAAATGGATTAGCTAGCTACTTTACTTTTTTGTGGATTACTTGTGGATTGATTTACTTGGATGTAATGCAAAGAAGAAACCTAAGGTAGGCAAGTTTACCATTTAGCAAAGTTACTTATCTAGCTGTCTGATGGTGGTAGGCTTAGTTAACCCAGGTCACTGGTTCAGGTTGTGTTGTTGCTCTCTGACAATTAAAGTTAAAGCTAATGCTAGCTAACGTCAGATATAAAAAATAATTATGTCAACTGCCACTGGCATTTTTCCATTTTCGCAGCCGAGTGTCAGTCTGCTTGTGTGAGGGATAGTTAGATGAAGTTTGTTCGTAGCGTTAGTGTCCAGTGTGTCAGCCTGATTGGGAGAGATAACGTTGTCATTGTCCCCAGCCGAGTGTCAGCTTTAGCTACAAGCTGAAGCCAGTAACGTTACCGTGAGCTATTTTGATTTTCTAACTGTAACGTTAGAACCATAGACTATAAAAATATGGACAAAGTCACTGTGACGTCACCCATTGCCTTCCCATGGCCTCGTAAAAACCGAATTGAGGCTCCGGAAGTCTTTTACGCCACCGGTTTGTACAAACTGCGTCTGTTCTATGGAGCTGAAGAGGACTCGACCTGTCCCTCTGATTGGTCCTAAACAAATGTTAATACCCTGTCCAAACGACACAATATTTAAAAAAATCAGCACATGCAGAGGCATTATATGAAGGAAAGGCACCTATTGCAATAAAAAAATTTTGTGGGAAAAATGTATTGACTGTGTATTTTTACCGCATTGCTGCCATTATCTTACATGGTGAAAGACCTATACTGGAGCCAACCCCAGTGGCGCTAGTGAGCAATGGCACAATTGCCGCTCCCAGCCCAACCAGAAAATGACCTTCAAAACGAAAGCCCAGTCTTTGCCCCTTGGTTAGAACCCAGCAGGCTTGTAGTTACCCTGGTTACAGCACCGCAATGATGTATGGCAGTTGGAGGATTGAACAGCTGCGAAATATCAGTGCAGGCCGTCTATAAATAAACTTTTCTTAATATTTTAAATATGTATACAAAATGTAACTATATCTAATAAGAAGAAAACAACTGCGGCCACACATTTATCCTGGTGATATTATGAAACAAAAATTCTAGGTGTGTTTTACCGCCAAATAAAAATGACTCTCCTATCAATTTCTATGTTAGACATTTCAGAAATGCAATTCAGTGACGTCATTGAATTGCATTTTTTGGAGTTCACATCGTCCATGCTCATAGCAGCTATCACAACAGAGAAAAAGCTTGGAAAATTTCTGAACATTTTCAGAAATTCTAAAACATTAGCCTAAAAGTTAATTAGAGTGGACTACCCCTTTAAGAGCATGACCGGTGGGTTCAGAGGAACCCTGAGAAATGACAGTACCTCGATGGAGTGCGTCTTTGTGCAGATGATGAAGACTTGGCCGCCGGACGAAGCCCAAACGTGGTCCTCCACAGACCGCATGCTCCTCACCGGTAACACCCCAAGCTTCACCACCTTAGGGGAGTCGGAGGACCAGGAACCATCTGTGGAGAAAGGGGTGGAAGGGGGGCTGCATTATCATCACGTAGGCCCGGGTTCAATTAGCATTCGTCCTTTGACGTACATGTAAACGCAGGTTCTGTTTTGTTATTCACAAATGCAGCGCGGTAATTTTGACGGTAACCAAAATTTATTTGACGGTAACCAAAATTAAAACGGTCAAGGGAATATCACATTTGAGGCTACAGCGAGGGATGGACATATCATTTATAACTTGGGCCTGTCTGTAAAAACAGATTCAGACATGAACAAAAGGCTCGTTGACTGTGCACCACACAACTGCTAGAGCAATTAGCAAACACCTTTGTGTAACAGAAATATTACTCAGCATGGACGTGTGCGAGTACGTCAGAGAGAGATAGAGAGAGAGGGCGAGTGAGTGTGCATGATTGTGTGTGTGTGTAGGTGCGTTTTTATGCGAGTATGAGTGTGTGCTGGAGGGCAAGTGAGCATGTGGGTGTGTTCCTAGTGTAACTCTAAGTGCAGAGAAAGTGGGCTGATAGTTCACCCAGGTTACACAATTATGGTACTGACACAGAATCCTACATAATCACAGCAATTATAAAATTATTGAATGCAGGTGCTAATTAATGAATTCTACAGACTCATTTTGATTCAGAAGCCATGTTGCACAATAGATTTTGATGCTGGATTTTGGATGCCACACATACAAAAATTTCTTAATTTTTCTCTTCACTGACATTAGAGTCTGATTAAATATAAATAAAATATAAATGTCTGGCTAGTTTGCATGCAAATCTATGCTGCTAGAGCCAACTCGACATGTTGAAAGTGCAGATAAGCGCATTAGTGCGACTGAGATTATACAGTAAAACCACTGAAAGGGGAATGACTCATCTCTATTTTAAAGTTCAGCCTCCAAGACGAAGACCTCAGCCATACTCTGGTGCACGATTAAACTGAAGCAGATCAATCTGCAGCCAAGCAAATTACAAAGGAAATTTAATGGCAATGCCATTTATTTCTCCAGTAATGAATACTTACACTGAATGTTCTTACCCAATTGTGTGATTAAACATGTTCACTGTACAGTGAGTTGTGTTGCTGAGGAGGCGAATGCAGTTGTACCGTAATTCTCAAGAAATAACGAAGGAGTGGCTCGGCAAATAAAGGCGCTTGCCGCAAGTGCAGGCGAGACATCACAACCAACTATGAACGGGACTCTACAGCAGTGGCGCGCATTGGGTTTCGTCCACTCAGGATATGGTGAGCTTAATTTGTGTAGGGTGCCTCCAGTTTGTATCAACCCCTAGTTACTTACCAGGCACGGCGAGGCACCTATTGTACTAGCGCTAGCTGTGCTGTAGCACGGCAGTGCGGGAACTGGTCACTGACTCACGGGAGTGTATCGGATGACTGCAGCACCACACAGAACACAGCGTAGCCGCGGCGCTTCCCGCACAGGTGCGGGTGCTATATCGGCGAAACAAGGTTACAATACAATTGGCGATTCAAAATAGCTTTGAAAAGCTCGGGGAAAAACTTGCAGCAGCCACCGCATGCTGAGGCCGGTTCATGTCGGATAGAGTGTAAACCCAGGAGCGAGACGCCGAGATGTCGGATCAGCAGTACTGAGAAAGCTGCCCCCATTTCGATCGGTTTCAAAATGGTGACCACACCCAAATGCTAACACAAAACCACGAAAGCAGGTCTGTGCATGTCTCAGCGTCTCAACAACAGTTCACCTCCCGACTTCAACAAGAGAGAGAACGGCTGCAAGCAGAGGTTCACGTTCAATGAAGCACTGATAGTGTAGAGGTGTCTGAATTGAGGTATACTGAAGTATGACATTTTGGAAGTTGGCAACAGCGAGGTCGATGATGTCTCTGTCAGGGTTCCACAGTACGACAGTCTGGCACCCTGAGTATGGGGTCTCATTCTAGAACACACCTCGCTTAATTTGCATATCGCTGACAATACTGAAAATTTTTAAATAAATAAGTAAAACATTTTTTATTTTTATTATTTCATTATGTTACATTACAATAATGTAACAGCCTCTCTTATCCAGTGTATTTTACTAAACAAATTACATAAGGGCATGAATGTAAATGACAGAAAATGATTCTCAGCAATGTTTTAATATGTATTTTCATTAGAATATTATAGTTTAGTCACACAAGGCTTTGATAGTTTTAATATATTTTTGAGAGCTGGGGAAAAAATATTCAATGAGTGTTATAAGAATTAACTGACAAATAAATCTATGAACATTTTAGCAGGACGCGGACTGCTATTATAAAATTTTGGAACTTAGAAACTTGTTGAAATGCCATGATGCAGTAGTCACACTGAGGGCAAAACACTGGCGTGTTAAACAAAAAAAGGATATCCCCTAGGGATGTTCAAAATACGAAAATAACTGAAATCTAGCTATCAATGCACTAACCTGTCAATCAAAAGCTTGCAAACCCTCTCTTAAAAGCAAGGTAATAACAGGACTGAATAGAGTAGGACTAGAGTAGTGTGTTTAGGTAATTTAGGAGGGGTATCGGATTAAACTGTGTGGAAAAAAAAGCTAGAAACATCTAATTACACTTTAAAGAGGTAGGAGAGACACATGTCTAGCATGTCTAGCCTTACGAAATTCCCATTTTCTGTGTTTGTTAGTTGACAGTTTGGGGACAACGCTTTTTATTAGATTTTTTTACATGCCTCGACAGTCTATATCCACTCCCCCGCACGGGAAGTGTTCCCCAGCGGTGTGAGAAACAAATATTTATGCCTGGTTTTTGGCGTTTCGGATTAGGGATTTTACAGTGCAGGAACAGTACACCTCTGAACACTTTTTGAATATTTTCATATTTGAGCTGTGAAGGTGAGACGCACAGCGGGGACACACTGCCTCTGGCAGCAGGTAAAGGCATCAGAGATCAAAGGCACAGGAAGGAGGATCAGAGAGGGTGGGTTCAGGGGCCACGGCGCGGCCCCAGGGCCACTCCGATAGGCCACATAAAAGACAAGAACACCTGTGAGACTGCGAGGAAAAATGAGTGACAGTTTCCAAAAAATCAAAAAAAAAAAGAAACAAACAAAAAAAAATGTTGTGTCTAAAACTAGCATTGTGGCCCAAGCCACCTTACTGCATGCAGTGTAAAACATTAACTAAAACTTGAAATGTGGAGTATGCATTTCTGAAGATTTTTCCAATGCAAGTGGTCGATCTTACTGTACTACACTCAAATGTCAATAAAAACTCTCCACTTTCAATATTATCCATGACATTTCTGAGGGTTACCAAGAACTCCAGAACTCCATTTTAGAAGCAGCAAAAAACAAAAACAGTAATAATTTTAAAATATCAGGCAGAGACTTTGTCTTCTCTCTGGATTATGAATGTTACAGTCTGCTACAGCTATGCAAAAGAGATAGTGTAGGAGATGCCGTGATGGCACAGGGAATCCGTAGAAATTTAGAAAAGTACCCCATTCGTTTCAGCCTGATGATGCATAGTACAGTGAAATCTCTCAATTGAAACAGCCATTTTCTTTCTCCTTCATTCCACATCGGAGGAGAACCCGGGGAGAGTGTGAAATCAGACAGCGGTAAACCCCTCCCCCCCCCCACAACTAAAGCAGAGGATTCTGGGACAGGACCTGAAGGCAAACAGAGGAGAGCCCCTGGCTTTGTTTTCCCGCTCTGAGAGAGGACAGGCACGGCGGGTCAGACCGCCCCATTTGTCTGCGGGGGGGGGGAGAAATAGGTCATCCCGGCGGATTAGTCATTTCTCCCGGGCAACCGTGAAAGGCTCAGCCTGAGGCACCAATCTGCAGAACTGTGTTGCTGGGGCGTGGCCAAAGAGTGACTCACCATCCCTCACTCAATCCCCCCCACTCTCCACAGGGGAGCGAGCAATGAATTCTCAGGGCACTTAACGAGTCCACAACCCTCACAACGCCGCCTTTCTATTCGCTCTCGTCTAGTTTCTGCGGCAGTGACAGTGACAATGACTTTTATTCATAGTTCCTAAAATGTATTATTATTTATTTTTCTTCCACAAACAGTCCACAAAAGGCAGAGATTAAACAGAAGACTGAAAGGCTCACGAACAGGATGCAAACCTTGCTAATGCTTCCCATGATGAGCAACATAATTGAATTCAGAGAGGTCTTGGCCAAATGTGAACACAGCATTTCATTTTGAGGGTGCGATAATGAGACACGACAAAACCACAAATAAACCCCCAAATACAAAAAAAGCTCCACTGGACATTTGAGCTAACATTACGTACACAGGTGGCAGTGTAGTATAACGGTTAAGGAGCTGGACTTGTAACTGAAAGGTTGTAATAAGAAATTGTGTAAGTCGCTCTGGAGAAGAGCGTCTGCTAAAATGCCTGTAATGTAGGACTTCTACATTAAATGGAATGTCATTATATTTATTTTTATTTAAGGACAGCCAACTGTGAGCTAAACTCTTACAGTGACGGAAAGTAAGGCATGGTAAAAGAGCTGCGCTTGTAACAGTGATGATGTGGAAAATAAGAGATGGTAAAGTAGCTGTAACTCAGAGACTGTGGGTTCAGAGACAAATTAGGGACCAAATTACGTAACCTGAACTGCTTCAGCAAAAATATGAAGTGTCTTTCCGTGATGAATGCAAATAGCTGTACTGTGTGGCACATGCTATTCATACTAACTCCGTACACCAGCGTACAGCTGCTCTGTGTAGCAATAATTTCGCCTATCAGTGTTTTGAGTTTTATTTTGGTCAAATTTTATGAGTATCTAGAAATAACTGATACATTTTATTAATACTCATTATAACTGGTGAATTAGCTACCTAGCTAGCAAGGGTTAGAATCATCGTGCTATTGGCATTTAGTGCAAATAGCATTGACCTGCTACAGTTGTGTTAAAACAAATAGCAGTACAACATCAGTAACCCGATGAACCACTGTTATTAGTAGTAGTGATATTTCTGCATGGCAAATAATTTACTTGTAGATGTAGTAGTGTAATAGAAAAACAAAGAGCTTTATGCTGTAAAAATAACCTGCTGTATAATTGGAACACATGTAAAAATAAACATGTAAGTGGTTTGTGAACAATAAATGCTTGTATTAAACTGTGAGGAAAAATGTGGATTGAGTCCAGACCAAAATGAATGATGTCGAACGACGCACCGACATGAGCGCGTTGAGCGGCATTTCCCGTCTCGGAGCTACCCACCTGACGACCTGGAGAAGATGGCCACCGAGCCGCTCACAAGGCCGGCGTACAAACACCGCGCCCTGTACACCAGGCTCATGACCGTGGACTTGTCCGGCGTGAAGAAGTGCTGGAGGCGGATCTTCTTGGAACGCTGGCTGCTCTTGTACACCGAAATGCTGCAGAACGGTGACAGATAAAGAACAGATGCGACGCGTTCACAGGGCCCGCCGATCTCAACCGACAGTGTTATGCGTGCGCTAAGTGAGGCAGCGACAAACGAATCTAAGGCTACGCTCGCACTTTTGCGAGAAATTCACTGTTCTTCGTCCCAATTCACAAGTGCAATGTCATCACCCGGAGAATCAATCAATTTTCAGCTTGTATGGTGTCACTTACAAACAAGCTGACGCAGCTTACAAAGTGCTTCACACTCAACATTTTCCAGCGGGAATCAAAAAAAGAAAAGTTCCATTTGAGCCAATATGGGGGGGGGATGATTCCCATACCCCTTAAAAGGCGATCGAGCTGAACTCCTGGAGAATGTGATTCATATCTAAAAAGAGTCTGAAATGATTTCTCTGGAAAATGTAAAAAAATTATACAAATAAATAAATAATAATAATTTAAAAATTACAAAAAAAAAGGCTGGGTTATGAATACTGGTTCAATATGACCAACCAAGCACTTTCCCCGGGTTCTGTTTTTCTTATAAAACCACAATAGGTGGCTTTACGAATCCTTTAGTGCAACTGTATGGTTTTCAATTGCATCAGTCATGCTTAAATGGTACGTGGTAACACTGGAACTACAGCTTGAAATTGTCCCTCCCAAAACTGTCTAACAGCCACACCTCCATACTCAGTTGATATTCGACTGAATTATCTGGCCTTTTGATGCCCTCCGGCAAAGTCATTGACATTACATCCGTTTAAAAAACGCTCTTATCCAAAGTGCCAAAGTCCACTTCTAATAAATTGATAAGAGTAATAATAGCTACAGAAAAGCATAATTAACATTCTTAGTCAGTATATAACTGCAAGTTAAGCCATAGTTCAGCTACACCGTTAGCATGCTCATCTGCTGTGATGAACACATTCAGCAAACCTTATGCTATGACACCAAAATGAGGAGAACTCAACAGATTTGTACTCATATCTGTACGCCTCATCAATGACACAGAACACCTTCATTTTAATGTGAATATAATTTTCTGATTTAGCATAGTCCGAAATGTATTTTGCTTCCTGAGTTTAAGCAACTGCAACTCTGTAATATATGTATGGAAGTTCATACAAGACTTTTCCTTAATATAATTATTATTTCTAATTATTAAAGTTCTATTAGTAATGCCATTTACAAATCTCTGAATGCAATTACACTAAATCTATGCAAATTGTCTCATTTAATGTTAATTTAATTTCTTGCATGCCAGCTACTTCACCTGAAGTTCCCCCAGGAAAAAATAAGGCTATTCTATTCTATTCTATATCTAGCATTACATTTTACGAGGAAATAATATGATTGAGAAGTGCTTGAAAAGAGGGATGAGGGTTGAGAGTTGAGATCAGGCATAGAGAGGGGTCAGCCATGAGGGACATACCTCCCCTCCTCCATGCCCAGACAGACAGTGGGAGTGTCAATGCCCCTCCCAGAGGTGACGTTGTTTTTGGGGGCTTCGCTTCCCTCTGCCTCCTGCACGTGCTCGGGGGGCACGTGGACCATGCACAGGATGCGCGACTCCACATTGAAGCACTCGGTAACCTTGGGGGCGGGGCTCTGCAGGCTGACCACTGAGATCTGGCCCATCTGATTGGTGCAGCTGGCCACCTAAGACCGGAGGCACGGCGGTTACGATCAAAGATCAAGACGATACATGGGGTTCCCACTACTAACCATTTACAGAGACAACCCACTACTAAAAGTAGGCTTCATACATCAAGGCCAAGGGGTCAGCTATCTACGGAGCCCCTAAGGTGACATGGGGATAATTTTTTTCTGTTTTTTTTGCTCAAAACCTTTTGCGTTCCCTCACAAAACTCTCCGTTCAGGAACCCTTCTAAGAAAAAAAATGTTTTAAAAAAAGTTGGTGGTTGCTTCAACATTTACCTCTGGCTAGCAGGGCCTCCTGGAACACTGACAGAAGCTAGAAAGCTAGTTTCAACTAGCAACTAGCAAATTAAAGTGTTGCTATTGTGATACAACACTTAAACGTTTGCTTAACTTTTTATTAATTATTCAGCTGCCGATTGCGACATTAGCCAGTTACATAGCAAGTACATAACATTTGCTAGTTTTTGCAAGGGAACGCAAAACCAGAAAAAAAACTCTCCACCATAGGGGCTTCTGTAGCTATCGTATTGGGAGTGACCTTTAAGAAAGAAAGATCAGTCCTTTTAGGACAGGGTTTTCAAACTGGGAGGTTGGGGCTCACCGGTAGGTCGGCAAGTCGTGAGACAAATATGAAAACTATAACCTGTATCCCATACACTTAAAAAACCTTAAATTCACACCAGTCAAATTAAATACTGTATTAGCCGTTTTTATTTTTTGTTTTGTACGAAAAAGTTAAGTCAGTCCTGTACTCAGGATTTTGGGAACGCTTAGAGGTATAGACACGGTTCCGAAGGACCTTATTAGTACATGACTATTACCTTCAGTTAATATTTACTTATGTTTTATGTTGTTATACCTGCACTGTTATTGATAGGACATGGCATGGTTTTGAAAGCACAGGACACTATGCCATTGAATTCACAACAGACTGGATTTTTGTAGTACAGCCTCAGGGGAAAAAGTGCTTAGTAAAGTGCAGAAAACCAACAGAAAATGAAGCATCTCTAAGCACAAATCCAATTATTTTCATGACCTTGAATTTTGAACATCCACGAGCAAGCACTTTTCACTGGACCCGCAGGGAACCCATCTTTCCGGTAAGTACGCGTATATGAAGCGCTCAATACAATAAAATCGCATACTAAAAGAAACGCCCATTATGGTCTTTAAGTAAGCAGTGATGTGCAGGAATGGAGCTTGCTCATTAAGCTCAGCCTTTTACTGATGTTTTATAGCTTCAGGTGACTATAATGGCATTGAGACCACACCTATGAGAAGGTGGTGGTGGGTGGAGGTGGTGATCCGGTTACATCTGGCCAGACAAGCGGCAGAACAAAAGCTGAGGTTCGGATTTACTCCGCATTTGTTTTTAAATATGATTCACAAAAAGTTTTAATTTTTGTTCTATCATATATACAACTTGTCAGGTGACAAAAATGTCTGAAATCACATTGCATTTTTCCCATTTATTAGTAGGTCAAAGATGAGGGTAAATTGACTTAATCCAGACCTCACTGCCTTTCCCTTGTTAGAAACAAAAGCTTGATTTAATTTCGATTTATCAGTGCGATGGCCATATTTCCAATGCGCTGTATGTGTAGCCTGGACAGCTTAACTGCCACCACAAATAACCCATAAGGCAATTCAAACGTTTAACGATAGAACATTTCAGTGTTGCCAAGGCAATGAAATATAGCTATGAGACGTCAACTAAACCAATAATAATAACAATAATAATAACAGTTATTATTATTATCATCATCACGATGATACAGATAACATTAACAATAATAATATTCGTCATGATCCTCATCACATCACGGGCAGTCTTACCCACACGCAGCCGTGTCCGAGGACGGGCGTATCCGCTGTGCTCTCTGTGTTGTACAGGGGCTCCGGGTTGTGAACCGCACACTCTACCTGACGCGCAAAGAGACGAAGAGAGGAGACTTCACCGACTGACCGCTAAAACGCTCTCGCGCTAAAACAGCATTAGCGTTATCTTTTTCGCAAACGGTAAACAGCAGTGCTTCCAACAAATACTTAAAAGAACACTACTTGCCATTTATGAACGTTAAATACACGTCAACATTATTAAGTACGATTAGCTACCTCAGGGGTCTGCGACCCTGGTCCTGGAGAGCCACGGGCTTCTGCTGGTTTATCCGTACGCACTTAATTAACCAATTAGAGCAGTCGATTACAGTTAACTCACTTCACCTGGTTACTTGGGTCTGAAGTGGGTGCTATTTTTAAAGTGAAAACAAAAACCAGCAGAGCTTGTGGCTCTCCGGGTCCTAGATTGCAGGACCCCTGAGTTAACTGCCTTTTTGTTAGCAACGCACCAGAAGGCGAGTTTCGTAAACGCGCTGGTCTGTGCTGCTCTGAGCTCCAGACGCGTCCTCCTGCCGGACGCCTCATAATGTCTCGAGAGCGGCAGAAATTAAGTTGAAAAATGAAAGCTGATGCAAATCATATTCGGTGGTCAGGATTCGCATTCCCAATTCACACGGTACAGCATTGCCTCACCCTGTACTCCAAGACCTGTTCTAATCAGTAACACTAAGATATATCAAACACTAAACGTATGTATGGAAATGTAAAGAAACTAAAATGGACCAGTATAATGTTCATAGGTAATGGTTACTGATGCATGGGGCTTTAACAGAGCTCCCTAAAGCCTAACTTCCACAACGGACTGAAAGGGCTGAACCATACTGAAGAGTGCGGTCATAGATGTAAGACTGAACTTGATTAAAACTGGGCCAAAGGGCCTGGGGGAGCTAAGGCACTGCAAAAGATTTTTCTCAGCAAATTCTCTCTCGCTCTGATAAGAGTTCCGTACAACTGCTAGCGGGTTACCAATAAAAGAAGTCCAGCTGCTTTTACAAGATGGTGGGCACGCACATCTGAGTGAAGCAGGTGGATCTTTCACTTAAAAATGAACAGACATCGCAGCTAAAGACTTTGGGGCAATGGATCTACTGTTAGCCTTTAGCAACTGAAACGGTATCTCTCAGAATTATAAATAGCGCTCGTCAATGGGAAGCTTTCATGCTTGAGGAAACATTATTTCTTACAAATATAAGCCATTACTAGATAATTATTGTCCACTACCAAATAGGTTGTGTCACAAACATTATAAAATGTGCTATTTTAAAAGTCTGCGTGAAAAGTTTTAAAACAGAGTGACCCGCCTACCCAAGGATCTGCGAGAAATATATTATTAATATTGATAAATATATTATTTTGTTTAAGACTGGTCAAGGGACCAGTTGTCAAACAAAACACTGTGGTGCCCTGTCACAGAAAACATTTGAAACACATCCCACCACTTCATCCAATTTTGTCTTGTGTGACTCTATAACAAAGACCTTATAGACACACAAAATAATCGGTGTCCACTGGTTGAGGAGGAGCGGCTGGCCATATTGTTATTTTTTTTGGTGTGGGAGGTGGTCGTGCCTACCTTGAACTCCTGCAGCTTAGACATGACCACAGGCATCTGCCTCAGGAGAAGGGGGTGTTTGCGTTTCTTCATCTGATTCCCATCATCCTCGGCAAAGAACCAGCCCTGCAGGTTGTCCTCCTCTGTCGACAAAAAAAACAACAAACACCCACACACTTTCAGCTGGCCTGGACTGCACCAAATCACAGGAGAAGGGGATGGAAGAGTTTTCCATTTCACCAGAGGAGAGACGTACCCGCTGTGCATCAATAAAACTAGATACTGACCGCAGAACTGGACGCTTACGCAACCCTTTTAAAAAGAATGTGTTATGAAAGACCTGTATCCATAATTTACATTCCAGATACCATGACTTCAGAACTTAATGCTGCTTTTGCAGACCAAAGAGCATAGTGCATCCTGGTACCAACCTTAACCCCTTCACTAGCACGGGCCCGAGTGGTTTAGTTTATTTGCATTCATTGCGTTTTTCTTTTACGGTGAAATTTTCAATCAATCTGGTCACACAATATACAGTTTGAAGGTGGGAAAACTCACAATTCTATGTCTGTAAACTATTTTACGACCCCAATGTTACAGCGACAACGGTTCCTTATTTTGTAACTTTACACAAAATGGGCTCAATCAACTACATTTTCTATGCGTTCTGGAAACACAATCACAGTAAAGTCGGTATCCTTATCCCTGCAAAAAAAAAAAAAAACTGAAAAAAATCTTTTAGGCCGGGAAAAAAAAGCTTGTTTGAGCCTCTGTTACTTTGTTTCAATAATACTTGGACTCTTGGAAAATAAACTCTTAAGGGTTACCTTAAAGAAGAGACCAGGATTATGCCTGATGCTCAAAAAATATGGTGCTTGAGAAGGGGTTAATAACAACATAAAATTCATAAGCAGACATTGTTAAAGAATAATGACTGAAAATGTAATCTTATGAGAATTAATGATGCAGTTGCAAATTAATATCCCAATGTTTAAATCGAAGTGCTGTACAGCTATTGGAACAGAGATATCCCTATTCCTGTAGTATATACCTGTAGTATATACTTTACGTATCATTTACTAATAGTTACTTGGTAACAAAATATAGATTTTGCAATGCTAATAAAGCACTGAATTGAAAGAAGTTGAATTCCGTTGACTGACGGAGGGTCATGGAGTTACGTGGAGTGAATTAGGCTGCCGCAGAGCTTTTGGCGGAAGCTGAAACGCCTGCCAGCGGACAGAGGAGACGAGGTGAAAGCACAACAATCTCCGCGACCCAGCCCTGACATACCCAAGGCCAGCTTGGCCATCTGTAAGCTGCTGATCCACGACTGTTTGACGGCCGGCGTGAAGGTGTTGAACACGGCGGTGAAGTGTGTGGGCCGTCCTGACCTGCAGAGAGGGGACAAGAAAGTGTCGACCGTTTAGCCCTGGGGTTCCCAAACAGGGACCTGTGAAGTGAGTCTTCAGAGTACAAAAAATATATATATTTAAAAAAAATTTCAGATACATTTTTTCTGATAAATTTCTTCAGATAAATTCAAACCTGATATAATTCATTACAAATTTAGATTTGACCAAATTTGTCTTAAGTAGATATGGTATATGGTATAGCTGAACCATTTTCTGACTTAGGCATGCTATGTACTAGTGTGTTAAATAATCACAGTATTGCAGCCTGTAATGGGTGTTGGTTTAAAGCATTAAGCTGTGCTGGAGGTCCTCACTTAAAGGGAACCGTTAATGTAGGGGTTTAACACAGAACAAGCCCTGTTCCCAATCACATTCCTCGTGCGGACCCAAACATCCCGCCTGTACCCCACTAAAATGGTCAGGATGAAAGGGTAAAGCCACGGGGATAACCAGGCTTTTCCTTCAGAAAAAAAAAAAAAGGGGTCACTGAACTAATCGGCCATTTTAACAGCAACAGTACAGCAAATTTTAAAAAAAACATGAGAACAAACGGATCCTCTGGTGTCTTCATCGAGGCATGTGCCCCTCTGTCAGTCTCAGTGCTAGTCACACAGGGCACGAAACGATTTGGCACGAAACGGGGCAGCTGTGCCCCTGTCAACACAAAATGCTAAATGCTAAATGCATCCCGTGAGTGGGAGCAAAGTCGCAGCCTGTGCCCAGCAGTCCCCGGTGTGTGAAAATTGTGTATATCTTCGAGTATAAAAAATACAGACGATAAAACTGAGTTTTTTTTTATCTTGCCCTTGAGGTCAGTTAAAAAGTAAAATGAAAGATTGAATGAAAATAATTACAAACGGTGACACTAGGCCACTCTGTAGTGAAGCAACAGCCTGTTTATAGTACATCGGGCGCCTCTGTACACTGTCGCCTCTACTGTAGGCGTGGCAGCTCTGTAGCAAGACTGCCGAGCCAAAGGCAGGTGAGGAAGGTCTGCGAGGTCGCCCCGTGGAGCCGTACTGACTTGTCATGTTTCCCTGGCAGCTGTAGTTGGATCCTGCAGCGATCGGCCGCCCGGATTTCCTCCTCCTTCTTCAGAATGAGCCTCTGTAGGCCCGAGACCCAGTCCTGAGCCACCGCCGAGTTCACATTCTGCATCCGAGAACAAACACACGGAACAGTGTTGCATATTTCTGCCAGCCAGATGATGGTATTTCATTTCTGCCTTTTAAAGTATGGAGTTTCTTTGAAATTCATTTTGTGTTCAGCAAAACACTGGGTTTAATGAGCAACACCCATGTTACAAACAAAGCTGGAGCACTGGTGCCAATTGTGTAAGTGTGTAACTTGTGTGCGTCAAAAAAAGTAAGGCAAGTATACAGTAGTAAGTAAGGCATATATTATACAGTACAGCTTAATAAAAACCTAAGACTTGTAGAACTGCTTGTAACATGCATAAAGAATGAACACACCTGATGGACCTGATAAGCCGTCTCATGCAGGGCAACGTGAGTGTCATGGATCTGACTTTTCTTCCCTTATCTCTACGTCGTTTTATTCGTCGTTATCGTTTACCGGTAATCTATCGGATTTCCCTGTGTTCCGTCACAGGTTTTGTTTTCACCTTGTCATTAGTGAGTTCACCTGGCCATGAGTGAGTTCACCTGGCAGGTAATTCCGCTCACTATTTATACCCCGCTTCTGGATGCTCTCATTGCTTCCATGTTGTTTCCACTTAACATTCGAGCCGGTAACAAGGTATAGAGAAATAGAAAGTAAGATAGTTTAAAAAACGAAAAGGGTTTAGAAAATAGGGTGTTAGAAAGAAAGGAAGGTTCTTTTGTTTCTTTCGTTATTTACTCTACTTACGAGTGCTCTTCCCCAGGAAAGGTTTGGGTTGTTGAGTTCTCGGTTTTCCTTTTAGTTTTCACTCCAATAACGGGAGTAAGATAAGCGTGTCTGCTTATTTTCTTTTAGTTACCGTTTCTACCGACGAGCGCTCTAACTGCGCTGACTCCAGTTATAGGGGTCTTATAGTTTTGGTTTTCTTTGTTCGCTCCAACAAACGGAGTTAGATAAGCGTTAGTGCTTATTCCTTTGTTTTGCTCGTTTAGCGAGCTCCTCGGTTACATTGCGAGGTTTAGTCTTTCATTTCTAGTTGTTTCTCCACTACGGATTATTGCCCGTATTAGTGGTGTTCTTACGAACACTTTAAGACTGGTCAACTACGTGCATTTGGATCTCCAATATTCCCATCTCTGTTTTCGGACAGAGATCCCTCATAGAACATGGAAGCCACAGGGGAGTTTCCAGCAGTAGTTGCCAATCTCAGAGTGATCATTTCCGATCAGGAGGTAGCCCTGACGGACCAGAGAGAGAGTATTCGTGCCTTGCAAAACTCACAGCAAGCTTTACACGAGCAGATGCAGTTACAAGCTGTAGCGCTACAAGATCTGGCAGAAATGATCCGTACTCTCTCCCTCAGGTCCGATTCTCCCCCAGTTGCAGAAGCACCTATACAGGTTATTCCTCCTACATTTACACCTGACGTAAGGGAGCCAAGACTCCAACTCCCCTTACGGTATAATGGAGAATCCGGCAGATGTCAGGGGTTTTTGACACAATGCCTAATTTTTTTTAAAATACAACCCTCGCGGTTTCAGGCACAAGAGTCCAGAGTAGCCTTTATTCTCTCTCTCTTGACCGGTAATGCTCTCGCATGGGCCGACCCACTTATTAGAGCGAATTCTACCATTGTTAGTAATACGGAGCGGCTTATGGCGGAGATGGTGTCAGTGTTCGATCAGGACGTTGCTGGCAAAGAAGCTGCCATGCGTCTAACCCGTCTTCGTCAGGGCACTGACACCGTAGCCGCATTTTCTATTACTTTTCGTGCCCTTGCGGGAGTGACAGGGTGGTCCGATGAGCCTCTATGTGCTCTGTTCCTTAATGCCTTATCAGAGAACATAAAGGACGCTATTGCGGGGATCGAGCCACCCGCTACATTCGGGGCTCTTGTATCTACGGCCATTCGGTTGGACAACCGGTTTAGAGAGAGAGAGAAGGAGAGGACTCATAAGGGTTTTAAACAGCACCCACCTCGTTACTCTTCCTCTCACACGCCAGCACCGGTTCACAGTCCCTTTGTTGCTCCCATTGAACAGGAGGAGTCCATGCAGGTCGATAGCTCTTCCATGCGCGAAAGAGGGGATGCTAAGTCCCGTGAATGGCGGTGTAATTATTGTAAGAGGAAGGGCCATTTAAGGGACCACTGTCCCAAACTTGTGGGAAAAGATTAGTCCCGCTAGTGGAACCGAGTCGCGTAGCGGGACAAGAATTAAATTACCCTCGGACCTTCCTGTCGGTTTATTTGCGCTGGAACGACCGCCAGATTCCCTGCAAAGCGTTCATTGACTCAGGGGCAGTTGAATGCCTCGTCGATGCCAACTGGGTTAAAACCCATAAAATTCCCACCCACCCGTTATCTCTACCTCGCCTAGTCACGGCTCTAGATGGCCGCCCCCTAGGTACTGGCACCATCTCCCGGGTTACCGCCGCTATACGCATGCGCGTTCCGTTTTGCAAACATACGGAGGAGATTCAGTTTTTTTTAGTGGAATCCCCAGTTTATCCACTGGTTTTGGGTCATTCCTGGCTCACTCGCCATAACCCACACATTAATTGGGGGCGGGCGGGACCCGTTATTCAAAAATGGAGTCCCAGATGCAAACGCCACTGTGATGTCACCAGTCAGTTTTTGTTGAGAAAAGGGGGTGAGGATTATGCTCAGTCTGACTCAGATAGTGAGGATAATTACGGTAGTAACCAGCAGTCCTCTCATGTTCCCTCCGAGAAGGGAGAAGAGAGTTTAGACTGGGATTATTCTGCGGAACTACCTCCTGCGTGGCAGGAGATGATGTCCGAGTCAGAGATTGATTGGGAGATTCATTCTGTCTCGGACACTGAGGATGTTGAAGTGGGAGGAACACTCGAATTCCAGTTGCCCGCTAATGTTCCCAAACAGTACGCCGATCTGGCGGAGACATTTAGCAAACAACGTTCCACTTCATTACCACCTCACAGACCTTATGACTGTGCTATTGAGCTATACCCAGGCACTACCCCCTCTAGAGGGTCTCTTTATTCGTTGTCCATCCCTGAGAGCGCAGCCATGCACAAATATATTGAGGAGGCTCTGGTTAATGGTTTTATTAGACCTTCTACCTCGCCTGCAGGGGCGGGTTTTTTTTTTGTTAAAAAGAAAGACGGAGGCCTCAGACCCTGTATTGATTACAGGCCCTTAAATGATATAACAGTCAAGAACAGATACCCCCTTCCTCTTATGAACTCCGCTTTCGAGCGCCTTCAGGGGGCGTCTATTTTTACGAAACTGGACCTACGAAACGCCTATAACCTCATTCGTATTCGCGAGGGCGACGAGTGGAAGACCGCTTTTAACACGCACAGCGGTCACTACGAATATCGCGTCATGCCGTTCGGGCTCACTAGCGCCCCCTCTGTGTTTCAGGCGTTGATTAACGATGTGCTGAGGGAAATGCTGGAAAAATTCGTCTTCGTGTATCTTGACGATATTTTAATATTTTCGCCCGATTTTACCACACATGTCGGTCACGTTCGTCAGGTTCTTGCTGCACTTCTTAAAGCCCAATTATTTGTAAAGGCAGAGAAGTGTGTCTTTCACACAGGCTCTGTTTCATTTTTGGGTTTCATTATTAAGGAGGGTAAGGTACAGATGGATCCAGAGAAGGTTTCCGCTGTAAAGAACTGGCCCACGCCATCTTCCGTAAAACAGATACAACGTTTTTTAGGTTTTGCGAATTTTTATCGGCGATTTATTCGAAATTTTAGTGCGGTAGCAGCGCCCATTACTGCGCTCACTAAGAAGAACCTTGGCAGCCAGTTCCAATGGAATTCGAAGGCAGCTTCAGCATTTGCCGAATTAAAGAGAAGGTTCACTTCCGAACCCATCTTAGTTACTCCCAACCCCTCCCTGCCCTTTGTGGTAGAGGTAGACGCCTCCGAGCTAGGCGCCGGAGCCATTCTTTCCCAATGTTCGCCACTTGACCACAAGATGCACCCCTGCGCTTATTTCTCTCGCGCCCTAACATCGGCAGAGAGGAATTATGACGTAGGGGATCGAGAATTGCTTGCGGTCAAGTTGGCTTTGGAAGAATGGCGCCATTGGCTTGAAGGAGCGGAACATCCATTCACTGTCTGGACGGATCATAAGAATCTTGAATACGTTCAGCTGGCTAAAAGGCGTAATTCACGGCAAGCTAGGTGGGCGCTATTCTTTCTAAGATTTAATTTTATTATCACGTATCGCCCCGGGTCTAAAAACGTCAAACCTGACGCTCTCTCGCGGATTTACGACCGTTCTGAGACAGACTCAGTTCCTGAGCCTATTATCGCCACTGACCTCATTGTTGCTAGTCTGGATAGAGACGTACGCTCATTTGTCGCGGCTTGTCCGGTTTGCGCTCGCAGCAAGGCCTCTCACCTTCCCCCCTCGGGTTTTCTTCGCCCCCTACCCATTCCCACCCGTCCCTGGAGTCATATTTCCCTGGACTTCATCACGGGGTTGCCGTTATCTTCAGGCAATACTACCATTTTAGTGGTGGTCGACCGTTTTTCCAAAGCGGCCCATTTTATTGCGCTGTCCAAGCTGCCCTCGGCACCTGAGACAGCGCAACTTATGATTGACCATGTGTTTCGTCCGCATGGCCTTCCGTCGGATGTGGTGTCCGATCGCGGCCCTCAGTTCGCCGCCAAGTTTTGGCGGGCGTTTTGCTCTCTGCTGGGGGCTTCGGTTAGTTTATCTTCCGGGTTCCACCCGGAGACTAACGGCCAGACAGAGCGTACTAATCAGACTCTAGAGAATACTCTTCGCTGCCTTGCCGCATCCAAGCCTACCTCCTGGAGCCGTCATCTCGCCTGGGCTGAGTACGCTCATAACACGCTGCGTAACGCCTCCACCGGCCTCTCCCCCTTCGAGGCTCAGTTGGGTTACCAACCACCTCTTTTTCCTGAGCTCGAGAAGGAGGTGGAGGTACCCTCCGTAGGATCTTTCGTTCGGCGGTGTCGGTCGGTTTGGAGACAAGTGCGGTCATCTCTTATACGGGCTTCGGCTAAACAAAAAGTTGCGGCTGATAGGCATCGTCGAGCTGCACCATCCTATAGAGTGGGACAACGGGTTTGGCTTACTACGCGGGACCTTCCGTTGCGGGTCGAGTCCCGCAAACTCGCTCCTCGTTTTGTGGGCCCTTTCAAGATTATTAAAAGAATCAACCCAGTCACATTTCGATTGCAACTGCCGCGCTCAATGCGCATCCACCCCACTTTTCACGTCTCCCGTCTGAAACCGGTACTCGTAAGCCCCCTCGCCCCAGTTGAGAGACCACCTCCACCTGGGGGGTCCTGTCATGGATCTGACTTTTCTTCCATTATCTCTACGTCGTTTTATTCGTCGTTATCGTTTACCGGTAATCTATCGGATTTCCCTGTGTTCCGTCACAGGTTTTGTTTTCACCTTGTCATTAGTGAGTTCACCTGGCCATGAGTGAGTTCACCTGGCAGGTAATTCCGCTCACTATTTATACCCCGCTTCTGGATGCTCTCATTGCTTCCATGTTGTTTCCACTTAACATTCGAGCCGGTAACAAGGTATAGAGAAATAGAAAGTAAGATAGTTTAAAAAACGAAAAGGGTTTAGAAAATAGGGTGTTAGAAAGAAAGGAAGGTTCTTTTGTTTCTTTCGTTATTTACTCTACTTACGAGTGCTCTTCCCCAGGAAAGGTTTGGGTTGTTGAGTTCTCGGTTTTCCTTTTAGTTTTCACTCCAATAACGGGAGTAAGATAAGCGTGTCTGCTTATTTTCTTTTAGTTACCGTTTCTACCGACGAGCGCTCTAACTGCGCTGACTCCAGTTATAGGGGTCTTATAGTTTTGGTTTTCTTTGTTCGCTCCAACAAACGGAGTTAGATAAGCGTTAGTGCTTATTCCTTTGTTTTGCTCGTTTAGCGAGCTCCTCGGTTACATTGCGAGGTTTTGTCTTTCATTTCTAGTTGTTTCTCCACTACGGATTATTGCCCGTATTAGTGGTGTTCTTACGAACACTTTAAGACTGGTCAACTACGTGCATTTGGATCTCCAATATTCCCATCTCTGTTTTCGGACAGAGATCCCTCATAGTGAGCACGTAAATCATTCGGAATGAATCGCGTTAAACGGGTGACGAAGCCAGACTTAGCAGGATATTCACCCGAGAGACCTGCTACGAGGACTAAATCATCCGGACTTTAAAGGGCAGGACCCATTAGGGCGTTGAAGAGCAGACTCGAGGCGGTACTGGATAACAATCTAGCGGCGTTCGCTCTCGCCTCCGCAAAGTCGCAGGGCCTCAAGGCTTTCGTTGTGACTCAGCACTTATTGATCGATTAAAGCAGCTGGTTACACGGTTGACTCATCTCACCTCGTTTCTCGGGCGAATCCGTTGCCCATTCTCAGGGGGAAGTAAAAAGCCAGCTCGCCTCGCGGCTCTACGAGAGCGAGGACGAACACCGCCGCTCAATACCGGTATGCAAAGCGACGAAGCTAAGTGGACCGAATGGCCCGTTCTTGTCCGGCGTTCACGTTCTCGCGTTCTTATGAAGTTAGGGAGTTAGCAGCCGAAATGCGAAGAACGCCCGCTCACCTGGTAGTGTCCCTTTAGGCTGCCGATCATGCCGGAGATATGCTTCACGAGCCCAAGGTCATGTACGAGGTTCTGCAGGTCATGGTACAGCTGACCCGGACCCACGTACAGCTTATCTGTGAGGGACGAGGATGAGCAAGAGAGGTGAATATCTTGTCAGCGATGTAAAGCTTTTACCATACAACCACGAAGGTAGACTGCAGTCGCTAATGTTCATGTATCAGTTCAGCTCTTTTAAATGCAGAAGGATTATTTGCAAAAATTAAGTAGTCCCCGACCCCGTGATTTTTAATGGACAACTTTCCATTTGAATTGGAGTTGTGCAAAAAAACATCAAACATGATTTGAACCAGTAAATGTATTTTCCTTCCAATTTTAATCATGCCCCCACTATTGAAATGAAGCAATTCAAGCACCCTCCCTAGTCCCTACTCTCCCTAGTCTCTATAACTGTTACTGCAATGACTCATTTGAGATTTGAACCCGCTTTCAAAGCTCCTAACCAGGTTTTCAAACCGCGACAGTACACTGTCATCCACACAAACCTTTTAAGATAAAAATGCCAGTCACTCAAATCGTACCCGCGCCGTAAAGATGTTTTCCACCTGGTTACAAGGGAACAATTGATAGCCCCACTGGCCAGTCTGTATTGATTCGAATAAACAATTTGCGGGCTGCCCATCTCAAGGTTTACATATTTTCTTTCCATTTTAAAAACCGACAAACTGATAGTTTGGAAACGTGGCACAACAGTGCACTTAGTTTGAGTTTCCAATTGTATTTATCCATTTGCAAAATATTAGACATAGTCAAATAAAATCAGACTGATATGTTGCATACTTCTACCAGCCAGGTGATGGTTTTACCTCTGCCTTCTCAAGCATGGAGTTTCTTTGAAATTAATTTTGGGTTTATCAAAACCCTGGGATTAATGAGCAACGCTTATGTTACAAACAAAGCTGTGGTACTTCTGCCAATCTGTGACACGATGGAAATCATGTAAGTGTGTAACTTGCATGTGTCAAAAAAGTAAGGCAAAAAGCTTCTATGCAGAATTAGGTCCCAGAACAAACTCTGAAAGGCGGCCAAACTACACAGCATCTGGGTAAATTCTTGCGCCTTGGAGACAATTAATAAAATTGACTGAACTACAATTAAAAAATTCATGTAATTACCGCAGGACACATTAACAGTGAGATAATAACTTAAATAGATTTTTAAAATGAGTTAGTCGACTCAAATCAGTCAGGAAAAAAAGTGTCCATGTCTGAAGAAACGTTTTTCAGCACTTGAAGGGTCCTCATTCAAATGACACTTTAACAGGCCTCCCACCTTCTGACTCCAACAAAGCGCTCCTCCGCTGCAGGACGCTGACGTGCCCTGCACGCTAACTAAGCCAGTGGAAACGGTGCTTGTTGCGAATCTTTCGGCCCAGCCCAGGGAACAAAAGGCAGCTTCGTTCTCTGCTTCTGAGCCAAACCTGTGCGGCCAAAGTCCACACTCGTCTGAGGGCTCCTTCACTGTTTGCCAGGGAGCCCTTTCTGCCCGAGCTGACACACCATAAATCCCAATGCTCCCGCCTCCCGCCTTTCCAGAAACGCCAGCCAAGACATCTCACCGCCAGTCACAAGACCCAAATTCTCTTCTCCTCTCTTCAAGTACTGTATTTGTGCACTGAGAGTGCATTTCATATTTGAAATTTAATTTTGGAGCTTGTGACATGAGGCGAATATTGTTAGCCAGGTCTGTGCCACTTATGTTCTCCTGCGTTGTAAGTCACTCAGGATGAGAGCTTCTACTGAATGAATGTAATATAATGTCCTCACAAAGTCATCGTGCATGAGATTACACTGGCTGTGCACTAGGTTGCTATGACAACCGTGTACATAGACAGCTGTCCTTTTTGCCTCTAGTTTTTTTTTTTTAAATAAATGGTTTTCAGTCTAAGAATCCCACTTCACTTGCTACCGACGGCTTGTCCAGTTTAAAACCTTGGTACTAGCCTACGGAGAAGAGAATGGAACAGCTCCACCATACCAACAATCAATCAATCTTCAAACCCTACACCCCGACCAGGCCTCATTGATCCGCAAGCTTGAAGCGACTACTTATCCCCTCCCTGCATGGTCACTTCTCCCAGTCACAGTGCCTATTTGTACTGACCCCACAGCGGTGGAATGTACTTCCCAAAGTGGCCAAGAGAGCAGAATCATTTGCTATCCCAATGCAGACCGAAGACCCACCTCTTCAGACTGTATCTTGGTTCCTCCCCTATCTCCATCCCATATCACTTCCTCATTTGTGCTAATATGTTATTTTCATGGTTTTGAGTTTCTATTTTATGGTTTTATGCCTCTCGTCTTCTGGCTTTATATCACTGCAGATAAATATTAAGCAGGACTGGGTTTAACAAGTCCCAGACTAAGAATAGAGTACAGAATTGCATCAAACAATGCTACATGCAGGTAGACAATTTCACTACAGCATCAAATAAGAGCAGGCCCTGCACAAGTATTTTATATCTTTAGAATAGCTCGCAATAACAGATGGCATAAAAGATTGGGCTAATGCTTTCCTATGACATAAGAATGCGTGAACCTGTGTGAGAAATACATTGGGAAACATGGACCAATCCAAACGTGCTTGTATGTAGGCTACACTACGCTGGCAGAGACAGCGTATCTGGAGAGAGGAGCTTTGGTTTGGCAGCCATTCGATAACACATCAGTCCCTGGAGAAGACATGCAAACAGGCATGGATTGTTCAATTAAAATGGATTCTTTTACCTTTTGATTCATGACATACAACTCTGGTTTCAGGCTCCTGCTGCCCTGTACCTAAATAAAGTTAATATGGTGTAGAACACCTAATATACATACATTACATATACAATAAACTCCACAAATAATATCAAGGTCTGCAGTAGGGGTCGGTTCCGGCAAGCCCAGCTTATCCCTGAACGGTTCCTTCCAGCTCTCAAGTGTTATGTAACTGCAGCCTGCACAGGAGAGCTTATCTTGCACTGTAACCTGAGAAATTGTGCTAAATCTGCCCTCTTTTTCCCACAGTACTGCACAGTGTGGGACACTAGACTAATCCTCTGAGACAGGGGTAGGCAACCCTGGTCCTGGAGCGCCAGAGCCGGTCCTGGTTTTTTCTCCATCCGAATGTATAACTACATAACTCGATTCATTTTAATTAGTCAGGTTTAACGAATGCAGGTGACCATGTTTCACCTTTCAGAATGTTCAGGCTCAGACTCATCACCCATAAATCTCAAGCTGATCAAGCGCCGATGGAACAAAAACCCGAAACGCCACCGGCACTCCAGGACCAGGGTTGCCTTCCCCTGTTCTGAGACCTCACAACAGACAAAGCTTGGCGATTGCTGATCGAGTTCGGAGGGTACATTCAGGCCAAAATGAAACAGATAGCTAAAATTAAATAAATAAATCATTTATTTATGATTTTCCTAGTCTACTTCATTTGTTTGATCTAAAAGACTGGATAGCAAGAAGAACAATTTGATATAGAACCTGGTTCCATTTCAACCTGCAACTTAAGAATCCGTTTTATGATTGAAGGAATTTATGAACGCTGTTAGCAGTGTAGCGCTGACAATGCTAAGCTAACACAGTATTGAACAACAGAGGAATGGTGCCCATACATATTGTATTGACCTGATGCTAACAAATGCTCCCCTTTTCCCTCCAAATTTGGAATACCCAATCGTATTTACCAGCATCTCACTTCTGCAACATCCACTATCACTACGAAACTACAGCACTGGCACAGTCTGGAATTCATACCAGAGGTACCTTGAGGTTATTTCTTTTAATAGACAAGCGAAATACGGCCTGACGTGACCCAGCCCCATCTTGGATAAAGAAACTCTTTTGAAGACAGGAGAGAAGACAGAATGTATGAAGGGATGCAATAATACACAGTCATTTAATATACTCTCTCCTGGTAGTTCTACAGTATGCATTCAATAGACAATTCCTGATAAACAGATTAAGGAGGACATAATAGTCCAGTTGATAAGAAAAACAACAAGACACTCCCGAGAAAAAGAACACGGCCAGATACAATGGAGTAGCCATACGTCCTGAATTTAGAATATTGGTCCTGAAAGCCTTTGAAACAACACATTACACATTGTATTCAATGTCAAAGATCTTGGGATTACATCTCACCCGGATCTCCCTTTGGAAACCCAAGTATCATTTCCTTTACCAGAGGAATACTGTCCAAACGAGGCATTTCTTTTTGCTAAACGACGTGGAAAAAGCCATCTGTGCTTTTGATGGAGGACTGCAGTCATTCAGGGTGCTCAAATGTCACTTAAAACAGCCTTTGAATTGTTAGAAAAAATCCGCTGCTAGGATCCCAACCCAAACCCAAACAAAACCGTTTTAACTCGCTTCGCCAGCTACCAATGAACAAACGGGCCCGATTTCAAGTTGCTGCTGTTACCCCATCAGGCGTAAAATTGGCTTGTGTATGTTTATTTATGACATCATGACATCTCCCTATCCCCCTGCAATCAGGCAAGAATGCTTGGTTCACAAGACACTGGCTATCTGGTTCATCCCAAGAACAGAAAAATCTAGATACATGGAATTATTATGTCGCTCTAATTATGTTCAGTTCTACCCATTGTTTCCTTTGAAGAGATTATTAGCCCTAGTGAATTTAGCTGAATTGTCAGCACTGACTTTCCACACAGACCAACTACTACGGCTAACCAAGCATTAACTGTAAACTGAACGCGTTCCCGTTTGCGGAAACGACTGCTGATCGTGCTACGAAATGGAAAAAGAGAGAGATGTCAGGACTCCTACTTATGCTGCAAGCATGAGGAGAAAAAAGACTAATTATAGTCTGTTTTTGAGAAGCTGAACATGTCCAATTCTCACCCTAATTTGGTATGGCCAATGGTCTGCAACCGCAACCGCGTTTATGCGCGAATCCCACTGCCAATCGGGAGAGTGTAGACATCTACGGTTCTACTCCGAAACATGTGGTGTCACCAGCCTGCTTCTTTTCACACCACAGACTAGGGCTAAGCTCGCACTGGAGTGGAGTTGGAGCTTTGGTATGCGGCTTTGGCATGCAGTCCACGGGCGCCCGAATCGTCCGATCGGCCAGCGGGCTAGCTAGATAGCAATGAACGTGGACCCCCGAAGCAACTGAATCCTCCCATACCTGCGCGTCGCCTTATGGAGCTACGGGCCACAGTCGGCAACGGCACGGTCCGGATTCGACCAGAGACCATGGGCCTCATTTTACATGACAATCGTTTGACAGACGCTTTTATTCATAGCGACGTACAATCAGCGCATACCGAAGGCCATTGAAACAAATACAAAACAGATCAGACAAACCAGACAAATCCTTCTCATAACATAGCAGCTATCCCTAGTAATGAACATTGAATATAGCTCATCGCAGCGTGGTGCCTTACCCGGATGAGGCAGTCCCGGATGTCTGTTTTTAATAAGACCTGATAAAGAGCCTGACCAACTACCAGTGGGGGGGAAACCCAGGAAAACCCAGTGAAGACACCGACCCCACAGCGCAGAGTACAGAAAAATCCCTCTGCTTGACTACGAATCACAAACACCCTCTCCCAGACCAGACACAAGCCAAAAACCGCGTACAGCACACGCTCACCACAAGCAATGACATTAAGCAAACTTAACGCAGAGGCTCTCAAACTAGAGTCAGAGGCCATTGGTAGGTTCGTGAAGGAGTCCCCCAGGACTTTTTTCACTTCTTAAGAATATTTGGATTTGTTTTAAATGTTTCCTAACTGACATATTTTAAAATTGGATACAACAAATACGGTGTCACAAAAGAGCGTGGCTCCTTGATAATATTAGTGATCGATGTGAATTATTACGTATTTGTATTGTACTGAATACAGAATTCATGCCATATGACTCCCTGTTCAGCTTCCATGTTTTGATGTGCTAGTTTGTTAAAATAGCCACTGTGTAGTGGGTGCTGGATGAGGATGTTAAAATATTAAGGTTAAAATATTAAGGTGGGGTGCTTAACCAGAGGGTGGCCATTTTTTGTGGGGCCTTGAAACCTGCGCAGAGCTGAAAATGTAATGGACAAAAATACTGCCCTTAAGAAGAGAAGAGACAACTATGCTGGAACTGTATGAAAATGACAAGGCCGAATACATGCACACGGTATTCCGAACAACAACGGTCTTTATCCTTTTTGCGGTAATATTCGGAATAAGCCGTTGACTTGCACCACAAAATACAACAGCCCCTAATATTCCTGTGTACATGGTCACCAAAGTATCCCAGATGTGTGTTGTATGTTTATTCCAAGGTGGAAGGCATATTCCGACCAATGTATTTACGTGACTCTATGTTCTACTTAATAGAGGAACATCCGACATAATACTACCGTCTTATTTGGATTATGGTTACCAGAATAAGGTGTTCAAATGACTCGTCTTATAGTTGGAATACCTGAATAGTCTGGTTAACAGACTATTCCGGTGCATGTAAACATAGTCATTGGCTAAGAACAAGACATCCAACGTCAGTAGTCTCTGCCTGAAGCAGACATGAACAAAAACTGCAACACACGACAATAGTTTGATCCACAAAGATGTCAGGGCCCGACCAACCTAACATTGTACCTGGCAAAATAAATTCTAATCCTGTGTGCAGACAAATAAATTTGACTGCACAGGAGACGAAAAGTAGCGTGCAGAATAGATTATTTCCTCTAACCAAACTCATCTTCGTTTAATGCCTACAGCATTAGTTTTGCCGCGCCGGCAACTATTCTTTATGTTGCTTTTTGTCCAGCGGCGCACACGGAGAGGCAGAGATACTGGAGAGAGACAGCATTGATCATCTGGGGGTTTGTTAATATTTCATGAACCCCTTCAGGGGGTGGGGAGGGGGGCATGTGGAGAGTTATTGATTCTCATGCCACTCTGCATCACTCTGTCACGAAGTCACGGCAACATCTTGAAGTATCGGCTACATGCAGCACACGCAGCCCTTGGCTGATCGCGGTTTCAATAAATGCTTGTGCTTGACTATGAATCACAAATAAATTTCTTTTCACAAATGCAGTTTGGGACAGCTTAATCACCGAAATAAACCTGACCAAGTGTTTGCGAAGGACGGAAATCTAACACTCGGATACAAGTCGAAGTTAAGGACGAACGCTTGGCAAACGCCCAAGTTTCCGTCAAATAAACCACAAACTAAACCATGGGTCGCTAATGAATATGAAAACGTGAAAAGGAATGTCTTTTCTATAAGGCGGTGTTTCAGCTCGGTGTGGCGTACGGAGGCTGTCGGGGACATACTTGGCCTGGCGTTGATGACCACGTTCTCGCCGGAGTGTGGCGCGACGAAGCGTCCGCCATCCCCGGCCTCCTCGCTGGAGCCGAACTCCACCACGTCCACCAGGCTGAGCGGCACGCTCCACTTCAACAGCAGCTTCTGTCCCAGAGACACGCCCCCGCCGCTGCCCCCGCCGCTGTCCTGACTGCCCCTGTGGGGAGGGGCAAAGCGCACGCGCTCAGACACGCTTACCCTCTGTATGTATTTTACAGCAGCGGTTCACAAACTCGGCCCTGGGAACCCCTGTGTATGCTGGCATTTCTTGCAGCCAGCCTTGTTCAATTAAGGTTGTAGAATACGTGTGTAAGTTCTGTCATAATTTGTTCCTTAAGCTTATTAACACAATGCAGGTCTGACTTGTTATCATTTGCTTTGTCTTTGAATTCTTCATTATCTATTAAATGGTTTGGTTTTAGTGGCCAGGTGTCCACATTTTCACCAATTAGGAGCCTACTGATTCACCTCAGTCTTAAAAATGTTAAGAATGTTTTCCCTCCTTTTATATAATCGTTTGCAATATAAGACATGGGACTTCTTCTGTTAATGGCATGCATAGCTATTTCTGACATAATGGAGCTTAAGAGGGTAAATAATCCCTAAAAAACATGAAAAGCATGTCATTAAGAAAAATTAACAGCTAAAATTCAGTGATTGAAAATGTGGTTGGAGCGAAAACCAGCATAATACAGGTGTCCCCGAGACCGAATTTGAGAACCACTGGTTTATAGGGTGGCTCAGCCGGACAAGGCACTACAGTCCCACGTTCGGCCCGTGCCGCATCATCTGCAAATGGGAAACCGTGAAGGTGGGAAATGTAGTCTCACTAGCGTGTGGTGGGTTTCAGCCTACAGTTTACCGCCGCAGTTCAGTCTCTCAGTTTACCACTGCGTTTTCTCCAGCCAATAGCGCATCAGGTGCTCGCAAAGACACCAGTTGTCATCAGTGAGATAACGCCGCCTTCTAATCGGCGCTAGCTCTCCCCCGCGCAGCTGTCCGGTCTGCAGGGCAGAAAGCTCTCTGCTTCGGCTGCAGTGCGCCTGCCGTGTGTGGGCGTGGCTGGCTCAGAGGAACGGCTGGCGTCGGCAATTGGGAAGAGAAAAATGGAAATTTGGCTTTTAAAAAAAAAAAAGGAAACGGGTTCTCACCGAATGTTAGCCGTGGCGCACATCAGCACGTCGTTGAGCAGGAAGATGCGACGCTCCTTGGTCTTGACCATCTCCCCGCGGTCGTTGTACACGGTCTCCACCATGTCGTCAGACCGGATGAGGTACCGGCTGTCACTGCTCAGAAGCTGGGAGAGGAGTAAGAGCTATTATTATTATTATCTGTCCATTTACTAAACCTCTTACTCCTGGTCAGGGTCACGGGGGTATGGAGCCTACTGCAGCAGACAATGGGTGAAAGGCAGGAATACACCCTGGATAGGTCACCAATCCATCACAGGACCTATTATTATTAAAAAGATTTTCCCCATTCCTGTTGTAAGTAGCGCATGGACTTTGATAAGGTCTAATATTATAATGATTATATTTTGACTTTATTATTACCTTGTTGAGGTAACGCTCGTTTATGGCCTTGGCGATGTGCTTGACTTCGCAGCGCTGGTCGGCCTCTCTCTTCTTCTCGTTCAGCTTCTCGGCCAGCGTCTCCAACTCCGTCAGCGCCATCTGGAGCGGCAGCCTGTCGGCGTGGCCGACCGGCGTGTTCTTCAGCATGTCCTGAACAGAGGGCCAAACACGCGTCGGCACATCAAACAGCCAACCGTCCACTTTACACCCCGTTAAACGGCCGACCCTCGGCATCGCGCCACATTACATAAATTCGTCTCTCAAAAAAAGGAGGATGAGTTTAGGACGTTGTGGGCCACACAAACTCAGGACATGAGACAGAGACCTCATCAAAAACTGTGGGGAGTGATCCGGCTTGTATATTTAAACACGCCTTCACATGATGAGGTCCATTTCACGTCGATAAAAACCGCAGGCCCTCCTTTTCAAATTATTGTTACAGACTTTTATAACCCATGCTTAATTGTCTATTTTTCCTGTCATGTAGGCCTACTTTCTATCCACACACACACATTTTATAAATCTGATGAGACAAGGCACATCCACTGTTATTTGTGAAAAGCAAATCTTTGGTTTGTGAGTGCAGGGCGCCCTCTGTTGGTAATTCCCAGCTATAACGCCACCAAATTTATAATATTGTACAGGACCAACCAAAGTAAACTGTAGGTCAATCAAATAGTGACAATGTTATGTCATTGTTGTATTTATTTTAATTAAATTTTTTTTGTGGGGGAGGAGGGGGTTATTTTTCCCCCTAATTTGGAATCATCACCAGTTGTGCCTCAGGAGCCTGAGCTACACAGAGCTCTGTGAAATTATGTAGTCCCAAAAATATCTCCATTGAAAGAGACTTAGTAAGTACACTGTAAAAAGAACATAGTTCCCCAGAGGTGAGAGAAGGGACTTGCATGTCAGGACTGACAGCTGTAACTACCTGTTTGCAGTGTGTTACATCATGTGGTTCTCCAGCAAACAGGCAGAATAGGAATCTGGAAGAACCAAAACTTTGGAACAAACCAGTGGGACCCCTGGGGGGGTGGGGAGGAGTGGCGTACCTGCAGGAGCAGAATGAATTGTGGGAATCGCTGTATTGGCTTCATCATTAACCCGTAGAGAGTGACGCGGTCGCCGCTGCTGTCCTGGCAGTGCTGTGGGTGGGGACAGACAAACACAAGGGAAGTCAGTCCTTTTACAACAGTCAGTTCATTTAACTGCAGTAACACTATTTCTTCTCTGAAACGCCTACGTTCCTTTCTCGGCGCACACAGGTGAGCAGTGAGCAGCAATTAATAAATATCATTCCAAGACCCGACAGAAAAAAGTTTAAAGCATTTTAATGTTTTTGACGTGACTTGGATGACAAAAATATATCATTTATTTTATTGTTAATTACAGATGAACCTCGATCCAACGGACACCGATGCAACGGATTCCGGATCCAACGGACACAATCCGCTAGAGTGAATATATCTGGTCCGAACGTTTAAAACTCCCGGGTGAAGCGAACCGAACCGCTACCGCTACTTGTAAAAGTGTTGCGCGCGCCGCGCGCGTGTTTGTTACACAAGCGTCGGTTTGCGGTTTGTTGTGCTGTTTGCTTGCTTTGTATCTCTGATATATTTATATTTTTATTTATTTTTTTTTGCAAGCGCAACAACGGAACAAACGGCTTTAAACCCCCCCCCCCTCCCCCTATTAGTCCGTTGGATCGAGGTTCATCTGTACTTTGTTGACAGTCCCTTGTCGTGTGGGTTTCAGCATAGTAGAACGTATAGTTCTTGAGACCAGAGACTCACGTCCCCTACAGGGGACACCAGAAGCGAGATAGTGTTGTTGTGCTCAGTCAACATACGAGACTAAATAGTACTACAGGTGCGTAGAGCTGATACTGTAGGAAGAGGAAATGCTCACCGCACACTGTAAAAAAGGCATCGGTGTAACCCGTAAAAGTCCAGGTTTATTGCAGCTCACATAGTATCAATACAAAGGTGCACAAACAAAAAACAAACGTTTCGGTCACTCAGACCTTCATCAGTGTTAACAGGTGCAACATTCACAAGCACTTAAATAGCAGAGGTAACTTAATTGTGTCCTGATACTTTTTATTGTTTGTGTACTTAGGCCCTTTTTCTCTTTTTCTTTTTTCCCTGTGCACCTTTGTATTGATACTATGTGAGCTGCAATAAACCTGGACTTTCACGGATTACACCGATGCCTTTTTTGCAGTGAGCGGTGAGCATTTCCTCTCCCTACAGGGGACAAAAATGAATTGCAGGGTCTTAGGAGGATACGCAGCTGGCGCCGGTGACCACCGGCGCAGTCAGGATTACGTGCCAGACGACGCATCCACACACCGGATCAGTGTCTTTACAGGGTGAGCCACGTGACAGCCAGATTAACATACATTTTTACAGCGCTGCCCGCTGGGGATAATATTTAAGCCTGGCGAAGCGTGCGGTCATCCCGTCCGCGGTCGGTCACAAACCCCGGTCGATCGCCTCAACCGGTTCTCTTACTTTCAGGAAGTCCACAAACACGGGTTTGGAGGCGCATGTCTTCTTCAGGACCCCCATAGCCGTGCTGAAGTTATTCACGTACTCGCTGTAGGCGTCCAGCACCATGGATTTGGAGAACTTCACAGGGCGAAGAAACAGGAGAAAACATTACAAAAAAAAAAAAAACCCATTTCAATTTTACGGCGCGTATTACACGCTAAACATATTACGCCAATTGTGAGACATGGAGCACTCGCATACGGACACGTTACTTTTCTGAAAATGAGTCATCCGTTAGATATGCGCGATTCATTATATTCTGTGGCATGCGAGGGACACAGACTGGCACAGACTCTTAGACCTTCTTAGAATTGGTCACACATGCATTAATCTTTGCTTACAAGGGCTCCAGCTAAGGCACCCAGCCGTCTCTAACAATAATGAGGTCACGAAGGGGAGGGGGTGGGGCTCGTGTCAATGGTGAAATAGACTTCCTTTGTTTCTGCGGAGCGTCCGCACTGCGGGGTGGAGGAAACTCCGCTGGGGGGTGGGGGGCACATCTGGAGATTCCAATGTGCTGGTGCACAGCTGTGTGGGGGTGTTGGAGATTGGATTCTTCTGGGTAAACAGTCCCTGCATTGAGCCTGCTGTTGGGCTGGCAGCCGCGCTCTGCATTTACCGGCGCCCCCCCCCGCCGGCCGACTCACCGAAGCCACGAAGACGTCGCCGATCATCTCGGAGGAGTCCCACTCCGCCACGCGACTGGCCAGGGCGATCTGGAACAGGGCGTGGCACTGCAGGATCTCCCTCACGCGGTAAAACGTCATCTTCAGCTTCCGCTCGCTTAGAATCCTGGGGTCCATCTCTGACAGAGGCCTTTCATAGTGCTGGGGGGGGGTAGGGAGAGGGGGAGAGCAGGAGGCAAAGAGAGAGACAGCGTGAGAGAAAGAGAGTGTAAGAGAGAGCGAGAGAGAGGAGCACAGGAAGAGAGACATTTACAAATTGACTTTATTTACAAAATCAGTTTTTCTTGTTGAAATTTTACAAATTGTTTAACATTAACCAACATCATTTGGCTGTTTTTCAAGAGGTGTAAAAAAAGAACACGAGACACAAAACTAAGAAAAGAGAAGCAAGAGAGAGAGGGAATGAAAAAAGGGGGATGTGAAACTTCCACCCCGTGGACTTTCAGCTCAGCCTGATCAGCTTTGCACTATGCACAGCATCTTTAGTATTACCGCCTACTCTACTGTTGCAGTTACCCTTTATTTGGACTTTAGGTTACTTTGCCATTATGACCATCTATGTCACCTTGGACAAGAGCGTCTGTCAAATGCATACACGCAGTTTAATACTTTTCTACCACTGGACCATAGACTTTTCCTGAACAAATGCGGAGAGGGAAAAACAACTTTTAAGCACGCGGCACTCACTTGTACACTATTTCTGCTCCCGTAGTAAAACTTCTACCGTTTCAATATTTCAATCCAAGAAGATCTTACCAAACACTTCCACTTCCCTTACCTCTAATATGCGCTTCAGCGCATCCAAATAGTTCTTCTCACTTTCCAGTATGGATTGCAGTATGTACCTCCTCACCACCTACGGAAAGAAACATGACACAAACGTGTCAGTAATGACAGTAATTATGCATTTAGATACATTTTAAAAATGACAGCAGGGCCCCACCCAGGTGGATGCTACATGTTACCGGTGGCCGTAAATCTCTAACGCACTTTGAAATCCTGAAAATACATAATCCAGTTTTATATTTTATTTTAGAAAAGTTTAATATAAAACATTTTTGGGAGTTTTATGGATAGCCAGCCCGCAGGGTTTACTGAAGTCGATAGATCTGAACAGACAGGCTGAGCAGGCTGGTAGAGTTGCGGAATCGGGAGTTGAGCAGGTTATAGGCTTGTGGGGAATCTACGGTGTGGTAAGGCTGTTTTTCCCTTGAGTAGTGTTGTGAAGATGAAAGCAGGCGGTGGTATAGATAGGAACACCTTGTCCCAGGGATGCAGTGGTGTAGATGGGAACACTATGAGCCAGTGATGCAGTGGTATAGATGGAAACCCTATGAGCCAGTGATGCAGTGGTATAGATGGAAACCCTATGAGCCAGTGATGCAGTGGTATAGATGGGAACACCTTGTCCCAGTGATGCAGTGGTATAGATGGGAACACTATGAGCCAGTGATGCAGTGGTATAGATGGGAACACCTTGTCCCAGTGATGCAGTGGTATAGATGGGAACACTATGAGCCAGTGATGCAGTGGTATAGATGGGAACACTATGAGCCAGTGATGCAGTGGTATAGATGGGAACACTATGAGCCAGTGATGCAGTGGTATAGATGGGAACACCTTGTCCCAGTGATGCAGTGGTATAGATGGGAACACTATGAGCCAGTGATGCAGTGGTGTGAATGGAAATGCTGTAACACATTCATTTACATTAGCGCCATTTAGCGGACGCTCCTAACTAGAGCAGAACAGACACAAGTGCAAAGATTAGGGACCGAAGTGCAGCAGTTCCCCAGGGGGTGGAAAGCACAGCCCCAAGCGAGACAGCAAGCGCAAATGACGCGTTGTTGCGAATGAGAACGACCGCGGCAGGATGGGGACGGGGCAGTTGTAACGGTCGGTCGTACCTGCTGCTGGGTGAGGCCCTCTGGCTTTGGGCTGAGCACCGGCTCCACGTTGAAACACTCCACCTCGATGAAGAGGTCCCCTTCCTCCTCCAAGCAGGACGACTTCCGCTCTGAAACACCAGAGGCGCATATACATTTTAAGGTTTATTTAGCCGACACACTTATCCAGAGCGGCATACAATAAGTGCACGAAGAAAAGGGCCTCGATTCGTAAATCACCAACAAACGTTTCATTTTAGACCGAGCTAGTGCTTCGAGTGTCGACGTTTCTCGCTCACGGTGCTCTTACCTGGACAGAAGGATTTGGTTTTTATGAACGATCTTCCCTTCTTCACCACAGCTTTGGTCTTCTCCAGGCCGTCTTTGGTCCCATCTCTTGCCGCCTTCACCAGTTTCTGCATCTTATTCACAGTTTGCAAGAGCTATCATTAAAAGAGTGAACCATTACTCCGGCCCACTTTACATTAGGGTCACCCTAAAACACGTGCACCCCTGAGATAAGTGTGTAGCAACCCATTGTAGATGCATTATCTCGTACCAGACACCCATACGCACATATGCGTCTTCCCCCTTGCAGTCTAACAAAACCTGAGCCTGCTGTAGGGTAGAAAATGCCCGTTATAAAATTAATTAATGAATTCCTTAGCGTTCCACAAAATTAACCAGAAAAAAAAAAAAGAAAAAAAAAAGAAAAAAAAAAAAAAAAAGATGACAAGACAAGTGCACAGATAAGCAAGGCAAGGTAAGCATACGTAAGCATTATGACCAGATCATAACAACTGACATTCGTTTATGAAGCATGTAATAATATGCGTTACGGCGTTACATAACATCATATATCACATGTCCTGCGAAAACCAACTGCCATTTGCTCGTTATGATAGTTAATGACAATGCTTATAATGCACCATGTGCTTGCATGTATTAATGCAGTATGAAAGCTACATAAACTCGGCTTCAAGTAAAGCGTTACTATGTTTTCCATTTTGGAATGAATCACTGTGCTTCAAGCAGCTGCAGAATTGAGAACTGCACTGTGTGCCTTATTTCGCAACACCTTAGTATAACACACCAATAAGTTCATTGCAATTGGCAATGCACCTCTGCCTCTTTGCGGAGCCTTTTACAGCATAGCGCATACACATTTACCATAGTGATGAGTTATGTGAGGTGCGCACACACCACTGCTGTTTCACGGATTTAGCCAATGTTTCATGCCAGGTCGCGAGTAAATAGTGCTGCACTCAAATACTTCTTAAAATACGAAGCACGTAGTGGATATAGTTTGTACAGAACCACAGAAATTCTCCATAGAAATTCATGATCTGAACGAAAAAAACACCTCAATTATCATTCTTTCATCTTGCCAAAATTACAATTTTTGCTGAATCTACTCTAGTATTAACATTAGGTTTAAATGAGTAAAAGACTAATCAGTAAAAGTTTTTTTTTAAAAGTTTTCCTACTGGAAACATTGCGCTTCCTTTTTTGGGTTCTTTCCCTGAGAAAATGATGTCCTCAGAACATCATTTACATTGGGTTCAGTTCCCAATTAAGTCAGGTCAGCAAATTAACTGAACTGTATAAAAACCATTTATTTAAAAACAATCGCATTGAGCATTATGGGTATTTTTAACTGAAATTTTTATTCATTTTATTTAAATTATTTAAATGGAAGGAACAGCTGTGGTTCAGTGCAAGCAATGCCTGGTAAAGTCACTCCGGCAGAAAAAGGCTACACTACTGTGGGAGGACTGAGTCGTGAGCCAAAACACATTGTTCAGAATAAAATTTTAACAGGGCTTGAATCCATCTGCATTACAATCTGAATACCGTACTAACGGTTGGATTTACTGTGCTTATTTGGTATAAATGTTTTAAATGCAAATGCTATTTTTAGTCAATACTGACGTCAAGACAGAAGTATTCCACTGCCTATAAAACCTTTCATGCCCTTGGTTACAGAAGATCGAGATGAGAATTCCAGAAGAAGCAATAAATGTTTTTATAAGATTTCTGTGGAAGAGATGGTAATGATGATTTTGTATGAAATCATAATAGGGCAAATAATGAGATCTGTTGTGTTCGCTAGTTAGCTCATTTGCATGCACGCAAACATACGCGCACACACACACACGCACACACAGAATTACTGTGTCACACAGAATGCCAATTGAATGAAAATCTTTGGTGTGAGAAACCAAATCAGGATATGAACGTGAACGTGTGTATACAGTGCAGTCCGTAAGTATTTTGACAGTGATACAATTTTAGTTGTATTGGCTCTGTACTCCAGCCCATTGGATTTGAAATTGAACAATGACTATGAGGTTAAAGTGCAGACATTCAGCTTTAATTTGAGGGTTTTAACATCCATATCGCCCTTTTTATACAGTCCCGCCATTTTAGGGGAGGAAAAGTAATTGGACAAATTAACATAAACTTCATATGTAAGTCATCATATTTAATATTTGGTTGCATATCCTTTGCGTAACATGAATTCCTGATATCTGTGACCCAACAACATCAGAAGACTCTTGATATCTTATTTTCAGGTACTCTTACAAGTGATACTATAACCTCTGCACTTCAATGGATCTCTATGGGAATTGGGGGGTGGGACTAGATTAAGTTGCAACTCAAATGGGAATAGTATGGAACACATGGTTGGCTAAATGGCTGTAAATCATCAAGGGTCTGTGGTATCAAATGAGCCTCAAATCATTACTCTGCTGCCAGATATGCAGCAGATATGGATGGATCACTTTAAAGGTTGTTTTTTCTGACTCATTTTCCTATTGAACTCTATGGAAAAATAAGTAAGGAGAAGAAACCCTTCAAGTGAACCATCCACATCTACTGCATATCTGGCAGCAGAGTGATGGTTTGAGGCTCGATTGATACCTCAGACCCTTGATGACTGTCCATGGTCCAGAAGGCCTCCCAGGATGTTGGAAAGAAGTCTGACAGCAGCAACAGCCGTCTCTGCTCCTCCCAGTGTCGATGACCACAGAATGTAATGGACCTTTTGTGACTAGCTTTAAGTCAGTAGTCACAACATTCTTTAAAACAACTTATACAAAATGAATGAACTATATATAAATATATATGTGTACACACACACACACACACACTAAATTGAAATAATAGAGGGAAGGTGTTCTACTTCCCTAGCCACCAATTGGTGTCTAAAATGTATCTTTTGATTCAAAATGCATTTTTGAAAATTCAAAGTGCAAAAAGGACCAAGTGCCACTTTTTTGTAATACTGTGGAGGCACCGACACCATTTTGTCTCAATACTCAAAGTAATATTTAGACTCCAGAGCACCGCTCGCCAATCTCAACGCAAGGTAAAATTCTGAACAAGTTATTGGTTTTAGTCAATTTAGTCACACGAGACAATCAATCAACCAATAACAGCCCTCTTTGTTAGTCTTTATCAGAGCAGCTGTTTGGGTTATGGGTGGGGGCCAGTTCAGTGACATCATTGGTACGGTGACATCATCATTGCGCGATTTACCTTCTGTTCCTGTTTCTGCCTGATCTGCTGCAGCTCCACAGTCCCCACTGTGTTCGCCACGAGATCTTTCATCTTTTTCTCATAGTGTTCTTTCAACCGTGTCAGATCTTGAGAGAGCTAAAGTGGAGCAGAGCAGGCGTTACCCAAAAGAAGCGCCCTTTTTTGAAGAAGCGCAGCCGGTGGCAAACAGGACGCCCGCCATTTCCAGCCCACCACCGCCACCCACCAACACCGCCACCACTGTTATTACCGTAATGAACATGTTATTTCTCCCATTTCATATTGTCAAATCAAAAAAGTGATTTCAACCAAATAAAAGCCACTTTTGGACAATTGTCTTTAGTCCCTTTTGTAGCTCAGTCGCCACAAGCACTGGCTAAGCCCCAAAGCCCAGACTGATTTGAGCCTGCTGTGAGAGGAACGTGCTTAGCGGCAGGACACAACTGGCCTTGTCCAACCAGGAATAAAGAGGAATTAAGCCGGCCTGTGTTCCACAGGTCACTGCTGCATTGACTCCTTCCAAAAACAAGCCTGCTGCCAATCGACGCAACCTCTCCTGTAGACCTCTGTGGCTATGAATACACTTGCGGGTTAATGAATTGAAAGGGCTGCTCTCTTGCACAGACAGCACAGCAGTAACTGAAGAGTCACAACTGGCAATACCAGAGGGAAAAAAAACTGTTAAAATAAATTAAAGCAAGCCACTCAGATAGATAAAAGCCAGCAGAATTATAATTCCAAAACACTCATGTTGAGGAGTTTATAATCCTAAATGCTACTGTATTGGAACTGGAAAGAGTTAAAATACATAAAACAAGACAGCCATATTCTTCTGGCAAAACTGCAAAAGCATGTTAAAAGCTGTTGAAATGTTTACATCATGTTTAAAGTCAGAGTTTCTTCACTGGTAATTGGAGTGGCCACAAAGCAGGAAAAACTCATTCGATTTGCTCTCAGGAATCTTTAATAATTTACTCCTTTCCTTTTTAAAACCAAGCTGCTCTCGCTGATATTTTAGAAATATATTATTTTAATCTTTTTTTCAGATCCACAGCAAAACTAGACATATTTCTGATTGTTTTTATGCCTCACAGGCACAACAAATCTATATTCATATTTTATACTGATATTGAGGTACAATTTATCAGCAATTATATATGTTGTTCCTCACCTTCACTATATAGCAGGAATCCACACAATAAAACAATATTTTTTTTTTTATTGAAGCAACGAAATGAACAAATTAGAAATTTGTTCATGGTTCTGTAATTCACTCAATGGTAAATAAATTCTCATACAAACCCCAAGATGCAATTTTCCTCTCTTATTTTTTCTCTGTCTTTCAGTAATAAAGCGAAGCGGCTGACTCAATTCAAACGATTCAATTAACTTTGACTCCATGACTTGGCTTGTTTTATTCTTCTAGACATAGAATGAGTTTAGCGATCACCAGTGTCGACTCACGCGAACCAATAAAATGGTTTTTGTGAAGGAAGTTACACTTGCATTTAACTGCGAGTCAAAGCAAAAGACAAATGTAAATGAAATGCAGGCCACAGCCTCCACAATCGTGGACAAGGAGAAGGAGAAAGGTCAAACAAGAAATCCACCTTCATGTGAACATCGATGATGGAGAAACGGGTGGAAGGGTTCGGAAATGACATGTACACGGGTTCAACAGGATCACCAGTATGGCAGTTCATATATCAACAATTGAATCGGTCCAGGATGAGATTGAGATCCTCAAGATACCGACTTGAGTACCCATTCACTGCACTTCTAATTCGATGGAGATTCAGTATTGTTCTGACATCAGAATAAATGAAAATTAGAAAAAGGGAAAAGATTAAAGGGATAGCCGGAAACCCATGGGACAGATTCACACACTTTATCTAGATCCCCACTAAATGGTAAGGTAAGGAACAACTTAAAAATGTATTTTCTCTGAACACGTCCAGCAGGTAACCCTTCCCCCAGTGATGTGGAATGAGGCTTTATGAAACCCAAAAATGGGCAATTAATAAATAAATGCTGATCTGACCCAATGATTGCGCATTACTCTGAAGAGCAACACCTTCTGGTTGGTTCACATAAGATGGTGATTGACAGCTTGTTGAAGCTAAGCCCATGATGGGGTTCATGGAACCACATTCTTGTACCACTAACCCCAAACCCCCCACCTTCACACACACACACACACACACACACACACACACACACACACACACACACACGGACGTCCATGTACATTGTACACCCACACACATACACCCACACACAAACATACATACACAAATGTACCCACCCACAAGCACATATGTGACCCACTCTACGAAAATTAGTCCATCTGTCTGAGGTGGGAAGAAAAACCCCCCCCCCACAACAGACTCATTTTTGTAGAGCGGGCCACATGTACACGCACACACACAAACACCAAGTCCATGTGCACCGACATATATACACCCATACACAAACATGTATACAGAAATACACGCACCCATGTATAGACATACACGTGCACACACCCACACGCACACACACGTGCACACCTATGCACAGGCACGCAAATACATACACACAGAGTAGCGAGACTGTACACACGTGGGTCTTGCTGCGAGGGGTCCTCCCTCTCATGAAAGCGTCGGGGAGCCCGTTCCGCCCCTCGCCGTCGCTCTGCTCGTCGTAGCTCTCAAACTCGCTGGAGCTCCAGCCGTTATCCAGAGAACTGCTTCCCCCCTCCTCCCCCAGCTCCACATCATCATAGATCATCTCCTCTGGATCTGAGCGCAAGGCACAAGATCAGCACATTCACAGTACAGAGACTAGCTAAACACCTCTGCCCCTCACTTGTATATGAGTTACATAAACTATCAACACATTCCTTATATAGATATAATACTTAAGCACTACTGCCCCTGACTGTGCTTACACTTAACTTATGCAAACGATTAGCACATTGGCTGTATACCGTTGTTACTACCAAAGCTCTCCTAATGCAGTCATGTATGAACATGAGTTATATAAACAATCAGCGCAGTCTCTATATACATATTCTCTCATATAAACTCTCCTGCACCAACTGTGCATGCCAAGTGAATTTTTGTGGTGAAAACCCGGCTGCATTTGGTTGAAAGGTAAAAGTTTTATAGCTGACTAGGAAGTAGCCAAGCTATATCCCGAGTGAAACCTGAGCTATATTGGGGTTGACCTAGTCCGTTTATGTCAAACCTAAATTTCCACCCCTCTAGACGTCTAGATTCCAACTTTCGCTCCCTGGGTGTGCAGAACATACACAAAAGCAATCACAACAAGGAGCTTCACAACTAAAAGAATGCGCGCAACAGTAAAGTCTCATGACCTCGTAGACACATACCGATGGAATAAATGTTTAACAATATGGTACACATCTCAACCATATTATTAAACTATGTACATTGCGAGCCTAATATGCGCACATAAAAGGTAGAGAGGGAGGAGGAGCATGTGTCATAGCCTCTATGATGTCTTTAAAATACAAAACCGCCATAAGCGTTGCTCAGTACGGGCTTCCAACTGGAAACATTATAAACAGGAAGAGAGCACCCGCACTGACCTGTAGTGGAATCCGAATTCTCTCTGGGGACGTCATCATAAATAACTTCGTCCGGGTCTGTAAGGGCACATCAGTGGAGACCGTTAGATTTTTTAGACACGGGAAGACAAAAACGGCGCGCGGATCCGCCCGTTCGGCCAGACCATCGCTCACTGGATGGCGCACAGGAGAAACGGCGGAGAGGCAGTTCCTCATAAAATAAAAATTTTAAGAGGAAGGAAACTACTAGGACTAAGCTTACGGGAGGAGAAAGATTGACTTATGTGGCACACAGCAGTGCAGTAATGAATGTTCAAAGGTACAGAATGGGGAAAGAATGCTCGCTACTGTAATGGAACCCGTTACCCTCCTTCTTAAGATCTACTGATACAAAATGGTGAATGCAAAAACACAAATATTGCTCAGCATATCCCACAGGAAGGGAAAGGGAAATTGTTACCTTACACAATTGTGAAAAGAAAGCAACAACGGATAAACCTTTCTGAAAATCTTTTACCAAGAACCTTGTGCTTTCCAAAGATTTAAAATTCAGACAAAAAGCTAGTCTAACGAGAAAGAAGCCGAGAATTTATTTATTTAAAATGTATTACTGATTTTATTTACGTTGAGAGAACAACATCTCTCCCGAAACCAGATTCACTTCATGGTTGTTACATGAGTTTCAGTTTCATACACACACAAATAGAGTACTCAAGTGAGTACGTCAGTCGTGGGCGGAGTCTGGTTTCGGAAGTAAATTCCCTATGGAAGATAGAATGGGCTTCGGAAACTATCGACTATTTCTTGAAATTAGATTTATAGAATGAGCCGAAACGTTCCTGGATTAGCCTGTGTGGTACAAGAATATAGACTATATTTAGCATGTTCCAATTATTATTATTTTTTTTTTTAAAGTAACGCATTAATGATTGTAGTTAGACTTGTAGTCCACTTCAACGAATTCTAGCTTTTAGTCCTTCAAGCTAGCTAACTAACGTTAGAAAAAAGTGTTGAAAAACGGAGCTGTGTGCAACTGCTGGCTAACGTTATATGACAACGTCTGGAGACAAGGCTGCTTGTTCGGGGAAATTATGGGACGTGGAGTTTTTAAACAGTGCCAGCGGTGGTATGTTCACAAAAAAAAAAAAAAAAAACTTAAAATATACTCAAAGCTGGTCCAGAAAAACGACATAGTTTGCGAACGGACGTTATATTGAACAATCCAGAAAATTGACGGTAAGACATAATCAGTAGAAATGGTTTAAAAGTAAGCTTTAGTGAATGTCTACGCTGTAAATGAACGGGGAATTACTTCCGAAACCAGCGTGATGTAGTCACTTCAGTACTCTATTATGTAGATTGTGCCATCGCAGATATTCTATTTACTGACCAGACATTCAACTTCAACATCTACAACATCCTGTACATCCTTCTAAACGATTCTGGTTGGGAACTAAATATTCTGGACCTGTCTGTGTTACTTTGCTAGATATGGATGGTCTGTCTTCAAATCACAGCCCTACATAAATTGAGTAAATCAGAACACACTGAATCAGAACTGAGTATCTTGTAACTGTATAGAATATCTGTGTGCTGGAATATTGGCGAGCGCTTACTGTCCATCCAGGCAGTGTTTGCAGGATCTGACACCCATCTTGACAAAGCGTCTTCTTCTCTTATGACCGGATATTCTTCACTGAAGGCATTCCGCATCACATTGGAATAAAACGTATGAAAGAGGTCTTCAACATGTACAGTTTGCAAGTCATTCTGTGGCATTTGCGATGAGCATAGAGCCAATATAAAATGAACAAGAAGGAAAACGTGCAATATGTTTCCAATATTGAGTGCCTTTCAGGTTCACTAATATAACATAAATAAGGTTCACCCCTATTTATGTAAACCACTGTTTGTAACAGGAAGTGTGATGTTCATACATAATTATACTGTATCTTTTCAACATTTATTTAATCTAGATCATAGTTTTCTTTTATATCAGACACAAGTTATATTTTCCTACCTGACATGTTTCGACGGCAATACTTCCGTCTTCGTCAGAGGTGTCACTGGATGGTATGTGACGTGTCTTACACAGCTGATGTTATTTATAGAGGCGTGATCGTCCTGCCAGATTTGACAGGACGACCACGCCCCCCGCTGTCATTTCGCCGTTTGAGAACGCTGCTCCAGGTGGTGGAAAGCATGTATGACCCTCATCCCGGTTCATCGTCGTTTGCGCTCGCTTTCTAATTTCCACTGCCTCCATAATCCAGCGCTGGTGTTTGTTGTCCTGGGTGCGGATGACTTTGGCCTTATTCCAGTCCATGATATGATTCTCCCGTTTGCAGTGATCTGTGATTGCCGATTTGAGATTTTCTTGTAGTGCCTGTTCCTTTATGGTCCGTGTCTGTCTTTTTGCTGTCTCCTTCTCGCATTCCTTTTGGTGCTCTTTTTTGCGGGTGATGAATGACCGACCTGTTTCTCCTATGTATGATTTATTGCATGATTGACATGGTATTTCGTAGATTATGTTGCATTTGTTGTCCGGGTTGATTTTGTCTTTCGGGTGCACTAATAGTTGTCTGAGTTTTATGTGTGGTTTGACTGGTGTACTGATGTGACGTTTTTTCATGGCTCTCTGTATGCGTTCAGTGATGCCTCTGATGTATGGTAGTGAGGGGGCATACATGCTTTCCACCACCTGGAGCAGCGTTCTCAAACGGCGAAATGACAGCGGGGGGCGTGGTCGTCCTGTCAAATCTGGCAGGACGATCACGCCTCTATAAATAACATCAGCTGTGTAAGACACGTCACATACCATCCAGTGACACCTCTGACGAAGACGGAAGTATTGCCGTCGAAACATGTCAGGTAGGAAAATATAACTTGTGTCTGATATAAAAGAAAACTATGATCTAAGTAAATATAGACACTATGAACTTATTTGAACTATTTATTTAACCTTTATGGTAATTTTACAGTTTAGTCATATGGATGACACACTCAAGATTCGTTCAATTTCCTTTTAATGGTAAGAATGATCACTGGGATGATAATTTAATAATATACATCATAATAAGCATGTTAATAAACTGCTACTTTTTACCACAAGCCCAGTGTTATTTATGAGATATAGCACTCACCTGTCTGCTGAAGTGCCGCATGTCCTGATCACAGTGACTGCAGAAAAAAAATACAAAAAGAGGCAAAAATCAAGAAGGATGCAACTTTCTCCAAAAAGGCGCATGTTTTTATTCATAACATGGTCAGTACTGCTGCCTTAGACCTATTTCACCACCAGGGGGCAACCAAGACCTTGGTAACTTAAAGCTTTGCCCTGGTTTGACTCAACATACTTTTAAGTAGTTATAAACAAAGTTGGAATAAGGTGAAGGGGACAACATGACACCTACCAACGTGAATGAAAAAGCACAATTCAAACTGAAATTACAGGGAAGCTATTTTGCCAGTGGCCTAATTATGAGGCATTATTATTTACATCTATAATTTCAAAGAAAATGTTCGGCACGCAAATCATTTGGGATCCATTTGTTGAGGAAAGTGTGGTTTCTCTTTCTTGTTGTATCGAAGCTGCAATCTGGAGAGTCCCTTTTGTCGCTTGTTCATCCAGAGACACCATGAATGTGTCCCTTGTTTGCGGCTCTCTTCCTTCTCTAGCTGATGGGATATCCCATGAGCCTCTCTGTTGACCCTGGCTCAATATTTCTCTCGTACCACACATCGGCCACTGTGCTCATCGTATGGCTGCATATAAACTAGGGACATAAACTGTCCATTTATTAAATATATTTCAGTTTCAACTCATTTCTGTTTAATCAAGAGACTTCAAACAATGGGAGGGGGAAGGCAATATAAGATACATTTGATTCAGTCATACGCAAACACCAGGATTTAGTGAAAATATATGTAACGATGATAGCCGTTCGTGCTTGCAATAAGCTTATTCTATAGTAATCACATTGTTTAAAAAAAATTGGTTGAAAAACTCGTTTAACTTAAAGCCTGAAATATACAGCCCTCATAATCATGCCTGTTCATCTTTAAATGTCTCAGAGCACACAAAGGTCACCTTAGCAGATAAGGTGCAATTATAGAGAAAAATATGGGTCCCAAATTACAAACCTTTTTCAGAAATATTTCAGTATTGGATATATTAAATACACTGTTAAGCACACTTAATAAAGCACTTATGAGTCTCCTCAATAACATTTCATGAATGAAACGGAGCAGGTTGCTGAAGCAGTACTTCGGTATGCACTCAAGATATTAGAAATATATGAAAAGATATGAAAAAGCTATAAAATGCTTTACAAGGTATACATCAATCTCAGAACTGTGGTCATGCGCTTTTCAAAAGTAACCAAACAAAATCCAATATAATCACTTGTAATCACATTCCAGCTTTCCTATGACTGGCAACTCTAGGCTCATATATTCATAAAGTGTCTCAGAGTGGGAGTGCTGATTTAGGATCAGTTTTGCCTTTTAGCTTATAGTGGGGAAAATGAGGATACTGGCAGAGAAACCCAATCCTAGATCAGCACTCCTACTGAGCCACTCTATGAAAATGGACCTTGGACACTGCTACTGCGTCAAACACGGTAGGAAAACAGGAAAATCTTTGAAGCCAAAGCTGAGCATTGGGGGAGGCCCAATCTTAGCCTCCAACTTCCTCTTGGCCAAGCTTTCAGCTTTCTCAAAAAAAAACAGACAACATTGTGACAAGCGACCAACATTCGCATAGGCCAATCCTCTGGGGGCAAGACAGGAAAGAGGAGAGCAGGGAATTTCCCCCGGTTCAACCGTGGGGCGGCAGGGAAGGGTGGGGGGGTGTCTGTCTTCCTTACCGTCCTCGTCCATGGAGAGGTGGCGGATGATGACGGGGGTGGTGTAGGCCGGGGTGATTACGGGAACGTTGGAGGGGACGGCGTACCCGCCGGGCATGGGGACAGAGTAGCCCAGGGGCTCGTCCGGGATGCTGGGCTCGGGTTCCGGGGAGGAAGAGGCGGGAGGGGGCTGCTGCTGCTGCTGCTGGAGGGGGGCGATGTCGATCACCGAGTACGGGCTCACCTTCCCCTGCGGGGCCACACCGTGTGCAGCCGGAGGGCCTGGGTCTTCGCCAGCGCCTTCCTCCTCTGAGGGTCATCAAGACATCATCATCGTCATCATTATTATAAGACGGAAGACGACATTTTTAGTTTTAATGTGATAATAACCATGACCCTCTTATCAAACAGTTGTTAGGCTTGTGTAAAATTAAGAAAGGGGAACAACCGCCACACAAACCAACAAGGTTCGGACAAATTGGGGTCTACGCATAAAGGACAATAAATGTCACTTTTCTTTCAAAGAAAATATTTGGACAGACTTAATTTAATCAACAATTATCATTAACTCACAAATAGTGTGGCTATTTGTTTCTTCATAATCACACTTGATTTTAGCGATTACAGAATTCATCAAACTATGTTTTCGGAGCAAAAAAACAATACTTTTATAATTTAATTTTGGCTTTAATTTTGAGTCAAATTTCAGGACACCGAATGCAGGCCTTAGACTTGTGAAAAGAGAGGGACTGTGGGAGACAACGGCGGAATTCAAAAGCACCAACCTGCGAGGGCACCATCTGTGACAAAGTCCGCAGCGCCCTCTGGAGGCGGCGGGAAATCCTGCTCAGTTTCTGATGGGGCGGCGTCTGCGCTAGAGCTATTGGCGCCCTCTCCAGGTGGGGGCAAATCTACTTCAGTTCCCAGTGGGCCTGATCCTTTGCCGTTCGTTGAATCCGCGGCCTGCCCCTCCCTGGGTTCAGGCGCGCCCTCTCCGGCCGGGGCCCCGTTTTCGGCATCGCTCTGGACCCCGTAGTCAGCAGCAGGGGGGGGCGGGGGCCTGTCGGCTTCGGGAACCTCATCTCCGCTGTCGTCAAAGTCAAACCGCTCCCCTTCCTCTTCCTCAGGAAATGGGGAATCTTCGGCAAGCACTGAATAAGAGAAAGACTCTTCATTCAGAGAGGGGGGGGGGGGGGGGAACACTTGAAAAAGAAAGTTACACTTCACAACCCATTTAAATGCAATTCTGGGTTATACATAACTAAACGTATCAATAAAGAGCAACACATATTTCAGCACATAATCCAAAGGGTATCAAGTAATATTATTACTCTTTCCCAATAAGTAAACAACATATTGCAATTCATAATAATTGCAAATATACAGAATAAAATATGAAGGGAAGGGAACAAACTCCCTCACTGACATAAATAATTTCAACAAAACACTTCAGATTACAAGGCGAGACACACGCAGACTGCACGAGTGAAAGAGTTTTGTCCTTTTCCCATTTCCTGTTACATACGCAGCTCTAAACATCTCGGCTATCTAACACTGCAAACTCTCACGACTTCCATCAAAGCGTACGGGTTACAGACAAATGCGCCTCTGACAACCAGTACTGTAGTAGCAGCCCACTAATTACAACAAAACTATGGCGAGCAGTACTCTTCCAGGACTACACGCAGTGCAGTGATGCCATTTATTTGAATGGGGCGCCTGTAAGTCACACCGTTGTGGTTGCTGGTTTGACCAAAATCTTGACGCAGACGGAGGTAATAAAAGGCAATAAAATGTCTGACCTTCCCTCTTTAGGCTATTTATAACCACTGATGGTAGTGGGCATTGTGGAGACCCACTAACTGCTGGAGTCAAATATAGCACTCCAGAACTTAGTTTTGTCAAAGTTTGTCATTTGCAGTGGGTGGGACCGTGATTTTGATGTAGCCCTGGCCAAAAGAGCATGTGCTTAAAACAGCTAAACAACTTAGATTAACGTCAGAGAAAACACTGGCCACCACAACTTGGGACCGTAATTGCAAACATCAAGGTAAAATAGTGACAAGCAACACTCTGTGGCCCACTCAGCAGCCTTTCAACAGTAATAAGAACCATATTTAAACCTGTCTAAAGCATTCCTGACCTGACCCGTTCCACGGCTGATTATGCCATTCGAAAAGTGGAATTAGATTCTGTTCAATTTAGAAGGGTAAGATTGAAATAAAGCCAACTGATGAAGCCTTGTTTTATAAAAGCCATTATAGGGTCATGAGTGAATTGCGTTAAGACTTGTTTAAAAAAGTTTTTTTTAATCCCCTCTTCTTTTCTTTTCTTTTTTTAAAACTTTTTCTCTCAATTTGGAAGCAGCCAATCACATTTGAAGGCTTGTCGAGTACTGGCGCAATGCCCCGCTCTGTCAATTTGCCTCTCTGACCCGCACGCTGCTAACCTCCAGTTCTCACTATGACAACCACCGGCTGAGCTGCGCAGTCACTCTATAAGGCCAATTGAGTTCTTGCACTTGAACAGTGAGGCGACGGAATCCCTGCTAACAAAAGCCCCCCCCCCCCCGCGATACACCACGACAGACAGGGCGAAACCGCGCGGCACTCTGGGCCAGCTGGCACAGGCACCGAAACGATAAGGATTTGACCCTGAACACTGAGGCGTGCCATTGCGCTGCGCACTAAAGCTTGGCCTAGAGTCGGGGAGATACACAGGTAACTCACATCTGCACAAAATGTGTAACGGAAAGCTTATAACGCACTGGTATGGAAGCCAAGAGGTGAATCGTGTTCTAAATATCTCATCGCTGACCCACACTCACAAACAGGTCATAACATTAAGTTATACTTTAGGAGCAGAACAGGTTCGAATAGCATCATTCGGTAACTAGATTGTAAAAAAAAAAAAAAAAAAGAAGATGGGGAAATGAGTATTTACCGCTCTATCAATCAAAAACAACAACGTCCATAAAACAACCCCATACTAAGCAACACCAAGTTGGATATTGGACTATATCATGACCGATCATTTTTAGCTTCAAAGCTCTGGGAAGCGGTAGCGGTTCATTAAGTTTTTATGTCGGAAACAAAAGTCACAATCATAATAAATCCAGACAGGTAACTTAAGATCTTCAGGATGCCAAACGTAGATTAAAAAGTCAGCTATAAAATTTCCTCAAGCAAAAAAAAAGTCTTCCCCAAAGAACAATACAAGCAATTTCCCCTCAAAATTAAATAACAGCCAGTGCATTAAATAACAGGCAGTGCCTTCTCTCACTGGGTGCAAAAAATGTAATTTTTTCCCCCCTTCAAATCTGTGCCAGGGGAGTGTTAACTCTGCAGGCTAGGGCGGCTAAATTCACGCGGATGACATCAGGAAGTCGGGAGCGCTCCGACAGCGTTTTCCACAGTCCCTGGCAAACGCGTGCCCTGACAGCGCTAATTCCGCGCTGCAGACAGGACGTGCTCAGGGAGGGAGAGGCCTCTCCACCGCAGGACGCAGTCAACCTTTTCGAAAAAGGATACCCGGCAAGTCAGCCCAGTGGAATGTACGAAAGGAATGCGTTCCATTCAAGCTTTCGATTGTCTAGAGTGCGGCTCGGCGTTCACGGGGTCCCAGTGTGTCGCGGTCGTGAAAACACGGAGGGGTCATCAAGCCCTTGGAGTGTTCAAGCCCTTAGCCCCGTTTTAGTTGAGCAACACTTAAGGGCTTCAACAACAAAAAAAGGCGCCTCCACCCTTTTCGGTCTCGTGCCTTCCTTTTTTCTCTCCTGGGTCTATTTATTATTTCTTTTGTGTCTGCCGCTGCCATTGTTCTGCCCGTTCCCGCCGGTCAGCCACATTTCCTCTTTCCGGCAGGTTTCCATTTTAGTGCCCTTTTTGCATGACTGTCTTTTTCTAGGCTCATGAAATGACCAATCGTATTGCACCTCTCATCAAATTACCAACTCTTTTTTTGAACTCTGCACTTTTCAGTCCCAGTCTTGCCCAGATTTCACTGTCGGTAACTGTATCATGTGATACACACAAACCCTTTTCCATTTCCTTATCTTTTCATGCATCAGTAATATACTATATATACACCGATCAACCACAACATTAAAACCACTGACAGGTGAAGCGAATAACATTGATTATCTCATTTTTATTTTGGTTCTGTACTCTAGTATTTTGGGTTTGAAAGGATACAATGTGGTTGAAGTGCAGACTATCAGCTTTCATTTTAGGGCATTTTCATCCATATCGGATGAACCGTTTAGAAATTATAGAACCTTTTGTACATAGCCCCCCCCCCCCCCATTTTTGGGCATAAAAAAATATTGGACATTTTAACATAATGTAGAATAAAGTAATCATTTTTAATATTTGGTCACCTTTTCTGACCCAGGGACCCCCACCCAGGCCCAAAGGCATCCAGAAGACCCCCACCATAAGTTAAAAAGGTTTAAAAAAAAAAAAATGTTTTCCCTCTTGACTTGAGACTCGACTCGGAATCGAGATTTGGGACTCGTGAACAATCTTTATTTTATTTTGAATTTTTTTGGCGCATTAACATTCAGGAAATGTCTGACGAGCTGAATGTCATTCCCATGACCGGCGCGTCCACTTCTGCCACTCTCGGCGAAAAACTATTATGCCGCCCCTCTATTTGCAACGTACCATACCAGCAACAACACACAAAGGCCAATATGCCATACACATAAAGAAAAAACCAGCAACAACACACAAACGTCAATATGCCATACACATGAAGTAAAAACCAGCAACAACACACAAAGGCCAATATGCCATACACATAAAGAAAAAACCAGCAACAACACACAAACGTCAATATGCCATACACATAAAGAAAAAACCAGCAACAACACACAAATGTCAATATGCCATACACATAAAGAAAAAACCAGCAACAACACACAAACGTCAATATGCCATACTCATGAAGTAAAAACCAGCAACAACACACAAAGGCCAATATGCCATACACATAACACAAATAGTCTAGTGCAGTCTAGTGCAACGCTAGTGTGCTCAAAGTGTCAAAAATATTAAAGTATGCATGATGCAATATGCGGGCATTTTGCGGATCCATATAGAAATAACGCAAAAGTCTGGTGTGAAACACAAAGTCTGGTCCATAGACTTGCCTAACGCGGCAAAAAGCCGCCCGCTTTGACAAGATGGCGCATTTGATTGACATGCAATATAACCAACCACACACCGTCTACGGTGGATTCAGAAACAGCGCTACAAAAAGAACAGACCCGCGTGAAACAAATGTGATTTACACAAATGGCACGGCGATCTCCAGTAAAACAGTCCATCACACTGAAGAAATGCCATGAACTTCAAAAACTTTCTTCAATCCAGCAATAAGCTCTTAGTCTTGGTCCGAAACACTCATTGTTCTTGATGGATTCGCAGCATTCACTAGCTACCGATTAGTTAGCACAACTTGTTTCACGGCGGACTGACAAAACCCAATGCACCACGTCGAACCGGAAATACGCACACACTCCTGTGATTGACAGTGCTGGTAGCCAATGAGTTGCTGACTCTCACTTTCCCACAGTCCGACCAGCTTACGCAAGCCTATACATCAGACGCTGCGTACGAAGTGCGTCAAAAGCAATCTCCTGACTTGCTCGTGGACTTGACGGTAGAGGCAGGCTAACGTTAGCGTCTGCTCTTGTGGTGCTGCTAGCACCTGCTGTTTCTCCTAGTGGAGCACATGGTGGTGCTGGAGCAACGGTGGTAGTTGTGCAAGGATGAATATATTTTAGTAATGAATCCCTCTGTTTTTGGAGTGCTTGCTCCTTCAATAGTCTCCTCTTTTTATATTCGCAGCCAGATCATTTCTGTCGTTTAGACATGCTGGCTGCAGTATTTCTGGCTCGTGACGGAGAGCTGGGGGAGGGAGGCGGCTGCACGCGCAGCATGATTGACACATTCCTCAGCAATTCATATATTTTTTTAATAGTTGGCCCCTGGTTGGCCCACATTTTGCCGCCCTATCGGCAATGGCCTAGTTCGCCTATATGCAAAGAGGGTAGGCGAAGCAAGAGGTCCAACTTCGAGGCTGGAATGTCCGCACTTGGAACTTATTAGACAGACAACAGTCACTCGTTGAATAACTGGCGGTCAATGGAGTTTTTACTAAACAGTTTGCTAAACTTTTCTTTTTCAATTATATACGTATGTATGCCTAGGTTGTCAGGACCCAGTACTACTACTTACAACTCGTTATGATTTTGACTATCCAAGGAAAACCAAGTTTAAACCCGGCTAGCGCCGGTCAGAAGCGCGCCACTCTATGCACACGTTATGTAACTTTAGTTGCTAAGCTAACTGAAAACACTACTGCGCATGCCTGATCACTTCCTCTTGTGCGGACAAAACATCCAATGGGGAAAAGCGCCAGTTGCATATCTCGTCATATATCTAAAATCTTTGCTATATGGACGCGCCGGCACTGGTCGTTCCCTCCCTTATTATCATGCGTAACCTTACGCATCTGGTGCGCACGGCCACAGGTGACTGTTACTGTTTGGTAAGAAAAGGACTCAAGATAGCCAATAACTTTTAATGAAAAAAAAATAAAGTTTTACTTTCATGCAAGGAATCATTTTTGTCGCACAAAGAGAGGTGCCAATTTTCACAAATGGTAGATATCTCTTTCGGAACAAAACTGTTCATGTCTTAATATCACCAGTTTGTGGACTTACAGTATAATTCAGATAATTCGGCAGCAATCGTGTTTTGCATTTAGCTACAGTGTGATGTTTTGCACTAATTGGAAGGATGTTAATTATGACATCTTTGACAGTGTGAGGTGTAACATTTTCTATATTTGTTCTTATGGGCCCACTGAGCCCGCACAATAGGGGGCAAGGTCTGTCACCACTATGATTCAGCAACAGAGAAGCGAGTCCTTTCTTCTTTAACCGTATGCTAATAGATATAGAAGTGATGATAATACAGTACATGCTTTGAATTCCTTAGATAGCTCTATGCAGTGTTCTAAGCAGGCCGGACGGCATGCAGCAGATGATTACAACCGCTCATTACAACCATAAGAGACTTGAGACTTGACTTGGACTTGTGACCAAAAACCTGAGACTTGACTTGGACTTGTCCCTCAAAGACTTGAGACTTGACTTGGACTCTAGCTCAAAGACTTGAGACTTGACTTGGACTTGCAAAACATGACTTGAGCATCTCTGACATATAGTCATTGTATATCAATAAAAATATCCTGTGCTAAATGCAAAAATATAAGCATGACACTGGCTACTTTTTCTATGACTGATAACTGAATCTGCCTTTCTTATTCAATCTTCAATTTAACACCCATATTCCTATATTCATGCTTCCTCCATGAAAAGTGGACAGAAGCATTTCAATATTTCAGAATAAATGTCAGAAAACGTTTGCGTCGCATTTGTCATTGCAACCGTACTTCAAAGATGAGCGTCTGTAGCGAAGGTCCCCAGTCCATTCAGGAGCGCGGCGTGTAGCCTGTTGTTATGCCCCACAGCGGCTGACTCATTGAAATTAGTCACGAGCGACACCACATTCTGATATCGCCGCAGCAACAAAGGAAGGAGGGGCCCAGCCAGGAGCTGCATTTTCTGGCCGCAGCCCGCCGAGGCGCCTCAGGCACAGCGTTATTGAGTGGGGCGCTCATACTCAGCACATTGTTCCTCCCTGCAGATCCGTTTTTCTTCCTCCTCCGCGCTCCCGACCCACTCGCCCCAGCGAAGCAGCATGGAATGTGTTTACCCCTGCTCCGTCACAGATGCACCCCCCCCCACCACCCCCTTTGGAACCCTGGAAGCGGGCGCGCGGACACGGCAAAGAAAAGCGCTTGGCTTCCGAATCATATCTGACAGGAAGAAGGAAAAAAGAAAAAAATCTCCTATCCTGGAAATTCTGCGCCTCTGAAACGAAACACAATTTCTCTTTTGATCTCCCTGCTGTGTCATCCAAAAGGAAATAGAATTTCTGTCTCAAACAATGGTGCTAAAAAGACCAGTTTTGTGTTCTGGTGATGTGAAACCAAAATCAAAGCTCTCTATTGGTACAGACTAACACAGAATCTATCGCGAATATAGCTTTCTCATGTAAAGACTGAAGGTACATACAGTGCTGTGAAAAAGTTTTTGCCCCCTTCCTGATTTCCTCTATTCTTGCATATTTCTCACACTGGATGTTTTCAGATCTTTAGACAAAATATAATATTGATTTTAGGGAACCTGAGTAAACAAATGACACATTTGTTTTTTACTTATTAAATTTATTTAATGAACAATAAATCCCAACACCCATTTCTCTTGTGTGAAAAGCCTCATACCATCACTCTGCTGCCAGATATGCAGTAGATATGGATGGTTCACTTTAAGGGTTGTTTCTCCTGACAAATTTTCCTATTGAACTCTATGGAAAAATAAGTCAGGAGAAACAACCCTTAAAGTGAACCATCCATATCTACTGCATATCTGGCAGCAGAGTGATGGTTTGAGGCTCGTTTGATACATCAGACCCTTGATGACTTAGAGCCATTTAGCCAACCATGTGTTCCATACTATTCCAGTGTAATTTACAACTAAATCTAGTCCCACCCCCCAATTCCCATAGAGATCCATTCAAATGCAGAGAGGTATCGCTTGTAGAAATACCAGAAAATAAGATTTCAAGAGTCTTTTGATATTGTTGGGTCAAAGACATCAGGAAGTCATGGCATGCAAAGGATATGTGACCAAATATTACAAATGATTACTTTATTATACATTGGCTGCAGTTATTGTAAGGGGGCAATTACTTTTTCACACAAGGGAAATGGGTGTTGGGATTTATTGTTCATTAAATAAATTTAATAAGTAAAAAACAAATGTGTCATTTGTTTACTCAGGTTCCCTAAAATCAATATTATATTTTGTCTAAAGATCTGAAAACATCCAGTGTGAGAAATATGCAAGAATAGAGGAAATCAGGAAGGGGGCAAAAACTTTTTCACGGCACTGTACGCAAACCACCTCTAACGGTTGCTTAGGCCTACTATTATGTTTGGGCTCAATTTGACCCCAGATATAAAAGGTGCCATAAAATGTCAACATAACAAGGGGGGTTCAATTCGGACAACGAATCGGCTGAAGTAAGCCCAGCCGCACGTCGCTTTGCAGAGAGAAGGCAGCGGCAGAAACAGGAAGTGCAGAAGCTGACATTACTTTCGGGAGGAGGCGGCGGTGGAAACTCGTTCAAGTCCATGCTGAGAGTTCACTGTCTGGAGAGGACCCGCTCAGCAGCTGATGAATAAATCCACTCGTCTCATGCGCGGTCCTGCGGGGGAGGGGGGAAAAAACAGAAGTTCTGGAGTGTAAAAAACTAGATGCGCTGTACGAATCAATCAAATGATAAACAGAGCAGCCTCTACGCTTAAAAAAAAAAAAGAGAGAAAGAACTGTGTGGCTACACATACACATCCCCGACTGTTTTAGAGCTCTGAATTTTCTTTCTGGCCCTTATTCAATCACTGTCGAGTTAAAGCCAGCAGGGAGAAACGGCTCCGTTGTGTTTGTGGGCCTTTTGTCTGTGTAAATGAAAAGGCCTCATCTAAAGTCAAAGCTAATTTGAACCGACAAAAAAAAAAACAGGACTGACACCCCTGGAGGCTCTTAAACGACAAGGGTTTGGACCGGAACATTGGGGAGCAAAATAAACAAACACGGCCTTATGTTAGCGCGCGTTTTGCCACCGTCCAGAGCAATCACTGTGCACAAGTCAGCTTGTCTTTCCCAGAAGAAAACACGAGCATGTTTTGTGCACTGACCCTGGTTGTAAATCGTCCGGTAGCTGACAACTTAACACTATCGGAATGGAAACAACATCAGTGAGTAATTGTAACCAAAGGGCCGAGGGGTTAAAAGTTAAACTCTTCAAATTTGCATTCTACTTTATATGTAAATTAGGTTGTGTTATTTCAGATGCACTGTGGCTAAGTCAGCCTTTATTAATAGTGGTTAATGTACTGAATTGATGTGAGTCAATCATCGACTCGCCTTTGTAAATTTCACACTTTGCAGCCACCAAGGTTCACCTTGCAACTCAGCATATAGCTTTCATTCATTATGCAACTACATTCCCAATTATTTGCAGCAATCTGCATCAAATTCATAACCCAGCCTCTTAACTTGCAGCGAAGTAGGCCTACGTGAAAATCACAAACATCCACAATCTTGTTCCAATTTTATAAAGAGATGGGTTTTTATTCATTTCAAATGCAGCAACAGTTTGGAATATTTATGAATACATAATAGGATACTTTAAACTCTATTTATGACCTTGAGCAAAATAAATACATTACGCAGATGTCAAAGGGGTCAGACCGGGGTAAATGACAAATTCAGCTCCATGTCTGTGGTCAATGCAAAGCATATATCCCATACTGCTAGGAACTGAGAAGTATTTATTTGGTGTGAAACAAAAAAAAATAATCCACAAGACTTTGGTCATCTTTTTGTAACATCTTTCTGATCCATGATGAGAAACTGGTGAAAAAAGCAATAATGTGCCCACTGAAAACACGATTATCAATTCCCTGTGTTGAAAAACACATGGATTCGGTACATTCTAAATGCAACTTGATCAAAGGATTCATGTCATGAATCTGCTCAATTCTACATTTACTGAAAAGTCAAGCACATATCAGGGCGAATATATGTGTTCATACCAAGGCAAATGCTTCATGTGTACATAAAAAAAATATGTACATTTGGTTCACACAGCTACTAAGTGGCATTAATTTTGTTTAGTCTCTTGTAGAGATAACACGACACTAGAACATGGCTCCAAGATACAATCTTCTACAATAAGCAGAATGCTGAACGCACGGTTCAACATCACTGAAGATCCTGGCTCAAAGTCTCAAACTTTCAGTACCTTTCAGCATCACTGCCAGAGTCAACATCTGCAGGTTACAGATTCTGGATTATACCAAATGAGAAATATTTAATGATGAAAAAAACATGACTGAGGACTACCTTGCATTTACATTACATTTATTTTCAATACCAGTGTAAAAAGCTGTGGGGTATACGGTGTAATCAGCTTAAAGGATGAAGGCGATTAAAGTGTGTTTTGACTAGGAAAAGTCTTAAGAAAAAACTTAACAGGGATAGATCTAACATCATAGCATTAAGTGAGCCAAACAGCACACACCAGGGCAAGCACTGACCAACATATCAAACACATACCTTCAATATTTATTTTAAAGGTATTCAGGTGAGTAGACATATTTCAAATGGCGGGTATAATTCAGCTCCTTTGTACAATACAAAAATGTTATGAGACCCACACCATCTACCATGTTGTTTTTGCGAATACGGAAATATTTTATCAAAAGCAAGGTGTTTAAAGTATTGTTTCACAGGAAGCTCATTGGAACAAAGGAAGTTTGATTGATTTCTGTTCAGGAAGTGTTTTATCTCATTCTGTTGACAGCCCTCACATCAAAGAACCAAAAATACTCCAGAATGTTCCCATCTTTAAAACAATTTTTACACTCTATCCACACTGGCCCCCCTAATGACAAATCTTGTTGACTTGGGACTTTAGCCTGTGAAACCTGTAATAAAAATATTAACTTGAAACTTTTTAAAATACGTATTATTTGCTAAATTGTTAAGTTTAACCCCATTAGCCATTAATAGTTCACTAAAAACCCTGGATATTTGTTAACACCCATACATAACGCAAACTGTCTAGTATGCATGGTCGCACACCATCTTGAAATTAGTTAGCTATTTGTTTCTTTGAGTATTTAGTTGCATAATGGGAAGAAGGACACACATACATTATTGTATACACTAGTGCACGTCTGTGCGATCAGTGCTTGGTGTTAACTGTATGTTTCAATAATTTGATATTTGTTTTACATAAGGCTATGCACATGTTCAATATCTGAATAAAATTAAAAAAAGTCTATGTATAATAAGGACAGGAGTTGCGCAGTATTGCCAAGCCCTTTAAGAAAATGACCCTTCCTTCCTCTCTCTCCCTCTCTCTCCCTCTCTCTCTCTCTCTCTCTCTCTCTCTCTCTCTCTCTCTCTCTCTCTCTCTCTCTCTCTCTCTCTCTCTCTCTCTCTCTCTCTCTCTCTCTCTCTCTCTCTCTCTCATCTGATTCAATGGCACTGGGATGTACTTGCTTTTGGATTCAAGGAGACTTGTATGTACTACTTTAGTGAGCTATAATCACATGTTATTTCTGGCAAATCTGACGACAGACCAAAGATAAAAGCCTCAGAGCAGACCGTTCTCCAGAAATAAGAAAGATGTTCTGCAATACAGAATGAAAATCTAAAGAAAGACACCCCCGCCTTTTAATTTTCTTTATATTGCTCACCATCTTGTCAAAAAAATATGAAAACGGCTGGGCCAGACAGACTGATGTCATTCTGTGACAGAAAGTGTCATGGAAATGTAACAAAGCATGGTCGCGATTGGCTGCATTCATCATATTTAAATTTCTTGCATGTGTTCTGCAATGCAGACCCGACGACAGGAACAGCTCATAAGTAGAGAAAGGCTCAGATGCCTTTGAAGACATAATGGCACATGACCATGGATATGTCTAGCTAATCTCAAGACATCCATCATATTGTCAGTGTTTAAGCAGAGACCTTCGCACAAAGTATGGAACAAGTAGATCTTCCCCCAGCTTTAAAGGGCACACGGATACTGTGACATCACCAGGTCTCTCTTATCCCAATGACCGTGAAAACGATTAATACATCAATTGAAATAAACTGGAAATACAGTCACATTAAAAAGTTTACAACTGCTTAACTTCACCTTTAACGGCAACTTGCATTGCTCTAGCCTTATTTTTTAACAAGCTTTTATTTTGGCAGCTATAACTCTTTTTTTTAACCAAAAATCAAACAAGCCACAAGCGGGATCCCATTAGAGAATTCATTTATTTCTGCGTCAACGAGGCAGCATAAGGCCCAGCATAATAACCTGTCTGTAGCTGACGACCGTTAACATTACATTTCTACCCGTCTCGCCTTCTCGAAAACAACAACACTACAGAGAACCAGAAAACTACCGAAAGCAAGATAAAAAAATACACGACCAGACTGTGAGTTCAAAGCAAGCAAGCAAAATTCTAGCGGTATCAAGAAACTGCATCAGTGAGGGACGTTGAAGGGGGAACAGCAATCTGTTGACGAATAGGTGGCTTCTAACCCCCCAGCTCCACCTAAACTGCTTCTAGCACTGGTAATTATTAAAGCATCCATCAATGTGTCAAGCAGCACTTTAAAATGGGTGTTTTATTGTACACAAGAATGCACCATTATTTTTGTTTCATTACGCCACTCCCTTAGAAACTTGCGCCCAACTTGCTGATTTTAGTTAGATCCAACACACAGTTATACAGGGAGAGATCGTTTCCCAGTGCTATTAATTTCTATTAAGTGCTATTAATTTCCGTTTAATACTTACCTTTTTTTGCATGAGTGTTAGTAACAGAGATAAACTATGTCTTGTAAAACGGAGCTTGGAACTCCACAGTGGCTTACTTCCAAGATCATACCCTGATCTGTTTACTGGTCAGTCTGTAACCGAGGCTTGCATCTCTGAGGTTCTATTATAGTTGCAACATAGCAAAATCAAGTCTTGCATAATTAAACCAGATGTGCCACTTGTGTGGCTATATATATATACTCTATACTTTAAAGATGAGCCCAATTTTATTCTAAATGCAAGCGTTGAATGCAAATCCAATGCAAAAATAAAAGTACCTGTCTATCACTCTGCTGTATAGCTGACATCTGACGCACGGAGATAGACGTAAATCAAGACAGTTATGCACAGACTTACTTTAGGAACCAGGGAGGTTTATGTAGTACAAGGGCTGGGTGAAAAAAAGACACTGTACTTGTTATACTGGAGTTAATTTGGTTCATCATTGTGGCAAGTAATTCCATCACAGCCTCTGGGCAAAATCTATTTAATTTCTATTGTTCTATCAAAAATGAGTCGTGATGATTGTGAGTCGAGTGCATACAATAATATTATTATTTTACTTGTTTACTCATTTTGGGTTATGATCATATTGAATGTGATAGTTGGGGTAGGTGAAACTTGAAATGTAGCTTTAAAACAACAAGCGATTCCCTGGAAAGGCACAGCCAATCCCTAACGCAAACTTTGCAATATCCTCTTTGACACCTAGTTTTGATTAAATAATAGGTACAACATTGAAGTGCACAGCAACCTTAACTTGACAACCCCCACCCCCCATCTAACAAATCTGAGCTTATCCTCTGCAGCCTATTATTATTATTAAAAATATATTATTTTTTAGCAATTGACAGAACGTTGAGTTAATTACAATTCTAGCAAGTTCATTGTGTCAAACTGGGGGAAAAAAGCTTTGAAACTATCCAAGATACTGGGCCAGATTAATGGTGTTGGTGGTGTATATGCAATGATGTATTGATGGTAACCAGTAGGTAAATATCTACCATTTACATCTACAAAACACAATACACATTTAGAATTAGCGTCACAGTAATCAATATGAGCGACACATGGATAGCCAACTAGCCAAGTAGCAAGAATATCTTAACTCACAACTATACAAAATGATAGATCGTCTAGCTATGTATATTACATTCTGCTGGTTTTGCAATTCGTAGCTAGAAATCTACCTAGCTAGATAGCTATCAGTACTGATTGGACAGACAACTACGATGATTATGAATAACATAGCTAGGTAGTTCTGAACGCTAGATGTGAAATTAAAACTAATCGGTCTGTAAAGTAGCTTTCCCTGTAGTACTGATATGAGCCAGCTAACGTAGTGTCTATAGGTCACTCACTTGCCACAAGACCATATCTCAATCTTGTTAATTATCCTCGTCCTTGCTTGTCCCTCTGTGGACCTTTGTGTGTAATTCATTAAATATTTTTATATTTGTCTCCATCTGTGATAATTTTTTTAGAATCATTCTAGTTGTACGCTGCACCATAACCATTTCTCTCTATGGACTACCCTATTCTATAGTCACTTTGGGCTTTTCCCAGCACAATCAAGTTGGCCGGGGCTAATGACAAAAATGCATGAAATTGCAACACCATTTCCCCCACACGCAATTTCAATGGGGATGCTAACCTAAAAGTTGCACTGTAACATTCATTTTCTGATGAGTGCTACATGCTTGACAACTGCTCCAAAAAAAAAACAGCTAGTGCACAAAAAGCACAGACTGAATATTCATATGAAGAGTTTGGTACAGTGCTGCAGTCTACAAATAGATGCACTAGGTCTACTGAAAATAAGCCTTAAGCTGGTCCTCAAAACACGGTCTAAGCTTCACCTGTCAAACAAAGAGAAACCCCAAAACCTCCAGGTCGAAGTCACATAACTGAACATTACAAACAACCAGCTGGTCAAAAAAAAATGAAAGAAGAAAAGACTTGAGATGACACATTTGACAGAGCGTGTCATTACATGTCTGAAACGGCTTTGCCTGCTGCAATTTCTCTCAGAAAGGAAACGCTCATCTGGGGCTTCGAGTTAAAGCTGGCCAATTTGTTTGCAATACTTTCCACTTTTCTCACAATCTCCAAAAATATACAGGCTCTATTTGGAAAATTGATTACACCCGAAAAACAGCTGTTGCTAAGATGGTGGATTTCACTGAGCAGTTTTCAATTAAATCCCTTTATTGTTCTGTAATATATCCACGCACGCACGCACACACACACTTAGTAAAATTATGCATATGCTGAAACCAGTAACTAATTGCATAAAATAAAGCTGCCAATCATAGTTTATACTGTAATAATATTTCAACAGTAAACAATTTCTAAGAACAAAGAATGAATGAAAAATAAACAATGTTTACTGCATAACAATAGACTGACGTCCACCCATACCCATACCTAGTTTGATTCCGTATGCTGCCGTAGACTTTTCACCAGTTTACGAAACAATTTAATGAATTGGTTCTTATTTGATAGATATGCACCGCTGTTAAAATCCATGTGCTGTTCCGAATACATTTTCTCTTCCCCCCCCCCACTCGGGAGTTTGGTCATACACTCGACAGTACAAAGGGGCTCTAGGCCTGCACCTGTGCTTGTGTAAAACAATTGAAATTCCTATGGGCTCACTCATTAGTTTGGGAACATAAACCCACATAGCTCCAGGTCCACAGGACACTGCAGTATGGAAGAAGAGTGGTCGAGCAGCCAAACAGAAGACGGGATACATGTAATAATAATAATAATAACAATAATAATAATAATAATTCAATCAGGTGAGTGTAGGCTACTGCACAAAGGCTGCCAATCAATTAGAAAAATATGATCAAACAATTTTCAGTGATGTAATGACATAATGCAGACTTGCAACAGAAATGCAAGGATGCTGTGATTTCAATCGCTGGTTTGTAAGCAAAACAGATGGATCGGTTAGTTCATTGTCCACTGGAAAAATGTTCACGGTAGTGAAGCAAGCGGCAAAAGTCTAATGTTCCCGAGGTATATGTGAATGTCGGCATTACCAGTAAGCACACAGGTTTCGGTTAATATGGCTAATAATTGCACTCATTGCTCATTTTCGATGGAAAATAAATTAGCTGCTCAGGGTGAAATTCACACACAACTGAAGGGCAACTTTGGCCCTCCAGGGCTGGAGTCTTACACCTGTGCTCTACGGCATTCATTTCCAAATGCCATCATCTAATTGCTGTTCATCCATCTGATTATAATATTACAGTTAGCACCATAATTGACACATTTTTTGTTATTTTTGTTCTGTACTCTACCACTTTGAGTTTGGAAGAATACAATGGTTTAAGTGCAGACTGTCAGCTTTCATTTGAGGGTATTTTCATCCATATCGGATGAACCGTTTAGGAATTATAGAACCTTTTGTACATCGTTCCCCCCGTTTTCTGGCATCAAAAAATAATTGAGAGTTTAACATAATGTAGTATAAATTTTTAATTTATACTACATAAAAAGTATACATTTTTAATATTTGGTCACATATCCTTTGCATGCCATGACTTCCTGATGTCTGTGATCCAACAATATCAAAAGACTCTTGGTATCTTATTTTCTGGTACTCCTACAAGCGATACTATAACCTCTCTGCATTTGAATGGATCTCTATGAGAATTGGGGGGTGGGACTAGATTTAGCTGTAAATTACACTGGAACCGTACAAAACTAAATGGTTGGCTAAATGTCACTATTTTCCCATAGCAAGTCCATTTAACAAGCACCCCCCCACCCAGTCTATACCTACCCATGCGTGACATAGTGGACAATAGCGTGTCTATGTTTGAGTTCATAAATATATTTATTCATCATATAAAATATGAATCCATCATAGCAACAAGATAAACCCAACAATCGCCTGATCATATGCCAGAAAAGCCGTGAAAAGCCCTGCTCACTCAAATGCAAAATATATTTTGAAAGTATTATGAAACGTGAAAGTATTCTCTCATTCTACCATGTATTCTACTAGCAATATATGCTAATAAATATGAAATGAATATACAATCCTACCATTGGTTTTACACATCGAGATGTTCCTTTCAAAATTCAGTGGTCATTTATTGTCTGGTACAATCGGTTTGAGAAATATACAACACTTTATTATTTGCTATTACACTATTTGAAACGTCAACTCGTAATACCCCCCATGCCCCACAAGCCTGTCTCATTCATTACAGTTCATTCCGGTTTAATTGTCGGCTCTTGTATCCAATAGAGTACATTATAACCTTAGCAACGGTATATTCCATGTCTTCTTGGGTGCTTTGAACCAGTTACTACAGCCCAGCGTAACAGCAGTTTTCGTTTTCACGGTCTCAAAAAAACGCATTGGGGAGGAGAGTTTCCCCTTCACCGATATGTAAAAAAAATTGCGTCTAAAATTCAGTTGCTCTCTCTGGCTACATATGTACATTTGTTTTTCCACTTGAGCACTGTCTTTCCAATATGATAGATAGGTCCATTGTTATTTTCGCATTTTGAGTGCATTTCACATGCTGTAGTGCAATCGTTCATTTAATTTTTTGATGTAGGCTACCAATTTTCATTGAAGATTTGGCAGCATTTGGCAGATGGTGGAATTCTAATTTATTTTCATGTTATCGTACATAATATAGGCTACGGCGTATATAATTCTCACTTTATTATGGCAAGGAAAATGCTCATTCCAATTTTTTGTGTGCTGATATGTGGTAGATTAAGGTAAAGATTTCCATGGAGTCAAAATGACTAGGAATAATAATAAAAAATCCCTCGCAAAAGTATACACACTGTAGAGTACAGGAAAAAGTGATGTTTTATTGAGGTACAAGAGTGAATGATTAGGCTACATATTTAGGTGTATGCAACACCGATATCAATATTTTATCTTAATTCATCAGAAGAAGCAAATGTATATTCTTTATAATGGACAAAACTAATTTTATTCATTTTATGACATGTTTTGCATAGGGCTTTTGGACCCATATATATCTACCCCCCTATACTGATGAAAATATAGTCATTCCCACTTGAAAATGGTGCAAAAGTGAGTTTTATGAGCCAAAACTGTTGATTTGTAATTCAATATATCTTTTTTTATTTAGAGCAGTACACAATTTAGCCATTTGGATAGATTTGGAGACACTAATGGAACACAGGGTACACTGCCTATATTTTGCATCATAGACCTTTAGTAGTTCTGCATATCATCCTCAGATTTTGCACACTTGTTAACATGGAGTTTATGATCCAGGACATGTATATATTTACCTGTTTCACTTATGTAGCTCTCAATATTTTGATGCAAACTAAAGAAAAACAAAAAAAAATTCCAAAGTTTCTTTGCATTTGTGGCACTTTATTTTGACTTAAATTATGAAAATAAACAAATCTGTTAATAAACAAAAAGTTCATACTGTAAATAGTACACCTGTGTTGTTTCATTTAAGCCATTTACCAAGTTTATGTGATGCGCACACCTGGAGTTATAAAGCCTTAAACAGAGCACCCCCTAAATAGATGAGAATTGACCAAATCTGCCATCTGCGCGAAGGGGTTAAACCATCACTCTGCTGCCAGATATGCAGTAGATATGGGTGGATGACTTAAAGGGTTTCTTCTCCTGACTTATTTTTCCATAGAGTTCAATAGGAAAATTTGTCAGAAGAAACAACCCTTAAAGTGATCCATCCATATCTACTGCATATCTGGCAGCAGAGTGATGCTTTGAGGCTCGTTGGATACCTCAGACCCTTGATGACTTCGCCAACCATGTATTCCATACTGTTCCAGCATAATTTACAGCTAAATCTAGTCCCACCCCCCAATTCCCATAGAGATGCATTCCAATGCAGGAAGTTATTGTATTGCTTGTAAGAGTACCAGAAAATAAGATACCAAGAGTCTTTTGATATTGTTGGGTCAGGAAGTCATGGCATGCAAAAGATATGCGACCAAATATAAAAATTATTACTTTATTCTACATTATGTAAAACTGTCCAATATTTTTTAATGTCCCGAAAATGGGGGGGGGGGACTATGTATAAAAGGTTCTATAATTTCTATACGGTTCATCCGATATGAATGAAAATACCCTCAAATGACAGCTGGCAGTCTGCACTTCAACCTCGTTGTCGTTGTATCCTTTCAAACTCAAAGTGCTAGAGTACAGAACCAAAATAACAAAAAAATTGTCACTGTGATTTGCATTGTTTCTTGGCATGGTTTTCACTGCGGTTCTAAATTAGAGCAAGGTACTCAACTTGAATCCCATCAATAAATAAATAAGTTCTGATTGTCCCAAGAATTAAAAATCTCCCAGAAACAGTTCCCTGTAATGGAACATGAATGAAATCTCTTGAAAGAACCCCCCTGCATGCTACCATTTCCCCATCCACCTGTGCATCTACCCCCATCTCTTGATATGAATCGACTGGTTCGCATATCAATGGAACATGTATTAGGCCGAGTACTTTTTTATGACGCACCGTAACCTCCTTCCTGATCCACAGTTTGGGAACAAAAGAGCTACACTAGTGGTACACCATAAAGTAAAAAAACTACACCTGCAAATTGGCTTGTATCACTTTCAAATATTCAAAGAATTACAAAAAATCATCTCTTTACAGGGACCGAGGACCAACATTTCTCGGCAATAGGTTAAGGTTCAATGCTGAAGTCATTTCTGAGACTGGACATCACTTCCCAGGAAAAAGGGCTCACTAACAGCCTCCTCAATTTTGGCCCTAAAAGGTTTCTATGGCTCACACCACTGCTCCCGGGCAAAAATAATAATAATAATAAAACATTCTAAATCGCCAGTGAAAAGCAAAATCCCTCTATGAACGGTGAGCCAGATTACCAACAAATGCAATGCTCCTCAGTTCAGAGCCTTTCCTTTTCTCATTCTGTCTCTTCTGGAGACAGTATGTCACATGCATAGCACTTTAGGCCAAAGGGCTGGGTTTCTGTCTGCACCAACAACATACATTTACATTACATTACACTCATTTAGCAGACGCTTTAACCCAAAGCGGCATACAATAAGCGCATACCAAAGGTCACTGACACAACTACAAACAGGTCAGATAAAGTGACGTCACAGTTCTAATCACGAAGTAGCTGCTGTCCTTAGCCATGAACATATCGTCTCGTTCACACAGTAAGCTACGGCTAAGTCTTAAGGCTAAGTCAGTAAGCTATGGCTCAGTCTTAAGGCTAAGTCAGTAAGCTATGGCTCAGTCTTAAGAGAAGTGAGGCCCGATTGCGTGGGACATGATAAACTACGACATCAAGTAACGACCACACTGCAAATCGACTTTCTCTACGTAAACTGCATTGGACGACACAGGCAAAGCAGTGATGGAATGTCAGGGGAAATTAACAATGACTGTCTGTGGAAGGTACTTTACTATGCGTTTATATTTTTCACTATCCATTTTTTCCCAGAGACCTATGTCTCACTTAGAGTTGTGTTAGCTTTAATGGCTTAAAAAGCATGTAGGGAGCAACGAGTCAATACAATTTGGCACTGTTGCATCGTACTTCACATCACCACGTCTAAAGAACATTGGGCGTGTAAAATAAATACACTATCATTGGCGTGTCCTGAGGCAAGCGCAACTTTATTTTGCTCGCTGAGATGTACTCGTCACTAGTTGCATTTGGGTGGAGTATTATCCTTACTGGAAAGCTTCTTTACATAGTATCTGCAGGAACCGCCGTGTCTCTTTACTCTTTATTCAAAGTGAACTGAGAAAAAATTATCAATGATCAAGTGTCTTTTCAAACAATTCTCAACATGTATATTATCCGGCTAACACCCAGCGATTGAAACATCCGAAGAACTGCAGCATATGTACAACCATGTCCTATTATGAAAAAAACATGTATTCGTACTATATGGGGTTTTCAAGGCTAATACCATTGTTGACATTTACGTGAGCAGGAAGGCTGATAGATCAATATCTGCTGTTTTTTATGTTTTTAATGTTCCTTATTGAATAAAGGTAGAAAACACCAGGAAAATAGCACGTGAGAAATTAGTTTTCATACCAAATATTGTACTTGGCTCTGGGTTCCACAAAATGTCATGCTCAGGTCTAATGATGTTTTCGATCAGACACAAAATGGTGTATCACTTCCCTGGTGACTATTTCAGATATTGTTTAATCAGCCTAATACTTAGGGCAACTGAATACCAAAAGGCTAAATAAATTCATATCAAAACAAATTATTTTCTTAATCAATATTTAAACAAAAAAAAGAAGCTTGCCAGTTGTCACAATTAATTGTGCTTACAGATGTTTATATGCATACCAACAATGCTTTATCATAATACAAACAAATCACCAATAACTGCATTAAAATTTATTTGAACTAAGCTTAAAATAAACTGTTAAACAAAGTGTACATGCCACAACAATATACCTATTTTTCAAGTTTCGTTGCACCCTTGAGCAAAGTACTTAACATGAATTGCTCCAATAATACAGTCCAGCTTTATATATTGATTGTATTTCAAATTAAATCTGTGTACGTCACTCTGGGTAAGAAAGTCAGCTAAAAGCTTGAATGAAAAGTGTAAATGCACGTGGGGTATCATACATTCCTGCACTTCACCTTCTCCGTGTCACAATTTATGATGCTCCACAGTCACGTGGTCCGGGAGAGTCAATGAAACAGTGGAAGGCACACTGGCGCATAAGTTATATAATCTGCAGCCGTAACAAGCCGATTGCAAATTGCATGCAAAAGTTCAATAATGGCCAAATTAATCAGCCAAATTAATCAATCAGCCAAATTAATCAATTAATGCAGGTCAATCTCTACTTAGTACCATTACTGGGAAAAATATTTTTGTTTGAGCAACTTAAAAAAAACTTTTTTTAAATGTAATGAACTGAAAGTAGCCTATAGCACTTCACCTGTCCTGTAAAGTTCCTGTTGAATGAAACATTATCACACCAATTAAGTTTCATTAATGAAGGATATATAATTTGTGAGGCCAATGTTTTCTCGCGCCACACCAAACTAGACTGACATTATTGTCAAAGTCAAAATGTCATTATCGCTTTGTCAATTTCCACATTTGCACAGTGGCCTAAGGTCTTCTGGTACTGTTAAAAGTTTTCCCCAGCAGGCCAAAGCATTCGCTTAAAATAATATTCAGCTCCGGGCTACCTTTACAAATGTATGAAACAAATTACAGAATGAGGTAAGGAGAGAAGGGAATGAGCTCAGTGACTCCAGAAGCGCCATCGTAACCCATTCAGTCTTTAATGTTGACCTCGAGCTCCCTTACAAGACTATTTCCGTGTGACAGGTGACAAGTTAACAGGCCAAAGGGGTTTCTTGTGTACAGAAAGCCTCGCGGTTTTCAAGCGCTTCAATAACATAAGAGCAGGCTGCACTGCAGCCTCACAAGCACAAGGTTCCAACGAACAAACAGCCATCACGTCAAATCCGTTGTGCTCTTTACCAGTAGTAGTTCAGGAAAATGTCACCCGCAACAGACAAGGATTCCAGGGGCCGGCCTGAGAAAGTGTTTCGGTAAACAAGTTTAAAGTGTTTAAGATGTAACATTGAAGTGTTTTTGCACACTGAGCCCTCTAACCTAGGTTCAAGATGGCTTTAGCCAAATGTGCCTTTTGTTATTCATAATTATATAAATTTTATTTGTTCATTCACTCATTAAGTCATATAATTTAATGGAGCATGTATATCTGTATATCTCAGTTGTTTCATGCATGTCAACTGTTTGTATATGCCTTACTTATCAATTCCGATGTATTAATTACAAATGGCCAATACACTTTGAACTTGAAAATTGTTGTTTGCGGCTGGGCTATGCCAACAGGTAACCATGAATGGGGTGACGTTTACAACATCCTGTCCATTATCCTGTACAGCATTCCGGAGAAGCCTCCCCACCCTACTCAACCCAGCTCTTAGTCCAGGCCCATATAATCTCCCTGGACTACTGCAACGACCTACTTGCTGGCCTTCATACTTCCGCAATCAGACCTCTGCCCCCCCCCCCCCCGCCCGCCCCTCCTGCCCCACCCCCCGCCCCATCCCCACCCACGTGCCGGTCACGTCTCCTGTCTATTCTGGCCCCCCAGTAGTGGACTGAACTTCCCACTGCAGTCCGAACAGCAGAAACCCTGCCCCATCTTCTGAGTCAAACTTAAGACTCTCCTCTTCAGGTCGCACTATGGCTCCCCTAACCCCCTTTAGATATCCTTTTTCTCTTTCTTTCCCTGGACTTCCTTTTTGGATAATGTTATGGGTGCAGCTAGGTTACCAGTACAGTCATACACTGTACCTTCTTTTGTTACAATACAAATTGTTGTTCGTTAGGTTTTGTTGATTACAAATGAGTTCTTGGTGATATTTCACTTTTGTATTCCTGAGAATAACACTGAAACTACCGTACGCTGCTCCGGATTAGAGGATCACTCAGTGAATTCAATGTAATGTAATGTAAAAGTGGGTATAAGGCAGCCTTAATCAAACCCTCAGGTATAAGAATCTTAACAATAAGTAACTACAATCTAAATCATGAGATGGCTCAAACTCTTGAGTTATCCGATTTGTTTCCACCAAGGTGACAAACTGCTTTTTTGAGAATCTCACTTTACAGGGCCTGCACACAGCTAATCCCATGCCAGGAAACTTTCCATAAATGCATCTTATAATAAACTTTGTTTATTAACAATGTGCACCTGCAGTATGTACTTATTATTTTGTTTTGGGAGATGTACTGTTTTCAGTCCAGCTGTGTCTAAATAATTTGCTGGATTTGTTTTGTATGGTTTGTGAACTGACGGTATAGCACAATTACGAAGCAGGATTACCCAGTCCTCTAGAATATGACAAATATGTCCCTCTCCAAATGCTGCTTACCCTGGCTCCAACAGCAAGTATGACACTCCAAAAATGTTTTCCATAATTTTTTGTGGCCAGGACAGACTTGCATCATTGACGCAGACATCGTTGACATATAAATTTACAATGTTCTGCAACGGATTAAATATTTGGACACAGAATCCACAACAACCAAGCACCACAACAACAACCAAGAAACCACGTTCAGCCAGACCGTGATTCAACATTTAGCCTTTTTTTCCCTTTCATATCACCAAAAATTAGCTCTTTTTTAATGGAGGCCTGAAGCTGTGAAGTTACTGTACCAGAGGACTGAGGAAAAATTTGTACACCTGGCGGAGGCAGATAAGTAGTGGTGTAATGGATCGTAGTTGATCCGTGATCCGTACGGATCGCCCCCCACGGTTCGGCACGCATGTGAACCGCGGATTAATTGCAAAATTTAACCATCATAGTGAATTACAGTTTTACTGCCGCTAGTACTTTTTAAAGTAATAATTCCCTAAATCTCGATGCAGAGTTGCAGTGAAAAGACAGATGCGTGCTGTGTTTTACTCTGAAGCGCATTGGACCTATCGCTAAGCCCCGCCCCTCTTCGCAGGGGGAGACAGTTTGAGAGCCAGCTCACCCACTGTAATGTAATTTTCACGGATTTAACACATTAAATACTCGTTCATTTTTGGAACCAGAGCTACGAAATCTCTTCCAAATCCGTCAACAAGGCCTGCCGTATGCACTGTAAAAATGTGTGCATGACTATTTTTTTTAAAACGGAGTTTTATGATTACAACTTAGCTCTGGTCCATAGCGTTAGAATTTTTCATTCACTACCATGTTTAAAGGAAGAAGGTATCATGCCTCATATTGCACTTTGATTTAACAATTGAGTATTGAATATTTTATATATTTTAAGATTTTACTTAAACATTGGACATCTTGAATGTTGTTTTCATTTAAGACCATGGGCAAAAGTTCCTTGCTTTAAGTGTTTTACAGAATAAATGGAAAGCAAAGATATACTTGTCTCCCTTTTTTTTTTTTGCTGATCCGAAAAATGATCCGATCCGTGACTCAAAACCGTGATACGATCCGAACCGTGAGTTTTGTGATCCGTTGCACCCCTACAGATAAGAGTAACTCAATCGACTGACCAGAGGTGGCGCTGTTGAGGCAGGGAATACTCGGCCAACCAAATACCGCCCTCCCTTCCTGTGTGGCACCACAGAGGCCTCTTGGCTTACAGTCGAAGCTAAGAAAATCACGATTTGATCCATAGGGGAGCATAGCTGCACTAAAAACTAGCGTCTCTGAATACTCCACCAGTGTGCTCAATGTTTTTCCTTTTTCCCACATGTGTTTTGCATGTATGTGTACAATTGAGTACACGACAATATCACAAGGATTTTCAAGCAAGCAAAAATCAAAGGTTCTACTGTTCATTTTCACTTCAGGTTTTCACGTAACGTTTGCTGTGGTACACTGAGCATTGAGGATTGCTAGATCACACACACACCCAAAAGGTAAGTAAAACACAACTTTGCCATCTTATACAATCGTAGATTTATAGACTTTTCATTTCAAATTTATTTTGGGTGATGCAGCACCACTCAAGACAAACTACAGAAAGCTACATTAAAATGAGGGTTTGTTCCAAATATATTTAAGTCAAGTCTTGCAAGCTTCAAATGCCCTGATGTGGAGTGAACTGGACAGCCGTGACGACGGACAATACAAGGTAAGGTCAGTGTGATTGCTGTGCCTGAGCCATCTAATGAAAGGCTTACCTGCCAAACTAGAGCCTCTTAAAAAAACAATTCAGCTTGGGTGCTACCAGTCAACATCAATGGCTTAGCAAAACTTGGAAAGAAGGATACATTACAGCAAGATACTCTTATCAGTTTTAATCCGCTCTTTGCCATTCTGTTTTCAAATATTGTTGCGCTTAAGTGTGTTTATGGCTCAAGGAACTTAGCATTATGGTAAAAGAAGAGACACCGATAAGAGGAAGAGTCCTATTGAGGGGGGAAAAAAAGAGTAGAAGCCACAGGTTCAGAAAAGAACCAACAATGATCAGCATGTTTGCTAATCTCTATAAAAGCGACCAACGCCTTTTTCCTACGCATGCAAAAGGATCCCATACACAAGTGGTAAGTGTGAATAAAAATGGCGCATTTCCAGGCCTGTACACAACCAAACCAAACTATGCATTTGACAAGATTTGGGTGAGAACCAGAAGTAATGAAACCATCTAAAGCAGCATTGTGTTGGAGTAAAGTTAAACGACTACTGAAAGAACCTTTCCTATTCACCTACACCTTGATATGGAATATAACCTTCAGGCAAACTCTTATTCAATCACTGTCTTTTTATAAATTGTTTAATAGCTTAGCAGAAGCAATTATCCCAATTTTTAAAAAGTACAACAAAAAACAAAAAAAATGAAGAAAATAAATCTGTACTAGTGATGGTAACTAATAGTCTATACTTTTCTGCGTACGATTTATGAAAAAATCCCCAGATTGTAGGGTAATGTCTTATTTGACACAAATCACAGAAAATCACATTCCAACATACCTGCGCCCTAAGTTATTTATTTAGTGCTTTCAAGTATCAGAGACAAACCAAACTTTCCAGTTGACAAGATCTGCTGAATTACAAGCACACATATATTAGAATATAGGCTATGTAACATGATCATATTGGCTAAATAAGAACCACAATGAATAACACAATACGTTTAAGTATACAATTCTGTTCACATCATAAATGTGACAGATATCTTTAAGAAAAGCAGCTGTAACCTTGAAAAGGGTCAAATATGGCCAGGACATTTTCTTTTGGCTTGTCCCTATAAATCAGGTGTGACACACGGCCTTCATAAAGAACATCTCGGCCTACATATCAGCGCAGTCGTCGACCACAAAATGTGTAACTAATCACGCGTACATGCATTTTTCTCTCTCCACTTTTTCATTTACCATCTTAGTCTCAGGGAGATTAAAATCTCTTGCGTTAAAGACCTAAAAAGCAATACAGAAGCAGTAAAGTTAGGCTATACATATAAGACAACAACAGTTTACAAAGCAACAGAGGACATATAGTAAAAGCAATACAAATACAAAGATATTAAATTCAAAATTCAAAGTGGGAAAATCCCAGAAACACTTGCATCCTTCCGCGCAGCATGACCATTTGACAAGTTTTTGAAGTAACCGAGTGAAACCGGTTCAATTTTACGTTTCCCGCGCTCATTTAAATTGAGATTTTCATCCAACCAAATTTCTATTCGGTAAGTGGTTCCTCGTTCAATATTTTTTGCCTTGAGGGGTTTTCATTTCCAAGTGTTCCCACTTTTCCTTTTTTTTTTTTTTTTTTTTAGATTCGAAAAACACATTGCAGCTCTGATTTGTGGAGCATATTTTCAAAAGCCTGGGGTCCAAACCATCTGGGCCACTTGCTTTTCTTGAGTTGATGGAGTTGTTAGAAGCCCCCCTCACCACGTCAGGCTGCTATAGAGCTGCTATAGATGTGCAACTGTATAAGGAAGCAGAAAAGCTTTCCCCCCGATACTGTGGTAAACAATACCAGGTTGATATACTTATTTTGATCACAACTGAGAAATATAAATGATATAGGCCCGTTTCATTTATAATACAATATTAAAGTGTGGCATCTGCTGGCATGCAGCGGCCTATATATTTATTTTTCTACAGCAGAGCTTTCCGTTGCACATATTTCACTGACATCGGAATTCTCCCCCAGCTGCATCCAGCATGATTTGCATGGGCCCTAATCAGTGCATTTGCTCCAACCACGTCTCTCTCTCTCTCTTTCAGCAGCATTGCAACAATTTGCATGACTCCATTTCTCGTTGCCTTCAGAGACGAATCTCTCCCTACGGGGACTAGCTGCAGATTATCTCAGAGAGCAATGCAAAATATATAAATAAGACATTAAGCCGGTTACTCTTCGCTACGTGGAAAATTATGAAGACGTAAAGTTATACTACATTTAGGCTGAATGGCAGAATATTATGTACCACACGTCCAAAGAAATTGCATAACTCTTGAGTGTATTGTAGTGATGGGAGAACGAGACTACATGAGCCCTAAGTGGGTGCAGCTCTCCATTTGCTATCGAGGATTCAGCATTCGATTGGTTCATGGGAGTCACTTTGTGATTTGCCATATACAGTAGCTCCACCCTCTGCATGACTGTGCCACATTACAACTCAGCCCCGGGTTTCCTCCTTATTGTAAATAACAGGATATGTTCCAAAATAAATAGCTGTAACATACTGCATGCTTGGGCAACTACTGCATATGGGTGAGTAGTAGGCTATGTCACATTCAGAAAGCACTCCATGTCATTACCGTACCATGACCTCATACTGACATATACCTAGTGTAGCCTATTGCTTTTTTAATCATTCTGCTGTGCAAGGCACAACACAACCAATCTTATTTTGCAATCAGAAATTAAACCTGTAACAATGTCGAAAAAAATCATGTCAGAAAATGCATAGCCTACTATGCATAGGCCTAGGCTACTGTTTGATAGAAACTGAACATACTGTATTTGTTTTTCCAAGTTAGTTTAGGTCTTCCCTAAGCAAACACTTTGTAGCATGAGTGGCTTGCACATCTCCTTTGTTTTCAGTTCGGCAGACCCTAAAATAGACTTGAATCTATTTGATAACCCTTAAGTAGAATTATCCATGAATTATGCTTTATCTTCAACAGACGTTTAGTAGCCAACAATGCCGGGTAGGCTACACGTTGCTTGGTGCACTCCACCCATACACCCAACAGATGATGTGTTATTTTGCACGGTTCTAGTTCCGCTCCACATAAGTTATAACCACAGTTCTGTGGTTATAACAGAGTGGAAAAGCGGGCGGAGCCATAATTCCAGTGTTCTTGCTCTTGGGACAGTTATCGCTACTAGTTGTATTTACGACAGTGGACCTGGAATCGTGCTAATATTCTTCGAAATTTTAACAAAAACTACTAGGAAACCGGGATCAGGATGAATCGGCATTGTGGTTACAGCACGCTAAAACTATCGAGTAACGATGCCAATCCTAGCGCCAACCTTCACTGAACTATTCTTATCTTGAAATAATTTGACACAAATGCAGACTATTTGTAAACAAACAAGTTTTAAAAAATCCCATTAAAGTAAAAACACATTTCAATAGATTCTTAGGAAAGAAAGTCGGCGTATTTTATTAATTTGAGATGAAATCACGTCCTTGTGGCAGAATAAAGTGCATAGATAAATCACTTAAGAAGAGATTACAGTTAGAAGTGGCTTTGACCTTATCTAGTAAGTAAGAAGCAAAAAGCATTACATTGGACGTTATTTCATTGGGAGGATTAACGGTAGCTTCAAGTTAAATAGTTTATGGTTTTAGGCTACCTCATCCTTAACGGTTTGCCAGCTTGCAAACTACCTTACCAGAAGCCAAAAAGCAACTTCATACTTGCAGTAGTCTATAGGCTACCTTTAGCCTAAATCGGTATGTACACTACTTAAATTTCTCTTATTGTATTTTGGAAGCATGTCAGAACAAAATCACTGACGAATTGTGCTTGGAATTTGGAGCTGTGTGTAGCCTATTCACTGGCTGGCTACGTGTAAGATTAGCAGAGTGTAAATTAGCCTAATAAATCATCCGCACTTCGAATATTTTACGATGTTGGTTAGCCTACTTTGTAGATGCAATATGTGGCAAACTAAGTAGGCAACATCTGGGCTGAATGTCCGACAAACCACACGCTTTGAAATGCCCGATTTGTTTCTCTCTGAATGTTGACTAACTGTTGCTCCTTTCCGCTGAAATTACGGATAGCCTACTCAAATATATATATAAAGAATCTAATGTCCGACTCACCATTTTCAAAGTTTTGAAAGTATGATAGTTAATCCTAATACCGACGGATTCTTCTGTAAATTCCTCCCAAACACGTAGCTACTATGTCCATACAACTCTGCCATCAATCGACTCCACACTTTCCCGTTTTCTTAGTCCAGCTCTCGACTCCCGAGCCTTTTGGCGAGGCAATACAGACTCTAAACACAATCCCACCCCTGGTGGGAAGTCATTGGTGTACATTGCTTATACGAAAACTTAATAGGCTGAAACCAACGTCAATCACATTCCTGAGGTCTCTTGGCCTGGATGAAATTCTACATTCCAATGTTTCCCACGTGATCCATGAAGTGGCCTGTCTTTGAACAGCTGTACAATAATGGAAACCTCTCAGCCAGTGGTGTGAACTCAATTGAGGATGCTCGAGCGTCACAATGCCACGTTGAACCTGCCTGTTATTGAAGTATGCATCAAGTTGACTTTCAATTGTTTAACAAATAAAGTAAAAGGACATTTTAATATACATGTCGATAATGATGCTGACCCACTCCAAAAAGCCTTCGCTTCAATTATCTATTCGGCTGGCTTTGTCCAACATGTTTCAGAACCAACACAATTCCGACAACAGCATAGCACTGAGACAGCGCTTGTCAAAGTAACAAATGATTTACTACTGGCTTCAGACCAAAGCTCTGTATCAGTCTTTGTGCTTCAGGACTTAAGTGCAGCCTTTGATACCATAGATCATAAAATTCTGGTGCAGAGACTGTTCAAATTGACCTGCACATACAAACGTTATCGTGTTTTAGATCCTATCTAGATGAGAGATACCAATTTGTTTCAATTAACTGGTTTATGGTATTCCCCAAGGCTCGGTACTCGCCCCACTGCTATTCTCATTATATATTCTTCCATTCGGTGACATAAACAATACATTGTGTACATTTCCACTGCTACGCTGACAGTACGCAACTGTATATTTCCACAAAACCAGGAGACCGACACTTGTTACATGGTCTAGAAACCTGTGTCGCTGATATTAAAAGATGGATGGCAGCAAACTTCCTCCTACTCAACTCTACTAAAACAGAGCTGCTTGTACTAGGCCTCAATAAACAAAGAAACCCACTGTCGGATATTACATTAAATCTGGACAGCTGTGTAGTCACCCCGAACCAAACTGCCAAATATGGTGTTATTCTGATCTCTCTTTTGAGGCTCACATCAAAAACATCTCCCGCATAGCTTTTTTTCCTTAGAAACGTAGTGAAAATCAGACAGTGAAAAATGAATGCATGAATTTGTAACGTCACGCCTTGACCACTGTAATTCATTTTATTCTGGCTGCCCTAAAAGTGCCATAAAAAACCTCCAGCTTGTCCAAAATGTGGCAGCCAGAATTCTTACAAGAACGAGGCGCACCGAGCATATCACCCCAGTTTTGGTCTCTACACTGGCTCCCCATTGAGGCCAGAGCTGATTTGAAAGTTTTACTCTTAACTTTTAAAGCTCTACATGGATTTGCACCAAATTACTCGTCCGATTTAATCCGGCCATACACGCCAGCACGTGTCCTCCAGTCGCAGGATGACAAATTATTAATTGTCCCGCGTATAGCAAAGAAAACGGCTGGGGGCAGGACCTTCTATCATAGGGCTCCGTTGTTGTGGAATAGCCTACCACTTACAGTTAGGGAGTCTGAGTCCATTAGTATATTTTAATCTAGGCTTAAAACACACTTATTCAGTACGTACTACGACTGAGCGGTATTCTCTCTCACTCACACTCACTCACTCACTCACTCACTCACTCACTCACACACTCACACACACACACACACACACACACACACAGCTCACTACTGATATCTCTATTTATATTGCTCTCTTTGTTCTTAAACTATTTGAATATGTATTAATTATATTTTCTACCCTGTTTTACCCTTTTCTGCTTTTTACCTGTGAAGCACTTTGTGACTATTGCTGTAGTGAAAGGTGCTATACAAATAAAATTGACTTGACTTGACTTGACTTGGTTCTATATGCTAAGCCAGTGTTTCTCTCGGTCCAGGCTACCCTTGTGTAGCCTATGCTGATTTTTTGTTACAGCAAATCTCTTGCTCAATTAAGGTGGTTGGACACACATGTTTAAATTCTTTCATAGTTTTCCCTTAAACTTGTTAGCAAAGTAATGTGATGTAATGTGGTATAAGATGATAGATCGCTAATCCCACAAAATTTGAGAAGAGCCTAATTAAGAAAAATGAACAGGGATTACAATTGTGGTCGGAAGAAAAACCAACATCCCATGCAGGACCAAGTATGACAACCACTTCTCTAAGCAATATTCAACATATCCATATTGCTATATATTTTGAAGGTGATAATGGGTAATTTTGTCACACACTGATAAACTGGTATGTTCATAAAAATGAAAGATTTAACTCAAAAAAGTCCTTCAGTGATTATGTTGAGGTGAGCTCTGTCCTGTTCCGTTTATACACTGTCATGGTCTGTGGTTTATTTCTTCTTTTTCGCTGCAGTTCTCGTTCTTTCTTTTCGGTTGGGAATCTATTGGATTTTTTCCTTCGTTCCATTCCGGGGTTTTTGCTTCACCTCGCCTATTATTTGTTTCACCTGTGCTACTGCCTGTGGGGTATTTAAGCTCCTCACTTCCGCTTCCCGGTGCTTCTTTGTCATTTCCTATTTACATTGAGCCAGGTATAGTCAGGTACAAGCGACCTTGTGATATTAAAGCTTCGCTTTAGTTAAAGCTATACTGTTTGATTTACTTCATGCTGTTCTCCCTGAGTCTCCTTTGTCGTTTCATTTTCACCGGCCGTTTTAGTGTTACGTGCCGAAGGGGTTTCTTTTCTATTTTGTTTCCCCGTTGACAGTGTTGGGGAGTAGTGAACTACATGTAATTAAACTAGTAGTTTAACTAAATTTGGCAGTAGCTTGCTGGTAGTTCAACTACATTCATATTTGCATAGTGATTCAAGTAGTTAAATAATTTTTTTGCCATTTTTTGTGTAGTTAACTACTGAAACTACAAACAAATTTGGGCCATAAAAGGAAAGGAATGATTTTTAAATTTTATTTTATCTTTACTGTAATTGAACCCCCTTTGACTAGCCCCACCCCCTTTTTCTTTCATCCTGACCACTGTGAAGGCATGCCCATTTTCCAGACAAGTGCTCAAGTCGGTCAAACGGTCTAAAAAGGTGCAAGTTAAATATTTTTTCTTTACTGTTTTAGTTGTAGTCAATAATACAAAATCCATATTTGTTTACAACAAAAATATAACATTCCTTGCAATTTTGTCCTTGATGGGATTGTTTTGTTTAGGACAGGTTTAGGTCTCAGGGGTATTCCAGGAAGCTGGATTGTCAGCTCACCTGTGAAAAATATTTGGCTATAGTTTTTAATGTTTTGAATCTGAATTTGTAAAACTAAACTTGAATATATTAGGTGTCAATTAGTCATAAGTATTGATTATTGCCATTTATTAACTGTTCAGAGAAGTTGTTGCATGCTATTTTAGAAGTTACCTGGCTAACTAAATAACCAAGTAATCCTGCTTGGTGCAATACCCCCACCTGTACTCTTGACTGATGGACATTGCATACAAAACCAAAGCTGACATTCCTTGCACTTTCCCATGAATAGTGGGGTATTTTATTTTTTGGTTTATGTATGACCTGTGAAGTGGGCACTTTTTTCAATAAACTCAATTGAGTGGCATTTTTTGCTGGCATGTGACTTTTTTGTATCAGATGTACATTGTCAATTTGATAATTTTAGTTTAATCAGCAAAAGTTTAGTTTGAACTACTTTTTCTAAGTAGCTTTAGTTAACCAAACTCGATTTCTCCCTAGGGTAGCTTTGCTGTAGTTCAACATCTTCCAGTGTGAAGTAATTGGTAGCTTGCAAAGCTATGCTTTCAAAGTAGCTTCCCCAACACTGCCCGTTTCAGCTCTAGTATTTGAGCTCGGGAGACACTCGTGTTTTTGAGTTCGCTCTATTTTCCTGGGTTGATTATTATTTGGCTGTTTAGCTACCATGATTTTTCCTTTTTCTTTTCTACCCATTAGTGGTAAGCTCCCTTAGTGGTCCTCACCTTTGTGGGTGACTTGTTCTGATCCCCCTCCCCGTCGCATTTGATTCTCCGCTACATACACCGTTTATGTCAATACTCAAATGTAGCCAAATGTTTTGTGAAAAATTATTTCCACAGTGTTAAAAAATAGCATACACAGCAGTTTACACGTTTGCAAAACCTTGCTCACAGCAGCAAAGCTGGAGTGTTACTTAAGGCAAGGGTGAGGTGCAGATACTCAGGCAAAGAACTGGAGTTGAGTTTTAAAACATAATAAACTGCAAAACAAGCTGCTAAATAAATGACTCAAGAGAAGTGCTTGTGAGACTTCATGGATGTCAATTGCTTTCTCTACAAGAAATCCCATCCTCAGAGTTTCCCTGAATAACCCAATGGAAAAGGTTTCACTGTATCTCTGCAAGAGTCATTAACTTGTCAGCATCACTTCCCTAGCTGACAACTTGCAGCCCCGACATGTCCTGACCTCTCCTGTTGAGATACCGTTCCTTTTGCAGTACATGAGCAAAAACAGAAAGATTCTTTGTCCATTACTGTACCTTCCATGACATCATTACTGAGCCTCTTTAGATACATTGGGCCTCATTTACCAATTACTTTACATATTTGTTCTGAAGACTTTAAAATGTTCTTACAAACATTGAGATTAAGTGATATTTGCATTCTGAGCTACCAAAGAAAAAAAATCCCAATTAAGAAAACATTGGTGAATGTCAGAATGTTCATAAACATTTGCAAGAAAGTCTTAACAAATTTGTTCGTAGAATGGTTGGTGAATGAGGCCCATTGTGAATCATATCAGGTGTTTAGGGCACTCATGAGAATAAAAATTTAAAAAAGTTTGAAACTCGTTAAATGCAAAAAAAGTACTATCGTTTTGACAAAATAAATTTTTGGTGACAACTATACAAATCATTTTTGCATTGTTGCACCATACAATGCCTGTCGTTGGGAAACCTCTGGGAGTCTCATGATTTCCAAGTCAGACAGGTTGTTATCAGTGCCTTTCAATTATATGTTGCATAATCTCAGCTCAGTTGAACAGGCCATTTCCCAGCATGTCTAATTAGAAGATACAAACGACACTTCAGCTGTGCTGCTGTTCCTCCCAAATGCTACTACCTTATCGTTACACACAGGGTCAGAGGTGCTAGTATCGAAAAAGGGGGCCTTAAATGCAAGAAGCATGAGTCTTATTTTTAAACCACAACCTCTGCACCCACCCTTTTTAAATGTGTCCACGGCCTAAAGACTTAAATCTGATTTAGGAGGAAATAAATTATCATTGCACACCATTGTTTGATTTTGCCACGTCCCTACAAAATATTGGAGAAAAAAAAAAAAGGTACAAAAGGAAAAAATAAAAATAAAAACACATGCACAAAAACATTAGAAAAAAAAACTGCTTTACACAGAAAAACCCCAGTTAATAAAACAAAGCAAAACACAGGCAGTTATACATGACACAGGACACCATAGATAATTAAACATTGTAAACGTTTATTGCTGCATTCAAAAAGACGTTCTAGTAGTATCAGCAAAAATAGATTTTAGTTGATTTTGACAGATCCGATTACTCTTCAGCCAAGTTTTTACTTTTGAAAAAAAACTACCGTGTCAGTTGGTTGTGAATTTCAATATACACTGGTTTTTACAGAAAATGCTGATGGATCAAATTTCGTGTTTGGGCACATTGGAATCTCCTCAAGAGTTGGCTCTTGAAGATCGGTTGGAACAGTCTGTTCATAACATTATGAATTCAATTACAACTGGGAGGCCAAGTTGTGAACAATTTTAAAAACATGCGATTTACATCCGAATAAAACCTAAAATGACAGACTTCAGTTAGTATCTTGCAATGCTGGTATTGGGTAGGTTTTTTAAAATCTAAAATCTTACGTGTTTAAAGCGATTTCAATGGTTCTATTGCAGTTTCTCAAGCTTGAGACCAACTTGTTGCATGTGCATAAACCGAGGCCTCATCAGTTTTAGTTTAACAACTTGTATTTTCAATTTGCTTTGTTTTTCAGTTAGATTAAAGATAATACCAATATATTTGCATTTGCAGATGCAATGTTGATTTCCCCCCCCCCCTTTAATATAAATTATAGGGTTAAGAATTAGTTAATTTATAGAGAACTACTGTCACAATTTGAAAAGGGCAAATCCCGTGCCCGAATCCGGACCAGGTTTTTGCGGAATCCACCACAGTACACCAGACAGAAGTAAAAGGTAAAAATTATGTTTCATTGTGTACAAGAATTAATTAAAAGTTGGTCACACAAGCACAATCTGACAAAGGCTATGTCCGTCTGTGGGTCCCTTTTTCCTCCCAGTCTTCCGCACTTCAATTCTGCCAGGGAAGCCAACCCCTCCCGCAGGTAAGCGTGCCTCCCCAAACACCACACGCAATACACACCATCACTCACCCCACGCGTAGACACACTGTGGTCGTTAGGCTTTACTTAGACTACTGCAAAAAGGGCACGCACACACACCCGTGATCACCCCTTCAATAGCTCACCTCGGGGGCTGTGGGTTGCCCGGCCCCACAATGCTTGTGGGAGGAAAGCCCACACAGTCACGGTGATATTCACATTCATACAATAACCAAACTAACTATCATTCCATGCCACAAACAAGCAACATTAAACACGTAAAAAAATAAGTGTTGGAGTCCTACCCACACTGCAGCCCTGGGAGGACTACCACAATTAAGAAATATAAAAAAACTAAAATAAACAAGTCGTCCGGCCAAAATAATCACACACACAAATACACAACAGGACAGCTTTTTATCGTCCTTGGTGGTCGCCAACGAGGTTTCAGACAGTCCACCCCTCGGGCGAATCACAGGACACAGGCAGTTGCTGCACACCGTCGCCCTCGTCACACTCGCTGGGTTAGATGCGGGACACCGACTCCGACAGGGGAGAAGAGGATACACCTGCTGCCGCTCAGTTCCCCGCTTGCCCCGGTCTCACACTCACACACACGCTGCAGCTTTGTATATGGCGCGAACACGTTCTTTGCAGTCTGGGGAAGTCAGTTCCCCCAGCAACAGCTCATCACCAGATCTCCCTGGTACACCAGCTCTAACCAGTCCGCCGTCGTTGTTGGCCGTCAGTTCCGGGTAGAACTCCATTGTTTTCTTTTTCTCTCCAGTCTCTGGCCGCTTCAGTTCACTCCCGCTGTTTGCCGCACTCAGGTAAGTTCCGCCGTACATGAACACGCTTACTGCACACTCACACAAAAGAATAAAACTTAACCAAAAATTATAATTTCCACCGCCACACACTGCGCTCAATATATTCTCTCAGGGAACCCAGCCCCCGCGTTCCCCTTACAATTACACAATTCTCCAATGAGTACCATCCATTCATCCAATCCTCCATTCGTCCAATCATTCAATCATTCACTCAATTCCCCGATCATTCAATCCGGTTCCGCAATTATCTCATCAACCACCGCAGGAACCCCACACATTCCCTCTCTCACTGAGGGAGACCGTGAACATGTTACATTTTATCCCAGTTTTCCCCATGTTTACATTAAAAAATGAAAGTTCGAAGTGTTGTGAAATTTTGTCCAAGCTGCAGTTAATTTTATTGCTGCTTGTTCTGCAGTTGTAGCATACAACTGTAGCATACCCAACTGTATCATCTGCAAATATTAGGATGTTAGCCCAATAGCAAAGTTGTGGGAGATCCTTTATAAACATCAGGGGGCTCAAATAAGTTCCTTGAGGCATCCTCATGATACATTTTACATTTGATGAGAGATTGTTACCTTTTCTAACAGGATAGTTTTGTTGTTTGGTTGTGATTGATTATGCCAAGTGCTTTATGTAGACCTGAGAATATGGTCCAATCACTCATCCTTCTCCAGTGGTATATATCGAGAGTTTCTTGTCTTCTCTAAAAAAATAATAACTTTCAGTCTCAATGTAGTGGGGTGCTCTAAAATCGTTTGGGCTGCAAATGAACATGGTTAGAGTTCAGTTAATTACTCAGCATCTAGCATTCCAACTTTTGAAATGCCTGGCAGTTACGAATCAGTGAACAAACTTGAATATAGGGGCTGAGTATTCAAGGGGCACAAGGGGGTAAAAATTACAAACTTCAGTGTACTCAGGTATTATTCTTTTTATGATACATTCATTAGATTTGTTATAGGTGATGTCTATAAAATATGTAGTTATAGAATACCTGTGTTTTGTGATATCAAGGCCAAATATATCATTCGCTTTGGATTTTAAAAAGTGTTGTTCACTCTATGGAGACACTTCAGCCCACCTGTTTCAGTTTGGCTACTCACAGTCACAGGATCTTTTACGGTCAACCGTTTGAAAGTTCTGAAAGGCTAAGAGTTTCTTGCTGGGTCAGAACACTCATTTGTCAGGACAGAACAATTACGAATTAAGTTATTCTTCAGGGTTTATTCTTTTCAAGCTAAACGTATCTACTGTACTGTTGGAAATCAATATAACAAGTGAAATGATTTTCTTCTTTTTAGAATAAAAAAAAATACTATCACTGCAATATTCTACTGCAGATGACATTCTGTAGATTCAATATCTGGTTAGGCTCAGAAGGCACAGTGCTGCATTGTAGCTACAGCTACAGCTACATAGCTGCCAACTGGGCTGCTTACACTGGCTGACCTGTGTGCTGGACCCTTGCTATGAGCTCTACCACTGTGCTGCTGGGTAGGTTGAGTATGTATTGGTGGCTGTGATCTCAGAGATTAATTCCTGTGAGCTGCAAGGTTGTTAGTAGAGTCCCTCCTTTCTGGTAATGGCTGATGCATTTTATTACCTGTTCCTGAAGGTTTACATGGACCTACATATGGTCGTGGCAGATGCTATGGTGGTATGGCAGATATACATTAAGCACAAGGTGATACATGACAATTTTTGCATCGGTGAATCTCTCTGAAGCCTTGGCAGCCACCCACCGCATTGCAGGGGCCACATTTCCTCTCATTGCATCATTTGATATTGATTGCAGGGAACCTACTGTGGCTGGGCGCCAGATCCGTCTCACTGACAGGCCTGGGAATATCATCTGCGGAGAAATCAACTGTTAAGTACACGCTTAAGTTTCAGTTGTGCGTTTCTGAGGTATAGTCGTGCCTTTTCACGTCTTCTCCTTTGATGACCTCAGCGTAGCTCCACTGGTTCCGCTGACAAGGAGGGTTGCGGGAAGGAATAGATAGGCTTGCATCTCGAAGGTGTGCAATTGTTCTGTTCTGGCTGGCCCGGCGACCCGAGTCAGTGGAGGGGAGTTGGTGGCAGCGAGGAGCTCCAGTTGCTCCCTCAGATCTTGGCAGCTTCACTTCTACCTTTAGTAGGGAGATGTTACAGTGGGGCAAAGTGCCCTGATCAGTCTCCTCACGGATGTATGACGTATGTATGAATTTTCTGCTTTCTTTCGGTGTTTCCGGAAGCTCTTTCAGGATGTTAAAATAAATATAGAAGTTGAGGAGTTTCAACGCCCCGGACCTTTACGGTAGCAAAAATCAATTCCATTCTCCATTAGAATCTGCCAGCCATTGTAAATGATTTTCTCTGTAAAGTTATGAAACTGCCTACGTATGGATGAGCACCACGCATCAGTGTTCTGTGTGTAAAAGTGCTGGTTAAAGATGTTGCTCGTGTCTTTGTTCAGAATCTCTCGGGGCTCTCTCTCGGTTTCACTCACCTCAAATATCCAAATCTTATAATAAATCAAGAGCTTATCTCAAACATGACCCTTCACCAGCAAGCCGCAGGATTTAGAAATTTACATTTCATCCATTGTGACATCATAATAGTTTAACTCCGAGTATTCAGGCCAGGAGCCAATAACTGACACCTGATTGGTTGAGTTCCCATGCGACAGAAGCTAGACAGTGAGGAAAAATAAGGCAAAATAAGGCGGATGATGTTTTGCCTAAATCCGTTTCCTCTAGGGGCACTGTAGACAAGGATGTGCTTTCCACAAGACTTCCAAGACATGCAGTAACAATCACCCAGTTAAGTTCTCCAATGCTCTTCAAAATAAGTCCTCCAAAAATTCTTCAACCGTGAAAAACTCCTTTCCCAAACCCTTTCCCGCTCTCATTTTGGCAAAATTCTGATAGCATCCTGAAATGATTCAGATTATGGTTTTGGCAAGTGTGAAAACGGGTGAGAACAGATTTTGGGCAGATTTTACATTATGCCCAGAAGAGTTCCTCCGTCTATTTACGTTCCCCTACTATTTTACAGTTCCTAAGAAAGCCATTGTCCGCATCTGCCTTTGGCCTTCCTTTCATTTAGATCAACTGCGCCAACAATGCAACGCAGAAGTATGTTTGGTCCTTTAAATGCTTTTGCCATGCGATGAAGACATACCCTGGTATAGACATGTAATGTCAAACATCAGTAAAATAAAAGCTACATACACACTGTGCGAGTAATATACTTAGGAACATTTACTATGAAAATAGTGAGAGGTATTTTATACTAATAGAATGGACTGGTGTATGTGACAGATATCTTATGCCAAAAGAGTGGACTGGGTGGTTTATGCAATTTTATTGTGAACAAGAGTGACTCCTCGACTGCAAAATTAAGTCAAGATCAAATTATTTCAAAGAAACATGACACGTGCAAAATTTGAACGTTGCATAATATAGTTGTTAAGGACATTTATTAGCCACTAACATTACAAATTAGAAATTGGTCTTCATGAAATGTTGAATTAATTTAGAGGTGGGAGGACAAGTTTCAGATGTAACTAAAAGGGCAAAACAGTGTTAAGATTAAATGTCTCATAGGCTAAGGCATCAATTCACAATATGGGAGTCAGGTAAACTTTCAATATTGCACATAGAGCATAACCGTAAATATATTTATTAACAGCAGGCATGAGACAAAAAGAAAACAAAGAGAGGCTTGTTTAGTACCCAATAAAATACATTTTTTTCATTGACATATTGACATTCAGTCAATAACACTCAAAGAAATACAAAATTTAATTAACAAATAAAAGGAAATTGTAACAGCTTTCAAACTTTAAAAATGTAATCCCAGTAACAATCCCAATAGTAATTAGAAAACAGTGAATGTGGAAAACCAGACACACCAATTGTATAGTTAAAGGTCTTTTAGGAGTCAAAACCATTTTAGTTAATGAACTGTCAAGCTTATGTCAAACTAGCATATATTTCAAATATCAACAAAACAATTTTCAAAAAGAAATTTGAAATACTTGTATCGTTTCTGTAATACTTTGGTAAATTACACTTACGGTAATGCAATTTCATATATACTTAAATAATAAAAACATAAATATTAATATTAATACTACATGGAATCTTTCCTGGATCTCAGTTTTACAATAGACTACTCAACCCCAGTCAATGGGTAGCTCCCATCTGGGTATTTTACGGCAGACATTTTGTACCACAGCACTCAGCACACATCTGAGGTAGAGAGGGTTTTTATTTAGCCGTACAAACTGGGAGATGATCATATTTCCAGACAGAGAGCCAGTTTTGGACTGTCACCAGCGATCTCCAACTGTACGTGGGAAGTCCTGACAGACCTGTAAAAACTGCACCGAGTCCGTTAAAACTACGAACATGTGGCCCCGTCACTGCTCTGGGTCATGACTCATGAGTTTGAACATTTATTAAATACGGATTTTCCCCTACGGGCCATTCGCCACAAATTCCAACCTGGGCCGTGTCCCCAACTGCACACATTTTCTCCATTGCAATTTGAATACTCAGTGTTGCATGAGCAAAAACGTCTGGCAATTATAGGATAGTTAGGGTACACTTAAATGGATGTACAGCAAAGTATATGAGACCGCATACAGGAAACTGCTATACATACACACACATACTTGAGTTTGGTAGTAGTTAATATGTCAACCATTAGCTAAGCTTCCCATGTGTTGTAGGCCTTTTGAATATGGACCCAATCTGCCGTCGAAATACCAACAATGCCCAGCTCCACTTAGCTTCAAGAGGCTGCAGAGTGGACTGGCTGCTTGTGTTGTTTTTAATGACAATGGTAAAGTGCTTTGAGCACTTACTGTCTGGGAAGCATAACAAAGTATTTTATTATTATTGCTACTAAATATTGTTACTTTTTGAAGGCTTTATACTTGATGTGTTCTATCAGATATTTAACCATCTGGGGTCGACCATGTCACCGGTGACATGGAATCGGTGCTCGTACGTTTTGTTTAATAACTTCGCTCTCGTTTCGCGTAGGAACTTACCATAAATTGCGGTGTGAAGCCTTGTAGCTACAAGTAGAGCCCACCCCCATGTTTTAGACCAACCAGAGGTTTCTATATCGACGAGCCGATTGAAGGCATTTTTTTGCGCAGTGGAATGCAAGCTACCTTGCTACCAATGACAAAATCGCTCATCAAAACTGGCTTGACCCAGTCGAGGATTTGTATATCTATTTATCGTTTGTGAAATGAAAATGAAAATACTAAGGTTGTTCTGCAATGCTAATTTTATGCTTTTGTGGTCATTTTGCCAAAAATATAGTCTCCTAAAAAAGATCTATGATAAAATACCACACAGGACCAGTTTGTGTTGGAAAAAAAGATATGCAACACCTGATAGTGCTATATAGGCTTACGTATATGTAATAGTAACTATCCGAGGGTACCAAAAATGGGAAAAATAGGCTAAGTCCCCAGAGAGTGAAACCTGATTAATCAATTGGACAGGTTTGAAAAATAAATAGATAATGAAAAAGGCACGTTATACTACACCACACCAATAGATGGGGCTGAAGTCATTTTTCAAGATTCATCTCATTCAAGCAGACTAATGTCTCCACGTCACAGATGCGTACGTACAGGTAGGGTTTTTAAAGATGGACCTGCACACTTCTGATTCACAGCGTCACCTTAACTGAACCATTTAAATGTCATTTTCATTAAAAAAAAACATTCCCATGAAATGCAAGATATTTCCACTCTGCATATGGAGTACAAATTTATGCGATTTTACGATCAGGACTCTTAAATGTATGACTGGGACATAACGCAGTACATTTGGGTTTTGTCAAATAGACACCTCAATTCGAAACTCAAAGGTACTTTATTATTATTCATTATCGTTATTATATGACATAATGGGTTGTCAGAACTGTGGTTTCCCTTTACTGCGATTTCACGATCTTTGTTGGGGCGAACCAAAGACGCGCGTCTGCACCAGTTCCTCAACTGCGACTGACATTTTCATTTACTTTCAGGGACAGGTTTCTAATGGTGTGGTTAAGCCACAAAAACAAGACCCAAGAAACACACTGAGCTCCTCCTTCCCAAGAAGGCGTAAGATGTATGGGAGGCTGAATGTGTTGGACACAGTCACCCATTTATTTCTGGTTAGGCTGTAAGCTTTGTAGAGATGCAGCCATATTAAGTTCATCTCGCCAGCCCTCTTGGAAAAATTACCAACAAGTAAAGGCAACTCTGCTCAAGGTTTCAGATCCATTTCACTAGCACTCACATCAGTTATGTTAGAGGGCCTGCGTGGTTTTACTTCTGCTTCATGGCCGGGGGGGTGGGGGGGGCAGAAACAAAACAAAAAAAAACAAGCAAAAACACAAAATTAAGTTCAAGTTCATGGTTTCGATGAAAATAGTTCTGCTTTTAAAAAATAGTGCCACTGCTCTCCACTTTCCATCTGGACATGACTTCAATCTCAACTGAACACTGTTATTGAAACTGTGATTATGATTGATTTGCAGCTGGCCTGCAGGGATGTTACAGTTACTGAAGCGCACACAGCACAGCATGTTAAGCTTGCTTTTAGGTATTAAAGGCATTTTAAATTATTAAGGGAACGATTACGTGCTCCAGAGAACTGTTGCTCATGAAGAATAATTTAAACACAATTTCAGAGCATTTAGAACACTAACAATATAAAGAAAAAACCTCACATACCAGGTGAACTCACATACCTAACAAGAGTCATTTACAAAAACAAAAAAAAAGTGAATTTTTATTCACAAGAACAATATCTTATGAGATATGAGGCACCTCTTAATGTAGTTTTATGCTGCTATGAGCCATGTTTATGGGAGGAAATCTAAAAATCTGACAGCAATACACCGAAGATGATGAATTGAGTAGGAATATTTAATACTGAATATATGACCATGTACAATAAGTATGGTCATACATTTACCATATTTACCATGCTAAATATTTGAGACTAACATAATCCACCAACTAATGGGGGGAAAGGTAGTGGACACCCTCTGCAGTGTCTCTTGGTAGAAAAAGCTCACAAAAAAATTAAAAAAACTTGGAAAGCAAAGTATTTGTTTTCTCCTATAGTCAAAAGGCGAAATTTGAAAGTTTACATTTGCAGAAAAACTTAATCAGTTAGGCAAATGGTTATTTCCATATTTTAACAACTACAAAGTGCAACTCACTTAAATGAATTAATTAGTAATGATAAGCTGATAAAATACAAATTATTTGATTTTCCCTCCTCGTCAAATGACTGGTCACACGAAGGGTTACATTTCTATTTTCCCAAATGGGCTCCTTTCCATTATGAGAACTGAAGCTTTTTTCCTCCGGTATAAGTTGCTTTGTGCACAAACTATTGTGCACATCTGACACTTTTGACAAAATTTGACCAATTCACTTGCTACATTTAAACAACAAAAAAATCCAAAACTAACATTCAATATAGAAATGTTATGGAACATATTTTTTTGAAAATACTACCTTGTGGAGTTAATATGGAGTTAACTGTACCACATGTACCAAATAACTTGGTGTAAATAAACTGCCTACAAAAAATTGAAACATCATCAATTTTCAGTTACAGTACCTTTGTTGTTCTAGATCTTGTTTACCATTCGTGACCATTTCTGAAACATTGTCTCTACAGCCAAGCATCAGGAAACACATTTCAGAATCTGCATGTGATCAAATCTGAATTGCAAAGTGCGGCATCTCAGTGGCACCCTTCTGCTTTCGTACCCTAGAAGCAAGTTAAAGACAGCAATCGCCTTAATCTGGGAGAGCGCTCTAGAAAAATAACAATACTGAATCGGAAAACCTTTTTTCCCCACAAAACTATAGCCCTCTGTCCGTGCCTGGAACTCATTTCAATAAAGATCAAGTTACAGCTTTTTATGAAGTAGACGGCGGTGGAGTCGGACAACACCAGAGCTTTACAAATTTAAACCAATTACCACAGCCCTAAAATTGAGAACATAACGCACAAAATCCAACTTTTTTACATTACAAAACTTAGTGACGGACTGACGGTCAAGGAAAATCCGTAATATGCTCAAAACCACGTTATTGGTTATTATATATTTATGGCTATTAAGGTATGTATCGATCACCAATAAAGCGTGAGGACTAAATTCCATTGCAATCTGGTTAAATTTCAGTCTATCTATATCTCTTTATGCCTGTATGCTGAATGCTGAAAAAAAAGGGTGGAGTCGAAATGGGTCCATGGTGACGTAGACGTGAAACCTCAACCAATAAATACTTTGATCTCATTACATAACTCCTCCCATAGTTTGATGCGTATAAAACCATCCTGTCCCACTAAGAAATCCTGCCTGAAGTCTGATTCAAACGCTCGTTTTGTTTGCCCTTGAGAATAGTTGTCTGCGTTATCAGCATTTGGATTTGGAATAGTTAGTTAGCTAAAGTGTTTATTTTTCCCCGCTCTCCTTATCACCAATTTTATCCCTCTCCCAATCTCCTTTCACCTTTTTATCCACCCCTCCGTGGTGCTAGCTAGTGACATTAGCGTGCTCCTTGCAAAGCTCAGCATGGAAACAAACTAATCGTTTTTACTTGGTGCACTGCTCATTCGTCAGATAATAATCAAAAATAATAGATAGTTAAGATTTTTCCAAATAAACCATGCCTTGGAAATTATTATATTATTCAGTGGCTGGTTACAGTAACAATTAAATAGATGAGAACATCATCCACTGAAGTACTTTGTTACCATGCACATAATTTTCGTTCGATTAGCAACCGAAATTAATGAATGGGCCTTAAAATTAATTTTAAAAACTCGATAAAACCAAATGATTTATGTGGAAACGTCGCCTTGCAATTTAGTTTGCTTTAAATAGACTAACATTAGATCAAACGGCTTAGCGTTTAAGTTGACTTAACTTTGATTGCGAGCTTGCGTGTGATATTTATCTCTTGATAGCAGCCGCACTGTATTTTACTTTGAATTGATTGCATTCCTCGCCGGGTTCAAACCTATGGTTCAAATCACAGAACTGTATAAGAACAGTTCTGTGGTTCAAACATGTAGGGCTGGATGACGTCGATGGCACTCGGGTTGAGGCCGTGGATTTAGACCACACCCCTACAATCCTTTCAAGAGTTTATTAGCTGATTTTGAGATATATATTAATATATCTATTCACATTTTCTTGAAAAGGTATTTGGTGGGTGTGTAGTGGACACAACCCTCTGTGATATGTTGTGGTTATTTACATTTTTTAGAATCCCTTGCCCATCACTTTAAAAAGACTGCCAACTCAAATTGGTGATTCAGCTTTTCAATGGTTAATTGTTGTCCTGGAGCGGAATAAACATAACCCAAATATCATTACTAAGTGATGTGCCTAAATTAAGATATGCTTTCCTTGGTTTTGAGCGGGCGGGATTAAAACGGACTTCAGGAGTCCCATCAGCCAATGATTAACTGTCTGGAAATTATTTATGCCCTCCCCTTCACCAGAGCGTTGCAGCGAGGGATGCTATAGCAGGCAACAACAGTAAACAACTTTCTTGTTCGATGTGAGCTTTCTTCTGGTTTGTCTTTCAGAAATGTCATGGCAAAAAAACAAACCAAAAAAAAAATAAACTGTTCGCTCGAAGTGCCCACGTTCGTAACATTACTATTTGAAAGAAGTGGGTCTCTGAGCTTAACATTAGTATTATTATGTGAACAGATATTTAGCCATCGTTTGTTTTGCTAAACTGTGTTTGCATTTCCAAGTCTGCACATAACTTGCCTGGAGGCTTTTGGGTGTGGCCTGAATATTAACTATCTTTCATGCCCACCCAATCCTGATAACTGCATAGTCGGTAGAAAGTGACACTGTTCAATCTTCAAATTTGTTCAGCTGTAGACGTTTTTTTTAAAGACTGAAATCTTGGTGGATGATTATTTTAATAACGAGGAGTAATGTCAAATAAAGAAAACCACTTTGGTTGGCAGTCCCTTTAAAAAAGTATTTGTACATGATCAGGGGAATCTTAAGCAAAAACACTGATGTTATACAATCAGTTTTAATACAATTTTACCCATGTTTCCCCCTCAACAGCTGAGTTGCAAGCTTCTTTATACTCCCGTTAGCAGAACCAATCACGGATCAGAACAATGTCATCACTTTCCCCGGTATCACCAGCTGTTCAGATGCAACCACAGCTCAACAGTAAAACATTAAGTTAATGTGACCCAGAAATTGAGTATCATCTCACCACGATACCCAGGACACACAAACACAGGACAGGAAACCCATATTCCCAGCATCTGCAACGATTGAGCTGGAACTTCTTAATACCTCAAAAGGTTTCTCTAATTGCTTCTACATACTACAAGACCTTTCTGGTTAATTGTGGCCATTTCATCATTTTGAATGTTAAACTATGTGGGACCAAGCAGAGAAGGATGCTAGGAGTTAAGCAGTAACATGCGGTGCACACTAATAATCAATTTCCCCTATAAAATTGTTAATTATAATCGTTATTAAATGGCAAACATCACATCACAGCCAGTGCTGTCATCCATTAGGAGTGTAATGGTATACAGCAGCTATGACAGCATACCGTGGTAGTAAAATATTAAATAGTTATAGTAGTAATATCATAATGTTTACGGAATATCATGATAGTTGACGATGCCAGAAAGTTATTCCATAAGTCAAAAATATCCCAATCATTGCCCTTACTAAATAAATGAATACTAGCGCTGCCACAGTATTTAAAGTCACCCTGCTCTCTGATTGAGAGACGGCGAAGTTGCACACATGATGCAACTTGTTGGTCGTGCGTTGCAAGAGGATGTATGTGGGACTAGCGAGCAACACCATGCTGAAAATCCATTTGTATTCGGTTTTTTGTTCTTTATAAATGTATTCTAATGTGGTGGAAATCAAATTTAACACAAACCTTTGAATTGTCCGTGGTGGCATTGACGCGCCCTAATGTTACCTCAATTTATCACCGATAACGACTTTGCTATTTATTCGTCAGTGACGCCCCTCCCCCTCTGAGCACAAGCGAAGTGAGCAAGTGACAACACTGACAGAGATGGACGTAGCCTACCTTAACGCTTATATTAGCCATCTCAAAGTGCCTTTTATTGTTTTGCGGCCGCTGTATTAATCATTCAAATAAAGCAATCAATCAAACATGGATATTTAGGCTTTTTTGTTAAAAATTATTTGTATTATTTATTTTATAAAAAAATTTTTTTTTTTTAAAGAAAGCGCCACAAGAAAAGGTTGACCCACCAGCTCGATGAAGACGAGAAGATGTCTAAAGGCCCTGGGCAACGATCACTTCAAATGCAGCTAACAGATGCAGGTTAAATTTAGTTCACCATCGACTTTGTGAAACATCGCACCAAATAAGTACCTACACGCCTATGTAAATATAAAAGTCGGTTTGATCTTGATGTTCTAGTCCATCTAAAAGTTTTCCCCATCAAAAAAAAATTCCCCCCAAATGTTGACAAATCCTAGCAACAGCCCTGGACAACAGGATGAAAATTTTGTCAAATCATACAATAAACTGGTTGAGTTATGCACTTATATCAAAAACAGCGGTATCGGGTTGTACGGTTATCGTACCTTGTACGATATCGTTGCATCCCTAGTCTACATTACCACTGCTTTGCACAGCCAATGTGGAATCCTGGTGGAAAAATTGCAACACTCGCAAACATCATAGGCAAGCTGTTGGTCACATACATATATCAACCACACATTAAGAAATGGTGGAGATACCATCTACATATACTAATGTACAGCCAGCTACGACCTCAGGCATTTCAACCAGCCAACACCTTATTCCAGACCTCTCCTTTGTCTTTCACGCGTCTCTTCCTTCCATTATACAAGGACATACACCTTCCTTTTTTTTTTTTTTTTAACGGAGTACACTTAAAAACTAAATTCCACACCCACAATAGATGGTGGTGAGTCCACAAGTGAACAAGGGTGAATTTGTAAAGCAGACTCTTTGCCTGCAATGAATGACTTAAAAATGCCTTTTTTTTAAAAATAAAATAATAATAAAGGTGATGGTTACATAGTCCATGCTCACCTGAAAATCCTCAAAACCCATCATGACAATTTCAGGCCATCATTCACAGCGTCACATATGACGCTTCGATGCGACCTGCGGCTCGACCTTCGACCTGCGTCCTCATCCCGCGCCGCTCCTCTCCGGTTCTAGTTGGCATGGGGCTTGTCGGCACCCGCGACCGGGGCCTTGCAGGGTGCCGGCCTGTCGCCGAAGTTCCAGTCGACGGGGTTGAGCAGCTGCATGGTCTTCTTGTGGGTCCAGATGGGGTTGATGAGAACGGTGAGGAGTGCGAGGCCAGAGAAGAAGAGCAGACGCTGCGGGAGCGCCACGTGCAGGTTTATGCCCTCCCAGTGGCACCAGCTCACCCACCACAAGTAGTAGGTCACCACCATGCGGCAGTGAAACATGTGGATCATCACCCACTGGTTGCCCTTCCAGAAGAGTGAGCGTGCCCAGCCGGCCTGCAGGGGCAGACAGAGGACACAGACATGGGAGAACCACATCTTTGGCAGGTAGCAGAGAAGAAAATTGCAGAAGCTGTTTTCCACCATTTTAGTCATACAAAAGCCTTAGGGCCTGATTTAATAAGACATTTAGCATGCGCAAAACCGTTTGGCATGCGCAAAACCAATGATTGGTCATGGTATTTGTTTTGCACCAATCATTGGTTGTGTTATTTGTTTTGTGTGTGCAAAAAGTTTTTGCACATGCTAAAGGTCTTAGTAAATCAAGCCCTTAATTTGGTATTTTAGTTTAAACAGGGAGAATGCAGCAGGAGCTTACCACTGGGGTTTTAAAATACAAACTAGGGCTGTGTCTGAATCAGAACCCTATCTACTGCGCCCTGTCTCCTGCATACAGTGCACTGGCAGAAACATGCCGTTTAAAGTGCACTGTGTAGCACGCGACATGCAGTCCGCAAAAAATATCCACCATACTATTTTTCAACCGTACTGTGGAAGTTTCGTAAGCAGGTTGTGAGACGTCCCACCAGTGTTGCCATGTCCGTGGTTTTACAGCTAAATTGGGCTAATTACAAAGTGCAGTCATGGGTAAAAATGAAGTCACAAAGCACACATTTATTTAAAAAATATGATGATCTAGATTTTTGTTTCGGGTAAAAATATATTTTGGGCTAGTTTTGAGTCGCCATTTGGCTGGAAAGTCTTGCAAGATCTGGCAACCCTGCGTCCCAACCTTGCGCGGTCATGTGTTGTTTTTGTTGTATTTGAAGAAAAACATCAGCGAAGCTGTGCTTAATTTAAAAAAAAAACGAAGCTTCACATCATATTTATATGACCAAAATGTTTGTGTCCTTCTTCAAGTGTGCTCCCGAATGTACTCAGCGTAATCCCGGAAGTATACTGGAATTTAAAGTATACTATATTTACAAAAAAATTCACTTTTCCGCCCTGTCTACTCAACAAGCCTACCTAATAGTATGGAAGGGTGCTGATTCGGACACAGCCCAGGATAGCGGTTAAGATTTGGCTTGATAAGTTACAAGTTTAATATCTAAATTGAATGAGGGGGGCTTAATTAGAATAAGTGGTCATGTGCTCCTTGACCTAACGATTTAAGAGTAGAAACTATTGGGGCTCTTTTGGAACAAGGAGCTGACTCTAATCCCTAATTCAAACCCTGCCTCTTAAATGTGAACTTTGACCTTCAGTGAGTAGTTTGTGTGAGAAATGAGTGCTTCATTCCAAGTTCTTTCCTTATAAGCATCACTCTTTATCCAGATAAATCATTCTTTGATTCAGTTATCCGAATTGAAAATAAACTCCTTGCAGAATGAAACCCAGACACGCAACATTTCTTGTTTGTAAATCTGGCAGTACCAAAAGCACAGTGCAATGAACCTAAAATAGCTGAAGAGGAAATGAAACACAGAATGTGAGATTTCTGTCACCTTTCACGCTCAATTTCTTTCTAAACAAAGTTCAGAAAGGTTGAGAAAAAGGAAGTGCATCTCTCTGTGAAAGCGAGCACGTCTCACGTCGTAGTTGCTGCATGGTGAAGACAAAGTAGCCTTGATTCATATCATCATTTACATGACCTTTAACGTGACAGTGTTCAGTGTTAATGTTAAACCCATGAAAGAAAGGGACCTGTAAACGTTACAGCAGTTTCCTGATCCTCAAAGCCCAAGTAAAGGCAACTGATCAAAAACTCTTACAGTTCAGTTTTCAGAAATAGAAAAATAAACATATTTGTAAACATTCTCAACAGCAGCTAAAGTGATCCGATTTAGTAAAGTATTAAGTTGAATCAATAAAGCGGAAGATTTAAAATGACATCAAGACTGTCTTAAAGAAGCCCTTGGTAGGTTATAGGCAAAAAAAACAAACCTAACAATTTCAACAAAAAATTCCCAAAATGGTGCTAAAGTTAAAGATATGCATAGTGCAAAAAAAACAAGAGAGCGTCTTCTAAGGTGACTGAACTTGGAAAGAGCTCTGTTCTGGGGCATGTGGGTTGAACAGAGTTTTATATAAGAAAGGAATCCCCAATCCTGGCCCAGGTGAGCCACAGGGACATCTAGTTTTTGCTTTCACCTTTAAACCAGCAACTCATTTTGACTCAAAACCCAGGTTAACGGTTACTGCTTTGACTCCTCAATTAAAATCTTCCACTGTGGCTCTGCAGGTCCAGGTTTGGGGGACCTCAGACCTGTTGACAGCCTCAAGCATACCTTTAGAAGCATCCACGATATACAGGTGAAGGGGGTGCTCATCTCTAGGAGCAGGACCACCATGGGCAGGAAGTGGCCCAAGGAGTCCCACACCACCGCCCCGGCGAACCCTGCCAGGGCGAAGAAGTGGTGGATGGCCAGGGGCAGGTCGAAGGTGCGGAAGGCCACGCTGGAAGCGTGCAGCGCAATGTTCTCAAAAAGGAAGAAACCGGTGGCCGTCAGGATGGTGAACCAGGACCAGGCCTCTTGTCCAGCCACCTTGTCTGCCGACAGGGCGGTGTCCTTAGTCAGTGCCCAAAGACCGGCCGCCGAGCTCTGTACCCCGAACACGGCCCGCGTTGCCGCCAGGTCCCAGAACACCTTCTCCTTGGCCTGCAGGGAGCGATACGTGCGGAAACAGCGGGACGAGAGGACGTGGCAGAGGAGGAAGACACTGCTGTAGAAGACGAAGCCCAGGCCTATCAGCTGGAGGCACGCAGCCCGCGAATAGTTCATGGCAGAGGTTTGGGGTGGGGGGAGGCTGTCCTGGCCAGAGGCCATTGCTGCGTTGTTGCCGTCACGTTAGTCTGGGTCTCAACTGGAGATCTCGCAACGTGCTACCATGCATTCCCATGGATCACCAGTCACTGGCCTGTATGGACCAAGACAAAATACTGTAACCAGCTATACAATTCTATGACAACTGCATAAGTGGATGTTGCTAGCCCTGCGTTCTGCAGCTACACTTCCTAAATTATTGCTAGAGTAACATTCAAAATAACAAACTATGACTTTAAATATTAAGCTAGAGGGATGAAAGAGACTTTTAGTATGGCATATTATACATGTGTATGAGGTTGTACATGCACATGTTTGTTTCCATGTATGCGTATGTGCATGCAAATGCATGCTTCGGTGTGCAAATGTAAGCTTCTGCACAGAAGAATGGTTCAGGATTCCGACAAATGTGCTTTATCAGACTGCCATTGTCCTTGCCAGGGGAGGCTGCACCAAGAACTTAATAGTGGTGCCAATAAATGTGAAAAAATAATTGTGAAGAGGTTGACAGCTAATCATAGAAAAACGACAAACAAAATACTAACTGTGTGTCTGATACAAACTATATCGTAACTACGTTAGCTAATGGGCAGCTAGCCAACTTCGTTATAGGCTACTGCTACTCAGCAAGCCAGAAAGTACTTGCAATAACGTTAGAAACACATGCTCCTAACTGGCAAAGTCAATAGTTAGCTAAGTGTTAGCTCGACAGTGAGACGTAAACATAATGTCGACCTACCTAGGATATTGCTATACAGCCTAAAGTTTATAAGATAACGAAGTTGCCTAGCCGGCTTTCTAAACAAATTGGAAAGTCGAGCAGTTCTGGGCATGGCTTAGTTAGATATTGCACATTGTTTAGATGCCTCACATCACAGCAAAGTGTTAGGCAAACCACATTTTACGATACTGATAATCCGAACATTTAATACAGCGCACATCCTCATAACAATTGACGTTAGCTAGCTAACAGGAAAACATATTACTCACTCCTATTATCTGTAAATTCTGTAACACCAAAAAAATTTCTACGATCAAAGCAAAGATGTTCTAGTGTGTAAAGAAAATAATACACACCCTACTCGACAATTCTCACCGTCACTGAATCACGTGCTCCATCTGAACTCTAAACGCTTAAAAACATGAAAAGGAACTTCTTAGACAACAGATACAGCCATATAGATAGAAATCTATATTTTCAGAGACGTCGCTACCACAGAACTATGTTCGTATGTAGTTCTGTGGTCGCTACGTTCAATTACTTGGTATCGTGACTTTAATTTGGTCATATGACATAGAACATGCCCCTCCGCTGACGTTAGTTAAAATCAAACAGGAAGTACCGCCCAATACAGAATAAAATATGCCAAAATAAAAGTAAACCCTTATAAAATAGATATTAAATAATAATAATACGCACACGTGCGTGCACGCACGCGCATATATATATATATATATACATTTAAAAATAGGCTGCTGGCACCACTAGAAGCCCTTTCTGAATTAATGGGTTGAGGTGCTGGTTCCGGAGTATATTCATATGAAAATGCAAAAATGGTCCGCAACTCCCCAAAAAAAAGATCTACCACTCAAGAAATGTAGTCACAAATTTATTGTGTCCAGAGTAATATACACAATGCTGACACATTTCAACAGTGTCTTCCTCAGAGCATTGTGATCTAATGGGCTGAAGGTAGGTTTCTAAGATTTGCAAAGGCAAGATTGATTGCAGATGTTCTGGTTCTGCCCAGGTGATTCAATTAGATTTGTGGCATGTGACAAAATTATTTAAATTAGTCAATCACAGTTAATCACATACAATAATTAAGAAATAAACTTTGATAATAAAAGGAAAGTCTAAGACATGGTGATTTAAAGATCTCAGTTACATAAAAGGAAGAAGAAAATAATATGTGTATATGAATATATAGTATAGAGGCAAATCTTAACTGAATATGCATTGCTAAAATTAAATACATTATGATAAAGTACATGGCTCAGGAATACATATTGGATAATGCATGCATCACATTATTTTATGACAATTAAGTGTTAATAGTGGACTCCGTCTTAGCCCATTTTCATATTTGCATGTTCACATGTGTATACAAATAGTTTGAAATTGAACATTGAATTGCCTGTTTAATTAATAGATGTAGTTTTCTCTAAATTAAAGGCCCCAAATTTAGCTCCTCGTTGAGCCCAGACGGTTTCAATGTTTGCAATTTTATAATCCAATGGCCCTCTCTCTGCAGTAGTTTTGTTAACAAGATTACCACCTCTAATTGATATCACCACCCTTTCCAAACATACAAAACATAGTGAGTAAGTAAAGGTACCATGTCCTGCTTTTTGGTAATGTTTAGCAATGGAATAGTCCAAGTTACCATTTCTAATAGCCGCTTTGTGGTCAGTCACACGTGTTTTGAGGGCCTTTTTTGTTTGACCAATATAGGTCAATCCACAGTGGCATATCAGCATGTTGATAACCCCTTAGTATTGCAGTTGATGAACCCTTTGACCTTGCTCTTCTCACCAGTATGGGGGTGAGAATTTATTGCAATTCATTGAATTTATGCAGTGTGTACAGTGTCCACATCTATAATTTCCTTCTGGGGGTTTCGAGAGCCAAATGTGTTTTTCTGGAGCTGGGCTAAAAGAATGGACTAAAATGTCTTCGATATTTCTAGCTTGTTTAAAACTGAACGTAAGGGTGTTGTCATCAATAGCTCATTTTAGAAAGTGGTCACTTTGCAGTAGGTGCCAATGTTTTAAAAACTATTTTTTGATATCATTTGACAAGTAGTTAAATTCAGTGGGAAAATAGACTAGCTTTTGGTTGTCATTTGATAATGTCATATAATTTCATCAAGAGTGTTTGTCTTTCCACAAAGTCTACGCTTGTCATAGTTTTTTGTTATATATATATATAAACAAAAAAACTATGTTTGTTATGAAGTTTGACTTGGCCAAAAACTGCAAAAGACAGGAAATTCAAATGAGCACCACCAAGCCAAACTTCAGCTCTCTACACTATCAGAGATTTCCAGTAGGCTACATTGTTTTTTATATCTGGCTGCGGTACAGTTCTGTAGCTATGTTGGTCTACTGTATTTCAATCAACATGTACTCAACACTGGGCAGATTGGTAACCTTCTTAGTGAGTGGCACCTTATTTAACAAACATGTCCTGTTATCTCCACAGAATCCTGGGCCCAGTTAGGTCAGGAACCCAAGTTGCCTGGTTATCAGCTCTGGTTGCTGGGAATAAACAAAGTTGTGTCTTGTGACATGATGGATACTATTCTTAGTGTATCAGATGATTCTACACAGTCCTCCTTGTTTGTGCACTGGGAGAAAGACGTTTTGAGATCCTTCACTGAATGCTTATTGAGCTGACGTGTTGTTTCTCCCAGTGCTGTTATCTTTTTTATTTATTATTTAATTTCCTTATTTCATAAAATGTCCCTTTTTCTTCAGTCAGTCTGGACTTTAATTTATTTAGAGAATTGCACAATCTTTCCTTCAACATGCTATCCAATACTGGCGCTTTTTCAGAGATGCTCAGTTATATTGAGTACACATTTTGGTTTAGAATAGAGACTGTCTCTGTTCATTAATGACACCGGAGTATTTTTCCGAAAATTTCCCAGTTGTCAATAAAGATCACATCCTTGCTAAAAGCGGGGGATATGCGCAGAATTATTAACCCTAGATGCGGAAAAGGCCTTTGATCTGGTCGAGTGGCCATACCTCATTCAAGTGCTGTTCCCATTTGGCCTAAATTCCTATTTCCCCAAATGGATTAACACGATAGTCTCATAGCAGAGGTGGTAAGCCATAATGACATCCAAACCCTTCTCACAAGGGGCACGAGACAGGGGTGTCCTCCGTCGCCACCGCTGTTTGTGATGACATTGGAACCCCTAGCCGTCGCGATTCGATCTAATACAGCTATTTCTGACATTAATATAGATGGTTTTGAGAACAAACTGGCTTTACATGTGGATGACTTTGTAATGTTTTTGACAAATTTGGACATTTTGTAAATATTTGCTAGCTCTGACGAACTCAGAGGATATTTGCAGTGCTACAAATATGCTTCAGATGTTTGGACAAGTCAAGTGGAACATCACAATACAGCCGTCAGAAGGTCGGAGCATTCTCTGTGGTGTGTTATATGTTGCATGGCATTGCCAAAAGTTATGGATGTCTCACGTACATAAATGAGGCCACATTACAGGACTTTAGAAGGCATGATGCTGAACTGCCAATGCCCAGATACACCAGCAGTAGCATAGGAAAGAAGGATCAGCTGGCAGGAAAGCCGTTTCATCTATAGCCTGGTACAAACGGAATGGTATATTTGATTGAAAAAAAGTCCAAAACTTTGCCCAGTGAATATTGAATTTATTTTGAAAATTTAAATCATATTAATGCATTTTTACAACTTTTTCAAAAACGGTCCTGGGGATTCACTGTCGATACAAAAAATACATTTAAAAAAACAAAGATTAATTAAAATTTCCCAAAGTTTTTAAACACAATTTTAACCATATCCTCACTGGCCCCCTAGTGGTAGTCGGATATGTCCAAATTACAGTAGCCATATTTCTCTGAAGTTATAAACTACAGCTGTAAGAAAATTCAGAGACAGAGTTGTTCAGAAGGGTCATGGCTTGCAAAAATACATACCTCTCAAGTTGCAGTGCAGAGTAATAAAACAGCAGGGTGCTAATAGACCAAATCATGTACAGTACCCGGTGTACTTGCGGTTTAGTAGAGACCAAGTCTTTTTTCTTCAAAATCTGAAGTATAAAAATGTTTAATGAAAAAAATATCCTACCTGATATTAAGCTACAGCGGTTTTCTGGTTAACCCTGAAGAGTTTATCTTATTACATTTCGCCAAAGTCCAGTAGGCTACAGTCAACATTTCCGCATCGACTAACTATTGCACTTGCGGCTGTAATATGTTGCTGTTGTTATGTAAAAACACACGTTCTTCACCTTGCCCCTCACGTTAATCTGCTGATGATCTGCTCTAGCAACAACCAAAAGTGGATTTGTACTTTAGTGACTCCTCCTGCCATAATTTGTTGCCGACATTCTGCCTTTGTTGAGGCCGAAGGTTGGCACAAACTTTTCACACACACCGTGTAATTGTCACTGTGGTCTCAAAGTAATCTGGCGAGAGTGCCTGCTACACGCTCGCACATTCTTTAGGTGTCTCAGGTGTATCTGGAAGATATTTAGTTTCCCCAATTGCAGTCAACCCTTGTTTTCACTCACCCTCATCTTGCAGTAGCAAGTAAGAATAAATTCCTTCCTTTCTTCGCTGACATTTAACCCTTGCAATTTGCAACACTATATTGAAGCGGCTTTTTCTTTCCAGTAGGACCTAAGCATAAAGAAAATGAAACTGAACACCATACAACTAGATTATCTTTCTATAGTGGATAGCTTGCTAGCAAGTGACGTTAGCCTAACTCGAACAATGGCTTCTAGGCCAAGTAGAAACAGCCCCTCTGTTTATATTCAGTAGGAGTGGCCAACTGTAACTGGCGTTGTCTGGCGCTTGCCTATCGACTGTAAGCACTCGCCCTGTTGTAGTCCATAGTAAAGCAGGAAACTGGAGCATGTGCAGTAGTTTGGGGCTATATCTCTGCTCTCACTACATGTAAACAGTTGGCTGAGAGCTCACTTTTTAATCAGGAGGTCAGCAAATAAAAGAAAAACCCAGGGTGGAATTTGCCTTTAATTACAATCCAAGGCTGTGTCTCAAATGGCATACTTCCATGCTATGAGCACGCATAGCGAGTACGCATCTATGTTGGATTGTGAGTCCAAACCGAAGTATGGTAGCATGAAGCACAAATAAAGTACCTGTATGTGTAATCCCTTTGTTCAAAATTTGAAGTATGCAATGCTTAATTGCACTGACTGGAAAAAATCCCCATAGTAACTACAGAATATATGGGATCTAATCGAATGGCTTGATTTCAAAGACATAAAATCGGTGTTTTTGGATATAAACATGTTAAATTTGGAATGTGGAATAATGAATGTCATACACAATATTTATTTAATAATCAAATTATTTTGGGGAAATTTTTTATACATAATCGTCGAGTTATTAAGACCCCTCCCTTGTTAACTGTAGGCCTATTTTTTAAAAAATTGGAACAATTTAGGAATTCTTTAAAAATTATGAAAAGTATAGGGCCGCTGCGGTAGTACAACGGTAAGAGCGCTGACTTTCAGTCAGCGCAGTTGTACTCCGAGGATCGGGGTTCGCGCCCCGGACCTGCCATTTTCCGAGCATGGCCGGCGCCCTGTGGAAGCAGCAATTGGCGGCTGCTTCCGGGTGGGGGGAGGGGCTCGGAGAGAATCGCTGCGCATATAGCAGCCACGGACGGGTTGGAATCACGGTCAGGCTTGGAAGGAGTCGCGCGAGCGCGGCGCCCTTCGCTCTACCGCCGGCTGACGGAGGTTGTGCAGTAGTGATTCTCTAGCGGTTGCTACACGGTGGGAATTGAATTAGAATAGGGGTTCAATTGGCTACTAAATTGGGAGAAAATGGGAAAAATCAGAAACAAAATTTAAAAAAAAAAATAATAATAATTATGAAAAGTAGAAATGGTTGGATTTTGTATTGCATGGATATGCACAATTTAACAGGAATTTGACCCCCTCCTGGACCTTTAAAATGTTTTATTTATTTTTATAGGTAATTATTTTATTTATTTTATACATATTTTTTCCTCCTCTTTTCATGGATATACTTTTACCTAAAATGGGGAGACTATGTATAAAATGGGCTGTAATTCCAGCCTGGATCACCCAATATGGATGTAAATACCCTGAAATGAAAGCTCACAATCTACCCTTTAATATCATATCCATTGGTTAATTTCAAATCCAATGTGGTGGAGTACACAACCTAAAATACAAAGATTGCGTCACTGTCCAAATGCTTACGGACTGCACTGTAGTTTCAATTTTAACATGCTCATTTCCATGGCAGCGACAATAACAAAGACGCAGTGCACCTTGCAAGTGAATCCATGTGTGATCTGAACATTGGTATTGAATGAGATAATGAGACAGGGAGTTGGCTGAGAGCTCATTAATTAGGAGGACTCTTCTACAAATAAATAAAAAAACCCAGGGTGGAATTTCCCTTTAATTAGAATCCTATAGTCTATAGATTCCAATGCAGCTCCCAAGCATTCCATCAAAATTCTGAAGCCTCATGTTACAATTCTTCTCACGAAGAGGGTTATTTTTGCTGATATACCTATTATACATCATTTTAAAACAACTTTTGTGTTCTTTCAACTTACACTACTATGGGTAGCTCCAGACAAAACTGTAGATAGTTATAAAGCTTTTAATACAGCCATTGCGAAATTGCCTTATTGCATCATAAGAGGTGAAAGATCAAGTTGTATGGGTACCGATCATAATACTATTGGATAGATGAGATTGTAAGCTTTCCATACTTATATGACATCATCATATTCTGCATTGGTTAACTGTTTCTTTATGAATTTTAATTGAAAAGTTATGAAAAAACATAAAAAACAAATAATGATGGAGGGATGAAAAAACGAGTGATAGCACATGAAAAGCTACCATTGCCGCAATGCTATCATACATTTTCCTATACTAGGGGCATATACCATCCAAAAAAATCACTACGAGGCATCGTCCCTCCAAGTGAGCATGATGGCCATAATTTGAGGGTCTGGCTCATGGACTAATATGACAGAGGGATGTTACAAGTTCCCAACTTTCGGTGGTATTCCTGGGCTGCCCAGTTAAGGGCAGCAATGTTTCGGTTCTCGGACAGTCTCCCATTGGTAAGAATTGAAGCAAGTGCCACTAACACAACTACCCATGAATCTGTACTTGCATTCGGACAGTGAAAAAAAAAACAGAGAAGGGCCACACCAAACCTCTTTGTTAAACATACCATTGAGGTATAAGATTCAAGAACATATAGGGTGGAACTCCAAACTGTCATGTTTGGCTCCTATTTGGAGCAAGAATAACTTTGACCTAGAACTTTGAAATGACTGTTTTTAAGTTATGGCCTAATATGGTATACACAAAATGATGGCTCTATACAATAATGACCTATTGATAAAAACCTCAGACATACGCTTGACATCCCACAAACAAATTTCTTTAAATAACCTGCAGCTCTGAAGTTTTATCAGTAGTGCCAAACACCACTCTCTCCAGTGACCGCCTCTATCCGCCATAGAGAAGGTTGTACTGTACAACCTTTATGGTAGGGAACAGGTTTCTCTAACTATAGAATAATGGTCGCTAAGTCAAAGAAGTCTTCAAGAAATGAACGTTTAGCTTGGAGTGAAGACCTCTGGATGCAAATCTCTGAGATGGATTGGCAGGCTGTCTGCCCCAGGTGCAGACAATAAACACAAGTTTTAAGCTACTTCTGTATAAGTGGTTAATGAGGATGTTTGTTACTCAAACCTTATGCTACATAAATGTTATGCAAATATTCTGGACCAGTGCACTAAGGGCCTGATTTACTAAGACCATTCGCATGTGTAAAACCTTTTTAGAACATGCAAAACCAATACCATGTCTAGTGATTGGTCATGGCATTTATTTTGCATTGGTGTATGTTGAAGAGAAGGGTGTTTTCAGAAGTATATTTTCACACTAGTATAATCATAGTAATAAAGATATATATTAATTGTACAATCATACCAAGTGAAACTTTATATTAAATACTCAAAATCCTCAAGAGACAGAAAAATAGCAGTCTGCAGCCTCGCTTATCTGGAAGGTCTCTCTATCTCTCAGTCAGCCAGGGTGAACCAGAGACAAAATATATTGCTTACGTCTGTGTGTGTAAGGGGGTGTGTGCGTGCATCTTTCTGTCTCTCTCTCTTTCTCCCTACTGTCTATCTTCTCTCTATGAAACTGTAGGCTTGTGGCCTCTGACCCACAAACCAGGCGCAAGGCCCATCTTATCGCTAGAGAGCCAGAGGAGACACTCTGGGAGACCAAATAGTATTGAAAACGGTTTGCGTGACGTTAAAGGCTAGGGGTCACTGTGTGCTCATCCAAAATGCATGATCTAACCAATCATTGACTTTGTATATTCCACTCTATGCCTATGAATTAACTGTGCACCAATCAGAGGTAGGATAATTTATGTATTAGCTTTTTGATTGTATATGGCGGAGACTGCCTCCATCTCTTCAGTTCATGCTTGACCACCTTGTGTGTGCAAGTACTGGACTCTTTCTGCAGAGAAATAAATCCTTTTCTTCTTGGATCTACCTGGTCGTGCTTGGTCATTATAAGGAGAGAAATTCCTCTGCTCAACAATGTTATTACTTATTAGCTTTGTGTTTTAAAAGTTTATTTGTTTAAAAAAGTTTTGCACATGTTAAAGGTTTTAATAAATGAGGCCCTAAATGTGCTACAACAGTGGACATTTTGTTTCACCGTCTATGGATGCCCTGTTCTTCAGGGATTCTGGAAAGACGCGATATATTGGCCATACCAGGCAGTGAGATGGGAGTTACTACTAAACCCCAGACTTTGTGTTTTTTGTCTGTTCCCTGAAACGTGTGATCTATCTAATGCCCAAAAAAAGATGGCTACTTTCAGGGTACTCCAGGCAAAACTCCTAATTGCCTTACTTTGGAAACATACTGGCCAGCCCAGTGCTAAACAATGTAATACAGAATTATCCACATGTCTAAGGAAAAACTTACATACATTATATAGTTAGGAAGACTGTCTCCCTTTTATGAGATCTGGGATCCCTTTCTGGACTTTCATAAAAACCAATCAATTGGTAGATGACCCAATCAAACTTATAACGTGATTACTACAGATACTATGTGGAATCCTTGTACCTTTCTAAAAGGCAGTTGTAAGTGTATTACCATCCTTGGAACGTTGCTCTGCTGTGCCCTTTTTATTAATTATTTGAAATTGATTTTTTCCCCTGTTAGTATTTTACATATTATGTGGTTGTTGCTATATGCTTCTTGTCTTTAAAATGAAAAATAAGAATCTTTTTTTATTTAAAAAAACTGATAGTTGGGCGAAGGGCTGGCAGGGTTACACTTAGAATTTCTCTTTCACTTTAAAGTTTCAGAAAATTTACATTTCTCCACTCCTACCAGAATGTGATTTGGCGAGACCACAGGGGACCAATAAAAGCCCCGCTTTTATAAATTCCAGAGGTGTTTTTTAGCATGACCGCATCTCCACATTAGCCAATTCTCTTTATGGGTCCTTCGCTACGGGAGATCAGGTCGGGTCTCTCTGCGTGGACGAGAAGAAAGAGAAGTGCTGTTCATTTCCCCAGGCAGCTGCTGACCTTAATGAGCTCATTAAGATCCAGGGAATTGTACCATCAACCATCTATCCATGCTTAACTCCACCTTTGAATGAACCATATCCTCTGCCTGTTTATCTCACGCTTGCAAAAAAACAAAACATAATTTTACTACACTGGAAAGATAACGACATATATCAAAATCACTGTGTTAATCTTCTGGCAGAATGTATCTGGTGGGAAAGAATAACTTCACATCTTCACATTTTTGACATTCCTTATGTCATAATGACATAATAATCAGTTCCAGTCCGCTGCTTATTTCTCTCACGTACCTTTGTCCGTAAAATACCGGATTCACAGTCAAAATGAGAAGTACCATCAGAACCCGTTAATAATGGACAACCCGTTCCCTTTTATTGAACACCGCTGTCTACAATTCCCTATATGTATTATTTTTATATCAATCTTTCATACACACACACCTTTTTTTCTTCTTCTTCCCCCCTGTCTATTGCCTTTAATCTTTTTTAAATTTATTGTAGTAAAGTCATTTTTAATCTTAATCGTCTCATCTTCACGCATTTTAGCAGGTTGCTCTCTTTTCATGAGAACATTTTTAGTAGTGATATATTTACTTGAAACATAGAGATTGACAAGGAGACATACTGATAAAGAGAGTAGCCTGTTGCTTATCTGTTAAAGTAATATGTTAAAAGCCTTATAATTACAGAGCTGAACCTACACAATAGCCAGTGCAATGGCTGTCTGGCATTTGGCTGTTTTGTTAAAGCTTTGTGGAAAAGATAAGTGGGTCATTGGTTGTATCGATCCCCCTCATCACAAAGAAGATTAATTATGTATGCAGCTGAGCCGAACCTTCAATGTTACCATATTACATTTACATTATGTGGCAGATGCTATCATTCAGAGAGACTCACAATAGTTATTAGATTATACCTTATTTACTTATATATTTGCATTGATTTAAGGAATGGTTTTAGGATTCACCAATGTGTGATGTTTGAACAGGACAGAAAGGCTGTCAATTCACTGTTCTAATCCATTTCAATGATATTCAGCAAGACGGCTCAAAATGACTTGATAAATCCATCCAAAGTCAATGCAGGTATAGGCGACCTGTCTGATGCAATGCTGGGTTGTGTCCAGCAGAGGGCAGTGCAAGTTATCATGTCACAACAACCTTCGAGGACCAACACTGCCTCGGTAAATCATGTATTCTACACATTTTTTACACTGCTTTAGTCAAGATTTTATAAAATGCACAATTTTACTCATAAATTTCCGGTGACATAAAAACTCTGTTAGTGATGACTGTTCTTGATTTGTTTTCAATGATGCAACTGAAATTCTAAAGTCATTGAATAGGGGGTGTTGAGTCATCACTTGTAGCCAACGTAGCATGTATGCGCTGTTACCAAAATCTTGAATTTTTCTGAAGGAATATGACACCACTCTCTCACAAGAGAATCAATAAACTCACACTTGGATGATGGAGGTGGAAAGTACTATCCTAGTTGTTGTTTCGGAATGTCGCAGAAAATCTCTACTGGGTTCCGATCTGCCGACTGAGAAGATTCATGACATGAAAATAGCAAGCGTCCTGCTGTCCTTCTCATAATCTGCGAACGGGAACATCGTCATCCTGAAGATCACCTCTCATTACAGGATAGAATTTTTTTTTATGTTGGGAAGAAGATGGGAGTTCACTCAGTAACAATTTACATCAAGCATTTCTTGGCAAGGAAATGGCAAGAAAATATAAACCCCACATTATAGACCCACCAGGGCCCTTCATTGTTGGAAAACAATTATTTCATTCACTGTGTTCCCAAACACACACACATGCACATGCGTACATGCATACACACACCCAAACACACACACATGCACGTACGTACGCACGCACACACGCACGCACGTACGTACGCACACACACACACACACACACACACCCAAACACACACACATGCACGTACGTACGCACACACACACACACACACACACACACACACACACACACACACACACACACACACACACACATTTCACATAACATGAAACTTTCCTGGAACAGATCAGAGCTGTAAGCCAAATAATGGGGAATGCAACAATTAAGAAGCAATGTTCAGCGATAAAGCAACAAAACCACAATAGAGCAATTTTTCACCCTGAGTTTTAAAAGTCTTTTCATGCCATGCTACAAAAAGGTATAACCACAGAAATGTGCGTTATACGGCTGATTTATGGAGAGGGGTGATTAGGGATTGACTATAAGGTTTTCAATGAAGTGTTTAATTACTCCACTGCCTTTAAATGAGGTTTGCCTTGTGGCTTTTACTCTGTGAAAATAGCCATTAAAAAGATGTAAAAATGACATTTTCCCGGAACCATAGTGGATTCACACCAGGGGGCAAGGATTTAACACTTTCTCTTCCACGGGCAGGGATTTGTAACACCCCTCAGGGGCCAGATACAAAATTCTAAAATACAGCTTTGGCTATGGCTTCGACATGATGCCAACAACAAGGCTACGAAGCCTAGTTATGGAAAGCAGCCGATTACACAGTCAAGCTTGTGAAACCTCCCACTGTCACAGATACACCTGGATGTGCATCAAGAATCATACTTCACAATGGACGGCATGTTACTCGTGGCATGAGTCAATAGAGCATGTGCATTCTGCGAGGGAAACGAAGAAAAAGTCTAACAACACTGAAATGTGATATGCAATTGCAGAGCTACTGATCTCACACACACACACACACACACACACACACACACATATACACACACACACACACACACAATAAAAGCAATGCTATATTCCAAAAGGAACAACTAAAATAAAAACATAGGAAATGATAACAGCATGATAGTCACAGGCTCGCCAATAAAAAAAAAGAAGTACTTTTCTAAAAATGCGAGTAGGACAATAGGCAAATGGATGGTAATTTACAGGGACAAAATAGGTCTTCTAATTTAGTTTGTAATAGGCCTGTCAAGTAAGGCAGAAAACTCCCATTAAAAAAGTAAAGTTTGTATATCTTCCAACTGAAATATACCCCATTCATTCCTTTTCAGACTAGATAAAAGGCACATTGGCACTTTTGATGTCTGGGGGTATTATGTTTGTTCTCGGCTGTTCACCAAGAATACAAATTTCATAGTTGTTTTCGACTAACCTATGACAGATCCATCTCTCTGCATATCTGTGATATTATATCTAGGTTTATGTATGGCTCCGTTATGCTGGTTTATGCTCCATAACGTGACGTGTTACAGTTTATGGGTGAGGCTCCAGCAAAGCAAGGATTACATGTCCAAATGAAAGATCTGTTTTGTTGCTCACTATGCTCAGTTTAGGCAATCACACTGTGCCCAAAATTCAAGCCTGAACATCCGCTTTTCGAAAGCCATATCATTTCCACACAAACATGAGTCTTTTGCATAATAATGACCTCAATAAATCCAGATAATTGATGAGCTCAACCTGCTAAATATCTTCCTATGTTTAGCATTGTCACTGCACTGTGTGTACACACACACGCACACACACACGCTCGCGTGCGCGCGTGAGTACAAGAACAAAATCGATTAAAAAAAGATAACGTCTGGTTAATAAACACCATTAATTAACCATTTTTTGGCTGCATTGCATGTGCAATGCCATAGTAAACCTGGTTCCCGATGTTTTATTATGCCACGCCGTTCACTAAAGCCAGTCAGTGAGCTCACAGGAGTTCTCGCAATGTTCTTTCCGCAGCTGGTACAGGTGACTGGAAAAACATAAGACTTTTAACATCCGTGGTGAGTCTTCAGTCTTGGTTTCCTGTCTTATATCTCAGTGTTCAATCAAGAGTGTGAACAACCAGCCTTTTACCAACATCAACATACTTAATGTAGTCTTGACATGAACGAGACTTCCACATCTCCACCCCACAATCTCCAAACGACTCCTTTGGACACTCATCCACCGTTTATACACCTCTGTTGGAATGGGGGGTGAATTAGAATCCTTTTTTAGCAGTGACCTGGCGTACCCTTCCCTCCATTAAATTGCTGACCAGAGAGAGAGGGAGATCCTTGCTCAGCAATCTGCACCATCTCTTGGCACCGTAAACCACATTAACAACCATTGGTATTTAATGAGAAAATCTTTGCCCGAAATAACTTTTTGGGAGGGTGAATCCTTAATGGGGAGATTTAGGTTCACCCGATCAATCTACCGGAAAGCGCTCTCCATTCCCAACACCACTGGAGTGCCACTGTTAATCACTCTTAGAGTTTCCTTGATGAGTGTTCTGTTTGCACTGAAGCTTGGTGAGTCAGCCGTGAAGTTCTACTAAGAATTAGAATTTGTGCCAATGGTTCATATTATATCATCCATTCCTTACTCACACCTCAAAATTGTTGAACTTATCCCAAGTGTACACTACATGAAGTTGGACACTTGACTGATTGTCCCTACTTGCTCTAGTTACTTTGTGTATAAATGCTATTTTTTAAGTAGCACGTCCACATAAGCATCAATTCTCATTGCAGTGATGAGTCAATGAATAAGCTGACAAAAATAAATATGTTCAGTGGTTCCCAAACAATTAATGAGTCGTATTACTACTTGATGGTAGGTTAACAGGGATAGGTTTAAACTTTCATTGAATTCAAGATAATAATTAAATACTTTTAAGCTGAAATTTAGTTGCTTGATGTCAGGTTTATTACAGCTACTTTATGAATGCTAATATGAAGTTGAAAGAGTTACTTTCTAAGAGTAGTGTGGCAAGGTCGAGTGCCACCGCTCGTGAAAGGACTGAAGACACACTGATTTGGTTTGACAACCCGCTGGGTTCTCTTATTATTATTATTAGTTTTCACTTTTCGGCTCTGGCTTCCCCGGAGCTTTTCCTTCTCCGTTCACAGCCAGCCCCGTTTGTCCGCCCGTCTCTCCCTTTTCAAGCCCCGGCTCACTGTCACAGCAATCAGAAACAATTAAACCATTAATCAATTAAGTTTCCCCGTGATGCTGATTAACTTATGACAGCTGTGGCTCAGGGTCCGAGAGCCGCTCCGCTCACTCTCTCTCTGCACGCAGAGGCTAACCACGCCCACCCTGCCACATACCCCCACCGCCCGACTTAGGCCGGGGAGCCATCCGGCCGATGACCAACTCCCCCCCCCTCCTCGCCGAGAGAGGAAGTCCGCCACCACCATCTGCGGCCCCGGCCTATGGATCAACTTAAAATTAAACGGCTGTAATGCCAGATACCAACGGGTGATCCGCGCGTTGGCATCTTTCATGCGGTGGAGCCACTGGAGGGGGGCGTGGTCCGACCAGAGGGGGAATGAGCGGCCCAGCAGGTAATACCGGAGGGACCCGACCGCCCACCGGATGGCGAGGCATTCTTTTTCGATGGTGCTGTACTTCACCTCCGCTGTGACAGCTTGCGGCTTATGTACAGCACCGGGCGATTGACTCCCTCCACCTGCTGGGTCAACACGGCCCCCAGTCCTCTGTCCGACGCGTCTGTCTGCAGGGTGAATGGGAGAGAAAAGTTAGGTGTGAACAACAGCGGCTCCCCACAGAGTGCTTCTTTTACTCGCTCAAACGACCTCCTCACCTCTTTTTTTGTCTTGGGCCGGGACAGGTCGCAATTGCTGCGGTTTTGTCCACTAGAGGCCGCACCTGTCCACTTCCCAAGTGGTACCTCCGCTCTGCCAATTGCACACTTCCTCTGGTTAGCCGTGAGCCCCGCCCGCCTCAAGGACTCGAGCACCTCCCCCCACATGCCGCATATGCTGCGCCCAGTCCTTACTGTGGATGATAACATCATCAATATAGGCTGCAGCATATGCAGCATGCGGACGCAGCACCCGATCCATAAGGCGCTGGAACGTGGCTGGAGCCCCGAATAGCCCGAATGGAAGTGTCCTAAATTGGTACAAACCGTCCGGAGTGGAGAAAGACGATTTTTCCTTAGACTCTGGCGACAAGGGAATCTGCCAGTAGCCCTTGGTCAAATCCAGTGTCGAGAAAAAACGAGCCGTGCCCAGCCGATCCAAGAGTTCATCGACCCTAGGCATAGGATAGGCATCAAACCGTGAGACCTCATTCACCTTTCTGTAATCCACACAGAACCGGATAGACCCATCTGGTTTACCTACTAGGACAATGGGGCTACTCCAGGCACTGTGTGATTCCTCTATTACACCCAACTCTAGCATGGCCTTTATTTCTGCCTGCACCCATTTTCTTTTGTGTTCCGGCAGCCGATAAGGACGGGATCGTACCGTCACTCCCGGGGGGGTTTCGATATGGTGGTGTATGAGATTTGTGCGTCCGGGTAGGGGAGAAAACACATCTGCAAACTGCTTTTGCAATAGAGCAAGGTCTGCCTGCTGGCTCGGCGAGAGATGGCTATCAGAAAGGGGCGGGGTCTGATTGGGTGAATTTGGTACCTCCGGCACCAGCTCATCTTTCTCCTTATCTACCGTCACCAGCGAGAAAGCCACCACCTCCTTCCAGGCTTTTAACAGATTTAGATGGTATATTTGTTTTGCTCCTTCCCTATCCGAATGCACTACCTCGTAGTCTACCTCCCCTATTCGCTGTGTGACCACAAAGGGCCCTTGCCACTTGGCGAGCAATTTTGTGCTGGAGGTTGGAAGCAATACCAGTACTTTATCTCCCGGTGAGAATTGTCTGAGTTTTGTCCCTTTATTATAGTGCGTTTGCTGCTGTTCCTGGGCCTTGAGCAAATTCTCCCGTGATACCTTACCCAGTGTATGGAGTTTTGCTCGCAGGTCCATTACGTACTGTATCTCATTTTTACTGGGGCTTGGACCGTCCTCCCAGTTTTCTTTAACTAGGTCCAAAACTCCCCTGGGTTTTCTACCGAATATTAACTCAAAGGGAGAAAATCCCGTGGAGGCCTGGGGAACCTCCCGCACTGCAAATAATAAAGGGACTAACCATTTATCCCAATTTCGACTATCTTTGTGAACAAACTTCCGAATCATTGACTTCAAAGTCCTATTAAACCGCTCAACGAGCCCATCCGTTTGGGGGTGGTACACGCTGGTTTTAATCGACTGAATGCCCAATAACGCGTAGTTTGTTTAGTGTCCGTGACATAAATGATGTGCCCTGGTCCGTCAGAATCTCTTTCGGGATTCCGACGCGGGAGATGATTTTAAACAGTGCCTGCGCAACACTCTTAGCGGAGATATTGCACAGTGGAACTGCTTCGGGATACCGGGTCGCATAATCCACCAGAACTAGTACGAATCGGTATCCCTGCGTGCACCGTTCAAATGGCCCGATGAGGTCCATAGCCACTCTATCAAATGGGACCTCTATTAATGGAAGTGGCTGCAACGGCGCTTTTGGGGTGGCCGGGGAATTCACTAATTGACAGTCCGGGCAAGCCGCACACCACCGACGTACGTCGGCCCAGATGCCCGGCTAATAAAATCGGGCCATTATACGGTTTAATGTTTTATCATACCCCAAGGGCCCCGCCATGGGGTTATAATGAGCCGCTTGGAGAACCATTTCCCGGCGGCTTTTAGGTACCAACAACTGGGTATTTTCTTCCCCTGTTTGAGCGTCCCGACACACTCGATATAATCTATCTCTAATAACCGAGAAATACGGGTGAGAGAGAGCTGTCTCCGGACGCACTTGCTGACTATCAATACGCATTACTTGTTCGTAAGCAAAGCGTAAGGTGTCATCCCGAGACTGTTCGAGTGGGAAATCCTCCGTGGGGTGAAAAACCGGAACCAGGGGAGTCTCCCCTCGAGGCTCCCCCAGCTCCGCCCCCCCCTCGACCGTGTCGGCCGACCCTGCGTCATCGCCGTCAACAGTACACACCTCCCCGGGCCCTACCGGTCGGGATCGCACCTCCCACAGCTTCCCTGACACTTTACGAAACCCCGCCCAATCAATGCCCAAAATCAGGGGGTGCGACAGCCGGGAGCTAACCGCAGCTTTGACTATATACATTTTCCGTTGAAAATACATTTTTACAGGCACTACCGGATATTTGTGCACGTCACCATGCACGCACCTAATCGATACCCAGGGTGCCTCTACCAATGCCTCTGGCCGAACCAGGCTTTGCCGAATCATGGACTGCATAGCCCCCGAATCCAACAACGCCCGGTGTTCACTCCCTTGCACCCTTACCGGGATGCAGTACGCTCCCTCTGGATCGTGAGCGGGAGTGGGCGGACCGACAACCCGGACCACCTGCCCCACCTCCATAAGTGGACAGTCGCGGCGCAGGTGGCCGAGCTGCCCGCACCGCCAACAACCCGGTCCGACCGTCTGAGGAGCCCTCTGTGGGTCGGCCCCTCCCGCCACTGAGCCTGGGCCTGGAGAGGGAGAGAAAAAAGAGAGGGGATTAATCTGAGGAAGTGTTGAATTGGGGTCCCGGGAAAGGGAAGAAGGGACCGTGCGAGGAGGGGGTCTCCTCCTTGGAGCCGGTTCCGGCGGCTTTTGCGGCGGGCTGCTTGGCACCACGGCCAGATGGTCTTCGGCCAGGTTAACTGCCAGCTCCAGGTTAGTGGGTCGGTGGCAGCGCACCCAGTTGACAGTCGCCTCGGGCAGCCCGCCTACAAATTTTCCGAGCACGACCTGCTCCACCACCCCCCCGGTGGATCGAATTTCTGGCTGCAGCCATCTTCGGGCCATGTCGGTGAGCCGCTGGGCGAACGCGAAAGGGCGGTTCCCCGGAACCAGTGAGGTGTCCCGGAACCGGCGCCTTTGATCTTCTGGGCTATAGCCCAGACGATCCAGGATTGCCTTCCTGACGGTGGTGTAGTTTGCCCGGGATATAGCCGGCAGCCCATGCGCTGCCTGCTGGGCTTCCCCCGTTAACAGGGGCAGGAGGCGGACTACCCACTCCTCGTCGGGCCACCGACATGCCTCCACGGCCACCTCGAAGCTGTCCAGGAAGGCCTGGGCATCATCATCGGCGGTCATTTTGAGCAGCTGGATCTTCATCGGGGCTCGGCCATACGGATCCCGGGACCCTAACCCCCCGATGCCAGCTAGCTGCTGCAGCGTCTCCGTCTGGAGGGTGGCCTGTAGCCGCAGCGCCTCCATCTGCTCTTGATGCACCGCCGCTTGCCGCTCCTGCATGTTCGTCATCGCCTCCAGCATGTGCGCGAGTGCTACTACTGGCTGCTCCGCTTCCGTTCGTTCCGGGCTGGTTTCCATTTTTAATTATATATATATATATATATTTTTTTGTTTTGTTTTGTTGTGTCTTGCAGTCTCTTAACTTTTCCTCCCCCCGTACGGGCCACCACTGTGGCAAGGTCGAGTGCCACCGCTCGTGAAAGGACTGAAGACACACTGATTTGGTTTGACAACCCGCTGGGTTCTCTTATTATTATTATTAGTTTTCACTTTTCGGCTCTGGCTTCCCCGGAGCTTTTCCTTCTCCGTTCACAGCCAGCCCCGTTTGTCCGCCCGTCTCTCCCTTTTCAAGCCCCGGCTCACTGTCACAGCAATCAGAAACAATTAAACCATTTATCAATTACGTTTCCCCGTGATGCTGATTAACTTATGACAGCTGTGGCTCAGGGTCCGAGAGCCGCTCCGCTCACTCTCTCTCTGCACGCAGAGGCTAACCACGCCCACCCTGCCACAAGTAGTATTCAAATAATTTCAATAACTTATAAAATAGTATTAAATTATCTTTGAATAATAGGTACTTTTCACAAAACATATTTTTAAATGTTTAATCCAGTCCTTCTCTTGACCATAGGTCAATTAGTTTAAATGGGCTAAGTGGCCTGTTCTCATCATTATATATTCTTGTGTTCTTATATTCACTCAATTTAAACAAGGGTGATTAAATGGGAACATTGTAAAGAAATTTAAATCTATATCCTATTTCTTCACTTTAAGCCTATACAGTGCCCTCCATATGGTTTGGGACAAAAGACAAAATATTTTTTTTTTATTGATTTGGGTCTATTTTAGATTTGTAATCAAACAATTAATTGTGCTTAAAGTGCAGATTCTCAGCTTTTATTAAATGGTATATTTATATGTATATTTTTACATTTGTGTTTGACCATGTAGAACTGATAGCACTTTTTATACAAATCCCCCCCCCCCCCCCCCCCCAGTCATTGACACCCTCCACAAGGAGGGTAAGCCACAAAAGGTCATTGCTAAAGAAGCTGGTTGTTCACAGAGTGCTGTATCCAAGCATATTGAGTGGAAGGAAAAAGTGTGGTAGGAAAAGGTGCGCAAGCAACAGGGATAACCGCAGCCTTGAGAGGATTGTCAAGCAAAATCTATTCAAGAATTTGGGGGAGCTTCACAAGGAGTGGACTGAGGCTGGAGTCAGTGCATCAAGAGCCACCACGCACAGACGAATCCAGGACATGGGCTACAAATGTTGCATTCCTCATGTCAAGCCACTCCTGAACCAGAGACAACGTCAGAAGTGTCTTACCTGGGCTAAGGAGAAAAAGAACTGGACTGTTGCTCAGTGGCCCAAAGTCCTCTTTTCAGATGAAAGTAAATTTTGCATTTCATTTGGAAATCAAGGTCCCAGAGTCTGGAGGAAGAGTGGAGAGGCACAGAATCCACGTTGCTTGAAGTCCAGTGTGAAGTTTCCACAGTCAGTGATGATTTGGGGTGCCATGTCATCTGCTGGTGTTGGTCCACTGTGTTTTCTGAAGTCCACAGTCAACGCAGCCATCTACCAGGAAATTTTAGAGCACTTCATGCTTCCTTCTGCTGACAAGCTTTATGGAGATGCTGATTTCATTTTCCAGCAGGACTTGGCACCTGCCCACACTGCCAAAAGTACCAAAAGCTGGTTCAATGACCATGGTGTTACTGTGCTTGATTGGCCAGCAAACTCGCCTGACCTGAACCCCATAGAGAATCTATGGGGTATTGTCAAGAGGAAGATGAGAGACACCAGACCCAACAATGCAGACGACCTGAAGGTCGCTATCAAAGCAACCTGGGCTTCCATTACACCTCAGCAGTGCCACAGGCTGATCGCCTCCATGCCACGCTGCATTTATGCAGTAATTCATGCAAAAGGAGCCCCAACCAAGTATTGAGTGCATAGAAATGAACATACTTTTCAGAAGGCTGACATTTCTGTTTAAAATATCCTTTTTTATTGATCTTATGTAATATTCTAATTTTCTGAGACACTGAATTTGGGTTTTCATTAGCTGTAAGCCATAATCATCAAAATTACAAGAAATAAAGGCTTGCAATATCTCACTCTATGTGTAATGAATCTATATAATATATGAGTTTCACTTTCTGACATGTGACAAAAAATATTGAACTTTTTCACGATATTCAAATCTTTTGAGCTGCACCTGTATACTTGATTCAAGGATTCTACGCTTTTGATTGCCTTTGGAGTCCTTGTACATTCACGTATGTACAAGAATACAGTGACCCAAACAAAATGTAATTTCATAATATATTGTATATTTTACCAGGAATCTGTACAGATTACATTGAGCTAAAACCCGCACAGTAGCAAAAAATATGTAGACTCATAACATCCTTGGAATCCTCTGAAAATGCACTTGCTATGATTATTCATATTGTTCAAATTCCCTAATGTGGAATATCACACCCAGTTGTAGGCCTGCTTTAAAAACTATTACAAAACTTAATTAGTTTAACGATTTTATAATGGTGTGCTTCTCTACACAAGTGTTAATTACAGAATCCGGGCATCAAATTTTGAATTGCATTATCTTGTTTTTTTTATTGTTTTTTTTATAACTAGTTTCTATGCTTTCCTTTCTCAAAAAGCAAAAGGTTTCAACTCACGTGGGTCACATCGGGGATTAGGATCACATATTATGTTCAACCGCATCACAAATTCTCTGTGCTGAAAATCCAACTATTGCATATCCCCCACAGACATAACAACAACTGATATTACAATTTTCTCCTTCTCCTTGGCAGACGGAAACTTGACTTGTTTGGCTCGTAAATATCTCCTGCCACCAGGAAAGGCAAAACCTCAATATTTTTCAATTCCCCACAAGTGCCCACGGTTAAGGTTTACGGCGTGGGATGTCATCAGATACCTCGCATTGACAGCCTCGCACCCAGCCCTCGCTATGGGGAACACGAGCAAATTCTGGGGGGGGGCGCACCGATCGTAACTTTGAAAAAGGTTATCCTCTGATCCGTGTTCGGCTTTGATCTTCCGCAATTTCGGTATTATTCTCGGTGCGTAGTTTTGACGCCGTAGCTTTCTGCCAGGTGTCTTGCACGATTGCATCACCCTTCTCCTTCTTTACTCTCCCCTGGAGCTTGAAGACAAGCTTCACGCAAAGATTAGAGGAGCCCTTTGTTGTGACGTTTGCTTACTTACTTTTACGGGGTTTTTTTATTTCTTTTTTGGACGCATTTCCGAACGGAATAAATCAAACAAACAAACTCAGCGTGCGGGACCTCAAATGCAGTGATTTTCATTTTTCCTGGTTACAATTTGATAGTCACATTCCATAATTTAATATCATGATCACAAATGTAATTACATTCAGGAAAATGCACAATGAAAGCAAATCACACTTTGCATTGGTAAAGCTGGTGTTACAGTCCAGCAAATACATATTTTGGCAATTTTTCTTTTCACACCCTGTCTGCAGTATCAAATCATAATCAGAGGCTTATCCCATCACTGCTAAGTCCTCCATAAATTCAGGAGTGTGCACACTAGGACATACATATTCTAAAATTCACTAATAACAAAAAATGCAGCTATATTCGCCACTTGGGAGCCCTCTATAGCCTACAAATATGAATCGTTAATGCATCATGTTCAATAAACACATTATGTGATTAAGAGAAACGATCCTTAGGACTCCACACAGTATATTGTGATTAAATTCACCAAATAAGCGCTCCCCACTCCCTAAATACGTACACTGTGATTAAAATCGATATCACGCCTATAATATACATGAGAACGAGCGCACCATGTTCAATAAATATTAGATTTTCAATTTCCATTTGCCTTCACTGATTTTTTATTTTTACAAATGTGGGTAGCAGAAACGATCCTTAAAAAGTCTACACACAGTACTGAGCAATTTCACCCATGAAAATACCCCCTGCCCCCGTCCTGCTTCCCCCTCTCCCTTCCCCTCAGTAATATGAAGAAGGCTCTTCTGCGTTGAGAGCACTCAGCGTCAAACCCGGTTTGAGAGGGAGCTGCATCAGTGACATCACCAGAAAGGGGCTACTTTGCAGTTGACAGGAGCAGCCATGTCACAATGTCGGATGACACCACAGCAACGAGCATATTGTTCCAGTCCACATTTTCTAATGCCTCAGGGCCTTATCATGAAACTTACATTGGCACCAATCGTGTGGGCCTTTCTATTATACGCTCCCTGAAAAATGCATGGCTCTTAGCCTGTTTGCAAGTACAACCACAAGACCCTTCCCAAACTGCGGGTTGGGACACACTGGTTGGTTGTGAGAGGGGTTGAGGTGGACAAGAAAAAAATTGCCCCTATGTGATACACTGTCCAAAGATTGTCACACCAAATGAAAAATAGATACATGCACTGCGCCGTACGGGTTCTATAGCTGTTTTGACAATGCTAAAAGCATTTTATATCTGTATTTGAAAATGTCTTTTCTTTTTTCATCATTAGGTGAATCTTGGGCCCAGAAAGTCCAGTCCCACTTTAAAGCACATCCAGAGTTCCTTTCTGGGGAAAATCTACATTCTGAGAGGACAGTCTGCCATGGATTCTGTAGACAAATCAAATGGTCAACCTCTACATCCGTAATACAGAAAGTTCTGTTTGGTAACAAAGATTTTGTGCTATATTACAGTTATGTATATTACAGTATGTAAAAATACAGAGCTGAATATATGTTACATACATAACATTCAGTGCATCTACTTGGTGTATGCTTTGTATGTCCAACTAACCACGCTACCTGGGGATAATTTCCCTGTGAATTATGACAGGGTCTCAGGATACTTGATGCAGCATAAATGTAAGATGATTCATAACAAAAAACTACATTTTAAGTGTGAGGTTTGGCTTGGTCAAAGGCCCCAAAAGCCAGGAAATTCAAATGAGCACCGCCAAGCCAAACGTCAGCTCTCTACACTATCAGGGATTTCTTTTCCAGTACTCTGTTATACTGCTATACAGTTCTGTAGCTATGTTGGTCTAATTGGTTCAAACCTTCTCTCATAGAGTCTAATTCATCTTCGAGTATGTGACCTGTACAAAAAGGCATTGTATTTCCCTACTGCAGTTTTGTGTAGTCTATTTCTCTATTCCTCTTATGCCTCCTCTTATACCAATATTGCTAGCTGTGATAATATTGGTAGGTAGTGTTTGAAAGGTAGATCTATATCTTTCAATATGTTTACAGAAGTAGAATACTTTTAGAAGTATTATAAAGCTATATGAGTAGATAGTGCTGAAACTCAGGGTGCTGAAAATCACAATGGCAAATCGTTTGCCATAACGCAACGGAGATTTTAAATTGTTTTGTATCATTGATACAGAACTATTTCACTGTATTTATACTACCTTTGGTAGCCTATTAAATGTAGCCTATTGCATACAGATTTAATATATTGTAGCAATCGTTCACAGGGTTTTTCCAAGCAGAGAATTTTTTTGCATTCATTTTACCGTAAATAAAATGAATGGTTGTAATATACAACACTCAGACATACAAAACAGAAATAAAAAATAAGTGTAGCTACAAGTAATAATAAAAAAAACGTACAAAAGCACCATGTGTGTTTTTACATAGTCTACGTTGCTGTTGTTATTTCAGCCCTAAATGAGATAGGTCACTGTGGAAACGTCGACTGTACGGCACTTTGGCTAAATGTAACAAGATAAACTCTTCAGGGTTAATCATAACACAGTGGTAACTGCATATAGCCTCCAGGTAAGATATTTCGTTTCATTAACATATTTATAGCTACGAGAGATTTTGGAGAAAAAAAATGAGGTGTCTTCTAAACCGAAAGTGCATCAGGTAGCCAGTAGCCTACAGTAAGCCGAATGCTTAGGCCTATTTGTACAACGTTTTTTAAAAATATTGTTCCTAGCTATATCTGAACATGATTTTCTTGTAAACGATGCATTTTATAGTCTGTGGCCATGGCCGTGGCAAGACGAGGGTCGTAAGCGCTTTGGGCTATTAATAGCACCCTCTTATTTTATGGCACTGCAGTATCAATCCTGCGGGTTTTCTTAAAGCTGTAGCCTAGTTTATTATTTAAGACAAACATGAATACTGTAATTGCGACCGATACGTCTACCACTAGGCTATAGTATGGGGCACCAATGTGGATCGGGTTAAAGCTTTTACTTTTTCTGAAGTTAGGGCTTCAAAGGTAGCCTAATTCAAAATTGGAGCATGTTCCACTCAACTCTCTGCGCACGCTGTGTCTTTCTACCGAGTCGTCCCAAAGATGTCGCACAGCATTTCTATACAGTCTATGGTTCTATGCTTCTTCTACTCGTCTCCTAGTACAATATATATCGGTATCCGCTGTCCGAAAAACCATATTGCACCCAAAAAATTAAATTAAATTCATTCGGATATGATTTTATTTGCCGTTTTCTCAATTACTGTCATTTTAGCGGTCACGATTTCCCTTTGGCGGTCCGTGAAATAATTTTGGTGGCCACCAAATAATTTACTATGTAGGAGAAACCCTGAGAGAGGGTGCTGCAGCATCCTCAGCACCCCTACTTCCAACGCCTATGGATGTATAATTGTTATTGTATGCTGTCACTTGCTGTGATTGCATTCGGCTATTCAATTCATCCTATTTCTACCCTTTGAACTCCACTATGTATGACATATCAGGCCAATTCGGCCTACATGTTATGCTTTGACTGAAAACTTATCAACTACTACTGTATGTCAACAGTATATGTTTTTTCATATATTTCATACTATTTAGGTGCACATAAGTGATTTTCATGGGCGGTGGTATAAGCCAAGGCCACATGTCCAGTATAGGCTACTCCTTGGATGGATAATTAAATTTTTCATGGAATAAAGAGTAGAGTCTATGATGGTATAAGTCAAAATGAAATACCGCTGCAAAATACACTCCAGCAGCAAGTGATATTTAGTTTTCAAGTGTCTACAGTCTTCTGTGTAAAATAAGCATCACATACAGAAATATATATATATATACTATTGTGCTGCCCTTAATGTACAAATGTGCTGTATAGATCTATAGCCTATGTCTAAACCTACTCTAGTGGGAACTCTATAGCCTAATGCAGCAGTCGTAGGCCACTTACTATTTTGAAGAGCATGAATTAGGCTCTTTGAGAGAAGGTTTGAACCTATCTTCCCAGTGATGAGTACATGTTGTTTGAAATACAGTAGACCAACATAGCTACAGAACTGTATAGCAGTCAGATATAAAACACGGAGTACTGGAAATCCCTGATAGTGTAGAGAGCTGAAGTTTGGCTTGGTGGTGCTCATTTGAATTTCCTGTCTTTTGCGGCCTTTGACTAAGCCAAACTTCACACTTAACAGATATATCGTAGTTACATTTAAATTTTATTTTGTGCATTTTTTAAATTTGATAACTAATCTGTCCAAAATTCTACTTAGCTTTAGCCCCATTAGCTACTCGTCTCATTAAAGTGTCAATATCTCAAAAAACTATTCACTGCACATCCATAGTTGCTATCAAGTTTATGCCCCAATATTAAGTCAATGGACAATTAATTTCTGGTATTGTAGTATTAAGGTTTATTTAAAAAGGTTATTTGTACAATAAACAGAAATGTCACCTGTCAAAAGCATTAGTCCATGTCACGCCCGACATATCGCTATGTCGACTTTAGTGATTAGAGTTGTAGAATTTGAGCTAGGTCATTGGAAAAAAAAAAGTCTTCATCTAAATGCAAATTTTTTTATTAACTTAATTGTATGAAAACAAATCTTTACCATATTTGTTTTATGTTGAGAGAATCGCTGCGCACAAAAAGGCCCTGGGCGAGTTGGAATCACGGTCAGGAGCTCGAGGAGTCGCGCCCTGTAGAGGACGTGGCGCCCTCCTTCCTACTACCGGCTGACAGGGTTGTATAGCGGTGGTTCTCAAGCGGTTGTTACATGGGGGGAATTGAATTAGAATAGGGGTTCAATTGGCTACTAAATTGGGAGAAAAAGGGGAAAAAATCAGAAACAAAAAAAATTTAAGAGATTACTTTGTGGTTTCTGATTTTTGAGTCATCCTTTTTGCGAACTGCAATAGTAAGACCAATGTGATCAAATGATTCTCAAGCTGTATGGACAATTATGCCCTTTGTCTACATGTATACGTGCATTTTAATCCATTTATATAGAATATAATAAAATGACTTGCATCAAAAGTAGTGGCAGGAGGTGATGTCACGCATCAATGGCTGTGGGATACACTTAGAGGTCTGTTGAACAGAGTGTTAGCAGAGTTCAATACCTGTAAAAAAAAAAAGAAAAAAAAAGAAAAGTGGGCTGTGCTATTCAGACTGCATGCACCGCATCTTGTAGCAGATAAAAGCCATCTTCAGAGTCATAGAGACAGTAAATTGCTCCGCTGATGGGTGGCTTTATTAAAATTCGATGAGAAAGGAGCTGAGCAACCGCCGTGTCACAAAGTTCGTTTTCGTGTTCATCTCAGCGGGGCAGAGGTCCCTCAGTGCTGTTTGATGTTCACAACGTCCCTTTAATCCTGCTCCCAGTGAGGCCACCACTCCTCATTCATTATTTTCTGCTGTAACCCCACGGTGCCCCTGTGAAAATCGGTTTAATCTAGTAAGTTATCAAACTTTTCCAGTGACTTGATCTCTGTGGTACATGTTGGCTTCTTCATATCTCCTCTGTCAAATCAGCAAACAGCCCCCACTTCTGTCCTTTTTCCTGTCCAACAGCTGACTCTGTAGCCGATTACGGATCACCTTGCTGTAGTCTTGGCAACAGTTGCCACCGGCAACATTCAGAATTTGATCACTACTCTGAGTTTAAGGAGTGAAATAAGCACCAAAAGAAGTTGTAGTGTTCAATTACAAATCACCTCGCTGTAGTCTTCGCAACAATTGCCATCGGCATGGTCAGAATTTGATCACTACAACTTGAGTGCATGAAGTGAAAACAGTACCAAAAAAAGTTTCAATATGGATAGAATAATCCAACAAATATAATTCCCAATCCTTCATTTTAGATGCAAGGACATGTTTTTTTCTAGTAGGCCATTGTGTCACTAGCTGCTTTCACGCGTGGAACACAGCACATTGCCATGTTAATTTTTCCCTTCTCTCCTCGAGCTTCTCTTGTTCACAGCACCAAGGACTATCCATCACTTTAATGGATTGATGGCATTCACACACTACAGCGCTAGTAGGCCTAATTGTTGTCTGAACATGTACAGAAATCAATCACTAAAAGACTCCCAAGGCACTCTCTGTCTGTGCCATGTACACCACTACACCAGTCCACGAGCGCAGAATCTCCACTATGCAATCCGTCCACCAACCCCTCTCAGATGCCACCCACTGCCTCGTGACTAGCGGCGAGAGAACAGAAACTGCAACGCAAGGGCGATACCATAAAACTGTAGTGTGTGAACGCTATCAACCAATTCAAGTTATGGATAGTCCTTGGTGCTGTGAACAGGAGAAGCTCCAGGAGAGATGGGGGAACATTAACATGACAATGTGCTGTGTTCTAAGTGTGAAAGCAGCTAATGACACAATGGCCTGCTAGAAAAAAACATGTCCTTGCATCTAAAATGTGTCACAAGAACATTATACAATAAGATTATGAAGCTGGAAAAATAAACCCCAAACATTGATAACTTGATTTACAAAAAGACATAATTGCTCAGCTTATTCATATTTTACGATGCTGAAAGTCGATTTACTAAGATACCAAATTAGGGGTGTTATTTTGCGGGCGCAGCCAAAGTATTTGCGCACGTTATAATTTCACAGCTTGTGGGTGATAAACTAAGAGTCATTGTGTGAATGAATCCAGCCGCAAACAGCCATATTTAAACGAGAGATTTTGTGTGTTTGGAATGGTTATACTTTAAGAAAATGGTGAAAAGACTGGCAGCAATGTTGCCGTTTTTATGGTATTTTTTTAGTGTAGGGTACAAGCTACTGTTACACTGAACGAGCTGGCGGTTTATTATAAACTGTTTAATTGTTTACATTTTCTGCAGGGAGTAACAAATGTTTGTCAGGACTGAAATTATCAGAAATATGCTAAGCCTACTAGCACTATAGCTACTACTTGCGCCGTAAGTGTCACATAAAATCACATTTCCATTTGATCATGGGTTTTATTTTTTATAGTGTTGATTTGCTTGTTATTCACTGTTTGTTATAATAGACTCAAATTCAAATACTAGTTACTCTTGTAACCTGTAACAGGATTTGCTTCATGATTAAAAAATATATTCTTACTGTTCATGATGTAACCTATATAGGTGATCCATGAATTCTCTTCTTGTGTATTTTGAGTGTTAGCTAGAATGGGCATTAGCCCCCATTGTTACACAATCATTCAGAACGTTCAGGTATGTACTGTATATTTCAAAAATACCCACGTGTCTTGCTACGATGAGAGCCATCATCTTATCAATTCCGTGTCTTTTAATACATGCTTTCCATTTGTACTAAAATGCAACCGCAAATACCCTTCCCAAACTTGCTTTCGGGCTTAGTAAATTACATTACATTACAGTAATTTAGCAGTAATCTTTTATCCAAAGCAACATACAGTAAGTGCATACAGAAACGTCATCGAAGTAACTACAGAACAGATAAGATAAAGCACATCCTTCCCATAAAGTAGCAGCTATCCCTAGTAATGAACATTGAATGCAGTTCACAGTAAACTGGGTAAATCAGCTCTACAATTCTATTCTAAATATTATAAACTTCAATACACAGTTCAACAAGAACAAGTACCATGAGGTCCTAGATAAGTTTCAGTCCAGGTGGAGGCCACGACTGAAAGCAGGCAGGGTTGGCATGGAACGTAGGAGAATGGGAAGTTTGTTCCACCACTGGGGAGCTAGGGTGGAAAAGCTCCGCAGTCGGGACGAGCGGGTGCCATTGACACGGAGGGGGGGAAGTGCGAGTCGCCCTGCTGTAGATGAGCGAAGTGGTCGAGCAGGAGCATAGTTCTGGATCAAGTCCTGCAGGTAGACGGGGCCTGTCCTATTGGCTGCAGTGTAGGCCAGGGTCAGAACTTTGAACCTGATCCTGGCTGCAACTGGTAGCCAGTGGAGAGACCTCAACAGGGGGGTGACATGTGAAATCACTTTACTATTTGCATGACCACCTCCCACTATTTCAGGAAATAACGTAGGGATTATTTGCATATTCATTCAGGCTAACCCGCAACAATTCAAAATCAACATATCTTTCAATTTTAGCACATGCAATCGTCTTTACGCCTCGTCAGATGATTTTTTGTGTGTGTGGTAACAGTTTTAAACGTGTTTTTGTCCACGCAAACCTTTAGTAAATCGACCCCTTAGTGTGAAAAGGGTTATTGCTCACTTGGTAGCGGCACAACAAAGAGTCTCGGTGCTAAGCTAATTATAGCATGACTCTATACAACATGTAAGGCTATTTACTACAACACAGGTATTTCATAATGGCCTAAATCAGGGGTTCCCAAACTTATCTATACCAAGGACCCCCAAATAGCCGTAGCCTCTGGCTGGGGCCCCCTTATTGCAAAATGGCTTTAAAAAAGAAACTTTTAAATTACACTGGCAAATATAAAAAATCAAACATACAGCTTCTTAATACACAACACAATACTTTTGACCCTATTTTGATTCCATAATCGGGCTGTTGGCAGCTCAACGTAACGCTTTGACTGACAGGCAGACGGTTAGTTATTGGCTGCGATTGAAAGAAGGGCATGGCAAAGACCTCATTTCGATATGAAAGGATTTATAACAATTAATATTTTATTTTAAACCGGCACAATAATCTTATGAATTGAATTGGAAGTTATTTTTATTTTATTTTTTTGCATTTTCCATTTTCCATTTTCCTATCCCTTCCAATTGGCCCCCCTGGCGGCCCCCACTTTGAAAACCCCTGGCCTAAATAACAATGTGACCAAAGTGCAATATATTGGCTGGTAGTAGAGCAAACCATGAAACACGACCCATGCGCATAAACACATCATGCAAAAGATTCACATGCACCAAGCGATTTATTGACATGCTTTTCACGTTCTCTGACATACGTCGCTTCAGTGACCGTGATGCGCTTATTCCTCATTTACATGAGAAAAAGCAAGTACAGTTAGTACCAGTGTGGTACACAGGCTAATATACATATTGGTCTCATTGACCAATCATCACTGTCAATCAGGAATTGCAAAACACCAGTTATATTTACTTTGTTGACCTGTTTTAGGGCCTATTCATTCCCCTAGTGTACTTTAGATTATTTTACTGTTATGGGAAATGCAAGGAAAAAGCAATTTCATGCACCAGGAAACCTGATATATGAACTAAATGGAGTCTCTAATATCCTCCTGATATTAAAAATAAATAAACCTTCCATGAGATGATCTGTTTAATTTAAATCTTGGGGGTGATGTGTAGAAATGTTCAGATCACTTCAGATCAGTGGAGTGTGTTCATAGCTATTCTCCTGCGCATTCTATACACCCAATCTATTTTTAAAAAAAGAGAAGAAAACTTTAAATTGGAAATCAAGCATGAAGAATACTTTGGTACTGCAGAAGGAAGTTATGCCTTTAGGGTTGCTGACATCACCCACACATACCTAGGCACCTCAATCAACTCTATATATTTCCCCATTTTTGGCACACTGTGATTTGCGTCTCTAGGGGGTGAGGATTGAGGGCTTGTCAGTTGAGTGGTCAGTCACCATTCACTACAGATAAAGATTGTGACAATCCACAAATTATATAGAGACCCACACATTTCATCATGCAGTTCAACTTCTGCATGCCCTTTGGCCTAGAACAGGCCTTGCATAGCAGTAGCAGTCATTCGAGTGAGCAAGTCTGGCTTGTCGGCTGACAGAGATCGTAAAGGAGTCAAGTTTATTTGTCTCTCGCGTAGTAAGACACAGTCCATCCGGTAGAATCAATATTTTTGGAAAAGCACAAGACATTTTTTTAAGAAGCCTGTTTATTTATTTTTTAAGATCAACTTCTTTACTTTATTTTTTAAGATCACATCTCCAACAAAATAAACAGAATGCTGTCGTATTCATACCACCCAGGTTCTCCATTCGCCGACATCGCCATCAAGGATCATTTATTTTAATTTACCTCCTTCTGCGAATATGTCATAGTCAGAGGCTTCACATATAGCTGCACATGAAATAAACCACACTTCTGTTTGATTCAGTCAAACTAACCAGGTGTGAAAGCAAGCCTCAGTACACTTGTATATTAAGCCTCTTCCTCCTACCTGATAATTTGTTTACATTTTAAATACTTTATTTTTGGTTAATCTCTGCACTCATCAGCATACTTATCACTCATCAGTACGCCATTTGTGTATCGAGGTATCACAACATCTAGAAGTCATTTTAAACTAAACTATTTTTTAATGTGTGATATAGTAATGTCATAAAAGCAGTGATAGACTTAATGTTTTAAGTGCAACTACAATCCTATTCTTTCATTAAAGAAGAGCAGTCTTCGTTGAAGATCTCTGGGGAAAGTGCTTTATACTAGCTGTATAAAATATTAAATATATATGAGAAAGAGTCACATTATTGCATGCCTAAAAAAAGACGGGTGTTCTGCAGGATAACAGATGGTGTTAAATGATTAAACTGTACGTTTTTTCATGACAGCCAACTTCTTGCAAAACTTGGGAAACAAACCACAAATGCATGTTCTCAACTGTCATTGCACTTACAGTATTTTGTTAGATTATCAGCGAAATCTACTTTAACCCCTTCGTGCCAAATTCGGTCAATTCTCACCAATTTAGGTTTTTTAATTTATTTAAGACTTTATAACTCCAGGTGTGAGCATCACATAAACTTGGAAAATAGCTTAAATGAAGCAAGACAGTCGTACCATTTACGATACCATCTTAGATTAGTTTATTTTCATTAATTAGGTCAATTTTAGGTAATTTAGCAATCTCATGTCACTGGCGGCACGGCCACTAGGCCATCTGGGCGAAAGGGTTAAAGATACATTTTCAGTTACTTTACTAGATATGGCCTTGACACAGTAGTGCAAAAGTGTGTGTTCGGTATTGTATGCAAATTGTGGATAAAGACTATAAGGAAAAGCAGTCATCCTCATTCATACGATCGGTATTTTCTCCACAAAATCACAAGACCTGCAGTCTGTCAGTATAATTTGACAAAACCATATTTAGATTATTTTTATAAAATATAAATATTATGAGCATTTTCTAATCTGTCACCTCTATCTGTAATGTCTGTGCTTCAAATGGTGCTGGTGTACTAAGAGAAAGTTATTTGCCCTTTCTCATGAATTCAAAATTAAATTAGAGTTAACTTGACTGGCCAGCACCCAGAGGCCAAATTTATCAGTTGTTTGCAGTGTGCAATAATAATTGCAAAACCACTAGCGAGCGCAAAGCATTTCTAAGAATGTATGCTAAATAGGGTAGAGGTGCTTGCAGAAATTAATAATGACAGAGGCTTTGCCACATTGATGGACGGTTGACCGTGCCTTTCTAAAAATTTGGGTGTTCCACTACAGGCCTGTACAAGTATGGGAGGAAACCTATTGTGAATAAACCAAGCTATCACCTGCTGCCAAGCATATCATAATACGTCTTTACAGAGGAACAGACACCAGTAAGTGGTACAAAAGTTTTTTTTATTATGTTTTAAAAAAATATTACTTAGAACAATTCATTTTCTTTTCTGCTAATTTGGAACGCTCATTCTGTGCTATTCCTTGGAGCAGTCATTGTGCTTTTTTGCAGTGGAGAGCAGAAAACTTTTGATTGGCGATAAAATTTACTGACAGGTCAATGTTAGCACCGCCCATTACGACGCTCATGAAACTTCCTCGGCACAGCAGCGGTTCAGTCTTCGTCGACCATGCGAGGACGGGTGGCTGGCATCTCGCTTATCCACCTGTCCGAGAGAAAACACAGCGGGTAATGAAGACAGAAATTCCACAGGCGTTAAATCTCAAACCACCTTGAAAAGTACTCAGACCAGCTGGGCCGTTTATGTCCAGCGTTAATCTATCTATCATTGCCATCTTCTAAAACATTGCACTTCAAAGAAAATGTCCAAATGTCCCTGTACAGACGTACACTACACCCATTGTACATATTATAGGTAATTATGCTCCATCCAGCATGTACTACGAATGGAATCAAGGGCCCCGACAGTCATTGCTGACATTTTACCGCAAAGCAAATTGACCGCAACCAAGACCAGTCCCAGTTGCTTAAATGTTTGCTCATCATCGGTGCTTGCCTGTGTTCGATTGACACACACAGATGTGGATCGATCTCATAAGCTAGGGGCCAAATTACTTGCATATAGTCTAATATTTATTCATTAGCTTTGTTCACCGGTTTCCCCTAAAGTCACTTCCTATCCCCAAGACATCCCCAGTACAGTAGCCAGGAAATTTAAATGAAATGTATGTTTATTTTATTATTTTTTTACGAAGGATGAATTGTTGACATCCATGCTGCCGTTACCACAAAATTCACAATTTTGCAACTAGTCCAATGAAGATTGACAAGTCCAAAGTTCAGGACAACGGGTGAAAGAAATGGGTCTAATTTCAGCATCGAGTCTACAGGGCAGGCAAAGAAACCGCATTCATAAATAATGTTTGTGTTAAAACTGTCGCTTATCTCTCAAATGAGTGATTCATTTGAGCCGTCGAAAGTCATCAATTCAAATCGGGAGAGGTTACAAAAGGAACACAAAAGGACGGAGTGTTGGGGATTGGCAATGCGATATATATGGATATATTTAAAAAAACGTTAATATAGTTAGACTTAAAAGATTAGTTTTAAATACAGACTTAAAGCTATATTTGGTCTGGGAGGCAGAGAATGGTGGAAGAGAAATTATTTATTAGACTCCATTAGATGTTTCAGAATGGTATTTATTTGACATGGATCCCTTGGGTGTATATAATGGAGATGGATTGCAATGAGGTTAGGCTGCTGAGAGAGAAGTACTTGCAGGCGTTATGCGGGTTATGGAGGCACTGACCGCCTTAAGGTTTTAAAGAGGTTCAAGAAAGGTGTCCGTGCTTTTCTGAACGGATGTGGTAAGGTTAATATGGTCTGGCAAGGGGATGCTACGGTGGAGCTGAGAACTGAGCTCCAGTCTCTTTTGCTGAGCAGCAGACATTAAACACACAGCTAAACGGTACAGATAACCTAATACAGATAAGGTTACCAAACACCGCCAAGCTGTGGCGCCAAACCTATGGCTGGATCTAGTTGGAATGAGCACAATTTAGTGTTAATTTATGTCATGAAGAATATGTTGAGTTGTCATTATAGTTCTCGTATGTAAAAGTGTTAAACCGAACGTAACATAAAATGTATATTGCATGATTTTTCTGTGCATCTGTTAATTCATTTGATATGCCCATGGGTGGGGGTGGGGGCGGGGCAAGGGAACTGGGGACACGGTACAGCCCTGGAGCTGCAGGCCAGTAAGCACAATAAACAAAAACATTTTTAAAAAATCTAGTTTATATCTATATTTGAATACCATTTAGTTAATTTGATTAACTAAATGTGTTAATATAATCAGCAATCTAATTTGTCACATTTAAATAAACATATCTGCATTTTATGAATGAATAAAAAAATCAGAGCTAAAATTAATTGGTAGCATTTTGCTTCCTCTCAATAAATTGCAATAAAAAGATGATTCAAGGACCGAGTGCATTCTGGAATTTTGGTTCAGATATATGAAAACGCATACCATCTTAATACCCGCAACAAGCAACAGCATATGTTCTGTGGATAACTGCATGTTTGTTGTTTTATTAAATTGCATCACATTTATTATTTATTTTCAACTTATCTGTAAAAAAACTTCCTACAAGCTTCAAAGATATGTGGTAAAAATGTTTAACACAGTTGTAAGCAATGACTTGGCTTTGTAGTGGATACTGCCTTCCTTTATGTCAGAGCCATCTGAACATTTTAAGAAAAAGATCCTTGACTGCAGCACACGCCAGTGGCTGAAACTACCGATTTACATTGTTAGTGTCTATTATCGGCATTGTTCAAGGTTTCTGGGTGCTCATTACTTTGCTAGGGAGAGAGCGCAAAAATATGTCACCAACACCTGCTGTGAAGAAAGGGATTTGGCACTTAATATTAAGTGCCAATATTAATATTAATATTAATTTAATTATTCGTATCTAATTAAAGTATTTTAGTCTTACAATTGGACTTCTAATATTTCTATTACTGATAAATATGACAAAAAGATTGGCAATGAGGTGAGGCAGTTTCACTTGACAAGCAAACAGAAATTTAAAATAAAAGCTACTTAAGCAAAACATTTTTTATTTTTCTCAAAAAAAAAGATTTTTTTAATTACAAGACTAAAACATTTGTTAAGACAGACTTTTGTTGCAGTGTAAACTTGAACCCAATTATCACAGAAAAGTTGTGATCCGTGAGAAATTCAAGTGTGACTTTTCTTGACAAACACATTTTTAGCAAGTTGACTTGGATGAATACACAATTCTGATTGGCTAACAAGTGTGCGTATACATCATGTGTACTGCACTTCTGGGGTGGGAAGACACTCAATTTTCAGGTCGTGATGCACACCACCCCAGGCGTGTATACGTCTCAGTCATGTGAACTCGCAAATCTGTTCGTGAAAAGAAGAAACAAACTTGCATTTTGTATCAAGCCAAATGGTGATCGAATCCAGGCCGATATCTCATAAACCGCCATTCCACACTGACTGCACGAGCACGGTTAATCAGCGGCGCCACAAGGAAGAAGCCTTGAAGCAGGACACATTCATCACGTTGTATTTTACTGAACCGCGGGGCTTAGAGTTATGGTTTGATGAAATAAAAATGAGTCTTATTGGCATGCCGGGGCAGCTGGATGGCGGCTCATCCTGCCAAGACAGTTTCAGAGTGCTGATACGCCCCACAGCCCGGCATGAAAACCCGGCTGTGCCAGTATCGGCTGTGGCTGGCAGACCAACAGGGCGATGCGTAACTGGCTGTAGTGTCATCTAAGAAAAGAGGGCTTCAGCCGGTGAGAATGCTCACGCCTCATCAGGGCCTCTGCAGTGCCCTCCTCTGTTCAATTGGTCGGCTGCAGTCTGCCCACACCAGCTGCACATGAAGTCTACTCCTATACAATTTCTGCTATACAAATTCGCCATCTGGTCGACCGAGGAGTATAAAGAATCAATAGCTGGCAATACGTGCTTTGCGGGAGACTGTGGGCTTGTGTGCATTCTCCCACATTGATAGGACTAGACTTACAATTCCCCCACCCAAAAAAAAGAAAGGTGGGCGAAAAACAAGTGGTAGTGTAGATATGAATATCATTTTTATGTTATGCACAATAATTGTGAAAAAAATGCTCTTCAGCATTGACTGCATTCAAATTTATAAAAAAAATATTTTGTCGTATAATTTAACACAGATGCCACTGTGTATATGTATGCGTGTATGCACACTAACTGTATATATACACTTAGAGACAAATTAATTAAAGATAAATTATTAATATCTGGTGTCAACACTACGACCTTACAAATGGTTGACGGCTTTGTTTAAAGAATATTTATGTTGCAAAACACACCAACTGAGTAATTTTCTGTCTTAATTACAGTTCAACCATGTGGAACGGCACCTGGGCTACGTCCCGAAACACAGCAAATCCCCTACAGCTGTTGTTCACTTTAAAACAAGCAGAATCACAGCCATATTAAATTTACATGTTCAATAAATTTGCATTTGAAGCATTGAGCTTCCAGAATCCAATTAGTATTTTGAGGTTTATGTTCAAAATACAAATGGATTTTGATGGAAACATGCCGCTTGCAAGAGAATGACATACGTTATTATAATTTATGTTTAGCCTTTATTAAAATCATACTTGGTCTCATTGAATACATTTTTTCACCATCAATGGAAATTGTTTTTGTTAATAGAAATCATGTTCATTTTAAATCGTGCAATTTTAACGCACTTTCAGTTTGCGAATGGACCTACCTTTTCTGAAGGACATTTCTCCATTCAAAAAAAAAAAATACAGAAACCAATTTTGAACGTTTAATTATAATAAACACGGCTCCGCAATACCAATTTATTTTTCATTTGTGACCTTTGAGAGAAACAGTTGGAGCTTGAGTCCTTGCTGGCAGCCAGGGCACAGAGCCTATTTATATTTAACGGAGAATGTGAAAACGTCCATATTTAATCATCATGTCCTCCCCTTGTATCAGCCTCGCTTTGTTGAAATGCTCCATATCACGGCTGCTATTATCTTTTCCTTTCCTTACCCGTGAAGGTATGTACAAGTCTGGAGTTCGTAAAACAAATCATTATTTATGAGATAGAGGGCTCAGAACAAGCTCAGCAAAAATAACTAATCCTCTCATGTTTTAAATGTTTAATTCACTTAAATCCCACACATCTACTGCTTTGGCCTGTAGTTACCGCATAAAGATGTCGGGAATGTTTTCAAAACTAATTTCACTGCAATTGTAATGAGAACCAGTGGATTGCGTGAAACAGACCAGACGAGCAAGCAACAACGTTGAATAAAAGAACAATAACGACAAAATTTTAAAACTCAAAATGACTTCAATATTCAGACACAGAGATGTGTAAATATTTAACCGGATCACGGAAGAAAAAATCCCTACATTTGGAGGATGCGCCAGAATCCCGTTGTTGCAGCGTGCTCAAGGCAAAACCCATTAATGCCCCTTCAAACAGCCACACAAATAAATAAGTAATGACGTAAATAATCAAAACTAGCAAAAGTATGAATTCCACGGCAATTCTCATTTCAGCCCTGAGCAGAGTGAGAAGGGACTCTCCCAGCGAGGATTAGCACAGGCTTAAGCGACTAAAATCAATCCAGTGTGTGAATCAATACGGCCACTTCACCAAATCTCCACTAGGTATCAGCGGGAGAATTAATCTGAAAGGGAAATCCACACTGTTGCCCATTAGCATATTTAACACGTGTTGCTGTGTTCTTAAATCTTTACCGCAACCAACGCCCTGCTTAGTGTTGTAAGGATAGCAAATATATATAAGATTCAAAGAAGGATTTGACTAGACCTCTGATGTCGCATGTTTATGTAATAATTTCTTTTTTGACTTTAGTTTGAGAACTTTTAAATTAATCGGTGGATACATCACAGTGGGAATTGAGGACATCTTGGGAACAAAAACTGGTAGTTTAATCTAAAAAACAATGTAAAATGCAAAGGATACACATGGGGTGCATATTACCTCCATATTTGAAAATTGGCAAACACGATAGCCAGACGCTGCTCGTTTCCACCCATTTCCCATCCTCGATAAGCCTTAATGTCAGAGGGATGCCTGGCAATTGAAGCCCTTTATAGGGGTCCTTCAGTCGCCAATTCTGAATTGTCCTGCAGGATTCCTGACCACGGTTGGCACTGGTGTGGTCAGGATTCAATTCTGGACCGTAAAGTCCATCACCGCACCAAGAGCCAGTGGTTCAGCTGGAGCCACCCAAGAGCCCGTAAATCAGGCCTTAATTATGTATAAATGGGCTTTTATTCGGACCCCTGTCAAAATTCTAAAAACGCAGCTGAGCCATAACCTTTTAATAGAATTACACTAGATGTAACGTGTAGTATTATGTAATTCAACCCCCACTGTAGGGGTTTTTCCTTTCATTTGTCACCAGTCTGTACATTATGTAGTCACATCAAGCCAAAGGATTTCAAATAAATAAAAAGACAAGCTATAAGCCTTGAAAAATCTGCTCAAAAACATAGTATACATAAAATATACATAGCTATACATTCTACCACCGGTATAATACTGACAGCTACAAGCAATTACGGGTAAAATTGTGTGAGCATCAGTCCATGTTATTTGACATACGGCTTAATGATACATAGGAATATGCTGTATATAGTTCACTGCACAGTTGATATGTTGAAATGACTTCTGTAGCACCTGTTATTTCAGTACATATACCATGTTTGCAATAGCAGCACAAGGTAGCAAGACTTAATATCTCAAGGGGAAGACCTCAGTTCCAGATAGGGAGCAATTTAATAAGTACATTGCTTCCTTGTGATATAAAATTGTCCCTTCAAGATAAATATTTTTTTGTTCTCAACAAATTCTGCTTGGGGATCCTGCAGTGTGACAGAATGACATTTCCTTTCTTTCCAACAACCCCCTCCTCCCCCTCTCCAGAATTTTAAATGCCCAGTTGTAGACCCGTCAAACCTGTGTCTATTTGGGAGAGCGTATAAGACAATAATTTGTGTCACCAAGCAGTCAATTTTCTGAATTGCACAGCCATTTTGTTGGAGGTGTCGAGGTGTAGAGTTGCAGCTCTTCTGGTCAGTTGGTAAAATCTGTGTAGTACAGTCACTTTGCACTCAGATTATTTCCCTCCTTATGTCAGCTGATTGAAGCACCAGACTTTCAGAGGCTGAAAAACTATTAGGAGCTTTTGTGGGTTCACAGGGGCAAGCTTTAAAGATCCACTATGGCGCTTGAAGACAATTAAGACATATCTTCTTTCTGAGAATAGATTAGTAAAAACAGTCCAGTTAGCCCATGTACCAGGCATATCACTGGAGGAGTCATTGTGAATTCTCATCTTCACTGAGTCAGATAAACTAGTCACTCCATAAACCTAGAATTTGACTGTGGTTCAATACGGTTCTTGTCTATTTTCTGTTAATAGTGTAAACTTTTATTTTTCAAATAAAAGCACCGGCCATTCTGGTATGTCCACCAATAAAAACTGATCTCTCATCTGTTCTTTTCTGAAAAGTTCTCTCATTTTTCTCCTTTTCTGGACTCATAAGCAGGCAACTTTGCAGCCAAGATACAAAACTGTGTACAATTGCTCAAAAGCCATGACACAGGGGTCTGTAGCCCTGGGTCTGAAGAAGCAAGGTCCGCTGGGTTTTGTCTTCCACCTTAGCTTTCCAGTTAACTAGAAATTCAGTCTCACTAAACCAGTAGAGGTGAGTTAACTGTATAATTACCTGATGTCGCTAATCAATGTAGGGTTGAGAAAAAACAACAACAAATCCTACAGCTTCAACGACCAGGGTTGCAGACACTTCCTATAAAGTGATGTATTTTGTTGATGTTTCTTTTGTGCGTGACTGCAACTCCATACAAACCTTGATTTGCATTATGCAACTTGTCAAGAGAGAAATACAAGAACAAATGTTTGTGCCAAGCAATTGCTGGACTGAAATCAGTCAACCAAATTCTTGGACCGTCGACACCTCTGGCGATACGTATATGGTGATATACATTAAGGGGATATCACCCAGGGAGACAAAAAACAAAAGTGTGAGGCCAAACATGAAAAAGGAAAAGAGAAAAAAGGAATATCTCACAATGTCCCTCTGTGGAGGTTAAAGGAGTGCTACAGAAGCACATATTAAAGGGGACACTCGGTAGCACTCGGTAAAGTGGGTCCGGTTCATTAGCTTTTTACCTGAAATGAGATATGGGCATGCATTCAAATCTCAAATTGACCCTTATTTGCTGAAAAAAGGGTCACTAGGGTGCAGCCATTGTGGACCAACTGCGGTCATGGCGTCACTAGCTTGCTTCATCTCGGCTGCTCAATGTATTCCTATGAGAAAATAGCTGACTTTCAGTGAGCTCAACGATGTATCGTGAGGAAAAAATAAAACCAAAACTGCACGGACAGTCCTTTTGTATTGCCCCGATATGTTCAAATGAATATTACCGAACAAAACGTAATTTAAAACTTAATTTTCACGAACTGTTCTGACCGTAGGCTGTAGCCTCTGGCGAGCTGACAACTGCGCCGGCTGGTCCAAAATGGCTGCGCCCTAGTGGAAAAACAGCAAACTAACTTCTTTTTCCAGCAAATACAGGCTGATTTGAGATTTGAATACACGCCCATATCATTTAATGTCAAAAGCTAACGAAACAGAGCCACTTTACAGAGTGCTTCATGTCCCCTTTAATATGTAATATACGTGCTTTTCTATTGACCTGTACACATGTATGTGGATCTCTGGTTAAAACCTCTTATTTATACATATGCCTGTGAATAAACTGTAGATTCCCTCTTTTGGGGACTTTTTTCCCCCCAAAAGGACACATTTTCCCACCCTCACTGAAATTAGTTGTTTCAAACACCTAAGTACACCTTTCAACAAAAATTATTCTAATTTGCCGCCCTCCAGGCACGGTCCAGACTCGATCTGTGAGGCTCATCCATGCACCATAGCATGGTGCCTTAACTGAATGAGGCTCTCTACCTTTTAATAATATGATTTCCTATTCATTATATAATAGCAACAGATGCCATCATGTCACCGCCCTGCTTACTTCCCTCCGCTGGCAACCTGTTGCAGCTGCAGCTGGCATCAAATTCAAACCCTTGGTGCTTGCCTACTGGGTTGCTAAGGGGACTGCGCCGGCTTACTTTCAGAAGATCATCAAATCTTACAGACCAGCTCGACGCCATCGCTCTGCAACCTCAGCACGTCTGGCTCCTCCCCCTCTGCATGCCTGCACCTCCAGGTCAAGCCTGCTGTCTGTCCCGGCCCCCTGGTGGTGGAATGACCTCCCCACATCATTCACTCCCCACCTTTCACCTCAGACTGAGCTTTTCAAATCACTTCTATTTCGTCGTTACATTGTTTGTTGTTGATATTTTTTTTGCATTGCAATCTTCTTCCTTTGCCAAGTTGTATCTACCTCCCACCTTTAGGGTTGCTATTGCTCTTAACCCCGATTTATTCACTTGCCTAACTTTCACACTCATCGTACGTCACGCTGGGCAAGAGCTTCTGCCAAATGAGAGTAATAAAATGTAATGTCATTATTAGGACCCAGCTTCTTTCTTTGTAATCACAATCAGGACAATACAGGAACTCTCACCACCACAACAAACACTTTACTAGAAAAAGTCAACGATTATTGTATGTCACACCGGCCGGCGGGAAGATCACCGAGGCCCAGCAGAAGTTTGCGGTACAGCAACCTTCAGCACACTGGTCGCCTAATCAGGCTTGAATACCCTCGGAGGCCTTGAATTGACGCACGCGTCCATATTATCTGTGAGGGCATATATCTCGGTTTCATAATGACATTTGCGTTTGTTCATCAACAACCTACGCCATTATTCATGCCCGATAACTTACGGCACCTCGATGTTCTGTCAGTGAGGGCAGAGGCCTGTCCAAAGATCAGCCCTCACCTACTACATCAAATCATTCATCAACACACACAGTGTTTCCTATTGATCTTCATTCAAGAGAAGCAATTTCCTTTGATTTGCAATACTTTTTCGGCTTACATATAGGTATATACAGTGCCCTCCACTATTATTGGCACCCCTGGTAAAGATGAGTAAAAAGGGTTATAAAAAATTCACCGTTTGGTGAATTAGCTTAATCTCCCACTGAATTTTTTTAGAAAAATTGCTAATAGAACATTGTTCCTTGCATTAGTAATACAATATTTATTATCAAATGAGTGAAAAATATGATGAAAAATGTGGCATTTTGGCAAAATCACCGTAAATAACCTTTAAAAACATGGCAGTCACAATTGAGCTTCTCATGAAGCTTATGGGAAATACACTCTCCCCAACAAAATTGCTAAGGAAAAGTTTCTATGTACAAAAATTGGAAAAATGACAGTCAATCAAATTGCTTTCTGAAGATTTGCATTAAATGCTACAGAGATGTGTACATATTTCAACAGAGCATATAAAATAAATCCCTGAATTTGGAGGGCACCCCAGAACTTCAACATACTTTTTTGATCAGAATAACGTTGCACATATTATTAACAGGCTGTACAACAATAATAATTTACGGGCCTTCATTACATAAATATGGACTATAGCGAGCTGAATTGACGAAAACCCTTTTTTCTTTTTCTTTTTAACAACACACATGCATTGTCCCAGGACTACAGTCGTTTATTAAGATGTTTTTCTGTTTTTTGCTTGAGTACAAAGTGACGCACGGTGGTCTGCTGCTGCGATTGTGCTTGAACCCTCGTAATTGGTGATCGCACCTACAGTGAGCACCACAATTCATTGGACAGTGACACATTTTTGGTTATTTTGGTTCTGTACTCTAGCAAACTTTCAGTTTGAAAGGATACAATGACAATGAGGTTGAAGTGCAGACTGTCTGCTTTAATTTCAGGGTATTTTCATCCAAATCAAATGAACCGTTTAGAAATGATAGAACCTTTTGTACATAGTCCCCCCCCATTTTCAGGCATCAAAAAATATTTGACAGTTTAACATAATGTAGAATAAAGTAATCATTTTTTATATTTGGTCACATATCCATTGCATGCCATGACTTTTTGATGTCTGTGACCCAACAATATCAAAATATATCTTATTTACTGGTACTCCTACAAGTGATACTATAAACTGAATGGATTTCTATGGAAATTGGGGGGTGGGACCAGATTTAGCTGTAAATTACACTGGAAAAGTATGGAACACATGGTTGGCTGAACGGCTCGAAGTCATCAAGGGTCTGACGTATCGAACAAGCCTTAAACCATCACTTTGCTGCCGAATATGCAGGAGAAACAACCCTTAAAGTGATCCATCCATATCTGGCAGCAGAGTGATGGTTTTACATTGTTGGGTCACAGACATCAGGAAGTCACGGCATGCAAAGGATATGCTACCAAATATTAAAAACGATTACTTTTTTCTACATTATGCTAAACTGTCCTATTATGCTAAATTAGGCCCGAAAAAGGGGGAGGGGGGCACTAAGCACAAAAGGTTCTATAATTTCTAAACGGTGCATCCGATATGGATGAAAATACCCTCAGATTAAAGCTGACAGTCTACACTTCAACCTCATTATATCCTTTCAAACTCAAAGTGCTAGAGTACAAAACCAAAATAACAAAAAATGTGTCACTGTCCAATGAATTATGGTGCTCACAGTATATTTATGATTAGTAATAAACTAACACTACTACTACTACTACTAATGATAATACCAATACTAATAATAATTATTTGAAGAATTTAGACGTTAGTAATGGATGAATTAGTTGGCACTCTATAGAGATGCTTGTTCATGTTTAAAATTGTTTTCTCCCAGATAAGGTTTGGCTGTCGAGTTCTTCATTCCCTTGCATCACTTTGTGTTCTCATCAGCATTCATGATGGGTCTGTCTGAGAAGCCATGTCTTCAGACTCAAGATACAACAGCAAAGTATATGTGTGCAGCGAACAAAAATACAACCATGCAACGCTAAATGAACTCCGGTGAAAATCAGCGCCACGGTTTTAATGAACAATTGAAATTAATTACCCAGACTTAATATCAGTACATCAAAAAAGTTTCCCAAGGTCAAAGAGTTCTCTTGCTCGGAAATTAACTAAATTCAGATTAGTAAACTGTTAAGATCTAACATTTGTGAACTTGCAATTTCTGCTTCATTTGATGCTGTTTGCTTTTAGCTGCCACCACCAGTAAGAGTCTAAAGAATCAATTCTTCAGTAGCCAGGGAGTGCATGGAGTTTTGATAGCAGGATAAATTACTTAGAGCTTCCATTACAAAGAGGACTGCATTATCATTATCTGCTGAGGAGGAAAATTAGCCTTACATCAGCGGAGTTGAAAGATAACAGAAAAGCTGTCCTATTTCTTATCAACTTGAAAGTGCAAAACTTTATTGCCGCGCGCACTTTGTATCCCAAAACAACCCGTATACAGTACAGGCTTAGCATGCATTATATATATGTTTTGCTCCATGGACCTGAATTGCCCATTTCAGGGCTGCCTGGGGCCCAATGCCTTGCAGTGTTACGCATAACGGGCAGAAGCATCTCCCAGAGAGGGCGGGTTTCAATAGAATGGAACGCCCCAGTCTCATCGCACAAGAGCCAACTCCTCTGCCCTATTGGACAGCAGTGGTCCGTCTGCTCTGACTGCTCTGACTGAATGTGTGTTGAGTAACTGAGCATTCATAATAGATGAAAAATGTCATCCCTGAGCACCGAAGGGATATCATTAACTGCCCATCTGGCGACTGAAAGGCTAACACAATAAACACTCGCTTTTCAGCTCAACATCTTTCAGGCTAGCTAACTTATTGCTTATTTTTCACCGAGTGAGTCCTCCTCAATGCCCACGGATGCCTGAGCAAATAGTTCAGTGCTCCACTCACTCTGATACTCTGATAACTTAAATGATGCCCGGTGCTTTAAGTAGCAGAGCTTGGCTATTTAACATGCCTATATTACTTGTTTTTACCTACTGCCTCCTTGATTGTTTGCGAGCCTTCGTTGCAGGCTCAGACACATGTCGGGCCATATCATACTTAAACATCTTGAAAAAGTGCAAGATTAGTACTTAAAACACTACTCTGTAGATGAACATCATCCAACAGTGTTATCACGCTGCGACTTCATTCAACAGTCCAAATCCCATACAATTGAATAGCTATTTGAATGAAAACATATCTTATAACTACACTGCTCGAAGAAATGAAGAGAACACTTAATCAACACAGTATAACACCAAGTCAAATAAACTACTGGGATATCGATCAGTCCAGTTAGAAAGCGTAAACGATTGTGAATGAATTACACCTACTTTGGTGCAAATGAAAGTGACAACAGATGGACAGGAGAGGCAACAGCAAGACAACCCCCAAAAAGTAAATGGTTTTGCAGGTGGTGGCCACAGACCATTTCTCTCTCCTTATCATTCCTGACTGATTTTTCTCTAGTTTAGCATTTTGCTAGTGCCCTTGTCACTACTGGTAGCATGAGGCAGTACCTGCAGCCCATTCAGGTTGCACAGGTAGTCCAGCTCCTCCAGGATGGCACATCCATACGTGCCGTTGCAAGAAGGTTTGCTGTGTCTCCCAGCACAGTCTCAAGAGCATGGAGGAGATACCGGGAGACGGGCCATTACACTGAGAAGAGCTGGACAGGGCCATAGAAGGGCAACAACCCATATCTGACAGCAGATTGATGGTTTGAGGCTCGTTTGATACCGCAGACCCTTGATGACTTACAGCCATTTAGCTAAACATGGGTTCCATACTATTTCAGGGTAATTTACAGCTTAATCTAGTCCCACCGTCCAATTCCCATAGAGATCCATTCAAATTTAGAGAAGTTATAGTATCGCTTGCAGGAGTACCAGAAAATAAGATATCAAGAGTATTTTGATGTTGTTCGGTCACAGACATCAGGAAGTCATGGCATGCAAAGGATATGCGACCAAATTATCATGGATCGCACCTTCCTTCCCTTATCTCTGCGCTTCGTATTCCTTTTTTACATTTACCTGTAATCTATCGGATTTTCCTGTGTTCCGCTACGGGTTTTGCTTTCGCCTCGGTGATTAGTGAGTTCACCTGTCCTGCATTTCCGCTCACTATTTATACCCCGCTTCCTCCTTTTCTCGTTGCTTCCATGTTATTTCATGTAACATTCTAGCCAGTAAAGGTATACGAGTTGTGCGTGCTATCGACCGCTTTGCTTCTCAACGCGGGACTTGTTAGCAGTACAATTTAGAAAAAGTAAAGTGCGCTCTATCACTCTCTTATTTCAGAGCAGAGGTTTTGGTTTCTTTGTTTCCAACACTAACCTACGAGTGCTCTCGCCCTAAGGTTTAGGGTTCTTTTATTTTTCTCCTTCCTTTCTTTTGTTCACTCCACTATGGGAGTTTGATAGCCTAAGTGTAACGGCTTATTTCTTTTGTTTGCTCGGATATTGAGTTCCTCACTTATTATCGCAAGGTTATTTGTGTTCTCCTTATTTTCCCCATCCACTACGGATTATTGTCCGTCTTAGTGGTGTTCATTTAGAACACCTTTAGGTTCCTTATCTGTCGCACCTGGACCTCCAATATTTCCTCTGTGTCTCTGGGCATAGAGATCCCCTACACAAATATAAAAAATTATTACTTGATTCTACATTATGATAAACTTTCCAATATTTTTTGATGCCCGAAAATGGGGGGGGAACTATGTACATAAGGTTCCATTTCTAAACGCTTCATCCGATATGGATGAAAATACCCCCGGATTAAAGCTAAAAGTCTGCACTTCAACCTCCTTGTCATTGTATCCTTTCAAACTCAAAGTGCTAGAGTACAGAACCAAAAAGATTTGTCACTGTCCAATGGATTATGGTGCTCAATGTAGCTACAGAACTGTATTGCGGGCAGATATAAAAAAATGGAGTACTGGAAACCCCTGACAGTGCAGAGAGCTGAAGTTTGGTTTGGTGGTGCTCATTTGAATTTCCTGTCTTTTGTGGCCTTTGACTAAGCCAAACTTCACACTTAAAAATTGTTTTTGTTATAAATTGGTCAGTAATGTTAGGTAAAATGTATTTGTTAATGACAATTATTAATTTAATTTCATTATTTCCATCGCACAATATTCCTTTGACCAGCCACCATTTAAGCTAATGCTTGTCAATGTAATTTCATATAAAGCTTTGTCTATACTGATGAGAAAGTCAGGGCAGACTTGGGATATCATGAGAAAATAAACAAAAATTTTTATTTTTTGTCTACTTCGAAATGAACATGGTGATAATACTGTGTACCTAGAGCAAAGGGTTAAGCTTAATATTATAGTGCATCTCCTCACATTGAAGTTTCCTGTAAGTGCCTGGCCAAAAAGCAACAAATAATTATATTATTGCATCTCTTTTTATGTACGGCTGCTATGCCTCAATTTATTTAAATCTAGAAGGAAGACCAGTGGGGGGGGAAGATCTGTTTAGCTACAGTAACCGTTATCTCACTTCAATGGTAATTCACGGCGATAGCTGGTCACCATGGAGATGAGACCTGCCTGCGGCATCGGGCTACTGCCGTGCTTCTGCAGCGATACAGAAATGAAGCAGCCATGCATAACCGTCTTCCTGCATTATGGAAAGTTACAGCGGCAAGAAACTTTCTCCCTTTGTACGGGTTACATTCCAGCATGGCGTCCACGTACCCCCTCAGCGCTCGCTGCACCCACTGACTCAAATTGTAACGATGCAAAGTTAGCCCCATTACTCCAACCTAATTGGTCAGAAGTAATTCCAAAATTAGTAGTGAGGTTCAACTGGGGCAGAAACTGCGCAAGGAACTGAATATTGTTACATATGGTTGACCTGTTCAGGTATGCCGGTCCGTTTATATGAATCCGCACATACTCGCATGGCATGTAAAAAGCGGTTTGTTTTAAAATAATGTATGAATAAAGAAAAAACACCTACAAGTAACCACGCTGTGCAGGCTGCAGTTGCAAGTATAAATATATACAAATTTATGGAAATGTAATTGTACAAAGCAATGATGTAGATGCACCGGAGGAGCACAAAACATTAAATATTGACACACATCTGTGTACCAAATGAATGATTTATGCTGCATGAATAAATAACCAATACATATCCACGGCGCACATTTCTGCCAATGGAATACAATGCGAATGGCATCTCTTCATTACAATTAGATCTCGCCGCACCATTATTGCCTTCTGATCTACACACAAACAACTCTGAAGTCTTGAAAATAAATGACTCATTATATTAAGCCATTCAGTTCACTTACAAATATTTTAGGATTACTTACAGCCTATGGACCACTTTGTATTTTGTTTTTGTTACTATACGTCTATATCGATTTCATGTTTTAATTGATTTGATGCCTGCTACTGGTGTTAAGATTAATTTCCCCACTGACGATAAATAAATATGTACTATTTTACTTAGTGATTTGCATTTAACCTGATCATAATAAATGTAGACTGCAAGAGATGTACATTATGAATGTATACGACTATATTTGTATATATTTACTGTTGTCCCTGCAAAAAAATACCTGAAAAAATGTACCAATTGCTTAAATTTCTTACTTAAAGCTGTTATATGTAATTTAACATACTGGCAATATCCATTCAATGTATTTGCATTCTGTATTTGCTCCTCTATATGTTATTTCCAATTAGTGCTGTTAGGTGCAACAATCCTATCAAGTATTCAAATGTGATGATGCATACACAGGAACTGGCATGCCAATTGCGGAAGACCAAGTGCCTAAATTCCAAAGAAGAACATTGCCGTGTCGGCCACATTGTTGATCGTCTCTAGGCAGCCTTCTTTCTCCAAAATACACTACCGCTGTATTATCGGCTAAGAAAATGTAACACTCGATGCGCTCCTAGTGCTACACCACCAAGCAAAGAATGCCGTGGAATTTGGAGTACGAAAATGAACTGTTGCGACCACCATTTTACGACAGATGTTGCCAAATCCACCTATTGAGAAATTACATACAGCTTTAATGTCAAGGATGAAGCGACATTGTGGTTAGATTGGTTAGCAGTTTGAAGACAATTCTATTGTTGATTAAAAAAAAAAGGTCATTTGAGGGACAAGGACGCTACAGTATTGTTTAAGATTGCTTTGTGTTTCTGTGCTTCATAAAAAAAGTACAAACAATTAGATATATAAAAGTCAGAGAAATTTCCTAATTGGATGTTCTTACTACCCTGATGACCCTTACCATGGGAGTGGGGTATGACGAATATGCAATAGGTCCTACCAATGTCCAACGTCCCCTGGGTTACCTGATGTACAGACCAAATCTAGGAGCTCATTAAGTAGATGAATCCCCTGTGGGCTCGATTCAATCAAAATTTGTCTTTACCTCTGGGACAATTCATTCAACCTTTGTCTTTTAAAGGTGACACCCAATTAAATGTGGTTTTACGTCTGCCCCCCCAATCATAATTAATTAATAATAATGAATGATAATTACAAGTCTTAATGGTGCTGTATCAGAACACAGAGACCACTCACTGTATGAAGATCAGAATAATGAAGGCAAACCCTGCCATCACGATGAAGACCATCCCAGGGAACGACGTCAAGGTCAAGGGGTATATGCCATTGAACAGCACCGCAGCCACAAGGATGCACAATGCCTCCATTGAGGCCATAAAGGAAAACATGGCACCTTCAAATTGAAAATGTGGGGGAAAAAAAGGCGCTCATATAAATGCCACGTCAAGGATGTCACAAATACAGAAAGCTGTGCCAGAAATAACAGTGATTTCCATCTTTCAGTAACAGGGTTATCCTTGTGATTGACAGCTTCCTAGTACCAGCAGTATCAGTTGAGGAATATGCAGGCCATTCTTCCACCAATCCCAAGATAAAACAAGTTTTTATCGAGGCAAGATGTCAAATTATAGTGTGCATTTCCCCTTAGAGTTCCATTTTAAGAATCAGTTGTGGCTGATTAAATATGCACAGCAATGGAAAAACTTATATGAATGTATAGCTCTATAAACAAGTATAATAACACATATATATCTCTGTATTACGTATTACACGAGATAACAAATTCCTCAAGCAATTAATGATCCCGGCAGCAATACAGGCACAGAAGAGAGGCATTGACGTTTTGCGGAGAACGTGTACCACACCTTGCTCATTAGGGTCGACGATGGCAGAAGACAGGGATCGGGTGACAGCCTGAGGGATTCCGGATGGTGCTCCCACCAAAGCCACTGAAGAGAGGGGAACACAAAGACAGGGGATCCTACATGATTTTTTAATGCTAAATTACAACTTTAGAAGTTTTCAAATTTGGAGCTCCCAGCTGTATTTGTAGTCTCGTCACTGCACCATAAATTCGAAGAGCTCAAACAAAACCAGTTGCCTCTTTTCGCTCAACAGTCCACCAACCGAGCTCTGCAGTCATTGCTTATATGAGAACTTCACGGACAGCTATTGCAAGCAGATCCAGTCGAATAATGAACTTACTTTGGCCTCCAAAATTATTTACACCTTTGACAAAGATGAACAAAAAAGGCCGTATAAAATGTATAATACGGATACTGAGCTATATTTTAGTTCTCAGACATATGAATAATTATTGTGTCATGGTATTGTGTCATCTTAATAATTATTTTGGTACTTTGCACACCTTCCCTTTGCAAAGATAACACTACCAAGTCTTTGACAATTCGTGAACATATTGTTGGGGGACAGGATCTTTTACCATTCCCCTGCATATAATCTTTCAAGATCCTTTAGATTCTTTGGTCTACAGTTGTGGACTGCTCTCTTCAATTCAAACCACACATTTTTGACCGGGTTCAAACCAGTAATTTTTTGGTCAGTTAAGCATTTCTTGGTTAATTTTGATACGCTTGGGCTCAATGTCTTACGGAAGGATCCATTTGCAGCCAATATTTAGCTTCCTTGGGGGTAATACTAGATTCTGGGCCATTTCTTGGTATTTGTTTGAATTCCACTGATTTTGAGAAGAGCCAAGATATACAAAATAACCTGATGACAAAGCTATCACCACATTTCACTGTAGGCATGATGTCCTTTTTAACATAAGTGTCGTTCTTCTGACACCAAACCCACTGCTGACGCATGGCCATTAAGCCATAAGTACACCATTTTGGGGGAAAATGATTACTTTCTGGAATATTGTATTAGTCTAAAAATATACTATAATTTTCCAATGTTTTGGACACATTTTACAGTTGAAGGTTATGGACTCATGCGTGAGGTTTTATTTGTTTTTAGCCTACTTTAGTTTATGTAAGCAATAATGACAGGAGCTGGGCTTGGATTATACAGTTTGAATCCCCTCTGCTTCGGGCATCCAAACTGTATAATGCCCTGATCCAAGTTCATTACTTCATTATACAATGGCTTACCAACAAAAAGCATAATTGAATCAAAACTTGCATCTCGAAATAGGTGTTTATATTGCAATGAAAAACGTTTACGTTACTTAAGTATTCCAGCAAATATCCCAAACCCTATACCTCTTAGATGCAAATTAGTCCTTCCAACGAGGTTTGATAGCAACCTAGCTTTACGCAAGATGCACCCTGAGACAACTATAAAATCCCTGTATAAATTTAATCACGCCCGATCAAAACCTTGCCAATTACACGCAATGTTGAAAAAGGAAGGCATATCTCAATTTAGGCATATCACTTAGTACTGACATTTGGGTTACGTTTATTCCACCCCAGGATGACAACAATTTACCAGTGAAAAGCTGAATCATTGATTTGAGTTGGCAATCCCTTTAAACAAGCAAGTTTTATTTTAAGTTTTACTTTGATCTTGAAAGATGCCACCTTTAATTCCCTGGTACCCTCGCTGCCTCAACAAGCACAGCTGGATACTGAACCACTTTCGAAAAATAATTTTCCATGTTTGAAGTCAAATTGTTGATGTACATTAATAAACTTTTGCCATTTCATAGCTGTGTGCTTATGGAAAAAATAATGCACACCTCCCAGCCAATCAGAATTGAGTGTTCAGCCAAGCTATTGTTGCTCCTCTATGTTTTTATTTATAAACCAGTACTGCACCTACCTAATGCACCTTGTAATTACTGTGCATGTCCTGTTAATGCACTGTGAAGAGAACTGCATGAAACTGGCAGAGGAAAGGCTCCTAATCATGTTAGTTTTATTTCATATAAATATACAATAACCCATTAGAAAGAAGCTGGTCCAACAGCTTAGCATTTTTTCTCCTTCTGTGCTAAAAAAAAAAATCAGCATCAACATGCAGGAACATTCATAATCTTCTAGCATTTGCCTATATTTCACGGCTCCCCCCCCCCCCCCCAAATACAAAGGTAGTGAAACTACAGATTCTCGCCTTAAAAATCTAGCATTCCAACAGTGTCCGTCTCCGGTAGTACAAATTGGAAACGGTGTTTTCCTCAACAGAAAAATGAACAGACAGCCATTTGTTGCAGGAGGTTAGGAGGAGGGGGGGGGGTTAATGTCAATGTGTTTAGCTGTACAAGTACAACAAGGTGCTGGCACACCAGCGTTTAGAACGGAGGCGATGCTGCCCGGAGGCTGCCGCCCTGTTCTTCATTACTCGAGATAAATAATAAGGAAGAATGCAGATGCTGTTGCGGCCGCCGATCATTCGACAGAGGAACGCTCTTCCTTTTAAAGCGCATTTGATCTTCACCAGTGAACACAATAACACCCGCCGCCCGAAACATATTTTCGTTCTCGCGCAGGCAGGTAAACGCATGTCGAAGCACTTCATAAAGTATTCATACCTATAACACGAAGATTCATAAACGACAGATAGATGTGCCATGATAAAATTAACATTGTGACACTACCATGAAACAATAAATCAAAATGAGGCCTACTGTATAAAATGAAAGGTGACATAATGTAAAGAATGAGTTCATGTTTGTTGACTGTTTCTGAATGTTTATTTCATATTTATAAAGATGTTATGTAAGGGCTTATTGAGGATTTATATAACTCATATTCAAAAAAACCATTACCAGTTCTTTTCATTAAATCAGATAGGGAAAGAAACTGAGGGTTCATGACAATGTGCGATTCTATGAATAAATGTAGAGTAGGTTTCCTATTCCAACCATTTTAGCATGTGTAATCTAGCTGAAATAAAAACAAACAAAAAAAAATTACAAGGAAGTCGGTCTTCATGTTCCCACATTCTACAATTACATTATTGGAAATTCTCAAGTGCCATTTCAAGCCACTCCTCATTTTCAAACCATTTACAACAATGGTGTACTAAACCAGAACCCCATCCCTCGTGCCTGGTTTGATTACATGAATTAATATTCTTCATTTTCATTCAATATTTGATTTAATTTTCCAGTATTTTGAGAGTCATTTTAAAGAAAGAAATTGGAAGAAAGCACAGACTCTTGAGAGGGTGAAGAAGAAATGTTCTCTTACCCAGGAACACCATCCATGTGTTCGTGGAAAATGCCAAAAGGACATTTGATGCCACCCTTAGGAATGCACTAATTTTGGCCAGCGTCATCTCTCCAAAGTATCTCAACAGCAATGGAAGGAGCGCCATCAAGGAAAATCCCTGGGGAAAACATGAATCCAACCTTAATACAACAATAGATAAAGTATCTGAAAGGAAAGACAGTTCTCTGGATGTGTTGGTGGGCTGATCGATTAAATCTCATTTTTGTTTGCTTGTCAATAGCACATATGCAAACCTAGTTTCAAGCAGATGTTTATTGATATACTATCCAAGTGGAAACATATATTTAAATTAGACACCAATAGCGTTGAAAATAGATTATCAATCATAGCAAAATATACATCTTAAAATATACTTAAAGGGACAGTTCACCCATTTAAAAAAACTGGATCTGAAGCAACTACCGAAGACATGCTGAGGAAATGATAAATGATAACTAGCAGCTAACCAGATTGGCATTTCGTTTGTGCTATGGGATAAAGGCATGGGTATTCAACAAAAAAAACAAATGTTCCAGGTGGACTTGTTTTAGGAAGATAATGACCTGCAGGCAATTTTATGAAGCGCTCCAAACAGTTCAGAACTGATAGTGGGTGCCAGTTTTGAGTGATCTGGTTAGTCCAGTTCTGTCATGGAAGTCTCAGCCCTGTTAGCCTTGTCCAAATCAACAAATGAAGAAGTTTGTTTTCCTCCGCCCCTCTTATGAAATTATGAAAGACTCAGGACACAGTGACTCATTTCACCTTGTGGCTCATTACTGTGCACACTGGTTTGATTTAATAATCCTGAGTAACCCCCCCCCCATTTGCTCAAGGAGACATAATTGGAATGCATAAACATTGTCCCGAAAAGGTCAGCGTACTACGTTTTAAGTTTAATGAACTCATTAAAGCCTGTGGTGTTTAATAATTCCTAGTGGACCCAACGCCACCCTAATTATGAGTCAGTCCAATCCCTAAGCCATTAAAAAAAAACAATAATGGAACATGAATTCCAAGAGCAAAGGTCCCGAGATATTCCGGTGTGCTTTAATATGCTAAGTCAAAGTAACGCTGGCCGCGTGTATTTGCCTCCACTTTACAGTACTTGGCAGAGTGTATTACAAATGTTCTCCATTCTGTCGTGTCACAATTTGCAAGACATCCCACAGAACTAGGCAGATGGAGAAAATCCAGGGAGAGCTTCCCATGTTGTTTGAAACAGAATCTCAAATAAATGCTACAAATTCACAAGACATTAATTTGCTCCAAATCCTCAGATCAATGACATCTTGGTGAAATATTAATAAGTAATGTTATCTGAGCACTCAAAGTACACAACAATATTTTATTCCATGAGTAAAGGGATATAAATGTAATTAAAACATTACCAAGGAAGATTTTTGGAAATGTTCCTTATTTCCACATTATACCAAACTCAATTAATAGCACCAGAACATTATTACTTGACCCATGTTTTGTGAACACAAAGTGGATTTTCAATTAGCATCAGAAAAATATGCTTCTCACTCAACAGGTAAATTAGGTGGTTTGTTGAGGATTTATACTGTATGTTCAGCCAAAGTAGAAGAGATGTATAATATTTTAGACCATCTGATCCACAAACCATAAAGAAATCATGCAAAATGAGCCACATTAGATACAGTCAAGCCGGAAAGTCTGAATACCCCTTTCACCTTCTCCACGTTTTATTACATCACAGACATATTCTACAATAGATTGAGTTCATTTTTTGTCTCAAAATTCTACACAAAATAGCCCATAATGAGGAAGTGAAAACTTGTTTTTAGAAATGTTTGCAAATGTATTAAAAATCAAAAACTGAAACCTGAAACTCTTGTTGACGTACAGCCATTTAGCCAGCCATGTGTTCCATACTGTACCAGTGTAATTTACAGCTGAATCTAGTCTCACCCCCCAATTCCCATAGAGATCCATTCAAATGCAGAGAGCTTATAGCATCGCTTGTAACAGTACCTGGAAATAAGTTATCGAGAGTATTTTGATGTTGATGGGTCACAGACTTCAGGAAGTAACAGCATGCAAAAGATATGCGACCACATATTAAATATGATACTTTAAAAATATGTTAAAGCAAAGGGTATGAATACTTATGTCAATTAAAGATTTCAGTTTTCGATTTTTAATACATTTGCAAACATTTCTAAAAACATGTTTTCACTTCGTCATTATGGGCTATTTTGTGTAGAATTTTGAGACAAAAAATGAACTCAATCTATTGTAGAATAGGTCTGTAATGTAATAAAACGTGGAGAAGGTGAAAGGGATGGGCAGACTTTCCGGCTTGACTGTATAGTATCCATAGCACAAAAAACAGGGCCTCCATAGTTTCTGCTGTATTCCCACTGATGCAATTTCAAAACTACGAAAATTTACAAAAGAACCACACTGATTTCTCTCACACGTTGGCTTTGACTATCTCAGATCCAGCCTAAAATAACCCACATTGTGTGCTTGCGACGAGGCGAAAACACATCAATTTAGCTGGAGTAAAGTAATGAAATCTTGTCGGCACGCTGGGAAGCTTGCGAGGGTACAAGCTCAATCCATCTACGTCACAGGAAAGGAAGAGCGAGCTAAGGTTACAAATAAGGGTGCAAAAAAAGTGACGCCAATCGGCATCACTCAGGTACAAGAAGTTTAATTTATTTGTCTGAATGATATTTATGAGTTGGTGAATAAAGGTTTGTACAGAAAAGCTAAATATAACTACATTTTCAAACAGCCTCAAATTCCGGTTACAATGAATGAGCCAGAGGTAAAAAGAACAATATCCCTGGCAAAGAAATTGCTACCGTTTAATATACGAGACAAACACTAAACCACAGCCAACATGTCGTAACAACTCAATCGCACCGATGGTCTAATTCTAACCTAAGGTCAAATATGTTTTTGTGGTGAAGGTCCAAGTATTCACCTGAAATTGGAAACCAGTGAATGGAGAAATTACTTATCATAATAATATTATTATTATATATGTTGTTTTTGCTCATTTATTGCATTAATTTACTAATAATACAATAGTATGTCTTGTCCAAAAAATATCATTCTTATATATGCCAGCTGTAAAAATTGCAGATATTTTCAGCAAAGAACCCCTTGGATGGCTGGCATTTGGCTTGACTATACAAGAGGACTTTTTTTCTCTCAATAAATACTGACAAATTTCTTGGTTTTATCGGTCAACTGCATTGCCTGTACTCCAGCATCAGCAAACGTCAAAGCTTAAAAGCAGCGAGGTGCATATTTTACTGTGGGCAGTCACCACCAACCATCATACTGTGTAACTGTTTTAAGAATTGTTTTTTGCAATTATAGCAGTCTGAATTGGTTAGAGAAAGTCGTAAAAAGTATAATATTTTTATTACATTAATCAAGATTCTATTACAGTCATGCATTACTAATTTAGAGAATCTGAATATACAATTAAATATTGAATACTGAATATTGGCATACTGAATATTAGCAATTAAATGTGCAACAAAAAAAACCACATTTGATTCGGGTACTGTTTTTTTATTTATACCTGTGTGCAGGTTCAAAGAGAAAAAGTGAGATCCATGGAGCTTTGCCAATCAATAAACAGAACATGCAACATTTGGCTTCAAAGCAAACCGCGATTATATTCATATTTAGAAATCAATATATTCAATGATACCAATGTTACCGAATGTAGGTAATGAGTGAAGTGCACAGAGTCTTTTTTGAAAAAGGGTGCTAAATCCAATATACTAAAATATTTAAGAACTGAACCATTGTCGATTGCCCTCCTCCCTCCCCACCCACCATTGAGCTCAAAAACATTGCTTGAACACAAAGTACATTTTTCTAACAGGAATAATGGTTGGAATATCAATACTGTATATGAAATATACTGACTTTATGGTTGAGTGGCGTTTTGGAGGATGTTAATTACTTCCTGTTTACTGGATTAATTACTGTTAATATCCAGTCTCCTGAAGGAATTACATTTTTGGAGGTATTTAGGCATCGTGTGAGCCACCCTGTGTAATCACAGGAATATATGCAGAAGCAGAAAATAGCATGTTAGTATTCGTCTGCCCCATTGCTGGAGGAATACCAGTCACCATCTTAATGGACGCACACTATCCTGAAGATGAGGACATGGCATGGATGGTATGACCCTGCTGCTGCCGGAACTTCCTCTGGATAAGGAATGGTTGCAGGCCTATTTCATGCTTGACAAGAGTCACTTTTTGTTGCTGTTGTTTTTTTTCTCTTTTTTTTCTTGAAGGCACAGACCCATTATAGCCTGGGAAAGTAGCATATTTAGACAGGCAGTCAGTCAAGGGGAAAGCTTTGCAATCCGTCTCAGATGAGTACCTACGTACAGGAAATGATTTATCTTGTGGAATTGTAAAATAAATGGCACTAATGCTGAGAGATCAAATACATTAAATTATGTGGATTATAGCCACAAAGATAAGAACAGCCACATGGAACACAATAAAAAAAAATTTCCAGCTAATTTACCATTTAAAATATATTTCAACATCTAATTGGTGTGAAAACTAAATAAATGCACACTTCTCCAGTTACCATGACAGTATCTGCATGGTGACCAGAATTGCGCCTAAGTTTGACTCAAGATAATTTAGACACATTTATTGCCAACCACAATGCTAGAACTGTGAGAAATATTCCAGTATTGCCCATGTACATGTTCCCATGAAAACCCTTGATCCTAGCTCTGAAGTAAATAACTCATAAGGACTCAGTATTATTTAAAAGACAAATCACACTACATTACATGTAGTAAAAGACAGCCCAGCTAAATGCTGCAGTGATAGTAACTGCTTACGCCTGATAGCAACAGTTTGATTCAATGACCCCATACAATTACAGCACATAGCAAATGCATATTGTTGCACATTACCCCAAGTCTTTTCTCTGAAACCAATCATTAGAGAATCAGCTTTTGTGTCTTGCACATAAGTTTATATGACATCTCCTCAATGCCAATTCAAAAGTTCTGGGCCTGCAGGACTTTTCAGGTTCCAGTAAATACTCATCTTTTTATTGCTTATACATCTATGCAAATTGAAGAATAAAAAAAAGCTTATTGCAACAAAAATCATTTATTTTTATTTCTGCCTAGATAGGAGGCCTGCTTGGAATTCAAATAAAGATTTTGTACTTTTTAGGCCAGGGTTATTTAAGGGCAAGTGTTTAAATTCCAAAACTTTCTGAAGCTTTAAAATGTCACACTGGCGGAATTTGCAAATGGAAGATGTAATTTAAGGTTTAAGTAAGTTTCATGAATTGTATAAAAATTTTTCATTCTGCTACAATAACTACAACATGGGAGATTGAATAATTGTATATATTACCAATTGTACTAAGCAAGACTAATATATTACAGCTATACAACATGTTGAAAATAAGTTAAGGATAATCAATAATGTGACAGCCTATTGAGCTGAAATCCCCCTTGTTGGGTTTAAACAGATGGAAAAAATTTTTTATATCATAGGCTCAGTCAGATTAGAATATACAGACATTTATTTGCTAAACTGTAGCACTTACTAACAACAGCATCCGTGCAGAGTTGAACACACCATACATCTCTGTGGTGAACTCTCTTGGTTTGTACGTCAGATAGAGGAGTAAGATTGACTGTTCCCCTGGGAAAAGGAGAGCACATTGTTAGCTCTTGACTGCTTAAGAAAAGACTGGAAGGGTGATTTAGTATAAATACATTTTGTTCCTAATTTTAAAAATAACATCCTTGCAAACAACAGCATTATGACCAAGTCATTTGATTAAATTAATCAACCATAGAATAGGCGACTGCTACACTCTCCACCCATAAAATAAACACAGCCTCCTGGATGTTTTACCTACACTTATTTACATGTTAACATTTACATACACAATCAATACAAAATCCAATTAAGTCATCACCACTCGTGTCACTATCCAAAAATACGTGCATGGCAGCTTCTCGCAATTGATCCTCCACCTCAGCACAGGTTGGGTAACACTCCATCAAGCCTCACACGTTAAACACGCTTAAATCTTGTCCCGTTTCATCATGCACAATTCAATAATGTAATGGACCTACCTGTTCAACAACGCAGTAGGGACCAATCAACCGTGGGGAAAGTTTGGCCATATAACTAATACAGCTTTCAAAATCTCTGACGTGACATGAGGTCCAAAAACAGACCAGGCTTTGAGACACCACAGCGGGTAAAGATGTCCTACTGCATACAGTTGCTAAAACTCGCTGTGGTAAAGATGTCCTACTACAGACAGTTGCTAAAACTCGCTGTGGTAAAGATGTCCTACTGCAGACAGTTGCTAAAACTCGCTGTGGTAAAGATGTCCTACTACAGTCAGTTGCTAAAACTCGCTGTGGTAAAGATGTCCTACTACAGTTGCTAATTGTGGAAGCAGTAGCATTACTCAAAGGAAAAACTCAACCCACCAACTATAGTAGTCTGCCACAACTAGTAATTGGGTGTTTCTCCAAGAACTACATGGCAGGGGACCCATAGCTCAGTTACCTATGTCTGCTGAGCAAGCCAGCTGTTTTGCAAGACTCAAACTTGAATTTTAGCACAAAACTTAACATACTCCATTACATCAGTCCATATTTTCAGCCAGTATGCTACTCCACAAATCCTTTGCTGAGTTTTATATTGTCCAAAATGGCCACTCAAAGGATTTTCGTGGTACGCATGAAGGATAACTTATTCTTACTATTATTACTATCGGCCTACTGTGTTACTTTACAATCAAGTTATGATTTAGCCGACGTTTAGGCCTGCGTCGTATGTGTGCGAATGACTGCAGTCCCAACAATTTGCTGTCGGATGAACAAGCGTAACAACTGCAACGAAGAAGGCTGAATATATAATACATTTAGCGTACATAAATTATCACATAGCCTACTATTTGAAAGAGATTAACTATTTTGCAAATGTTAGCCTACTCCCCATAAAATTGTCAACGTTGTTGTCAGGGGTGTATGCTAGCGCTATTACAGCACACCGTGCCACTCCAGAATTTATTTTTAATCGTCAAAAAAGGCTCTTTTCAAAATGGTCAACACATTGTCAATGTGCCAAATAAAATGTATCCATCCCATCTTTGTACTTTTTTTCTCAGGGGTGTCAAACTCCGGTCCTGGAGGGCCGCAGTGTCTGCTGGTTTTTGGTGTGTTTCAGCACAAGTGATTAATTTAAGTCACTGATTGGCTAAGAAGTCCAAACACCTTGTTCTCAAAGCTTTAACTGGGTGCCAATTAAAAGGAAACCACAAATACCTGTAGACACTGCGGCCCGCCAGGACTGGAGTTTGACACCCGTGAGTTAGGTGATCTCAAAGTAGCATTATGTGTTGGGATGGGATGTAAAAGGAGATGGCGTGTCTTGCCGTTTTAGCCACTTTAAACAACAACAGTGGTGTAGTGATATTCTTTTTTAACAATACGATATGAGAAGGGCTGTACTGTAGGTGCCCGGCAGCAGAAAGATTGGGATTTCAAAACAGAATACAATGTAGCCTATGGCTTCAGCACTCAAGCGCCATACAGAATGCTTGTATTAGGCTACTGTATATAGTCAGCCTTCTTCATTGCAGTTGACACTTGACAAATGTTAAGCCGACAGCAAATTGTCAGGACTACAGTCATTCACACGCATACAATTAAGCGCGAATGGACGATAATGCACTGAAGGGAGAAGAGCTGAGTTTCAAATTTTCTACCAATTGACATTTATTTATAGGAATTTTAAAATGTTAAACACATATTTAAGAAATTACTTATTACTGTGGATTAAAATTTTTAATTAACTAATTAATAATTATTTTAAAAGGGCTGTTTGCGCTCATTGTCAAACGGCTCAAAAATAGCCCTTATGTTGGCAAAGGCATCGGCAATCGACGATCGTCGATACACAATGTCATCGTACTTCGGCACAACCCTTGGGTACATACACTTAATAGAGGTTACCACGGTCAGGGCGTTTGACTTTGACCTTTCAATATAACTTATCTTCCAAAATGACAAAACCAGCCTCTTTTTTAGGTACCAAAATGACAGGGGAAGCCTATGGTGATTAGGAAGGCACAATGATACCCTGCTGGAGCGTCTCATCGATCTAAGCCTTAAAGCTTTTCTTTCGCAGTGGCAAAGCTTTAGCTAACCCAAGCACCCCTGTATTGGCCTAGCCCACCCTTAGCCCAGGGAGAGAAAAGTTCCTGGTGCCATCACCGAGTGCCAGAATTTAATGAGCGCTTGAAAGAAGAAAGTCTCTGAGTGACTCATGTCTACCTTGCACTATGGTTAGAATCCTTTCTTCCAGTACATCCACAGAGTCCTCCGGAAGAAAATCTGACAAGAACACACTCTGGAATTCCTCCCAGGTATGATTTTTCTCCCTATAGGTTTCCCGCCGGTCACGTGCAGAGCCACGCAACACATTTCCCATAATTCCCATTGTAGCAAAAATCTCACTGCATAAAAAAAAAACCAGCTGCTTCAAATAGAGGAAACAAACCATTGCACCTTTGCGAATAAACGAAAGGGTTGTTCTCATCCTGAGGCCCTCCATAACCAGGGAAAACCATCTTAATTGGCAACTTACCATCAGACACTCTATGAACTCCATCCTGGAGTATCACACCTCCTGAGAAAACTTAGCCGTTTAAAACGAATTTCCTGCATTTCTACACTACCTCACACAGGGCATTTTCTAAAATAAAATGTTTAATTTATGAACATTTTGAAGATTTTCCCCCAAAGCCCTAGATGAGATTTGAGATGCTTTGATATAAAGCTAAAGTATAGGCTAATCAGTATATTAGTGGATAAGATCATTTTATTACATTTTAAAACCACCTCCACCCCCCTCATCTTATAGGAGAACAACTTTATTTATGCCCAATAATACCAAATCGTTATCTAATCTTATATGGAAACAAGTATATTAAACATGAGCTATATTCCTTCATCAATTCAGTCTCTTTGTGCCATTTTCTATTTACATATGAAACTAAAAAACATGTCACTGTAACTGGCTCATCATTTTCATTTATATTTTATCCATACCCCCACCCCCCCTCCTTCCCTTTTGGAGACAACTTGATCAATGCCCAATTAAATCAAATTATTATAGAATCTTACTTATTTCCTTATTTCTTCATCATTTCAGTCTCTTTGTGCCATTTTCGATTTACATGTGAAACTAAGGTTGCCTACTGCGCTCATCATTTAATTTATATACAGTATATACACTGCACAAAAAAATGAAGGGAACACTTAATCATCACAGTATAACACCAAGTCAATTAAACCAAACCGGTCATGCTGGATGATGTTGCGGGCAGCATAACATTCGCCATGGCGTCTCCAGACTCTTTCACGTCTGTCACATGTGCTCAGTGTGAACCTGCTCTCATCTGTGAAGAGAACGGGGCGCCAAAGGCGAACCTGCCAATTCTGGTGTTCTCTGGCAAATGCCAATCGAGCTGCACGGTGCTGGGCTGTGAGCACAGGTCCCACTACAGGACGTCGGGCCCTCATGCCACCCTCATGGAGTCTGTTTCTGACAGTTTGGTCAGAAACATGCACACAAGTAGCCCGCTGGAGGTCATTTTGTAGGGCTCTGGCAGTGCTCCTCCTGTTCCTCCTCGCACAAAGGAGCAGATACCGGTCCTGCCGCTGGGTTGTTGCCCTTCTACGGCCCTGTCCAGCTCTCCTCGTGTAATGGCCCGTCTCCTGGTATGTCCTCCACGCTCTTGAGACTGTGCTGGGGGACACAGAAAACCTTCTTGCGACGTATGAATGTGCCATCCTGGAGGAGCTGGACTACCTGTGCAACCTGAATCGGCTGCAGGTACCGCCTCATGCTACCAGTAGTGACAAGGGCACTAGCAAAATGCTATACTAGAGAAAAATCAGTCAGGAAGGATAAGGGGAGAGAAATGGTCTGTGGCCACCACCTGCAAAACCATTTACTTTTTGGGGGTTGTCTTGCTGTTGCCTCTCCTGTCCATCTGTTGTCACTTTCATTTGCACCAAAGCAGGTTGAATTGACTCACAATCGTTTACGCTTCCTAACTGGACAGATCGATATCCCAGAATTGACTTGGTGTTATACTGTGTTGATGAAGTGTTCCCTTAATTTCTTTGAGCAGTGTATATATACTCTATTATATTATTTAAAAATATATATTTTATGCCTGAGACGCCTCTGTTGACGGCTGCCTTTTCGCTGTGAGTGTGATAGAGAACGTGAAAGTGAGAGACAGATATGACAGTGTATTTTAATACATGTGAAGTATTCCAAAGTTTGCAGGGCTGACTAGACAACACACAGTAGGCTAGGACACACACACACGCACACGCACACACACACACGCGCAGTATTGCAGATATTTCACAGAATCGAAGCTATAACAATTAGGTTACATGCAACATATGTCAATCTATGTAAAATCGAATCTCCCAGACTCTCGCTACTATCCATCAACTCACTGAGTAAGCTAGGCTAGCGAATATTATATCCTATGCAATGCATAACAGTTAGTTATCAAGAAGAGACAGCGTGGATTGATCAAAGAAACTGACCTCTCTAGCTGCGTCTCTGAGTTGTATATGGCCAAACCAACCAATCAGATATTAGAAATTTTCATATGCACATGCCAACTCCAGAGGATGCATACAAAGACATCCTTGTGGCTATGCAGCTGTATTGCAGGCTGAACACATTTGCTAATCCCTTCACAAACGGAGATGTATAGGCTATTAGACACGCACGCATCAGATTTAATGTTGTGATAAGCACTGTGAGACACAATATTATGGGCCATTAACTAGGCTATTCGCATAGGTTTGGGGGGAAACAGGAGACATGTCACCACCAATATTTTCATATGAATTGGTCCCGACTAGCGAGTATGCTTGTGAGACGTTTGACCATGCAAGACTAGGTTGTCCAGCAGTGTGTCTCCCCCAAAGTTGAAATAAAGCCTACACCTATGATTGCAGCACTGGCTGTGAAAGGCCCAATAATAATAATAATAATAATAATATTCAATATTTGTAAAATAAAATTTAAATAAACATGTCATTATAATTGATATACAGAAACACTATATAGTTTTGAGAGCAAGCAACAGAAGGCTTGTAGAAGGCTGTATGTAGCAAAAAATCCAACCATATGAGGATATTTAAGGGCGTTCACTGGGTGGAGTTGACAAGCTTGATCACATGCGATTTTAAGATGATTTCTGATTTATAAAAGGGGTCATGCATAGGAACATTTATTTGTGTGTATGTACTAGGGGTGGGACAATGCACCGATGCATCGCGATGCATCGATTCAAATGTGTAAATACAACTGCATCGATCTGTAAGATTCGAATCGATAAGCATCGATTAATATCGCATTTTAAATGAATGTGCACATGTATTCATTTATTCAATTTTTAAAAAAAATATATATTTCTGAGACACGACTACTTTTAAAACTGTTTTGACCAGCTTCAATCCATGTTTCTGCTCCAACCCCCTCGTAAGCGTGAGTTGAAAGCAGGGACAGGCGGGAATCAAGCGACAATGAGACGGACAGATCTGAGCGAAATGGCTAGCTGCGTGCTCGCTGAGTGCGACAAAAGAGACAGAAACTTACAGAATTTGCAATGTTCCGAACAGAAAATCAGTGGTATGGAAGCATTTCGGGTTTAGAAAAAAGGAGGGTGTACTTGACAAAACCGCTGCAATATGCAAGATCTGCCAAGTAGAAATCAGATACACAGGCAACACCACAAACATGATAAACCATTTGAGCCGACAATACACAATTGACGTGAAGGACAGCAAGCGCGTTAGCAAGCTGGTTTGCAAGCTAAACTCGCGAGTAATTGACACTTCCCCTGAGTTTCCTGGAGAAATGGCCAAACAGTTCTATTTTTTTGTATAATTGTTTTTATTAGTTTTTATACACATACCGTGTACAGACAGTTAATTGTAAAGTGCTTTCTGATATTTAAATTTAAACCATTTTCTATTCAAAATCAAGTAGACGTTAGAGACAAAAAACAAAAATAGTAAGACTATTTCCAATGTCTTACGTTCAATTAATTATTACTACTATTTCATTTTTCTTGGCCCAGTTTAGTAATTGTTATACATTTTGCCATTTTCATTTTGTAAATAAAGGAAATGTATTAGGGTACCATGTCTGACACTGTTTGAAAAACAATAACCTAAATAGGGCAACTTTAGAAAATACACTGTTAGTCATGTTTATTGCTGCATTATTTGCTGTAGACAGCTGCAAAATGTATGGCATGCCTTAACAATAAACATAATGCTGTGAACTTGGCGTAAGGTTCTAATTGAATATTTAATTACTGCTGAATGTATCGGTATCAAATCACATTAGCATACCTATTAAATTTTTTTAAAGTATCAAAATGAATCGAACCGAATCTTATCGAATCGAATCGTGGTCAAACGTAAGATGTTATGATGCATCGAACCTTTGCCTAAAGAATCGTAATCGAATTAAATCGTTATGGGATTGAATTGTTCCACCCCTAGTATGTACATTTCATAAATTGTTTGTAGGAACGTTTAAGAAAATGATCGTATGCTCACATTTATGATGAATTCCAAGATGATTTTAAAAATGATGCCCCTTCTTCAGTTTGAATAAAAAAACAGGGGACAAAGGTAGAATAGCCAAAAGAGGGTCAGAATCACACCCCAGTGGACAACAGAAAATTCACCACAGCTGCTCTCAATGACCAATTAACTGCCAGACTCCAAGAAACTGATCAACAGCTGATCCGCATAGCCCTATATTAAGTGCTGAGACAAAGGAATCTCGAATTAGGTGCCGCTGTGGCGCAGCGGTAAAAGCATCGACATTGATTCAATGCAGTTGCACACGGCCTTTAAGAAGACGTGGCAACCACCTTCCTAGCGCCGGCCGATGGGGTTGTGTAGCAAATTCTCAGCAGTACACAGGGAATTGAATCGTACTAGGGTACAATTGGCTACCAAATTGGGAGAAAATGGGGAAATCGAGGAATCGCGAATTCAGTCAGTTACAAAATCGACATTACGAAATCGAGAAGATATAATCGAAACTAGCAAGCACCATAGGATAGGTGACTGCTACAGAATGGCTCAGACATTTTTGCAATCAAGAATATTTTAGATATCTAGAAGTTTCCGATGACCTTCCAGCTTTACAATGGCTGGCAATAGCTGGTTTGTGGTCTAAAAATACACTTCAAAAAATTACTCCAAAGCAGCTTGTACAGTGACATTATGCCTCAAGCGGCTGTGCATTTGAATACAGTACATTTATGGTGATTATTTACAATCATAAAAATAAATATTTGTATTTATATTGGGTCAGTACTTTAGCACAGATTCCATGTGCCATTTGGTAGGGGTCACCGTTTTTTTCTAAAGCAAGTGCCCCACAAGGATTTAAAGTTGCATTTCAATCAATATCCTCATGGGGGCACTGGATTAGCACAATCACTTGACTAATCATACAATTAATGGTTAATTGTGAGCCTCATAAAAGCTATTTGTTTTCATGGAGAGGAAGGAAAGCAAACATGAGTCTCACTAAAAAAAATTATAATAATAAAAAATTGAGCAGCTGAGTGCACCAGTATCTGCCGGTTCAGTATATTCTGCATTCTGCATGCAATTTAGTCACATGTGCACAAAGAACAGTCGATGGAAAGTTGAATAATTAAAATAAATTGTGGGAATCATCTGTCAGCAGGGCAACAAGAGAGCTTTGAGCGCCGGACAGTCATCCACAATTGACTGGTACATTATGCAGTGAAAACATTCTACTAAGAAACTGGATAACCCCAAATCAACATGCAATCAATAGCGTAATCCCCTCTGCAAAATAGTTTAGGCAGAAGTAGAGTACCAGTCAAAAGTTTGAACACACCTACTCATAGAAGGGGTTCTCTTTATTTTTACCATTTTCTTTTTACAGTTTAGAATAATAGTACAAACTATGAAATAACATAAATGTAATTATGCAGTGACCAAAAAAGTGTTAAACAAATCTAAACGTATCTTATATTTTAGATTCTTCAAAGTAGCCACCCTTTGTCTTGATACCAGCTTTGCACTCTTGGCATTCTCTCAACCAACTTCATGAGGTAGCCACCTGGGATGCTTTTCCAACAGTCTTGAAGGAATTCCCACATATGCTGAGCACTTGGCTGCTTTTCCTTAATTCTCCAGTCCAACTCAAAACCATCTCTATTGGGTTTAGGATGGGTGTTAGATTAGGTCATCTGATGCACTCCATCACTCATTTGTCCAATAGCTCTCACACAGCCTGCAGGTGTGTTTTGGGTCATTGTCCTGTTGAGAATAAAATGAGGGCCCAACTAAAGTGCAAGCCAGAAGGGATGGCGTGTCACTGCAGAATGCTGTGGTAGGCATGCTGGTTAAGTTAATTGTGGATAACTCATCCAACAGTGTCACCAGCAAAGCAACCCCACACCATAACAAGCTTCACAGTGGGAACTAAATTAGTTAGTTTTTACTTTTTAACTAAAAGTTCTAAATTAAAAAAAAAAAATATTCAAGCATTTAAGCATAAGCCTTTAGATCAAAACGTTCTAAGCTAATGAGAAAGATACATTCAATCAACTGTGTCCAAACCTTTGACTGGTACTGTATGTGCCATGGGTTGTTAATAAATATTTTAAAAACTTAAAGGAACTGGTCAAGTCAGCTGAGAATATGTCTGTCCTCAAAGACGAATCAACAGATGGCACAATAAATTATGTTTTGCATGTTTTACTGGTTTTCAAAGGAAAATCAATTACACCAGATTTGAAAGTATCCGTGCTAAAATTGTGTAACTTGGAGCTATAATTTACAATGCAGTTGTAGACGTCATCAAGAATGGCTGTTGGACTTTGAGGTGAATTAAAAAAATGTGACTGCATTCACCTAGGGTAACGCAAGTTACATATTGAAAGCTTACCAGGAACCCCTCAAATGCTCGATGCTAAATGCAGTCCATTTAACCTGCAGTGCCCACATTGTAGGACTGGCGAGTGGCATTTAGCCAATCAATTGACACACTAATGGGAGTTGTTAAAAATGTTTTTAAACTTTGTCCAAGCAAAAAGATTCACTACACAGAGCTTCTAAGGAATGCAATAATGGAACAGGTTTCAGAGATACCAATAAAACTCCCATCTGAGCCATACATAACGAGATGGGGCAGGTGGCATTCTGCTGCGTCGTACCATTCCCAATTTCTGATCCATTTGTGGATGATCTCATCAAATACCGCTGCGCTGGCACAGCTCAGGGAGTTGTTTTGCAACAAGGGTTTAGGGGCACAGAGCCAATGTTTGATCTAGGAGGCGCCATTGCACCATTCGCCCCCTAAACATCATAAATGACCCATGAGATGCAGTGACCCTATTGACCTATAACCTATAATGGTACCGTTGGCATTGTAAGCAACTTAACGTAGCAATGGAACTCATCACACCACCAACAGTAACATTTGCAAAATGTCACAAGTTTGTCAATATAGATAACGTTATCCATTTAGCTAACATTATGCATTCATATTGTAATTAATCAACAGCGTTGATGTTATGTCTTGTATTATGCATTTGAATAATGTCTGCAGCTTTACAAATATTCCAAGCAAAATATATAATAATATATTAATATAATATGATAATTCTCCATTTCAACCACCCCCGTTCCATTGATGCAGAAAGCTGAGTCTCTTCATATAAACAAGTTTTCACCAAGAATCACAAAGCAATCACAGGGTATGCTGTTAAAAAAACTGACCGTGATTAAGTTAAAATCTAAACCTAATATATTCATTTAATTTCAGTGAATCGATTTTAATTTATTACATTTTATTTTTTTTGCCTGAACCTGCTACAAACCATTTAATTATTATAAATAGCTTTCTATTTATCATTTTTTGTGAAAGTCATATAACTGCATTTTTTTGTGTAGGCTACTTCCCACAGATTAAAAAACCAGCGATGCAGCACAACACTATAATTATGCTACAGCCACATGTCTGCGGTCCGAATAACCACACCGAGTGCAGCAGTGTGGGGACGTTGCTGTCGATCATTCCGAAGTGGAAATTGATGCATCAATGCAGGTGACTGCTGGGGGCGAGCAATGTGATAATCGTCTAACGTAAGGGATCAAAGAAGTATCTCGACTCATCACACATGCTGAGCGATGACTGAAATGCAGGTAAAAAAACTCTTTTGGAAAAACTTGTGACCCCAGTCATAGGATATAGTACAAAAAACAAGATGAAATATATATTTTTAAAGAATAATAGGGTAATATACGCAAATACTACCGCTGCTGTTGCTTGAAGAGTACATTCTTGCTTTAGACCACAAGCTCCTAAATACTCCTATACCAGCCATTGTAAAACTGGCACATCATCAGAAACTTGTAAATATCTAAAATATCCTTCATTGTACACAGAAATTGCTTGAGCCAATCGAAAACGTACACTTAAACTGAAATAATATTTTGGAAACCAGAAGGTGAATTATCCCTTCATGTAAACTTACCATTAAGTATTTTATCTCATATCTTTAAGTAATTGTGAGCTTAATATGTAAATTATTTAAAATTAGGTTATTAACAACAAATGTACTCGCATGAAGTCATGTCAATGTTTTTGTGGCAGGGTGGGCGTGGGTAGCCTCTGCTTGCAGAGAGAGAGTGAGCTGAGCGGCTCTCGGACCCGGAGCCACAGCTGTCATAAGTTAATCAGTATCACGGGGAACCGTAATTGAATAATGGTTTAATCGTTTTTGATTGCTGTGACAGTGAGCCGGGGCTTGAAAAGGGAGAGGCGGGCGGACAAACGGGGCTGGCTGTGAACGGAGAAGGAAACGCTCCGGAAAGCCAGAGCCGGAAAATAAAAAGTTTAAAGAAATAAAAACCCACTGTGCGGTTAACGAATATTCTGTGTGTCTCCAGTTCTTTCCCGAGAGGTGGCACTCGACTTTGCCACAGTTTTATAACAGCAATTCAAATGAGTGTAAATAACATTTTGGGTCTTAAAACATTTTAGGAACATGTAATGTTGTTGAATGATCAATAGAAAATAATTGTTTAATCTACAAACATTTAAAAAATCAAACCTAGTCTGACTTCACACCTTGGGTGAACACAAAACTAAAGTTGAGATGGTGATGGGAGCTGAAGAGATGGTTACTGTGACTTCATATGGAAACAGGTATCATAAGAAGCAGGGACACTATAATTTTGTCTTGGAAATGGAATATGAATAGGCAAACTATCATCAGTATTTGTATAATTAATAGGGCTGTCAATGGCGACATGTTAAATTAATGCGTTATTTTTTACACTTTCCCATAATTCCCATAAAGCACAAATGTTATGCACAAAACTGTCAGCTGTGATGAATGATGATAGACAGTTAAGCAGAAACAGAAAGCTTAAATTTGTATATTTGTGTTGTTCAAAAGCCTGATATTTGAATAACACGTCATATAATGAAACAGCGAGAGACTAATCATAAATCCATGTGGTAGCCCTCTGAGCCAGTGTTTTTCCAACCTTTTTTGAGCCAAGGCACATTTTTTACATTAAAAAAATCCTGAGTCACACCACCAACCAAAAGTATTACTAATTAAGTGAAGTTGGATAATTTCCCACGGCACACCTGACGATCTCTCATGTTACACTAGTGTGCCGTGGCACAGTGGTTGAAAATCACTGCTCTGAGCTACCAAGCACCCACATCTGGTAGCCCAGCAAAATGTTTGGTAGCCTAATTTTTGGTATACATCAGTCTGTATATCTAGCTAAAAATATTATCGCCAAAAAAACATCCATGGTATATCAAACTTGCATGAGCTAAGATGACCCTATTGGTCCAGGAAAATGTAAACTTAAAAATATGAATGCTGTGAAGCACTTCCTCAAAGTGTTTTCTCTTTCCTTAATGCGGACAGTAATAATTTTGTAGGTAACAACAATCTCTCTTTGATGTTGCGACTGTTACAATAGGCAAGACCACCAACAAAAACAAAAACAAAAACAGCACATCTCTTACATCAGTGTGTTTAGAGCTGCTTCCGTTTACTCACCCGTGGCTATCACGTTGTTCAGGAAGGTGCATATGATCAAGAAGTACAGCTTCAGGTTTTCTTGGTCGCGCCGTTTTCTGAACACGGCCCTGAAGGAGCGCTGGGCGCACTTCGGGAGGGACAGCCTGACCGTGTTATTTCCCGCTTCTTCCTGGTCTCCGGCTAGCAGGGTCTGTGCCATCGGGCGAGGGCTTCGCAGCCACAGCAGGACATACAGGATGCTGACAACATGGAAAGCGCAGAAGACCCCAAATGCCGCCACAAACCCAAACCTCTGCAGCAGGAACCCGCTGAGGAGGAACCCCACCGTGCCTCCGACAAAGACCATGGCCTCAGCCATAGCCATCCGTCGGGTGCGGCTGTCAGCGTCGGCAACGTCGGCCAAATAACTGAAGCAGCTGAGGAACACGGAGACGTAGCCGCCCGTCATGCCCATCAGCAGGGCTGCGGCCACGCACCAGTAGGCGCTCGAGCTTTCCACTACCGCCATGTAGATGAAGATGCAACCGGCGACCAGGGACATCAGGCTGGGCAGGACCATTCCCAACTTGCGCCCCCCTTGGTCAGACCAGGAGCCCAGCAGGATGGCCGGAGGGACGGACACCAGGCTGAGCATTCCAGCATAGGCCAAGATAATGTAGGAGGTTCGTCTCTGAATTTCTTCATCCCCGTTGAAATGTTCGGGATTAGCACAGACTGTCGTGTTTGGGTATAACTCGTTGCACACCTGGAATAATGACAAAAACAGAATGTGCACCACATAGTAGTAAGTACAGAGATGGATACGCATATATGTTTACTGAAAAAGCAAAACAGTTGCAAGCTAATTATTTATGGACAGTATTTATTAAGTTTATAATCTTTGCTTTGTATTGCTTCTGTGTGACAATTTAAGAAGGGATTGGTTCTTTTGATTTATTGATGACCGCTTCATTTGTCTACAATGAAAGACTCTGAAGACGGAAACCCACCCTCCCTCCCTGGGTTACGCTATGGGAAATTAGGCTAGTGTCAAACTAGAGGACTCATAAAAGTGCACTCGCTGAATATGCCAATCGAGAAACTACATTGCAGCTTTTTTTTATTTTTTATTTGTATTTTTTTTTTTTAAGAGACACCTCTGGTTTGTGAAAAAAGAAAAACAAAGAGCACCACATTTTTGTCACATTCAATACACAGTTCAAAACTGTATTCCTGACTAGTATTAAGAAAAAGGTTCAACTATTTATCGAGTGTAAAGAATGTTTGTGAAGAACATTGAATAATATTTTATCAGACGGAACGGAATAAAAAAATATATATATTTAGCAAATGGGAATACAAGATGGCCATGGAATTGAAATCACATTTTGTTTTCAATTCAAAACGCTCATGTTTAATACATTTGGTATCAACATAATATCCTTACCTTTTCTCAGGCCTGTGAACCACACTTGATAGAGGAAGAAAATACATATAGGCCTATTTATTTATATTGAAATCATATTTTGCGAACAGTACTGTAAGAGAAGTTTTCCACCCTAATCAAGTGCTAGTAATAAATAGAGAAAATCACCAATGCAAAATAATATAACTACTGCATAGAATACGGAATTTAAGTAGTGTTTTCCTTTAAAATTTATTTGAGAGTTGATTAAACATGAGCTACAACATTTTGCTCCAGTCTTCTTGCGTATTATTTTAAAATGCATTTTGTCGATCGTCCAACAACGCACTCTTCAGAAGGCTAGAAGCTCTAAGTCACTGCACCTTGTCCCCCTCATATCCATAACGTAATGCTCGTTTGATATTCTTTCACTAACAGATGCTGGCACTTACATGTGCCATACGTTACACTACAAATGGATGATTCCCTCTCCAAGATTGTAAGTGCTCTTTCTTGTTTGAATATGAGAAGTGCAGGTCAGCGCTAGTTGATACCTTGATAGAAGCGTACGGGACAAACGGAGAGTAGAAGCCTCGTTTACCTTGGCCATGACAAGCTGCTGAGATACTGGCGTTAAAAGGAAAACACTCGTCATGAACAAGAAAAGAACGGGCTCCACCGTGAAAATTTCTCTTAGCCTTTCTCCCAACCGAGGCATTTTCAAGAACCTAACTAGTTGCAATGGCAAATGCACGCCAACAATAGAAAAGGAAACAGGAACTAGACTACTAAATAGGCTAACCTGGATCACATGACAGTCAGCAGCCCAAAAGTAAAACTGCAAAGTAATACTTCTTTATAAACCTATTACATTTTGGAGTCATACTGCTACACCTTGACAAGCACAAAGATGCATACAATTGCAGGTCAGAGCAGCTCTCTCTACAGCATATTAATTATATCGAAATTAATAAGTATAAACGTATTCTGTGTTTACGAATAAAGGAGAAAAACTTCCTAGCCAAATGGAATTTTACCAGAGTCGAAACAACAAGAGGACAGGTGAAGGTGAATCATTGATTTTATTTTGCCTTTTTAAACCAATAAATCCCGTATCAGCAAGCCCAAGCCCGGGCTGCATTGACGTATTAACTACCTGTACCAATTTGAGCTCCCGAACGTGAACGGGCATCTCAGACCTTTCAAGGCGAAATTAAACTTCTTCGATGGGATTTTGAAACTCGATCGGTGCTTTTAATACGAAAAGCAGATAGCCTATTTAAAATTTAATATAAACATATTATATTTTTAAATTTGTTACTTTTTTTGTTGTTGAAAATTGTAGATCTACAGTAAATACAGTTTAATAATTTCCTATTTCCCAAAACCTCTGGACCAAAACAATAATTGTTTCACAAACTGCTACACATAATGAAATGATCATGATCACAAAACGATTAGCTTTTTTCGTTAAATCACCTTGATTTTCTACATTCAATGAGCACCAAGCTTTTGCACTCAACATGCTCAGTAGAAGGGGGTTGGTGCTGGAGCCTATCCCAGCATGCATTGGGCGAGAAGCAGCCTGGACGACCCTGGACAAGTCGCCAATCCATCGCAGGGCGCACACACCATTTGCTATGGACAATTTAGAGTCGTTAATTAGTCTAATCTGCCTGGCTGTGACCGAATATGACCCCTGTTTCCTGTCCCCTGTCCACTCAGACCCCTGTCTACTATGTGCTTATGTGCCCTTCTAGTGTAGAAGTGGTTCTTCGAGAGAGGCTACGTTACTTGCTGGAAAGTTAGCCACTAACGTTACAGTTCTACTGAAAAAAATACCACCACCATTAGCTGGAGTGTTCCAGAAAAAGGGGAAATACGGCCATTCATTTAGCAAAACACAGCCCTTAATTTATACTTTTGGTATCATGAAAACATGTTAGCTAGCCTAGCCAGAAGTCTGCAACACTCATTACTCATTTCTCTTCCCAGTCCTTTAACGTTAACTTACAGTCAAGCCGGAAAGTTTGCACACCCCTTTCACCTTCTCCACATTTTATTACGTTACAGACTTATACTACAATAGATTGAGTTCATTTTTTGCCTCAAACATCTACACACAATAGCCAATAATGACGAAGTAAAAACAGGTTTTTAGAAAATATGTAATTTTATAGGTTATTTAGATTTATTTAGGTTTATTTAGATATCTGTACACACCCTTAGCCTAATACTTAGTTGCTGCACCTTTGGCAGTGATTACAGCTTCAAGGCGTCTTGGGAAAGAAGCTACGAGTTTGGCACACTTGTTTCTGGACATTTTTGCCAATTCCTCTTGGCATATCCTTGCAAGCTCCGTCAGGTTGGATGGGGAGCGTCGGTACACAGCCATTTTCAGCTCTTTCCACAGATGTTCAATTGGATTCAGGTCTGGGCTCTGGCTGGGCCACTCAAGGACATGCACAGACTTTCTCCGAAGCCACTCCTTTGTTCTCTTGGCTGTGTGCTTCGGGTCGTTGTCATGTTGGAAGGTAAACCTTCGCCCCAGTCAGAGGTCCAGAACGCTCTGGAGCAGGTTTTCTTCAAGGATCTCGGTGTACTTAGCTGCATTCATCTTTCCCTCTATCAGGACTAGTCGCTCCGTTCCCGCTGCTGAAAAACATCCCCACATCATGATGCTGCATGCTTCACTGTAGGGATGGTATTAGCCAGGTGATGAGCGGTGCCTGGTTTCCTCCAGACGTGATGCTTGGTATTCAGGCCAAAAAGTTCAATTTTGGTTTCATCAGACCAGAGACTATTGATTCTCATGGTTTGAGAGTCCTCTAGGTGCCTTTTGGAAAACTACTAGTGGGCTGTGATGTGCCTTTTACTAAGGAGGGGCTTCCGTCTGGCTACTCTACTATAAAGGCCTGATTGGTAGAGTGCTGCCTGGATGGTTGATCTTCTGAAAGATTCTCCCATCTCCACAAGGATACGCTGGAGCTCTGTCAGAGTGACCGTCGGGTTCCTGCTCACCTCCCTGGCCAAGGCCCGTCATCCCCGACTGCTCAGTTTGGCCGGGCGGCCAGGTCTAGGAAGATTCTTGGTGGTTCCAAACTTCTTTCATTTATGAATGATGGTGGCCACTGTGCTCTTTGGGACCTGTAAAGCTGCAGAGATTTTTCCGTACCCTTCTCCAGATCTATGCCTTGACACAATCCTGTTTCTGAGGTCTGCAGATAATTCCTTTGACCCCATGGCTTGGAGTTTGCTCTGACATGCACTGTCAACTGTGGAACCTTATATAGGCAGGTGTTGGCAATCCCCATTCATGTCCAATCAATTGAATTTATCTCAGGTGGACTCCAATTAAGTTGTAGAAACATCTCAAGCAGTATCAGTGGAAACAAAATGCACCTCAGCTCACTTTTGGGTGTCATATCAAAGGGTCTGCACACTTGTGTAATCTATTGTAGAATATGTCTGTAACGTAATAAAACGTGGAGAAGGTGAAAGGGGTATGCAGACTTTCCGGCTTAACTGTATGTCTGGTCTGGGTGTCTTACGCCAGTTCATGTTTGGGGATCCAGAAGAATGTATGCAAAACACCCAACCTTATTCACGTGGTGTTGAAAATCAGGTTCTGTAACATTAGTCAGACAGACTCTTCCCTCTTCATTTGTTTCTTGCTCTACAGATGACAAATTAAACTGTGCCCGGTCCCACTCATTGCAGCAAATGTTTCCATTTCAGTTGGCATTGCAGTAGCCTATAGTTGTCACATGTAGGCTACACCACTCGTTTACCAAGCAGAACTGGCCGGGTCGGCAATGCGTTCTGCTCCAGATCTGGCCGTGTATTCGGGCTCAAAAGATGTCGAAGGTATTTTGCAGCTCAAAGTGCTTTACAGTAGGTCTTAGCAGAGATCAACTAAAATATGAAAATACAATAGTGTGCAATAATTAAAAGGATAGAGCAAGTTAAGCGATAACAAGGAATAAAAGGGTTACCAGATAAGATCAATATAAGTAAATAAATAAAATAGTAAATAAATATCTAGGAAAATCAAAAGAATAATACAGATAAAACAATTGCACAAAGTTAAAATACTTAAAATTATTCCACAGTTTAGGTGCATAAAAAGAAAAGCTTGTCATGCTGCTCCTAACATGTTCTACCTTTGGTACAGTTAAAAGTCCTGCAGTGGAGGAACGGAGGGCACGCTGTGGGACATAAATGGACAGGCATTCTGATATACAAAAAGGTGCTATACCATTAAGAGCTTTAAAAACCAGTAATAAGACCTTAAAATCAATTCTAAAAGACACAGTAACCCAGTGCAATGCACGCAGGAATTAAGTTATATGTTCTCTCTTTTTAGTTTTTGTTAAAATTCTGGCAGCAGTGTTTTGTATAAAGTTTTGTAATCTGTCAACCAATGTCTTGGGAATGCCAGTTAAAAGTGCATTACAATAATGCAGCCGACTTGAGAAAAAAGCATACACCAGCTTCTCTGCATCCTGCTGCGTTAAAAATGGCCTAACCTTGACTATATTTCTAAGGTGGAAGAAAGAAGAGCTCTCATCCTGGAGCTTTTAAATTGTGTTCCTTACTGGTTCAAGTAAGAAAATAACAATTTTGGTCGAAGTATGCACATCTTAGGGGTTAAATGCAATTTTCTTGGTAAATTTGTAAAAAAAGTTCTTGATAAAACGATTTCCCACGTGATATGATTTGTCGGAGTCGCAATCCAAATGTATACACACGGGGCGGGGTTTGGGACTTTTCATAAAAGCTACGTCACTGCTCTTTGCTAACGTTTTGTGGGCGTTTCAGATACTAAAACCAGGAGGAGAATGCCGATGCGTGTGGGCCTTTAATAACATCGTATTTTATGGTGGCTGGTTACAGTAAAAAAAACTATGAGAACCATGATCCACTAAGGTACTTACCATCCACATAATTGTCGTCGATTAGCAATCAAAATTACAGAATGGGCCTTTAAGGCAGGGGTCACCAACCTTTTTGCAACTGAGAGCTACTTCAAGGGTACTGAGTAGTACGGAGGGCTACTTGTTGGATTGTAATGGTGGGGGTGCTATCGAAATATTTCGCGGACCTTGATTGAAATTGTTGACGGGGAGGGTGCTATCAAAGGATTTCGCTGACCTCGATTGAAATTGTTGACGGGGGGGGGAATAAAATACTGTTTATTAAATTGTTCATTTAGCGTATTTACCGCGAGTGTTCGTTTGCGTGCCTAAGTTAACAGTAAATCGCCGATAACGAGCCACGTAGATACACGCGTTATATTGCTATTTTTAGAACATGCCTCGTGGGCGACTGAGAAGGAGCCAACGGGCGACCGGGTGCCCGCGGGCATAGGGTTGGTGACCCCTGCTTTAAGGTGTAAATCACATATGTGATTAGAATTTTCTTAACTGAACATTCTAATACTGATGTGACAATAAGCAATGGAGTTCTAAAAACAAGAACCGTGAGCCCTTTTTTTTGCATTATTCTATCCTCAAAAAAGTGCAATAGAGGATTTGTATGAAGCCAGAGTTCTGTTGTGTCAGGGTGCAGTATGGACTCAAGCGCAGACAGTACTTAAAAAATAAACCAAAGTTTATTAGTGGCAAAAGCCACAAGAAAAAGGCAGAATCGTATTCAGGAACAGGCAGTAGTCAAAACCAGGTGATCACAGCAAAAGTACAAAAACACAATCCAAAAAGCGAAGTCAAGAAACAAAATCAAAAATTTAGGAGAACAGAAATCAGGCACACGAAGAAACTAGCAAAACACGAGTCAGGAAAGGCTTGTAGTGAAACAGAACAAAGCAGGCATCTGTGACAAACTCGCAGAGAACACAAGACAGAGTGGAACTTAAATACACAGACTAACGAGCAAACGAGAGACAGGTGAACAGCAGGGCAGGTGAGACACATAAGTAAACAGGAGCTGACACATAAGGTGGGGTGGACACAATGGGTTAGTAATGGCACATGGCTGGGAGAAGGCCAATGAAAACAATAACGCACAAACAAAAACGGACATGACCGATACAGATATAACAGAAAAACATAACACAGACTCAAATACTGACAGTACCCCTCCCCCCTTACGACCGCCACCTGGCGGTCTAACAAGCCTCTCAGGATGCTGCTGGCAAAAAGTCAGTGATGAGTGAGGGGTGTAGAATGTCCCGAGCCGGAACCCAGTCGGTCAGGTACTGGAGGCCACGGCCCCGACGTCAAACCCCCAACAGACGGCGCGCGGTGTATGTTCCGATCCCTCGATGAGCAGAGGGGGAGGGGGGGTTTTGGAGTGGGACCCCAGGAACTGCGGATGACGGGCTTGATTCTGGAGACGTGGAAGGTGGGGTGAATGCAGCGGAGGGTGTGCGGAAGCTGGAGCTGAACCGCAGCCGGGTTGATCACTTTAGTGATGGGAAAGGGGCCAATGAACTGTGGGATCAGCTTGCAGGATTTATACTCTGAGGGGGAGGTCCCGGGTGGACAGCCAGACTCGCTGCCCTTGGAGGTACTGTGGAGCTCGGGATTGACGGCGGTCTGCCGCAAGCTTGGTCTTTCGAGAAGCGTGTATCAGAGCAGAACGGGTGCACTTCCAGGTCCTGCGGCAACGACTTTATCATACAATTTTCCATTTTTTATATTCATTGGATGATAATAAAATATTACAGACGACGGTAGCCTATTGAAAAACTGCATACCATTGCAAATTCATACTGGTGTACCTAAAAACTGAGCAAAATTAGGGCTAAACTGAGCTAAATTGAAATGTTTATGTCAAAATATCTCTCAATCTGAGATTTACACCCCTCTTGACATCTAGATTCACTGGGTTATTTGTTAATGTGTTGTATCCTACCTGTCCAAACTTCATTATTTAGATGGACTCACGTTAAAAATTTACTTAAATCAACTTGCCACTGATCAAACAGTTTACGATTACGCTCATTTATAGCGTAATTGTCATAGTTCATGGGTTATTTTTTCCATTTCCGCTGCGGTTCTTGTCCTTTCCCTCCGGTTGATTTTTTCCGCGTTTCGTTTCGGGGTTTTGATTCACCTCGCCTATTATTTTTTTCACCTGTGCTACGGCCTGCGAGGTATTTAAGCTCTTCACTTCCGCTTCCCCGGTGTTTCTTTGTCATTCCTTATTACATTGAGCTAGGTATAGCCAGGTACAAGCGACCTTGTGATATTAAACTTGTTTTATGTTCACAAGGGACTTGCTTCTTAACGTATTATTCAGGTATAGGATTATTTTCCTCCTGTTAGCTTCACTGTGCTATTTTTTCCGCGTTGTTCTCACTGAGACAGTTTTTCTTTGGTGGTTTCACTTTTGTTTCACCTTCTACCAGCCGTCTTAGTTTTACATGCCAAAGGTGTTTTTTTCTTTTCTAGTTTCCCGTGTTAGCTCTAGTATTGAGTTCGGGAGATGTAGTTTTGTGCTCTCACTCGTGTTTTCGAGTTCGCACTATTTTCCTGGGTTGATTATTATTTGGCTGTTTAGCTACTAGGATTTATTCCTTTTTTCTTTCTACTTATTAGTAGTTTATACTCCCTTAGTGGTCCCCACCTGTGTTGGTTACTTGTTCTGAACCCCCTTACCTTCGAATTAGATTCACCGCTACTAAACCCATCACAGTAATAGACCCCAGCTGGGCGCCTAAATGAACAGGCTGGGCAGATACTGAGGTGGGTGGTTCTGGGACACCACCAGAATTCGCTGCTGACCCTACTGGAGATGGTGTGGGCCAATTTTAGCGGAAAAGGAAAGAAGGAGCCCACTTGAGAACTCCAATGACGTGTCTGCCCAGTCCTACCACCTAAGTCTTTGGTTAGTGCTTAAAACCTTCCATCAGCACAGGAATATAAGAGGTGGCACTGTGGATTTTAACATCATGTCCTGTGTATTTGAAATATTCCATCTGGAGTCATCCAGTGAATAGAACACACAAGAAAAAAGCTGGCTCACAACAAAAAAGGTAGAATAAAGACATCTAACGGCAGGGTTGCCGACTTTCACGCATCTGGCTTTCAGCCTTAATCTCACTCTCCCTCAAGAAATCTCATGCCAGTCAGATTTATGTTATGTCCCCCCTCCATCCTAATCCCCTCCGGTCCACGATTGCAAGCCCTCCTCCACACACACACACAAAACAGTCAGAAATTGAGCAAAGTTGGCAGTTGGATGCACTTTTTGCCCCAGGGTAGTGTGTACATCCTCTTATGTTTACAAACATGAAATGGGTCTATTATCATTCTCTAATATATTCTACGGTCGATGGATGGATTGAGCGCATTACTTCTTCGTTTTGCAAGGCACTAGCCAAGCCCCGCCCCGTCTCCCGCAAGTCAGGGGCTCGACAAAGGAGAATCCGAGGAACAAACTGCATTGAAATGACAATAGCCTCTAGCTTATTAATCGTAATTCTCCATTATGGGATACATCCTATTATCATGTAATATAATTTCAGAATGATAACTAGTAAAATAAGTGTTAAGATTAAATGTTTTAAAGTGAGAATAAATACAGTGCAACTCCGCCCTTCCAGTGGGCCCTCTAAGTGAGTGGGCCAGGGGTGAAAGACCCCCCCCCACCTCTTCCAATTGGAAGGCCTCACCGTACAAAGGCCTTGCGAAAAATATTGTTCATACAATAAGCCAAGCTGCCTAAAGTGGGGCTCACAAGTATGGCGATGAATCAATATGTTATTTTGCTATGCTCAATATGTATTCTAGCATTTTCTCTTGCAAGCAGCCCTTTTACGAACTAATCTATAGACTGCTAACTTATGTTCAAAACGAAGTAACGTTATTCAGAACAAACACAAAACTGATATTCTCCCAAAGATATAGCTCTCATACATTTCACGTTGACAAATGTTAACGTTACTACAGTTCTTACATTGTAAATTCACTTATTCGAGATTCTACCGAGAAAGAAAGATGGCGTAAGTTAAAACGAAAGCATTATACATTCTGGGCAATATCACTGCTCTGAGGGATGTTTTTGTTGGCTCCGTTGGAGGGATGAAAACTGAGGGATTGGATCCTTCACTTGTTTAATTTCGATTGGAAAGCCCTTACTGGTGGCAACCATCTTACATCCGGGTCACTTTGGGGATCCCCCCCTACAATCGAGGGCGTGTGAGCACAAAGAAGCAGGCATTTTTTGGATTGGAACGGGGCTTTATTTCAAACCTCGAGCCTGCGTGACGTTATAGCTATGCAAAATAAACCCAAACTAGGATGTTGCAATTCCCCACTGGGCGATTGTTCTAGAAAACTAAAAATAAATAAAAAATGGGAAGACCGAACTGACAAATTACTTCCCACAGCACATTAACCCATAAGGAAACACAAATATGTTTCTTTCTGGAAGTGAGTTAGTCATTCTTGCTATTTAAACTAATTTGGTGTGTTTTTATGAACTTTATAAAAATCCCAAATTCACGTTGGCTTGCAGCCAAGTTCTAAGAAATCATTGCTTAATAATGGAAAAGCCAATTTTGCTGGAAGTTGGTAACAATGCTGAGCAGGTAAGAAGGTTTATTGATATCTCTTCATGACCTTTTGTCTCTGGAAACATTCCAGCTCATTAGCATATGCATGACATGCATAATTCTCTTTAAAGCATCTGCTTTAAAAGAATATCCACGTAAAGTCAGAGATTGAAAATGCCCTCTGTACATTAAACATTCCAGTGTTACAAATGAGCAGGGCGTATGCTATCAATTCCATGCCATAATGGTGTTCTGAATGATTAAATGGCACCATGCAATTCACTGATGATTTAAAGATCCTAGATTACGTGTACAAACCCCAATTCCCCAAAAATTGGACAGTATGTAAAATGCACATAAAAGCAGAACACCATGATGTGTAAATTATGTTTTACATATATTTAATTGAAAACTATTCAAAGAAAATATATTTAATGTTTTACCTTATCAACTTTATTGATTTTTGTAAATATATGCTAATTCCAAATTGGATGCCTGCAACATGTTCCAAAAAAGTTGGGACAGGGGCAAAAAAAAGACTGGGAAGTTACAAAAATACCTGTTTGGAACATTCGAAAGGTAAATAGGTGATGCTATCATGACTGGGCATAAAGGGATATCAAAAGACTCTTGGTATCTTATTTTCAGGTACTCGTACACGCTATACCATAACCTCTCTGCATTTGAATGGATCTCTATGGGAATTTGGGGGTGGGACTAGATTAAGCTGTAAATTATACAGGAATAGTGTGGAACCCATGGTTGGCTAAATGGCTGTAAATCATCAAGAGTCTGAGGTATCAAACGAGCCTCAAACCATCACTCTGCTGCTAGATATGCAGACTAGATATGGATGGATCACTTTAAGGGTTTTACTTTTCTCCTGACTCATTTTCCTATTGACCTTTGTGGAAAAATAAGTTAGGAGAAATAACCCTTCAAGTGATCCATCCATATCTACTGCATATCTGGCAGCAGAGTGATGATTTGAGGCTTGTTTGATACCGCAGACCCTTGATGACTTGACAGCCATTTAGCCAACCATGGGTTCTATTCTATTCCTAATAGTAATTCCTAATTTGGAATTAGTGTATATTTAGAAAAATCTATAAAGTTGATAAGGTAATGTCATGGATTGGCTTCTTTTTCTCATCTCTGTGGTCAATTCTCTCTCTGAGCCGCTTGAGAGTGCACTTGGGTTATTTTTCGCTTCCACTCGGAATTCTGCCGACGCACCTGTATTGAGTTACCTGCTGGCTATATATAGCTCAGGACTTCCGCTTTCCGGTGCTTCGAGATTGTCTTTGTTTATGGACAGAAGCCGGTATGGTATAGGAGCCTGCTCTTCTCTTGTTGGCCACTTCCCTGGGAAGCGCTCTTGTAGCGTCTCTTCCTTTTGTTTTTATTGTCCGTTTCGTGTTTTGGTTTTTCTTTCTGCTCAGTGTGTTCACCTGTTTCGTATTTCCTTTCATTATTTAAACCTCGCATCGTCTTTGTTTGACGCTTCCATATTGCCATTGATTTGACAAGAAAAGCCGCTATTCATGGTATAGGACTGACAGTTTGTTATGAGCGTATATCCTCAACTTGTTGTCGCTACACGGGACTTGTGTCGGGTGTCAAAAAAAAAAGTTATTCTCCACCCTTTGTTTGTCCCTTTGCGGAACCTCTGTCTCCCTGTCCTAGACAGATTGTCTTCGCCGTCTTCTTTTGTTCTTGTTTGTGTTTTTCGGCTCCCTCGTTGTGAGCTATAGGATTTTCTTTGTTTGGGTCGCTTTGAGTTTGGTAGTGGAATCTCTTGTTTTAAGGAGTTTATTGTTTTTTTTATTATTGTAATTAATTCCCTGTCTGTGGGTTTTTCCCCTGCTTTGTGGTGTTCATTAGAGCACTTATTGAACCCCCCATTGTCTGACTTTGTCCTTCGTTCTGTACGCTACCCCTCAGTCTAGAGCAGGGGTGTCAAACTCATTTTCACCCCGGGCCACATCAGCATTATGGTTGCCCTCAAAGGGCCGGTTGTAACTGTAAGACTATAAATATAACCATACTTGCCAACCTTGAGCCCTCAGAAATAGGGAGATTTTCCGAAACCACCACGGGGGGTCTGGGGGGTCCTCCTCCCCTAGAAAAAAACTTAATTTCGGACCACTTTTTATTATCAAGGATTTTCGCGGACCTCGATTGTAATTGTTGACGGGGGGGGTGCAATCAAGAATTTTCGCGGACCTCGATTGTAATTGTTGACTGGGGGGTGCAATCAAGAATTTTCGCGGACCTCGATTGTAATTGTTGACGGGGGGGGGTGCAATCACCTTTTCTTTTTTTTAATACAAACTTTATTTAACGGTTTATTTAACGTATGTACCGCGGGTGTGCGTCCGCGTCTGCGTTTGTCTGTTATATCGTAAAAGTAAATCCCCGTTAACCAGCCACGTAGATACACGCGTCAGATAATTAAGTTCTCGCGGGCCACATAAAATGATGTGGCGGGCCGGATTCGGCCCGCGGGCCTTGAGTTTGACACCTATGCCTTAGACCAGGGGTAGGCAACCCTGGTCCTAGAGAGCCGCAGGGTCTGCTGGTTTTTGTTGTTACTCACCACTTAATTGATCAATTAAAGCAGTTGATTACACAGTTAACTCACCTCACCTGGTTTCTTTGGTCTAATTAGTTGCTGTGTTTAAGGTGAAAACAAAAACCAGCAGACTCTGCGGCTCTCTAGGACCAGGGTTGCCTACCCCTGCCTTAGACCCTTGATGACTTACAGCCATTGAGCCAACCATGAATTCCATAATATTCCTGTGTAATTTACAGCTTAATCTAGTCCCACTCCCCCCCCCCCCGTTCCCAGAGAGATCCATTCAAATTCAGGTTATAGTATCACTTGTAAGAGTACCTGAAGCCTGATTTGAATCAATAGGCTTCTAATTAGTGAAAGTGTGGACACATGGCCACTAAAACTAACCATTTGGTAGATAATGAAGAATTCAAACACAACGCAAATGATAACGAGCCAAACCTGCATTGTGTTAAAAAAAGCTTATGTTTTTAAGTTAAAGCTTAAAAAAAAAGAGTTAAACACATGTGTTAAACAACCTATTAAGGTACCTATTGATTCACTTCACTCTTTAATTTGATCAGGTAAAATACATAATTGTGTAACCTCTTCGAATGTCATTGTTGCAATATAGCACAATAAGCACAGCGTGAACATGGGGAGTTTATTCTACATGGCATGCATAGCTATTTCTGACATGAAGTGGCTTAATAGGGTGAATAATTCCTCTAAATAGAAAAAGCACCTAATTAAGAAAAATTAACAGCTTGTTAAAATTCTGGGATTGCAACTGTGGTTGCATCGAAAACCAGCATAGACAGGGTACCCCAGGACCGGTTTGGGAACTCCTGGCCTATACTACGATGCAGAACTACTGAGTTAGCTGGATAACTGCACTGTGTAAAATGCAGAACCCTTATAAATATGGAACATGGAATGAGTAAAAAAAGCTGTTCCAGGTTTTACTCTGTGCAGTTATCCAGCTTTCTCAGTAATCCTGCTTCGAAATATCTATAGTCTAACGTTACTATCCTAAGGTAATGTCATACAGACCCCAAAATTGTACTTGAGAACAACTTTGTATGAAATTATGAATTGCCAATGTTGCCACACACACTGCGATCCAATAAATGCCATTTTCTCCGATTGGATTCTTTCAGACATTCGCCGCTTGAGACCAAGCTCAGTCAGCTGGCCAAATACCCTATCTAATATCCTTCGCACAAGACACTGGCGTATAGCTTAGTAGCCAGATGTGGTTGTTCATAGCGCTAGGCTACTGCTGCCACCCCAAGGTAACGTTAAATCTGAAAAGGATTCTGCTACCAACCAGCTCTGCTGCATTAGCCTAGTATCTACTGTCAAGGTAGCAATTACCTAAAGGTGAATAAATAAATAAATACAGGTAAAATGGACAAATATTAAGGCCTCCTGAATAAATATTGAATTTTACAAACATATCCAGACATGTGTTTGCCCCAATAATGTTCTATATATTTGTGGGACAGATGAAGGCAGTCAGTCAATTTCTGAACACAATTTTCGGAAGAAATATTTAAAATAATAATTAAAATAATAATCATAATCACAATAATAAACAATCAAAATCATAATAATACATTTTTGTGAAAGCATGATGTGCGTTTGACACACACCGAAAGCACTGGATGCACACAATTGCACATTATTTCCACCATAAATTATTGGCATTTGACACTTTCACATTTAAATACACCTTTACATTTTTCAGAATGCTGCTTGGGAGCATGCCCACAATGGTGGTGAAAACATAAACAATGAACTTTGGGACTAGCGGGAGACTTTCTATGGATGAGCTGATCCGGAAGTCTAATTGGACACTGCTATGAAGACCTTCCTAAACTAATTACACGGCAAATTTCAAGTTAGTATGGTACTGTGTTAATACACAGCTGTGGACTAAAAACTGAAGGCACGCTGCAATCGACCCAATGAGCTGTGTGCTTTCCAAAATTAATTGATGACTTGTGACGGGCATGAACAAATGACAGGTTATTAGCTGTGCAAATGAAACGAGGCAGAAACACTTTAAGGCTGGAAAACAATTTGTGAGATGATGAAAGAGGAGGGGCTTGGAACGATCAATTACATTCAGCTGGCTATAAATTGGGTTAGGAAGGCAATGTAGACATTACTGTTTTTCTTTTCCTTCCAAAAATCAGCTGCTGATTCACCATGGGGGGCAAGAGGTTGTTTACTGGGTTGATAGTTTTGGGTTTGTTTGGGTGTTTATGTGATGCTCAATGGGGATCTCAGTTTTCAACTGTAAATGCAGAACGTTTTGCAACAACTCAACAGCTTAGCTGGAAACCGGCTCCCATGACCCCACGCCCAACCCACAGGATACCAGGCTTCACCCAGGCTCCCGTGACCCCACGCCCAACCCACAGGATACCAGGCTTCACCCAGGCTCCCGTGACCCCACGCCCAACCCACAGGATACCAGGCTTCACCAAGGCTCCCGTGACCCCACGCCCAACCCACAGGATACCAGGCTTCACCCAGGCTCCCGTGACCCCACGCCCAACCCACAGGATACCAGGCTTCACCCAGGCTCCTGTGACCCCACGCCCAACCCACAGGATACCAGGCTTCACTCAGGCTCCTGTGACCCCACGCCCGACGCACAGGATACCAGGCTTCACCCAGGCTCCTCTGACCCCACGCCCAACCCACAGGGTACCAGGCTTCACCCAGGCTCCTGTGAAGCCTAGCCCTACCCTTGGGGAACCCAAGCTGCCTACAATTGTGGTGGAACCTCCGACACCTAACCCTAATGCTGTGAAGGCCCACTGTGGGGAAAGCTCTGTTCAATTGGAAGTGGCAATGGACCTGCTTGGTATTGGCCACCTGATCCAGCCGTCTGACATCACCCTGGGAGGCTGTGGACCTGTTGACCAGGATGCGTCTGCGCAAGTGCTTCTGTTTGAGACTGTGCTACATGGCTGTGGCAGCATACTTGCAGTAAGTAGCGTGGTTGATGTGGACCGTGCATGTGGCTAATGTATTGTCACTAATGGGTCTTTGTGTTTTCCCCAGATGACCGAGGACTCCCTTGTCTACACATTTGCCCTCAACTACCAACCTGGAGCACTTGGTTCCACTCCCATCATCAGGACATCAAGTGCAGTGGTGGGCATCCAGTGCCACTACATGAGGTTAGGAGTCCTTTTCCTGTTTGCTATATGTACCTTTCTACCCTGGATTTCTTCTACCTGTACTTGAGGATACAATTCTGTACCTTTCAGCTAAAATGTTCCTTCCTGAGGCTGCAGTCCATTAATATGTAATATTGCTTAAGTTCTCAATGTATGCATAAGCTTGTTTTTACATGTCCCTGACTTCAACCCGACTATTGGTTCCTGAACCTTAATTTGTACCTTTCCACTTGCATCTGTTTATCACCCCCATGAAGGCTGCATAATGTTAGCAGTAATGCCCTGAAACCGACCTGGATCCCCTACCACTCTACCCTGTCTGCTGAGGAACTGCTTGTATTCACTCTGAGGCTCATGGCTGGTGAGCTACGCTGATGAAATCTTGGAATATTTGCATACTATTACTGGCCAGATGCATCACTTTTACTGCCCCCCCCCCTGTACCTGGTAGATAACTGGCAGCTGGAGAGGACATCCAATGTCTTCTTCCTGGGGGACCTCATTAACATTGAGGCCTCTGTGGTCCAGGCCAACCACATGCCCCTCCGTGTGTTTGTGGATACCTGTGTAGCTACCTTGGACCCTGATATGAATTCAGTTCCCAGCTATGCTTTCATTGAGAATAAGGGGTGAGTATGCTGTACCTTATTTGTAGCCTGTGTCATGGATGTGATGGATCTACAGTGTTTGCTTTCCAGGTGTCTCATGGATTCCAAGCTGACCAACTCCCGCTCCCAGTTCCTGTCCAGGGTACAGGATGATAAGCTGCTATTTCAGCTGGATGCTTTCAGGTTTGCCCAGGAGGCCAGAAGTGCTGTGAGTACATCGATTGACCCTTTGAGGGAAGCGTTCTGAAGAGGGCAATTGGTTATAGTACTAACTGCAATATTTCTCCTGACTGTAGATCTACATTTTCTGCCATCTGAAAGCCATGGCAGCCTTTCCAGATTCAGAAGGGAAGGCCTGCTCATATCCTCCTGGAAAGGACCGGTTGGTTAACTTGTGAGGAATGCTGGAGTACTTCAGCTCCAGGTATCTGGGTAACCTGTTCTTCTTTCAGGTGGATCAGTGCATCTGGAGATGACCAGGCATGTAGTTGCTGTGACACCAGCTGTGCTTTGAGGAAGGGCAGGAGTGTTGATTCAGGTTTGATGTTCATTTGCTTTATGACTTTCTGCCTCCCCATGTTGGTGCCAGTGTATGAGCTTGTTATGTTCTCCAGCTGCACAGTATGAGGGTGGTGTGGTCCTAGGCCCCATTGTTGTCCAGAAGGCTACTGAAGATGTTGTGCCTGAGTCCCGCAGTGCTGACCACGGAGCAGAAGGTAATATTGTACAGCCTGAGGTGGGGCTCATCGTCCAGGTTCTGGAACTGCTCAAAGAATGGTTTGTTAGCCTGTAGGTTAATGGAATATTTAAACCTTTCTCTGCCTCCTAGGTTCCTCTGAGGCTGTGGTCATGGCTGGAGTGATGGCTGCAGTGGGATTGATCTGCCTGATTGTGCTGGGGACAGTGCTTGTGTGGAGACACTACAAACCTATGGTCTTGTAACTGGGTGGGGATTTTTGAATAATAAACATGGTGACAGTGAATCAAACCTTGCTCTCTGGATTGTTTCAGTCATTTTACATTTGTCACCTCAATGCTCTTATGCCATGTCAATTTGTACCGTCAAATGTGACTACTGGAAATTATGTTCCAGGGATTTCTCAGTTTTAGAGCCTGATTTACTCACTTAGCCTTTGCTGTGTGCATCCATGAGCTTTGCATCCTCTTTTACCACTTTTATATCTGAATTTGATTGGCTCCTGTGACATGCTGCCACCCTACAACTTCTTGTATTGCTTCTTGCATAGCCATTTTACCCCCCCAAACAGCCAGTCTGGCCTATTGCTAAAAAGCTATTTCATGCTAAACTCTTGTCTGACTTGTTTTACCAGACAATGAATTGGACTGACCAGCTGATTTATGTTTCAATGTATATAAATGCCAAGCTACCCATGCCTAGCCTACATGGCAGTATGTCACTTAAAAACTAGGCCTGCTGAAAGTTAATGTAACTTAATTTTGGCAAACGTTGCCCATTGCATCTCATACAATGGTTATCACAAGCTCTACTCCAAAGCAATGCTACTCAATCGTTCTTAAGTTTAGTGTAACTTGGCACTGTCATTCTTACCATCTGAAGAGAATGTAAACTTGGTGGCACAAGTGTCAAATGTATATCATTTGTACTGTAACTAATCTGCAATTCAGATATGTTACTCAGAATATATAAAATTACTATCGGATTAATGATTTGGATTCCAGAGGCTATAGCCTATATGAGATCAGTGTAGATCTGCAAAGAATTATATTTGTGAAACCTGCCTTTCTGGCAAACTAAGGTGTTTGCAGTGATTTTAAACCTAGTTATAGGCTGCCCATAATGCATATAATCGACGTGATTTTGACAATTCTATAGTTCTAGTCCAGTTTTACTCCTTGGAGTCAACACGAATGGTCGTATTGAACATGTGGCTGACTGAACAAGATGCATAGGTCGAGTGAATTATTTTGTGTCAATACAATAGTCACTTGATGTGTTTTTGTTTATAAATGTCAATTTCAAGGGCAGTATATTTGAAAATCTCTTTTGTATAGCCTAACGTCTGGGTTTTTAACTAGGTAGCAAATACAACTGTTGTAATTCCCTCAATCTAATCAACTCCATTGCTGTCAGTAGGCTATTGAAATATCCTACTGGGAAATGGAAATGTCCTAGCTTTTAGGTATTAAAAACATTATCAGCAGTATAATATTGAATTCTTAATTCATTGTTATTGTGCCCTGTCCCCTCGCTTTGTAAGCAGTGTGTGAAATAAATCCCGCAAAACTCGAAGTAGTTCGTAATTATTTTTAATTTTTTAAATTGAGAATCAGTTAATATATGACTATTGTTACAAAGTGTAGATTATGATGAGGATAGAATTAACAAAAATCAAGAGTAATTTGTAATATGATACCATAGATACATATATGCTCTGTCTTTTACGTTTTTACTTTGCTCAACAAAACTGAGGTTCATCCTGGTATTTTAAGTGCCCCCATTTGTGAGAGAAAGTCACCAACTCAAAGGCTTTTTGACGAAGTAGACTGAAATATGTGCCCTCAAAAGGGTGTAGGGGTCGTATTCGGACAAGGCCACAGTCTTGGGCTGTGTCCGAATCAGAGCCCTATCTACTCCGCCCTGTCTCCTGCGTACAGTGCACTGGCAGAAGTGTGCTGTTTAATGTGCACTGTTTAGTAGTCCGCGAAAAATATCCACCATACTATTTTCCAACCGCACGAAGTGTCGTAAGCAGGTCATAAGACGTTCCACCAGTCTTGCCATGTTCGTGGTTTTACAGCTAAATTGGGATACTTTCAAAGTGCAGTCACGGGTAAAAATTAAGTTGCAAAGCACGCACTTATTTTAAAAAGTAAAAACATGATAATATTTGTTGGTTTAGGTTCAAAATAGCCTATAATTTGGGCAAGTTTTGAGTCACCATTTGGCTGGAAAGTCTTACAAGATCTGGCAACCCTGTACCCCACTCTTGCACTGCCATGTCACGTGTTGTTATTGTTGTATTTAAAGGAAAACGTCATATTTATGTGACCCAAATGTTTGTATGCTCCTGAATGTACTCAGCGAAACCCCAGAAGTAAGTGTGTCATCCAGGTGTTTAAAGTATACTGCAATTTGAAAAATATTCACGTACTCTACGACTTTCTCGCCCTATCTACTCACCAAGGCTACTCAACAGTGTGGAAGAGCGCTGATTCGGACACGGCCTTGTACTACAAGTTGTGGTTTTTACTTCCGGTTTACTTCCTGAAATTGTCGTTGAGTGTGCTCCTGAATCCCCTCAACAAAACTCTGGAAATAAGTTTCACCTGGGGATTTTAAGTGAGAAAAAGTCACCCACTCAAAAGCTTTTTGACGAAGTTGACTCAAATATGCGCGAAGGTGAAGGGGTCATATTCGGTCATGCGCTGCATATGCATTGTCAAAAAAAGGTCCTTTTTCCTTTTCTTGCAGCTTTTCCTTGACCTCACTAGAAGATGTCACAGGGGTCAAGGAAAGGATGGAAGGAGATATTTACAAAGAATTGCAGGACAGCGCTGGGGAATGTCGCTGAACCATGTGGTGAACAGACAGGGAAAAAACTGAAAATGGGTTAAATAATAGAATTTATTAGGCTTGTTGGCACAAAAACAGAAACTGCCCACCAAAATAAGCAAACACAGCAGCAAGTCAAAACCAAAAACTCACTCTCCTCTTTGCCTGGGGAACCAGGCCCTTTTGTTGGGCCAACTAATGAGGCTAAGGTGGAGCAGCTGGCTGATTTTGATTTGCCTCAGCTGGCTCCCCTGCCTGTGTGTAGTGGCGGTGCTGTCCAATAGAGGGCGGCTCCCCACTCCCTTCCTGGCACCACAGAATCTAGTGTTTACTGTGGATTTCAAACTTCCTTCTCTACCTTGCGTCATGGTGTGACTTCCATAGAGTTCAATAAAAAAATTAGTCAGGAGAAACAACCCTTAAAGTGATCCATCCATATCTACTGCATATCTGGCAGCAGAGTAATGGTTTGAGGCTCGTTTGATACCTTAGACCAGGGGTGTCAAACTCAAATACACAGTGGGCCAAAATTAAAAACTGGGACAAAGTCGCGGGCCAGATTTCATATTTATTGAAAAAAAGCATGTTTTCCCTTCTTTCTAGATATAATAATGAACCTTTTCATATGGGAACAAACTTAAGTTTTACTTAAACACTGAATCTGGAACAAGCAAAGCTTAATACTATAAACACCTGAGAAATCAAATTTCAAATAAAAGACACATCAGTGGCATTAATTTCTTAAATAAAAATAATATTATGCCTCTTTCTCCATCTGTAGCCTTTTCAGTTAATTTTCAATGGAATAATTTTTTCACAGGCCAACAACAACAAAAATAATAATAATGAGGATCATTTCCTTCAATGAAAATCCAACAATTCAATTTTTGAGAGGGGTGTCTTACATCTGTCCGAGGTGACTGGTAGCATGAGGTTGCGAATGAATGAAAACAGAGGAGGGGATGCTTGCCGGTCTTGACACTAGCAGAGCATTCTGGGATTTGTAGTATTAGCGGTGCATGCGTTACCGGCGGGCCAACTCAAATAGAAATGTGATATTATCTCGCGGGCCAAATATAATCCGCGGGCCAGAGTTTGACACCCCTGGTCTAGAGCCTCCGCCCTGTTTTGCTGGGTTGATTTTTTGTTGGCGCAATGCCGGGAGTTTTGTTTCCCTGTTTTATTTCTATTCTTCTTTTGCGGATATCTTCCGCCTCTGTGGTTATTCTACTGTGTAGATAACTTTTAGATTACTTCTCTGTCGCGTCTGGTCCACCGAACCCGACTCCCCCCTTATAGGTAAAACATTAAATACCTTTTTTTTGTACTTTTTTCAATTAAATATATGCAAATGTAAAAGAAAATTAACAAATCACTGCTTTTTCATGTGCATTTTACATATGGTCCCAACCTTTTTTGGAATTGGGGCTAGTAAAAAGAGTGCTTGTACACCATTAAAAAGAGTTAAAAGAGTGCTACAACAGTCACCCTATGTTTGTACTCACATGAGATTTTATTATCCTAGGTCATCCTATTTTATTTACCTCTTTTTCTTTTAAAAGTTTACACCCACTTTCCATTTTTAGCCCTCCTATTTCTGAAAATATGTCAAATATTACAGCACTGAAAAAGAAATGTACACTTTATATCTACCATAACATTTTAGTAAAATATTTTTGGAAACCTGTAACAGGTATAGAGTATTTTTCCATTGAACTTGGAGCAAAAGTCTCACTCGTTTGAAATAACTCGATTGCAAGCATCCTTGCTTCCGAGACAAATTGACATCTTGATGATGTTCACCATTAACAGAACCTTCATTTTCATACACCTGGGAGTGTTATCTGAAACATGCCAAAGTTTCTGGGCTGGTTGTGTTTTCTTCAAAGAAAGACCTAGAACAATTCAAATGTTTTTTTTTTTTTTTCAGAAAATGCATATACTCAATGCAAATATACATAGTTTATGTATTCATGATTAAAAATACATTTTCAAGCACTGTCTTTTCTGTGTGGGGGTGGATTGATAATTCACTGTAGCCTACTTTACCTGATGCAGTGGAGACTGCAGTGGAATTTTTTATAATTGTGACACATTGAAGAATGGAGAAAGCAATTCCAACATGTTATGTTGCATGTATTAATAATTTCAATGTTCTGTGAATAAGTTGACAATGACCAGGTGTTTTGTAAACTTAAAATGACCAAGCTGCTTAATTTAATTTAGTATTTTTGTTACCTTTTTTATGCCATTATTTCAGTCATTACATTTATGAATGACTTATTTCCCCCTTGTGTAATGAAATTGGCTCAAATAAAATACTATTCATTCATACCAACATTACCTATTTAATGCCATATTGACATATATTTACCTTTTTTGAGTTTTACAGACTTCAGGAATAGACAACTGGTGTTGCAGCCAATGATGGCAATTTATCACCAGGTGTTTGACACCATAGTCAGTGTTCTACAGGACAGCTAATGGCTTCTGTCCAATGAATTTTCCTTTCTCCAGCTTAACTGTCTTAATCCTTTAATAAAAGGTATTGTACAAACCTCACAACATAGAGTCAAAAATGAAATTAATTGAGAAATGCTAATTAACAGTACATATACAGCAAGCAAACAACCTCTCCCTCCCTGGCAATTACTGTATGTTTCACTACACAGTACTGCTGGCTATTGTTGACACTGCAAACTCCATATTCAATGTACACCATATAGTCCTGAGACTCAGCAGGAAAAAACATTTAAGTACTTAAATTAATTTCTTTGGCATAATACAAGTGTCTTGGATGGCAGAAACATGTTGTAGTGAAAATATTTTCTAAAATATTATTTATTTTAATTTTATTGAATGTCCCTTGTAGTGTAGGTTTTAGCATAGTATATGACAACAACATATATAATAATAATAATAATAATAATAATAAAACACAAAGAGTTGATTTCAGTGTAATGCCACTACACCACATAACTGCTGTAGACCTGGAAGAGCTACCCCAAATCTGTCAAATAAGGAGCAGTGGTTCTAATGTAGTTCCAAGGCCAGGTGGTTTAAACCTGTGGTTGAATTTCCACTTAGTGCACTGAAATTTTATAAAATAATTTTGTTTTGAGGTGATCCTAGTTGATTTGAAATTATAGGCTACCTTGCTATCTACCTCACTAGCTAACTAGGTCATGTTCTGAACTGCATATTATTATGTTTCTTTGCTTAGATTGTATATTTTACTACTTTAATACCTCAGGATATAATAAGCCCAACTATTTCATTTGTATTTATAGGCACGTCTCATTCGAAAGCTGGCATAAAATCATGCCTGCCAAACATGCCTTCATTCAAATGATTCTGTAGGCAGCATTGGGTGTATGTATCCTTCTCCAGATAGTGTATCCCATAATTCTGTGCAAACTCAGAAAGATTATCTGTCAAAATGGATGACAGCCACCGGGGTAGGTTTGTGTACAAATGCAAGTTATTTTGTTTATTAGATTATTTAGTATTTTGACAGTTACAATTTGGAAACTAAATGATTCAGAGGTTGTTCCGAGTGTATTTGACCAAATTTTTTCCCCCACTAATTTTTTTTCAACTTGATAGTCAACGTAACTTAGGTCTAACAACTAAGAGTTCAATTTTTTTATGAGCCGTGAACAGGTAGGCTGAGGACAGCAGTTGAGACGGTCATGTAATGGCTGTAAATAAATAGGCTGGACTCGTGAGCAGCTCCTCTCATTAAGTTGGCTTGAAAAATCACTGTTCTTCATATTATTAAGTTGGCTTGAAAAGTTCTATATCTATAGAAAAAGCACTGTTCTTCATATTATTAAGTTGGCTTGAAGTTGCCAACTTACTGCTCTCTCTATTATCTTTTCTTATTCCACCCAAATTTCTATATGTATCTCCTCCCAGCCAATTAAAACTAGGCTCACCAAATTCAGGCAGTACCTTCACCTAGTTGGGAATTAAGTTGCTTGTGTAAATACTAATTATAGTTTATTAATCATTAGCAGTTAAAGATTAAAAATTGCCATTTCAAATGAATGGCAGAATGTTGACCCTTGTGCCATACATAGCAACCACCTAATAAGACCCTAGCAACCACCTAGTAACACCTTAGCAACCACTTATTAACACCCAAACAACCACCTAGTAATAGAATAGAATAAAATATAACTTTTATTTTACCGATAGGGAACTTCAGTTGTAGCCACCGGCAACAACAACAAAACATAGACAGTGGGGCAAAATAGCCCCCACTGTCCCGAGATGTCCAATGTTATCAGCCAGTCCAACACACAAACTCCGCCTCTACGACTTTCCTCCATAGGCTACACGCAGTTTTGCGGTTTATGTCCACTGTTGAAACGGAGCTCAGCCTTCCCAGTCGCCGCCTCACTCCTCCCCCGCGTTATCTTCTTTTTCCCTGGTAGCCTTTTGAAGATTGCCTGCAGTCCTAGATCAGTCCCGACATATTCAACTCCGAGTGTATTTGACCAAATTCTTTCCCCCACTAATTTTTTTTCAACTTGATAGTCAACGTAACTTAGGTCTAACAACTAAGAGTTTTTTTATGAGCCGTGAACAGGTAGGCTGAGGACAGCAGTTGAGACAGCCGTGTAATGGCTGTAAATAAATAGGCCGGACTCGTGCGTGAGCCACAGAAAACTTTGAGACTCATGACATACTTGTTGCCTTTGAAGCTTGTCTCAATTCAGGTTTGTATTCAGGCACCTCCGGAAACGTTGCTTTTGAAGGACAGTGACTGATCAGGCAGCGAGGCAGCAGGCAGCTGCCTTCTGAATGAGAAAGAGCCCTAGGGCCACCTCTACTAGGAGCTGAGCATGGAACCTTGTCAGCACGAGGGTGCCAGCCATGTTCTGTGGTGCAGTACAGTGCTGTACTTGCAATTCCTTTCTCACTGATCTCCCTGCTTGCACCACTAATCCCCTGTAGCTAATATGGAAAGAGGCCACACAAGTTGTCAACTACCTTCCCAAGCATGCTCATGTCACACCCCACCTTATCTCACTTCATTGAATACCTGTTACAGCTTACATTAGGTTTCAAAGCTTGGTACTACCCTACAGGGCAGCAAATGGAACAGCTCCACCATACCTCAAATTAATCTTCAAATCCAATACCCTGGGCAGATCTCTCTGTTCCACAATATTGAGATGACTGGCTGTCCCCTCCCTGCATGATCACTTTTCCTAGTCACGATGCTTGTATTGGCCCCACAGTGGTGGAACAAACTTCCCAAAGTGTTCAGGGCAGCAGATTCATTGGTCATCTTTCCATGCTGAAGCTCCACCTCACATCAAGATGTCATATGGGTCAATGCTAACTTGACACAAAATTTTAATTCAAGAAAGTTAACAGGTCTAAGGTCTCAACTGTGGAACTCAGTCTCACATCATGCCACTACTGCACAAGTTACGATTTACTGTATGATTTTAACTGACCACTTTCAACAAATGGGTCTTAGAGGAAAAACGGGGCACAGCACTAGCTCAAGTAATATGTTAATATTACAAGACATAATAATATGTTACCTAGTTTAGGTTTCCACCATTAGATCCACCTTCATAAGATATTTAAAAATATATATTTTTCAAGGGTTCTATAAAATTTCATTTTCTCTGCTGCATTAGCTCAAATTCGAGGCTGGGCAATTCCCTATAATGGATTTATTTTAAATTGGGTGTGCAAATAATGGGGCCACATTGAGCACTGAGCCACACATGAGATTAGTTGAGTGATCAGTGAATGGACCTCTTTGGTATTTTCAGAACAACTTACTATCTAACTTCATAGAATTAGACAATTTTGAATGGACCAATGAATGGGTGGTGATGTGTTGGGAACAGCAAGGAGATCAGACCGGAATGTAGTGTAATGTTTAACGTAATGTTATGCCACTTTTCATCATCACTATTTTAGGAATGTAATATTCATATATTCAGTGGCGTGGAATCCCTTCATGTTATTTTATTTTTGTAGTGTAGTGGTTTGTGGCTGTTTGTTTTTTTTTCTTTTGCGGCTCTCGTCCGGTCTTCACTATTGTGAATCAATCTGATTGTTTTCATGTTCCATTTCATGGTTTGCCAGCCTCATTATTGCTTCCACCTGTGTTTCTACCTGCGGGGTATTTAAGTTCCTCACTTCTGCTTATCCAGTGCTTGTTTGTCTTACAACATTGCATTCGAGCCAGATATAGCCAGGTACTTGCGACCTCCTGATATTAACTTGTTTACTTGATATTAGCTCTTAATCGGGTATAGGATTTGTTTTTCTCCTGGTAGCGTTCTGTGCTATCTAATTAGTACATTGCTGTTCTCTCTGAGACAGTTTTTTTTTGTACTTTCGTTTTGTTTTTACACTCCTCCGGCTCTGAGCTAAGGTAGCCGAGGGTGTTCTTTTGTTTGCTAAGTTTCCCGTTCTTGTGTCATTAATTGTGTTCGGAAGATTTAGTTGTTATTTACTAGTTTTCTAGTTCACCCGTTTTTGTGGGTTTATTTTCGTTTTGGCTATTTAGCCTTAAGGAGTTACGTTTCTGTTTTTTCTTTCTTCCTTTATTATTTTTTCTCTCTTAATTATTGATCCTCACGGTTGTGAGTTGACTTGTTCTGATCCCCTCACCTTTGCGTGTGAATCTCCGAACCATCAATAAACCCAGTACATGTAGTGCAGGGGAGCTACCTACAACAAGCTACCTTTTTAAGAGGAGCCCGTAACAACAAAGTGTCAAGGGAAGGCACTAAAACGGCTCCTCTCATTAAGTTGGCTTGAAAAATCACTGTTCTTCATATTATTAAGTTGGCTTGTAAAAGCCAACTTACTGTTCTCTCTATTATCTTTTTTTATTCCACCCAAATTTCTATATGTATCTCCTCCCAGTCAATTAAAGCTAGGCTCACCAAATTCAGTCAGTACCTTCACCTAGTTGGGAGTTAAGTTGCTTGTGTAAATACTAATTATAGCTTATTAATTATTAGCAATTAAAGATGAAAAATTGCCATTTAAAATGAATGGCAGAATGTTGACCCTTGTGCCATACATAGCAACCACCTAATAAGACCCTAGCAACCACCTAGTAACACCCAAACAACCACCTAGTAATATAATAGAATAGAATAGAATATAACTTTTATTTTACCGATAGAGAACTTCAATTGTAGCCACCGGCAACAACAAAAAAACATAGACAGTGGGGCAGACCCACAACACACAAACAAATATATAAAATAATACAGCCAAACATCATGATTAAAATAGCCCCTACTGTCCCAAGATGTCCAATGTCATCAGCCAGTCCAACACACAAACTCCGCCTCTACGACTTTCCTCCATAGGCTACACGCAGTGTTGTGGTCCCTGTCCACTGTTGAAACGGAGCCTTCCCAGTCGCCTTCTCACTCCTCCCCCGCAATATCTTCTTTTTCCCTGGTGGCCTTTTGAAGATTGCCTGCAGTCCTAGATCAGTCCCGACATTTTCAACTCTGGTGAAGAGCGATGATAAACTTTGTGGCTGCAGATCCAACGGACATTCCCAAGCATAATGCAAATGCGTCTCCATGGTGACGACCACAAACAAAATTATCCCGGCTAGAAAATTCGTCAATATTATAAAAAAGAACGAGCAGCAAGCGTGCCCTAAAAAATCTCCAGTCCACTTCCTCGTCCCACAACGGACACGCAATTAAAAAAAAACAAAAGACAAAAGCCAGACACAACAAAACACATTCAACTTAACAAACACGAACAGGGGAGACAGCTGGACTACATGTCACCATTACAGCACCACGTGACGTCATCCTTACATATTGACACCTTAGTAACCACCTAGTATCACCCTAGCAACCAGCTACTACACCCTAGCAATTACCCAGTAAAACCCTAGCAAGCACCTAGTAAGACAATAGCAACCACCCAAAAATTCTGTTCTGCTACATTTTATATAATAAGCTACTATTATATTATACAAATCCATGCATATATTAGTCTATTAACTTACATTCAGATTCTGTTCAACTCCATTTTGATGAGTCCACTCCAGTTAAATGCAATGCTCTGCTCACATTAGTTCAATTAAAAGAGTTCCCTTCTACTCCCAAAACATTGCTTTGCTTTTTTCAAGCCAACTTAAAGTTAGCTTTCACACTTCCTTTTCTAGTTAATTGTTGCTCCTGACATGTTGAAGGTTGCACCATTTTATTTCAGGAATTTTGCAGATGATCTCATCCACAGCTTTGACATTTTTATATCAGTATTCATTTATATGGCTGGATATATAAGCCTACTAAAGTACATTGATATACCAGGTTAGGTACATTGCAGTGTCTTACCTGGGAATCAAACCAGCAACCTTTCTGTTACAAGCCCAGTTTCTTGCCCATTATGCTACACTGCCAACCCCAGTGTTGCCGCATTGTTTGTGATGAATAACATGTCGCTGAAGCTGTGTTTACTTCTCCTATCTATGCTATCTGTTATTTTCAAATTATTCGTATAAAAGATGGCATCTTTTCCACTCTATGCTGTATATCTTTCTTTCAAATATTCTTTCTTTTACCAAATGGTGTGGTCCACATTTGTCTTATTTTCAGACATCCACTGGCCACCATTAACCAAGGATTATGTTGTATATAGTTTTTTTATACCAGTCCTGTACTGTAATTCATTTACAGCGTACAGAAACTGATAGTATGTCTTTATGTACTCTATCATTTTGTCATATTTATTATGACAAGATTTTTCTCATTGTAATTGTCCTTGTTGACATTATCTCCCACATGTAGTTAGATTTTCAAGTTGTTTCAGTCACCAGATATCCATACTTTCAAATTTTAGGCCTACTTTTATCATTTTGTTTGTATGTTAATCTGTCTATCGGTCTGTCAATCAACCAACCAATTAATCCACCAATCAAAGAAGTATTTAATCCTGATATTATGTTTGGGGTCAATTTGACCCCTTTCAGCATTTGACATCTCTTAAAAACCAGTTAACCTTATTTTTTCAGATCAATATTATATGACTTTTTCTAATTTGGTGGGATTAAATAGTAAACACGCAATAAACATAATGCCATGTTTTCAAAAGTCCTGTGCCAACATTGTACACAAAGGTGTTGTGCGGAATCATTTGTGGGGAAACTGTATGATATGTAAGAAAATATATTAATATTTTTTTATATATGATTTTTTTGTGGGTGATTCTGGTTGCACATACCATACAGGTTTTAAATTTCACAAACTTTTCCTTACCGTGCTCTAAAATGTGAAGTTTCTCACATATTTATTTATATTTAATAGGGATAAAAGTCAATTGTGAGACACATAAAAGGCGACACGGAAATTGTCAAAAATGCTCTATTACACTAGTTTTGTGTCGGTTTAAACTTTTGGGCTCAATTTGACCGCAAACGTAAAAGGTGTCATACAATTTCAACATAATATGAGAGTCAATATATCTCTCTTTACAAGATGTAGTTCAATTAACAACTCACTAGATGCTAGAAATATCTGAATCAGGTGGAAGAAAATACTTGCATGGGAGACCCCAGGACAAAGTTTAAGAAACCCTGTCTTTCCCTGTTTAGAGAGATATCTGTCCTACACACCTAATAAGTTCAGCGGAGTTTATAACATTTATGCATTTCTTTGCTTACTAGGCACCTTTATCCAGAGTGACTTACAGAAATAAATTTTTCCATATACAAGTTAACATATATTGTTTTCAAGCAATTTAGTAGGTTTAGCTCTTTTGCTCAACAACATAAGTTACCCACCTGGGATTTGAAGTTGAATTCAGACAGTTACAAGCCTAGTTCATACTCCACTATACTTTTGTCTAATTTTGTTGAATACATGTAATTTCACATGGGAAATGAGAGATTTCTTTTGTAGTTATTCACTTGGTGATCGAGAGATACCCAAAGAGACAGCCACCCACTTATCCCCAGTGTAACTGCTCAGTTAAGCAAATGCATCCACTCTCTTGTTCTCTCTTCCTATACAAGATTGATAACCTGGCCTTGGATAATGGTGTTTTTCCTGATGCTCCAAGCCTCACTACACTCTTCCTGTGACAGTGTTTTCCAGCGAAGTGTTTTCCACAAAGGTGAAATTGCTTGTGCCGCAAATGGAAATTACCATCAGTTACAGTTTACTAGCTGTTACAGTCTGTTTGAAGATAGGATAAGTCCATTTTATGCACTGCTTTGGAGATTTTCCACACTGTGGATTTTGCCCTCAGCTGTGCTAAATACAGTACGGAGCTAAAGCTATGCTTATAGATTATTATACAATTAATTTACTACAATTATATACAGTGTACTGCATGAGTCACGTTTCATTAAGCCATTCCAGCTGCTTCCAGCACTTAGCCACATACACAACAGTTCCTCTACCGGATGCACTGTATGGTTAAAAATTACAATTAAACAGTCAACACTATACCACAACATGCCTTTATTTCCATAGCCATCCCTTCCATAACAAATGCGTTCAGTTCCCCCATCCTGAGATAATGGGGGATGGTACCAATTTATCTCCTAACAATCTTGTTGAGTGCTGTCTAGCTGACAATGTCTGTTGCAGTCTCAACAAGAGTATACAGAAAATAATCATGCACAATTGCATAAGGGTTTGCCATCTATGCCCATATATGGATGTGTATCCCATGATTGCTATAGTCCGATCTCAAACATAAAGTCTCATGGGCATGCATCTGCTAGCTATTGTAGATTGTGTGGTCCACCAGTGACTATGATGTTAATTCTAACAGCTCATATTGATGATGCAATTCATGATATTTTACCACACAAAATATTAGACTCCATTCAGCTTGGTCAAAAATAAATATTGTTAGTTATCTTATTTATCATTATACTGTTCAACATTTAATAAATGCAAATGACCAAAAAAGGTTCTGTATCGTGGGAAGATATCCCATTGATCGATGCCAAATTATTCTTAAAAGCTAAGGGGCAGTATATTACAGGTGCTACCATGTGGAGGAAATGGCTCCCTCTGTTGGTGACGTAAAACTTGACGTGAGATGACACAGCTGTCAGAGAAACCTACGACAAAGGACCTACATGTAATATCTTGAAGAAATAACATTTTTGTTGACGTCTACTTCCCTGGCTTGATAAGTACCTGAATGAGAATCTAAGTTGCTGCTGGAAGTAGTGGGGTTGGCCAGTGAGGTGTGGTCTTCCCTCTCGACCAAATAAGAAAACCAATGTCCCAGTGCAATGATGGGTGCATAATTCTTAAGGAAACAGTTTTTGATGAAACGTTACACTGAAGTCCTACCCCAATGTGGTCATTAGAGATCTCTTGGTACTAACAGCAAAGAATGAGGGTTTCCTTCATGTCATGGCTAAATTCCTAAATTTGGCCACCTAAGCATCACCAATCACCCACTCACTGTTTGTCATAATAATTCACTCACTTTCCATCTCAGAGTATTTTGATACAAAATGGCTACCATGCATCGCTCACGTGGATGTTGCACATTGGTGGCGGTTGATGTGTCTCCCTCGTTGCTATAAAATGCTTTGGGAATGTGGAAAGATGATGATGATGATGATGACTGAATAATTTCAGTCATCATCTTCATCATCATCAGGTAAACATAGATGACTTTATGAAAAAAATCTGTCAAACAAAAAAACCTATAAAAAAGCTTCAATGGTTGCTCAGTGGCAACAAAACCGAGGGATCAAGGATCGCAAGGCTACAATTACCTTGCAAAATAACTTTGGAAAGTAAAATATAAAAGTGTTTCTGGACTGGAATTTTTTCACAAACGTAATATTTCCAAAATAATATTGCAATTTTATTTCTTTCTAAGATGTGGAAAACTGGTCAGTTCTCCTGTTTAACACTGCAATTCCCTATTTTGAGGCTGTTCAGATTTCACTATAAATACCTTAGTTTAGACTGCTGTTATGTAATCGACCAAAGCATGTGCACATATTACATGAACTATGTGTTGGTGTCACCTCATTGGCTATCTATAAAAGAGTGCTGATCTTTAAGTTGCAGTTCATTAAATGTAAGACTTAAATGGCCTTGTGCCTTGCTATAAGATTATCTAATGTACAACATCCCTCAAGGAATGTCTCTAAGAAAAATCACATTACTTGACATCTAAATACCATCTCAATGTGAATGGCTTTAGCGTAAATACTTTTGAATGTAGATGTGATCTTTATAGAATATCCCATGTCTTGAAGTAATGATATAATACTTAACTTCGTGTCTTTGTAGTTATGTATTGTGGGATAATATAAATTAATAATGTTGTGTGACTACAGTATTATCACATCATGCATAACACAGGTGCAGATTGCCAATGAATCTGTCAGTTAATGCATTATTTAAGGTGTAGCGCTCTATGACAAGACACAGGATGATTTAGTGCTGAAATGTATCTGCCTTTTCAACAAATGAGAATGAACAGGTGGAAGATTGTCATTTTTTCACTCTGAGTACTGTCAATTTGCAATAATTATTTGTTTCCTAGCACAACTCAACAATTATACACTTGGAAGTATTATAGAATGAGGTCAGAGGACTTGTGTTGCCCTCTGGTGGGCATTGTGTGGTCATGCTCCCAAAGACCACCTTCTGTATTGAAAACACAAACACAAAGGACAAACAAGAAATACGTGGGGGCTCTAAAATAAAATGATAACTCAACTCAACACCTTGAGGAAGGAAATCTATCCTGCAAGGCAGTTGTCAGGGTGCCTCTTTCAATGAACCACTCCTGAGACACCAGAAGGAAGCTGGTATGACACAACCAGACCCTCTGTAGGGATCAACAGGGGTGTTTGGAAGGGGGGTTTCATGGGGAAGGAATTAAGGGCAATTCAATTTCACACCAAGGCATTGCAGTCCCACCTGGCCTATCGCAGAGAAATACTGTGGGCTGTGTAGCTATGTCACAATCAATGCCTCTCTGTACCCCCCCCCCCCCCCCGGTGGAATGTCCTGCTACAGTGTTCTTTCTACAGTATGCTGGCTTAACTACAGCAAGTATTACCACTTGAACACATGGTGCCCTGTTATAGCAAACAAACTACCTAGCTTGTAACTAACACTGAACACTAACTTACTAAATTGCAAGTCAGTCAGAAACGCTATAGCTTAAAACTACTTGGGAGGCTACATCTTAATACCTATTGTACAACCACTGTTCACTTATGGTCTTGATAAAATAATATGTTGTGAATTTATAGCAGCTAGTTAGTTTCCTTGTCAGAAATCTAATGCTGTCTCTGAAAATTTCTTGCTTGCTTTTTATTTGTGTTCACAAGTAATATGAATAAAATAGCTGACATTTGGGTTGGTCCAGAAATATGGCCTAGTCCCACAAGCATTCAGTCCAGCCATGATTCTACTACATGTCAGTTTCTGAAACCAAATGGCAAATAAATAAATAGGTCTTAGTAATATGACATATAACTAATAACACTAACAAATTATTATCAACAATTATAGCCTACTTATGTAATAAAATCAATCACTACTAAAATATTGACAAAATAATAATAAAACAAAATCTCTCAATCCTTTGCTCCAGGACTTTTGGAAATTGAAGATGGAAAATACTGCAAAATATTGTGAATATAATAAATGTAATAAAATATATAATATTCATGTAAGGGCACAAACTGCCAAGCAACTGAACAGCAACAAGAAAATGTTATTGATAAGGTTATAGGCCTACTTTCTATGAAATTTAGTCGAATGAACTGAACAGTTTGACATACACTAAGATTGTCTAACCAAAAGAAGCCATTTCGTTTAGGCTCCACTGTACGTCTCCTTCTCTTAGCGAGTCGAAAGAGGGCGATTTACAGTGTAAACGTAACTTTTTTGCGAGGCTAGGCAGTCGAGCCCTAAATTCCTCACCTGCGCCAAAACAAGCCTACATTCCCAGCCTGCTCACGGACTGTATTCATATTTGGTGCGCCAACGTTTCCTGTGTACCATATCTGGAATGAACTACCCAATCGAGCAAAGTAATGCAAGATGGGAGGGGTTCCGTTATGAGGTCACCGTGGGGGACTGAACTGAGGGTGAAGGCAATGAAAAGCTCGGCACTGGAGAGCGATAAACATGAGACGGAGGGACATGAAATATGTGAAAGCAGGAAGCGTTTTATTTAAACAGGTTTAGTTAAGTAAGCCCAAGCCAGCAACTTAATTATAGGAATGATCATTCTTTGAGTTGACGGGGGAAAAGTCGCATATTGACTGTGGCGCTCCGAGCGCGCTGAACAGGAAGAAATTCCCTAGCTTGCAAAAAAAAAAAAAAAAAAAAAAAAAACCAGAGAGGAAAAAAGACGCATGAGGGCAGAAAAGAAAGTTTGCGTGGTGGAAACAATCAGGAGCTATTAAACTTTGCTTGCTAATACCAGCGGTGCATGAATCATTCGCTTTATCTTACCGTGGGATAAGGTGCTGGTTTTATATCGCTTTCTGTCTTTTAAAAAATCGTCATTTTTGGTGGCATAGCCTACAACATCAACAAAAGTTTTACGAACGGAAAATCTAAAGCCATACTTAACAAAAGCAGACATTCTTTTGGAACTGTAGGCTACACCTTCCGTATCTACTTGGATCGCTGTTTTTTTTTTGTTCTTGCTGATTTAATTGCTGTAGAAGAAGATTATTATTTTTCCCCAAATACTGTTTGGGGGCTTGGGGGCGGGTTGGATATATTTTTCTTTCCTACATGGCCTCTTCCAGGATGTACTTTCTTGCGAAATGTATTGTGATCTCCCAACTTATTATTCTTGCATCGAAGAGCAGCCAGGCGCTTTTGTGTCTGCCTTGCGACGAGTCCAAATGTGAGGAGCCGAAACATTGCTCTGGTAGCATGGTGCTGGGGATCTGCGGTTGCTGTTCCGTCTGTGCCAAGCAAAAGAACGAGAACTGCGGTGGCGTTTTCGGTTTGTACGGGACCTGCGACCGGGGGCTCCGGTGCGTCATTAGACCACCTCTGAACGGCGGCTCCATCACACAGTATGAGGTCGGGGTTTGTGAAGGTACGTGTTTTAATAGTAAATGCGAGTTGTTCTCGGTGGGGTAAAAGTTGAAGAACAGTGTCATTGGGTAAACAAATAAGCAGTTCACTTCATTTTCTTTATTTACAGAAATTGCATTCTAGTAGCCTAGCATAGTGGTCCTCAAAAATTCATGCAGCACAGTGTATCAGAATATTGAACTGGTTCAAGTGCTTGCATGTTTCCTGTGACTATAGTCTATAGGTGACGACGTATTGAACAAAAATATGTGGAATTTTTTTATTGTTTTTAAAGTGTCAGTATAGCAGAGCAGATGCTAACTATTAAAGTAGCCTAATTGGTAAACACTAATACGGTTTTAGTAAGGTGACGACGATGATGATGATTGTTATAATTATCTGGAACAATAAGCTATCTGTAGTAGCCTATTCCTTGATATGTATCACTGTCTATGAAGTTATAATTGTTGCAGAGGAATTGGCGGCATTGGAAGTGATGTATCAGAATAACAGCCTAAAATTACATGTGTAGTGACTTGAGACTGAAATAGAGGAAGAAGCAGAGATTGAGCAAGCAAGCCAGTTAATGTGTTTGCAGCATGTTGGTTTTCCATTTCTTTGGGGTATTGCTAACGGATTCCATGCTGTTTTTGGACTTGGTGCCAGCCCCAGTCTTTCCGCCGGGGCTTGTTGGTTTTTCGTTGGAATGTCTGCTATGCAACTCCTCTTGCCCATCAGCGCGTATCGGGCTGTTTTACGTCGCCTAGCGGAAAGACGTGCACTTCAAATGCGCGGAATCACATAAAAAACGTCTTTCTCTGAGTGAACAGAAAATTGATACTTTATGCTACCCTACCGACACGACGGCAGGGATAATATATTTTTGCAAATGACATTCGTCCATATTTAATAACGTTCTTTTTAAGGTATAGCCTAGCCTAAGGGTTCTTGAGTTTGTGGCGCGTGGACAGCAAGACGTCACTGCACGAGAGACGTCTGTATGATATTAAAAAGAAAAGGAAATAAAAGGGGCGTAGGCGACGTAGCCTACTGCGTCTTTTGTATCTTTTTTTAAACAATGTTTGCTAATACCACGAAGGCTACAAAAAAACACAAATAAAAATGAGGGGTGTGTGTATTCAGTCACCCTGTTAGGATGTGTTGCACTCTTTAAGTTAAAATTTTCAAGAACATTCACTCCATTCAAGAACCACACAGTATTAACGCACACATGCAAAGCCTATAGCCCAAGAACAATGTGGGCTCTCCAATTAAGAAAACCTGCATGTCTTTGGACTGTGGAGAAAACTGGAATAATAGGCTATTTGGAGGAATAGCCTACGCACAGAAAAGCCCTCGGCCGGGATTTGAACTCATTACTTTATTGCTGTGAGGCAAAAGCAACAAGAGCTCAAATGAAAACATGCTGCGTGTGAATCCAGTCAAACTAATATTTTAGTTCAATCTCACAGGTGCCTTCTATCGCAATGATTTTAGTAACCCATACTGTCAACATTATGAAAACATGGGTTGCGTGATGATCGACAATGTAAAGCCCACCTACCCATTAATACATTTAATATTCAGGGGATCTGCCTTGAAAAGCTCAAATTTCAAATGACTTTGGATGTACCTGTGATTCCAATTTGGAAGCGTTTCAAAAGCTTCTCAAGGTGGACAGGACTTGTATGTATTTTCCTCAGAAGGCACAACACACCCACAAGTGCCCTTGAAAGGAAATGATCTGTCAAAACCATTGTTGTCCATCTCAATGGCTATAAACATGACATGAATAGACCCATTGCTGTCCCATTGAAAATTAAAGTAATGCTTCATGCACCCTGTGAATGTATTCCCCAGAATGAGAAGAAATAATTTGGAAATTGACAGTATTACTGTTATATAATGTTTAAGTCATACATGGGACATAACCATCACTGGTAACAGTTTCTTATGTAAAAAGGGTGCTAATATTTGACACCTTCATGTGAACTGCCGAAGTTAGAACTAAGGGTTAGGAGTGTAGGCAACTTAAAACTGGGTTTCGGCGTTAAACAAAATTTCCTTGCTATCCAATTGGAAAAAAAATGTTTTTTTGCTTCAAGTGCAATTTTAGCAGTACTGTGATTGAAGAGCTTATTTGCATTGGATTGTAGGAGGCTGTGTTCTATGGGTTGGCATGAATTGACTTGGTTCAAGTGTTCTCCATATTTTATTTCACTGTTGTGTGACATGAAACATTTTGTAATGTGTTTCGTGGCTGCGATCTCGATCTCGGTCTGTTGAAAATGCGATTCATGGGACCTCCTGAAACATAGAATATTAATTACGAACACAAATTGGGGGGGGGGGGGAAACACAGGCGTCAACACAAAAGAGAGGCGATTGATCTTGATAGAAGAGCTGGTTTGTGTTCACACTGCCTTCTGTGGGAGATCAGCCATGTGTTGCCTTGCGGGTATCCATTCTGATTGGCTGTTGATGTTCTGGTGAACAAGTCCAGATATTTCACCCTTTGAGAATCAATGTGTGCTTGTCCCACTTAAATAGTGCTGTTCCCAAGGAGACTGACACTGTTAGGAGAATGTCCACTGTAATAATTTTCCCTGATGTTTTATACCCCTGTAGGCCAGTATCTCAAACTGTTGTGTATGAACTTTAATGACTAATTATTTGTATTACAGTTTATTAATATAGTGTAGTAAAGAGCTCTCTTTTTTTTAATCATCAGTAAGTCTGTACATAACATTAGCATATACATTATTTCTATGACATAATTTTAATGTCCTTGTCCATTATTATTTGTGTTTACATTAGTAATAGTGCATTATTATTAGTACATGTATGTGTAATAGTACATTTTTATGTATTCTCATTTACACAGTCATTTTAGCTCGTGTTCATTTTCATACTACGTATCTAAATGTTATGCATGCACTTTAGTTTTTTGCACTAAAGAATTACTTGTCTTGCAATTCCAATGAGATTTGATGAGTGTTTTACCGATTAAACGACATTGATGTACTCTTTGTAAGAGTAACATCTTTACAAGTAAGAATGCATCCACATACAATAGCAAGGCTTTGTAAAGTTATATTTTTCAGTGCTGAAACAAATGGGTTACAACTAAATCCCTGTACACATTATATGCACAAAATGCACTCAGCATTGCTTTCAATGGAAGGGGTAGCACAGCACCTTAAAGTAAGTGTACCAGAACTAGCGACCAGTACAGCGCAGAACCAGGTAGGGCGGAACTTTTGAATTCAAGCCGTCCTAAATCCCCAATTGCTTTTTTCCCAGGATTTTATTGTAATCTGAGAAGGTTACAGCATCCATCTATGTGAGTTAATGTACTGTGTTGGTTAACTCGGTGTATAGGTATCTAATCCGCTGTTGTCAATCATTGGTGTTTAAGTAGGCTCTTACCCATTGCTCTTTTTCTGGGACGAGGTATTTCTTTAAGAGGAGAGGGCCACAGAGCTTGCGTTAATTAGCTAGGTAGCTAATATAAAAAAAAAGTCACACTTGACATGTAAGTCAATACGTTGGTTAGGTCCCTTGAAGAACAACAGAATCATTAAAATAAATAAATAAAAATGCACTTTTTTAACTTAGCAAATGTTGCTTGGACAAACCAGAGCTCGCTAATTGGCAGTGTTTCCGACGTCTATGTTCCTGCTAAATTAAACTTGGCTATCCACGAAGGATGCATGACAATATCGGGATCATTGCTTTAATAGCTTAAAACTTACTGTCATTGGCCTCAGGCTAGGATTATGGCTGATGTGAGGGCCAATATGATGATACAACATACAGTCAAGCCGGAAAGTCTGCCCACCCCTTTCACCTTCTCCACGTTTTATTACATTACAGACATATTCTACAATAGATTGAGTTAATTTTTTGTCTCAGAATTCTGCACAAAATAGCCCATAATGACAAAGTGAAAACATGTTTTTAGAAATTTTTGCAAATGTATTAAAAATCGAAAACTGAAATCTCTCATTTACATAAGTATTCATACCCTTTGCTTTAACATATTTTTTAAGTATCATATTTAATATTTGGTCGCATATCTTTTGCATGCTGTTACTTCCTGAAGTCTGTGACCAATCAACATCAATAGACTCTCGATATCTTATTTTCAGGTACTGTTACAAGCGATACTATAACCTCTCTGCATTTGAATGGATCTCTATGAGAATTGGGGGGTGAGACTAGATTCAGCTGTAAATTACGCTGGTACAGTATGGAACACATGACTAGCGAAATGGCTGTACGTCATCAAGGGTCTAAGGCATAGGTGTCAAACTCAAGGCCCGCGGGCCGAATCCGGCCCGCCACGTCATTTTATGTGGCCCGCGATAACTTAATTATCTTACGCGCAATCCGGCCCGCCACGTCATTTTATGTGGCCCGCGAGAACTTAATTATCTGACGCGTGTATCTACATGGCTGGTTAACAGGGATTTACTTTTACGATATAACAGACAAACGCAGACGCGGACGCACACCCGCGGTACATACGTTAAATAAACCGTTAAATAAAGTTTGTAAAAAAAATGTAAAAAAAGGTGATTGCACCCCCCCCCCCCCCCCCCCCCGTCAACAATGCTGATGTGGCCCGGGGTGAAAATGAGTTTGACACCACTGGTCTAAGGTATCAAACGAGCCCCAAACCATCACTCTGCAGCCAGATATGGAGTAGATGTGGATGGATCCCTTTAAGGGTTGTTTCTCCTGACTTTTTCCCCCATAGAGTTCTATAGGAAAATGAGTCAGGATAAATAACCCTTGCAGTGAGTGTGGTGAGTTGGTTGCGGTAGCTAGCCAATAATGTAAAACAGAGATATCGGGAATTGCATCGGCCGTTATTGCCAAACAAATAGGCCATTGATCTCGGCCCCAGAGTTTTTTTTTCATCCATCCCTCCTTAGTAGAGCCAATAGCTCTCTCTTCTTACATAATTCAATGCCATGCCAAAAAAAAAAAAAATGTGTTGTTGTTTATTTTTTTTTAGAACGAGAGAGAGATGGAGATGGTTGTGTTGTTGAATTGAATCATCAAACAAACACACTGGCTAATATGCAGCTAAGCTAGCTTGTCTTTTTGAATTCATTTTTCATATATTTGAGAATTAGATTTAGCTGGTGGTAGCCTTATTCCGTGCTACTCCAGTACATGACTGCAGCTGCTCACAAAGCCGGTACAATAGGATTTAATGGAAAAATGTAAAAAATCTTTTTGTCTGTCTCCAGTTATTTTGTGCTGTGTAATTTTACTATCACTGTGTAACTTCACAGCTTTTTAAAATGTCTACACAGAATTCAAATAATATGAATAGGTATAATTGTGACAAACTAATTTAAGGCAATGATTTTTCTCCAGTCTTTATTTCGGTAGCCTGTATTTTAGCTGAATTCAATGCATTTTTCTACTTTTCTTGAAAACATAAAAAGATAATTGGCTGTAATTATGAATAATTAAATGAAGAGAGATCAAACATAGTGTGGTACAGTCAAACAATGACTATGTTAACTGCATTATACTTCTACAGATGAACAAACCTTTCACAGAATAAACTAAAATTGCGCTCACTTGGTAAATGTCATGTTTTTTCACGACTGCTTAATAATTCTTGTTGCGGAAGCTGTTTCAGCAGTGTGCCACTGGAGGGCTGAATCACAGGCGAAAAGAACAGGCTGCAGAAAATGCATGGCCTTAATTATTACATATATTGATGATGATGGTAATTATACTGATTATAATGTGCTGTTATGTAACATTTTTACATCTCTTTCCAGAATTTCACGGTGCTTTTTGGGGAGGGGTGGGGGTGGAAGTTCAGTATTTACTTCAACAACCACCATAGTCCTACGGATGCACTGCAGCCATTTTGCTCCAGAAAGCTAACTGCGTAACCTGAGGCGGAGTAAGAAGGAATACACAGGAGGAAGTAACATGAAGTGCTGCAGCTATTGCAGGGAGAGAGCAAAACATGGCCTGTTAATTATCAGTCAAACACTTGTCCTCTGTGGACTTGTCGTTGAGCAAGAATAGGAATATTTGGGGTAAAATTTACAATTGTAAACAGACAAGCCTGTAACAAAAACAAACAAGAACCTAGGGTTTTCTGTAGTTGCAGTTAGTGAGAAGGATATTTTAAATAATATTTAATTTAATTTAACAGGTTTCAATAATAACACTTGTCTAGGGCAAGCAGAACAAGGTGTTAGACAATTAAATCAACTCAGCCACTCAATCAGACAAGTGACGATTCAGTGCTGATTAACAATTCAGTTTGTCCAAATCTCCGTTTGGCACGGGAAAGTTAACAAAGTACTTGAGTTGTGTGTGAGAAGAAAAAACGGTTGCGAGGCTATGTTGGTTACTGAGGCTACAGACCAATCATAGAATCCGAACGTTAGTACAGTAGACTCTTGACCGCACCTCATGTGAGTTCATATGGCATCTCATCGCTTGGAGTCAACGTGGTTGAGGCAGGAGAATTGCACCATATTTGACTGCTAAAAAATCTGTCTCCATCATCATCTCTGCCACCAAATGATGTTGTGAGGGGACATGTTTAGGTAATGGTCACCTCACATTTGCTGCTAAAATTGTGCTCAGTAAAATTTATTTTTAGAATCCAGCTCAGTAGGAGGCTATTTTACTGTAATGGTTGCAAGTTCATTGGCCTAATATTAGCTATCTGTCGCTAAGGAAGATAGCAGTTACGTAGGCGTAGCTAGTTAATATAACCTGTTACAAAAGCACAAGTTCGGGATTACTTTGTGACAAAGTGCAGTGTGTTTCCCCTATGATTGTACAGGCCTGGAGGGCCGCCATGCCAACGAGAACCCCCGCCAGGCGAACAAATCCTTTTTTTTTTTAAATGCCAGAAATGACGCCAAATATATCTTCATTCAGAAATAAATAATAATTTATGCTTGAGACCCTCTGATGCAATCAAAGTCCCTTCCTGTTACTGTGAAGCAAAATGTGCACATATGGGATGTGGGTAAAACTGGAGACATGCTGGCTTTTCATTTGTTGATTGTTCTCCAAGGCTTCACAAAGTGAAAGTAAGTTTGTGATATTTAATATTTTCTTGTGGAACCATAATGTCACTGTATGTCTGTGGTTTGCTCTGTCAATGCTAGAACCTAATGTTACCACGTGTTCTTGACCATTGTATCAATATGGTTGAATGTAATGTTACCTCTGTAATCCAACATAATATTATCGCATCAACTCTATTTGAATCAACTGGCTAGCTAGAATTACATGGATACTGCCTCTCATGCAGTGCCACCAGAATTATTGGCAACCCTGGAAAAAGGGAACAAAAAGGCTATACAAAATTTTGTTGTTTATCAGCATGACCTTAGAAATATCTAATCTTTAATTTAGGTAAAAATATTCAAAGAAAAACAAATCTTCATTGAAAAATAAAACATGTCACAATTATTGGCAACACTACAAATAGTTACAAACAAAACCTCATTGAAATATAATCCGTTCATATTTTACTTTTTAAGCACACCTGGGTCTTTTGGAACTATTATGCGGTCATTCTCAACTTCCTGTTTCACTGAAATATGAGGTGACATGGAGGCCAAAACCCCTTAGTCATCTAAACATGGGGAGAGACAAATGAAATGAGACAATAATTGGACAACGTTGTTGACCTTCATAAATGAGGCAATGGCTATAGAAAAATAGCTTAATGTCTGAAACTACCCATTTCCACCATTAGGGCAATAAGTAAGAAGCTTAAAGCAACTGGAACTGTGATGAGCCTGCCTGAAAGAGTGAGCAGGATTCAAGAGGCAAAAATTTCTCCAGTTTGATCACAGTTTGAGAATTGCAGAAGTTTGCTGCATCTTGTAGTCACCAAGTCTGCAATCGTACAATGCCAGCCACTTCTATGGCAACAGGCTATTTAGAAGGCTAAGAGGCTTGCCAGAAGAAAGCCTCTGCTGTCATCTTACCACAAATGTGAGTGCCTGGAGTTTGCTAACTGTTACCGGAATTTACCGGGTGGTACGCTATGAGACTAGACCTTTTTGGCAATACATATCAGGTGGGTTTAGCGTAATGAAAGGCATAGTTATGCAGAATACAGCCTTATCCCCACCTTGAAGTATATGGTGGTGGATCTGTGATGTTGTGGGGTTTTTTTTTTTACCGAAGGCCCTGGTTTGGAACCTTGTTTGGATGCATGGCATCATGGATGCCATCAAATACCAGGAGATTTTAGACCAAAATCTCGGTGCCTCAGCCAGAAGACTAAAAGTGGGTCATGATCCAAAGCATACCTCAAAATCTACATAAAATGGTCCACTGACCACAGAATCAAGGTTTTTCAATGGCCATCCCAGTCCTTTGATCTGAAAGTTAAATGATAAAAAAGTAATGTAGGAGATATTATTCAAGTGTTTTACAAAATATATAAAATTGAAGATATACTGTATATACAGCAGAATTGAATGGCCAAAAATGGTGAACCTAATGCGACCTGCAGCTAAGTTCATCATGAGGAAATTAATATGTTTCATGCTTCTATGTGTTATAGTATTTCCTCTACTTTATGAAAGGTTCACAGTTTGAACATATAACAACTGTTTTAATGCTATTATGTGATAAAAAAAAAAATCTATACCATGATGGTTGTATGGACCTTGTATGGATGTTTTTTGAATTTTGAGAATCTGTCTACATTGTGTGTATAGCCATTGTTCCTTTAAATTGAACAAAGGTATGGAGAGAAACATAAATGCAATGACATTGGCTTCTGGTTTAATGGAAAAAAAAAACCAATCCTTGAAAAATAACAAAAGAAAAAAAAGAATACATGCTTGCTAAAGTTATATGTTTGTAGGTCAAGCTGAGTGAGTTGTTTATATAACCACAATAGGCAAGTTGCATTGACTCATAGTAACCATTATTTTTTACATATCAAAATGAAATTCAGGGATTTACCTTTAAATCTTATGCAATCAAAATAATAATTTATAATAGTAGACTACTAGTAGACTACTGTTATAATATGCCTGATTTATTTATTGAGATTTTAAATGACGTTTTTTTAAATCCTGAAAGCAGCCGAGTTCTTTTGAATAATGGTCTTTTGTATAGAACAAAGTTCCATTGTAAAGTATGCTGCCCACTAAAGGAGGATTTGGTATTGGTCACTTTGAGACCATGCTTCTTACCGTAGGTACAGTACAGTACAATGGACAGCATTTACATTTGAACAATGGGACCAATCCAAAGTAAAATTTTAAGTCAACATCCAGACGTCCAGCTCTCATATGCAGAATTTGTATACTTTACATCTATTTGTTGTTATTTTTTTGTTTAGAAATTTTAAGTAAAAAACAAAACAAAAAAACAGTAGTGTATCGTCCTTTACATGTGTACCAAATGCTTTACCAATAGGGCAAATTGATGCCGTGCTATGTACCTGAGTCACTGTTAAAGCTTGACAGACCGGCTAAGTTTGGTGAGTTTTCGATGAACTAGATATTACAGCCACATTGGAAGAATAAACAAACATAAAAGCCTGGTGCCCACATACCTATGGCTCTTGGCCAACGAATGATAAAATAAAATTCCACGCAGAGATGCCGTCATGCTGATAATTCAGTCTCCACTTTGTTTTCTTTGACATTCTTCAGCTGTGTTGTGGACAAGCCTGCCTTGGCATGACTGAGACGGGAAAATAAAGATATAATGGTCTGATCAAGAAGGCACTGGGCTGGGGGAAAAATTGTATGGTTGATTGATAGGTTAGACTTTTCTCTTTTCTCTAAATCTATAACACTCAGTTGTATTCATAGGCATATTCTATTGCTGAAATGTCCCCTGTCATTGGTGCAATGTCCACAGTCCGCCAGGTGAGCTGTGCAGTCATTACATCGGGGGTAGGCTTCATGCAGCGTACCTGATGCAAGCAGACGGCACAATAAGGTGGATAACCCAAGCAACGGAAGCCCTCCTTCCCCAACTATGGCCATGTATGTTCTGCAATGCAGGGGTGCTGGTCACAATTGTGATTAAATACCAAAACCATGGGGTTTTAGCAGGATATGCCAGTAGGCAGCATGAGTAAAATGGCTGCTTTGTGATTAATTGTATTAGGCTTATATTTGTCTTAAAATGGAAGCAAAGGTCAGGCAGATGCTTCCACACTTACTGCTGGGTGCCTGTGTATCACGCACGGACTGGTTTAGGATCATTTTGGATGTCGAGACTCTTGCTTTTGTCAAAACATTTTAAGAAGCAAGATCTCCATATTTCACAGATGTGTATAGCCGTCCTAGTTTTCTGAATTATTAAAGCCTAGACCTGTATTTACCTTTGGCTCAAAATTAAGTGTAAGAGTTGATTCTTTTTTTTATTAATACTTTTAAAAAAATATATGCTTGCATTTAATTGAGTGTACTGACAGATGTTTATTGAATCAGGAGGTATTGCTTTATTTTCCTTTAGCATTTCAACATGAGTTTCAGAGAAACCTCTGCCTGATCCCTAGTAGGCTACATTCATGCTTGGTGTAAAAAATTAAAGTAATTCTAGGAACTGTATAACGTCATTGTCTTGACCTGATAATTGCATTTGGTCATTTGGTAATTTGCATTTTGTGAGTCAGCTATACAGCTATAGCTAATACGGCTAACATTTGATCAAATTCTGAATCAAATGCTAAATCAAATGTTCAGTTTAAACCACCCGACCAAGTATTATTACCATTTTCAGAACGTATGCAGCAAAAAGTTGCTTCAGTGTTTTAGTAATCATTCTACATCATCATTTGTTTTCAGGGATATTGAGGCCATTTTTACATTGCAGTACTTGTGATATAGCCTACTTCTTTATTGGTCCTTAAACTTGGGTCGAATGGGAGCTTGAATGAGTGGAAAAGTCCTTGAATTTGTGACAGATGTAATAGAGGCAATTAATCTGACATTGTTGACCTTGTCACACTACGAATAATGATGACCCGATCCAAGCTTATGACATGAACATTTTGCTATCATACTGAAAAATGGTTGGTGACAACTGAATTGTATCAAAGTCCTTCTAAAATGTAGTTTACTCCCACATTGTGAACATTTTTACTGATGTGTGTTTACATCGAGAAACAAAATCATAGATTTTGGGTTGAACTCTTCAACATTGTGTGTTATACTTTAAAGAGCTCTAAAGGTCTGCATTCTGAAGTAACATTTGTCCCGCTCAATGTTCATGCAAATGACTGGAAGAGCACATTGGATATGAAAATGACCTGTGTAGGCCTGCCCCCGACCAAGGGGTTGCTTAGTCGACCCGTAGTCGTCAGTTCACCTCAAACCCATAGTCGACTAACCGTTGCACGTTTATGATATAAATTTAATTATTTAAATATGTATTTTTGAGCATCAGAAAATGGTTTGACTTCTATCTGATCTATAGTAAGTTTACTATATTACAGAGAAATGCAAAACCGTCATTATGAGCATTTAAAATATCAATTATAGCTACAAGCACAGGCTGCGATTTTCTGGCCTGCGCTGCCTATTAATGGCATCGGTTTGCTTATGGCTATTAATGGCATAGACAAAAGCGGTAAATGAATGTCGGAACAACAAGCAATGAGACATTTGACATTGTTATTTTTATTTCAACTCTTTATAACAACACACAACTTAAAAATGGTGAATAACTAAATAGAAAAGTCACGGTTAGATGGGGACAAAAAAAAAAAGAAAAAAAGTTTTTTAAATGCAAATAAATAGGCTATAAATTATATACACAAACGAATAAATACAAAACACAGCAAACTGAAACACTTCAGAGAAATATCAACAACAGGCCAAACGAAAGATTAATTATAGGCTAATCTATATTGGCAACGTAAAAGTGGATTTTAACCTACTTGTGACCAGCGAACCTCGTCAAATTAGGCCTACTCGCTGCTGTTTTTCCTCCGATCGCAGTCTTCTCATATTATGCATGAGGAACACAAGTTTGTTTACGTTGCGGGGAAGAAGTGAGCTCCGCGGTTTGCTGACAATGAAGCCGGCCTTTCAGAAGATGCGCTCAATGATAGGCGAATTGTTCCTTGCGGAGTTTACATTTAACTTTTTTTGGGGTCATCCTTTAGATGCTCGAAATGCTCGCATACTTTTGCCTTTCTCTCTGATCTACTCCTTAATTAATAGACACCAATTGTTTTGGTCGACCAAGTTTCGATCAACTAATGGTTTGGTCGACTATTTGGGGGCAGCCCTACCTACACCTGTGTATATTCCACTTGAGATGTATTTTTGTAACGGGTGTGAACTAAATCAGACCAGTTCATTTGTTATGCCCACAGTCTTTTTCAGCTTTACCCTGTACATTTAGCAAGCCTCTTAGTATTGGTCTGAACAGAATATGTGTTCAGCTCTCAGGGATGAAATGTTCAACGTGGCTTTGGTCGAGGCTGGAAAATGTGTTTGGTAATTTAGCCCATTGATTTCTCTGCAAATCCACTCTGTTGTGCTTGCTTGTTCTGAGTAGCATGGCAAGGCTTTCAATAGAAAAACAAAACCAATAAACATCATGTTAAGAAATAAATGCATGAATGTTTGCTTTTTATGACAGCCTAGGAACCTAAAGCCATCGAGCAAGAAAACAAATAAATCAAAATATAAATAAAGAGTTGACACTGTTTGTTGCTGGAATTTAATGGTGGTCATGACCGTGAAATATGTACCGATTTTTGTATCCTTCAATGTTTCCACAAAAATAATGCGCCATTGAAATCTAGGTTTTTGTTTTCTTGCGTACTTATTAAAAGCCAAAAGGAAATGCTTATTTTGCAATGCGGGGAACTATATAGACAAGACTGGCTTCAGCGTTCTTCAATGTCTCTTCCAAACTTTCATTCCAATGTCAATGATTTATCATGTCGCCTGCAAGAATTAGTGAACCAGGGCTGGGCAGTTCTATTTCAGGTCAGTAGTTCAATGAATGAATTGTAAATTCTTCAAAGATTTTTAAATTGAATTTCACTTAATTTCCTGAATTGCAATGAATTTGACCCAATTTAACATCTAGACATAACATCGTTGCTTTAATTATTAAGACACCAGTGAGCTAATAGTAAAAATAACTCCATTGTTTTAATTGTTGCGAGAAGTAATTGACCAGGAGAAGATAACCCACCAGTGGTATGATTTAAGGGAAATATGTATGGGTCCCTTCATAGTAAAATGCTCAGAGTACATATAGTCCCTATTGGACCCACATGTACTCTGTGAGAGTTGAATTAACACTTAATACCCTGTCGCTGGTGCACTTTTGTCTCATAGTCTTCCCGTCTTTTCTAATTGGACACTGCCACTTGCAGAAGAATCATGTTTTTAAACGTGATCGTCTATCATTAGGAGATGGAAATCTAATCTCGGGAGCTATAAACAACATCATTTGACGAGCAGCGGGCACTGAGAGGCTGCAGGCAGCTGAGAAACCATAAATTTCCCTCCAGACACACTGGGGAAAGCGTACTGTACGTGTGAGGTTATCTGTCTGTCATATGTGCTTTTTATCAGCACAATTACAGAACCATAATGGGAACCATAATTGTACATTAAAAAATATTGTACAATATATTATTGTAGTGATTCAAATGTGGTTTCTGGAGCTGTACACTTGTATTCAGTTGTTGAAGTGGATTCCTTGATACTCATAAATCAAAATGAAATGTCAACTGCAGTTAAGTACTCTAATTTTAAAGGTGTTGTGCTATATAATAGAAATTGTGGAAAGGGTGCTGAAATATTAAAAGGTGGAAAATGCGTAAGACATTTTAAATTGTGGGAATGTAAGACGTGTAAAACTACTGGCCAGTAAAATTATCTTGGGTAATAGCTGTAAACTCCCCAGACCAGCAGAATCACTGATGTACATTTGCGAAAAGCCAGCGCTTAATTCATCATGCATACAAACTGGGCCTGTGTTAATTGTAGGCAACTATAAGTACATTGTGGGCACTGCACAGTGGTAGTTGGGTGATGGGGACCATCACATCTTATATTTATGTGTGATAAATACTAAATAGGTGTGCATGTGCAGGGTAAACGAATGAAGTCTCAAAGGCAAAATCAGCCAAAGTATCACCAAGGACATGATCTGATACACCATTTGGGAGTTCAAAAGGTGTATGAGATGATGATGGCGATGTCCTGGGTGACACTATGGCTAGTTTTGCCTTTGGGACTTCTGGGGACAGCCAGCACTGGAATGATCTTATAACCTTTTCTCTTTTTTTACCCCCCTCTCCCAACACTTGCTCCTTGTGAACAACCTTTTTATTATTCAGTCTTTACATTTTAGACACGCCACATGGCTGATAACTTTGAGGATGTATAAAAAGGTTGAATTTTAATAATAAATAGTCAGAAACATTTCCAGTGACAGGAAAGGATAAAGGTCCCAACAAACAGCCATTGGGTAAGCGGTATAGAAAGTTCAAGTTTTTCTTGCTTTTCTAATGAATTCAACTGTCCGTATGTGAATACTTACTCATACAGTCCTAAATTAAATATATAATAATTACTGCAATTACATTTTCATTCTTTTTTTGTAATATTAAAAGGCCTGAACAAAACATGTACCCACATTGTTCAAGAAATATGGGCACTCCTGGTCAAAGTGTATGTTATAAGGAATCTCTCCGTGAACAGACGCTGACCTGACCTCTCCATGGTACAAAGGCATCTTTCTGTAAATTTTACAATGTACCTGAATTTATATTTATAGTACAATTATTAATAAACAAAAGTAAACCTGGAGCACAAGTTTTGGCACCTTGGCACGGAGTACTAATTAACACTACCAACTGTAGCCTACATATGGTGAGATAAGAAGTTCAGAAGGAAATATTGTTGCCCAAGGCAGGTTCACGACACAGCACATTTTCATCAGACACAATTGTGGTGCATTGCGTTCATAATATTGACTAAAAATCACGGCCTGAATTCTGCCTAAGCAGTAATCCCCAATCCTTATACGGTAAATTGCCAGGAGCAGAATTATACTTAATCCTATGGGCGTAAACATGGTCTGTGATGTGAGGCCAAATAGATTCCCCGTAAAAATATGCTTATACTGTAAATACAACTCCATGTTATCTTCTGATAGCAGTGTCTGGAGGTCATGAATGTCCTAGTTTTTAAATTGCAGTTTATTCTGCAAGGATTCTGAAATATAGGTCTGACTGTGTGTGTGTGTGTGTGTGTGTGTGTGTGTGTGTGTGTGTGTGTGTTAATTTTAAGAACAGCTTGTCCACTAGTGGCAAATGGACAAAAAATACTAGGCCACTTGCTGATAGGGCAAGTAATGATTTAGGGTCACTTCACAATTTTAGTTCGTTCAAATCGTTCAAATCGCTGTTTGGTGCCGCAGATGTTGAATTGTGTAAGAGAAGAAAGAAATATTTCAAGGCGGGTGTCACATTTTGTTACTGCGACCACTCTGTCCACTGATAAAAAAAATATAATAATACCTTTCCCTTTATAACTGCATGTTGGGTCTGTCTGAAGTCAGTGAGTTCGGGGCAAGTGTCTAATGAAGCAACATAATGAAACAATAAACAATACACTTTTTAGTGTGTTTCTGGACACACTGGCAGTTTCATTTATATATTTATTAACACTGCTAAAAGCAGATGGGGCATGCCCCGTACCTATAAAGCACTGAGAGTTTGGCACTTTTCATGGTTTCCTACAGAGGTAACCACAATGACCCCAGACTCTCAGCCCTTAAAAACATTGTACTGACCTCATGTAGCCACACAGCATTCAGATACAACTTCACAAATCCACACAATAAAGCCCAATAACTTGGGTTATTTTGCCGGTTTTTTTTTCCTCCTGCTTCTTCTTCTTCCCATTTTTTCTGCTTCCGTACTCTTGAAGAGTAATTCTCCTCATTGGATAACATCATCGCATACCTGCTATCCCAAGCTTATCGACCAATAAAAACGCTTCAAACGAATGCGGACACATCACAGAACCACAGCCAAAACCGCTATATGGCTTTGTGTTTTCCATGAAGCTACTGTGGCCAACTGGTTGGAGTTGCTGCTTCTCACACAGAGGATTGGGGGTGCGAGCGCAACAGGGTGCAAGTGTATTTTCGACAAAAATATCATGTGCAACTATTATACTTTTCATTTATTAGACTGTTATTTTCACATTAACAAACGTACTTTTATTGCAAAGGCAAAAGATGTTTACAATATGAACTGTTCAATGTACTACAGCGAAATGGTGAATGTCAGACGACACCACTTCAGGTAACGTTACGCAGTATGGAAACAAATGTTCCATTTGTCATATACACTGACAAATGGCCTGGAGCCTATATTACGTGACTGTATCCAAGAAGCTTTGGTGTAGTGGTAAGCGTCAAGCCTCAACATGTGAGAGATCTGGGTTCGCTCTCCGCCAGGTACTAAAGTGTTATTTTATTTTGGACTATAACAGTGTGCACATGTTATGGTTTTCTCATACAAGAATATTTTGAAGAACATCTTTTTATTGCAAAGGCAAAAACATGTTTACAATATTAACTTAAACAATTCAGTCACTGGACACCATGGCAGTTATGCAATAGGGAACAGATATCCCATGGCCATTTGTCAAGTAGAGAAAAAAGTTTTAACGCAAAATATCATCTGGTTAAGATCGCGTTGTTGCATCCATGTAAAAAAAACAAAAACAAATTTTGTTTAAATCGAAATTTGTCGATTTAATTTGACTGTAGTAGATTCAATCCCAAAATCTAAATCTAATGCTTTATCAATAATTAGTCTTCATCTAATGCTTAATATAATGGTTTTTAATGTTTTTTTTCAGTACATGATGATACCAGATGAATAATAAGTTAGTTAAATGTTATTAGTGGCTTTGGGCCCTATTTTACACCTGGCGCTAAGCGGCAGTAACCCAAACGCAAGTGTCTTTGCTAGTTTCCGCCTGGCGCAGTTGTCGACGCAAGTCCAGCACTTATGTTGTTTAAATAGCAAGTGAACTGGACGGGTTGGTCTTAAGATGAGGTCTGGCCAGGATAATCTTTGGCGTATTACTATCTTGAGACAACATAAAGCGCTTGCGCTAAAACCACTACAAATCTGGTCTTGAGCAGTTGTTTCAATGTTATTTTAACTGTGCAATATTAAAATAGTGTAATACATGTGTCTACGTAGGCGTGTGCACAATGCGTGTACTGTCTGTTACACACATAGGGGCACGAACAAACATGCATAAAAATATCAAGATTACATTGTGAAATAGGGATTCATATTTTTCCCCAAAATAAAAAAAAATTTCTCTCTGAATAGAAGCACCTTGTCCATGGAATCGCGGGAAATTGGGCTTGGTTTAAGGTATTAAGCTACCAGTAAAAATGTGTTGGTCATATTTACATAAGCAGGACAATATAAAACAAGGGAAATTATGCGTACAACTATGGGTTCCAAACCTGACAGCTTTAGTGTATTTAGTGTCATCATTAAGGCAAAAGAATTCTATTTATGTTATTAATCAATATTGGAATGCACATTAACATTCAGCTCGTTCGCCGATTAACCGAAGTAGAAACTAAACGTACTGACGAGCGCTGTCTGTTGAACTGTGGAAATGGTTCACACGCTACATTTAGAGAGGAGGAGATGCTTGAAGCAAAGTCAAATAAGCCACTTCAAGAGAGGTCCTCTGCAGAGTTTGGTTCCGCCTTTAAAAATTGGGTTATTTCCAATTGACCTTGAATGCATTTTCTTTCAATGCTGCGCAGTTTTTTGGGTGAACCAACATCGTGCACAAAGTGCAGTTTGCAGTGGTTTGAGACCACCGCTAGCTAGTTGTCTCATTTAAATTGCACCCTTGACTAAATACATTTTCTTTAGATTTTTTTAATATTTCGCTGATAGCATGATGAAATGTGATTAATACAGCCAGTTTGTCTTGAAAAGCCGTACCAGAGGCTATAAAATATAGTAAGATAATTTGTTTACTTAGGTTTGATAGTATTTTGTAGTACAAATTTTACACTGTGAATTCTGACGAAACAAATTCTGCCGTTTTCTCCACTCAGATGAAAATTGGGATGATGATCAGCTTTTGGGATTTGAACCTTGCAACGAAAACCTGATCACGGGTTGCAACATCATCGATGGGAAGTGCGAATGCGACAGCCTGCGGACGTGCAACAACCCCTTCGAGTTCCAGAGCCAGGATGCCTGCCAGGCTGCCTTAAAGAAAATCGAAGGTAGGCTTTGACGTCTTTGACACCCGGGGTACAATTAGGGTTTCAAAATAGGTCTGCGGGATTCAGTGTTTTGTCATTTGTGGCATTGGGCATTAATCCTGTTCATTAAGCTAGGGTTTGATTGCTAGAGCTGTATATTTGCATGTAAACATCCAATGTAGACCGCTAAACCGGCATTTGTAAAAAAAAAAAAAAAAAGGGGGTGGGGGCCTGGGGGATAAAGTATTCATAGTCTATCAGCAACCTATTTGTTGGCTTTTATTATCAGGGGCAAGCATATGATGCATTTTACTGTTTAAACACATCATATGCTGTTTAATGTTTAAATATTTAAGTAATAATTGAGCAAACCTTTTGAATTTTCATTTTTAAATGCTAATCATGAGCGTAAATGTTTTTTTTTTTTTTTTTTTTCTTGTCTGTTTTAACTATCTTCAGTGCAGAGGTACCCTTGTGTTCCCCAGAATTATAGATTTAATGTATTATGTATTGTCATTACTTAAACATGCCAAACCATGAAATATCCTGTGATCCTGTTGTATTTATTTCTGTTGCCCTTTATTATGTGGTGATCTAAGCAACATTATATTGGAATTGATTGTCATATAACAAAACGTGACTGAATGTGTTTGTTTTTGTCCTGGGGAAACTCTACTGTGTTAATGCAAGTTTTACGCAGGTGCGACTTAGTCTTGGCATATGTTTTACGCTGGTGTGACTTTTAAGTCAGAACATAAAAGCACCTCCATTTCATTGCAAAATCTATTTTAATCTCAACCGGCGTAAACTGCAGTGCATTAGATGCCACCAGGCTTGCTCTTTCCCCCAGTGCCTGGTGTCACGCGAAACAAAGGGGTCCTTCGCAGCTGTAAGTCATTTCATCCTCTTGTTTACAACTGGCAGGTAGTGACCTTGGGTTTTTTTCTCTTCTCCCTGCTGGCTTGAAAAAAGACAAAAACACATGCTCATTTCACTCAAAATGTTCACAAACTCAGCAAAACAACATACCTATTTACATATGAATTTATTTATTTTTGGTTGGATGGATTTTTGATATGTGACAACCGTGACTATCAGTGTTTTTATTTCACGCTGTGTTATATTGCAGAGGATGGAAAGGGAATTTGGGTATCTCATCAATCTTTACAGGTTCTGTATATTATTGATTTTACTTCACAGTCTCTGAATTAAAGATGGCAAGTTGACTAGTAGTGGAAAATTTTTTAAAAGAATCGTATAAAAAAAAGAAACAGGAACTGCATTTTCGTTAGTTTTTGATTTGCCTACTTGTTTTTTTTTTTTTAAATGGCAACAAAATGTGCTTTGTCTTTTCAAAATCTACACATGACAAAAAATCCCTTGGGACAGTTTTGAGGCAACATACATCTCATTCTGTGAATTAAGTGTGTTTCTTACAAAGTACCTCATTTGTGAAAGTGAGTAATGAAAGAAATACTAAAATGGCCACATTTGCATTTTTTGTTGCAAAGAATTGCAAGAATTAATATTGTCCAGGAATGAAGGCCTTTACTTAGCAAAGACGGTAGTAATATTTACCTACATTTTACACAAGATGGAGGGGGTTACCCACCGCTTCATTTTCCCACAGTGCAATGCATGGTTTTTACATTGTTGGGGGCAGAGGAAAGAAATGCATTATTAATTTATTCGGTAAGATCAACAGGAAGTTTCTGAGAAAAATAGCGTTTGACTGATGGGTTTTAAAGAGCCAATGCCAATAAAGGTTTATCGCTACTATAATGGCAATGTATTCATCTTATTTAGGAGCAAACAATTTTATAATAAAATGAGAATTGCACGGTATATTACATTTAAATCAACACATTTATCTAGCTCAACAATGTATATTTTTCTCAAAAAAAAAAAAAGTTATAGGTAAATTAAATTGCAGCCTTTTCTAAGTAAGGTTTGAAAAATGTGGTAAAATGTATTCGTAAGTATATCTGTAAATGTACCATCCACAAAATTAATTTGTCCACACAAAAATCACATTTCTCTGCATTTGGTGTATTTATCATGTGATGTTTTTATGATCTTCATTCCCAATGTGTTGGCTAATTGGCGAACTATAGCGCATTTACCGAGCGCTACAAACAGCAATCTCAGAAATATTCTGAGTGGATGACTGGTCATTCAAAGACTTTGTGGCTCCATGTTGGCTCACAAGCAAATTCTGTTTCTACTGTTTTAAATATCCACAGGGGACAAGTAACTGAGAAATAGCTTGCTTATGCCTACTGTCAAAGTACAGAATAGGCCAAATCCAAAACTTATTCTAAATATTTAAAGAATGATATTGCCGACCAAAGCATATACTGTGATTGCACATTTTCTTGCTAACAGACTGAAACTAAAAAATAATTTCTTTATCACTAAAATATATCAAATGTACAGGGTAATATAACTGTTAATATAAAGATCAGTAGCATTCCCTTCAAAATCGACGTCATAACTTTTGTTAATATCTTGTGTGCTCCTTTTTGGACTGTGTTTGAATACTTAGAGTAATTCTGACCCTTAAAAAACAAACTTGCAAGGATTACCTTCCAGAATAGACCAGGATTATGCCTGTAATCAAAGGGGTTCAAGAACAGTAACCATTTTATTTTCGGGCTTGTGTTTAAAAAAGGTGGTGCTAGAGAAGCGGTTAATATAGAATTGATGTAAAAATATTGAATAAATCTGATAGGAGAGCAATTTGATAAAAGCTGAAACGGTTTTTGTGACCGAATCACAGATCTATCCTGAAGTAAACTGTTGATTCTATTTGACTGAGATTACATTAGTTTGTTAGGCTTCTGCTATGCTATTGCTTTGTGCAGTCGTAGCTGGATTTATGCGGTATAAAATGGACAGTATTCGACTATAGAGATTAAACCATTTCTGCCATTATGAACTCAACTGTGTTCTCAAAGCGTAATTAAAAAATGGTATTCTCACATTACATTATCCAGTGGAATTGTACTTATTGATATGATCTAACAAAAAATGCAATGCAATGCAAGAAATAAAAAATATTATTGTCATTGTCAACTTTGTTTTTAGCAGCTGTTACACTAAGTGGAGTGGTGATTTGTGCTACTGATCAAAAAACAAAACCAGAATGTAGAGAGACGTAGACAAGCGTCACTCTTGTAACCATGGAGTGGTGAGATCTCCCCTTGCCACTCTTCTGCATTGCGTTTGTGTTGTGTGCAGTAGACTCATACTAATATGTGAAAACCATTCACGTGTATCGTGCAGAAACTCTGAGTTCCGTAAAACCTGCTGTGTTTATTTTCTCATTAACGTAGCAAAATTGATCAAATTATACTTAAAAAATGTGATGTTAATGTTGGGAAATTAATTACGTTGAGATTTCCCCAGGGATGTATAGTCTTACCTTTTCCGCTCAAGCAGCTGGCTCTGCTAGAAACATCGCACCATGTTTTTGTGGTAGGCATCTAAACTAAGGGTGGCTGTAGATGCCAAATTACCCTAAGGAGAGTTCTAAGTCGGCATCATTGGTTGATGCTGACCGCCTCAAAAGCCAGACACCGACTGGCTGATGTATTGGCTGACCTCCGAAGGGAACAAATGTCTTTTTGTTTTACCTTGAATAATTCTTATTTCAGGGTTTTCTCCCGGACTAGGCTAATGTGACACATACGCACATCTTTGGGGAAGTTTTTAACTGATCGGATGTTTCATAATATTATTAGAATGCAAATCAGAATACCCCTGATTGATACATTCTCTTGTAATCACTGTGTTGGTCCACGGCTGCGTGCTGTGTAAGTGCTGGAATGTTGGCAGTTATGCTATGCAAAAAGATAACTGATATCTGAACCATCAGGACAAGATGTTGAGCCTCTTGTCTTTATTGTGACTGGCATTCTTTGATCGTTACCTTCCTTTCTGTACTGTTGCTCACATGTGCACAGCTTCTGTTCTCTGCAAGATCAGTAGCCCCCCCCCCTCCCCTTCAAATTTTTTTCTGCTGTCGTAATGTTCCTCATATCATGTCAGAGATTATATTTCTGACTCAGAAGTTGAGCTGGTGCTTTTGTGGTCTATGGTCCACAGGAGTACCATGGAATTATTGCTCCGCGTTAAACGACCTCTCCTCTCACTAAATAACGGGAGGGCAGTATATCTGCTTGGCATTCTGGCGACCAGCTTTGTCCTGTGGACGTGTAGAAGCTTCCGTGTGCTTTTATAGGGCAGCTAGATGTTTACTCTTAAGTCTTAAAGATTTAACATCTTGTAACTTTTAACAGTGAGGGGGGGGGGGGGGAAAGTCAGCTCAGAAGTTATGGGTATGCAGATTAGACTAACTCATCGTTCCCCCGTCAATATAAAACGCATACGCCCAAGGAAAATGAATCCAAAATGAAGAGGGAAAGGAAAGAAAAAAACTAAACACTTTGTTGTCCCAAGGTTTTGTATTATATCAGTTTAGATGCAGAATTCTTTATACATTTAATAGAAATAGATTTACTGCTGTGAGGGATTGGGACATTTGTAGGGTGACTTTTGGAACACATTGCAAAGTTTTTATATTACGTTCTATTGGTTATTGGCTGTGGGATGCCAATCACCTTTACTAAACCCTTCACACTGACACCTGCCTTTTGTCTCTGAGGAAATTACTTTGGTTCTTCAAGCCTTCAGAAATATTTTATAGATGTTCTATGTTTTCATGCACTGTGAGTAGATATTTTTAAAGCTGCTACTCGGATGAGTATACTTGTTGAGATTTCACAGAATTCCGATTTTGTTTATGAGAGGAGAGTCAAACAAAAAAAGCATTTAGCTAGATGTTGTCTGGTGAGGTGAGATCACTTGTTTTATTTGGAGACTATAACCACTATGTGATATGTGTAGAAATGTCAAGAAGCAAAATATGTTTCAGTCCTGTCTGCACAATTTTACTGCCATTTGTGTGATGTTACAGGTCAATATATAAATATATATAAGTTCCAAACATGCTTTTACACGTACTTAAAAGAAAGGTTAAACAAAACTAATAAAACACAAGTTGAAGAAAACATTAAACAAGTACAATATGCTGAACAGGGTCCTTTCTGGAGAGCAGGTTTCTGTGGCATAATGGTACCATCACTGCCATTGCACAGCACCTTAATCTAGATCAGGGGAAAGTTCAGGGAGAAGACTCTTGATATCCTATTTCCATGTACTCTTACAAGTGATATTATAACCTCTCGCATATCTTCCCTCTGTTGCTACGATTTCTCGTCCATTTAAAAAATATTTCAGTCTATCGGATTCTGTTTCGGAGTTTTCCTTTTTCCCGCTAATTATTTGGTTCGCCTGTTCATTTACCTCTCAGGTATTTAAACCCCTCACTTCCGCTTCCTGGCGCTTCTTCATCATATCGTGCCTTCACGTATTCAGTGTTGGTTAGGTTTATGTTCCTAAGAAAGATTCTATCTTTTTTCCTACCTTCTTCTTCTACTCTCTGCTACTGAGAAAGTGAGAGGTTTATTTTGATTCAATTTATTTTTCACCTATTTATCGGGCGTTATAGTCTGCGTTCCAAAGGTGATTTTTAGTTTTTTTCTCTCTCGAGCTTTTGCTCCTCCATTTCTGTTTGGGAGTCTTTTTACCTTACCCTTCTACTCGTGTCTACGAGATACACCCGGTTGTGTGGGTGGTTTATTATTTTGGCTACTGCCAGGGAATTTTTTTTGTCCCTTGTTTGCGTTTCTACTATTTCGGGTACCTAGACTCCTTCAGAGGTCCTCGCTTCTGTGGGTGACTTGTTCTGTATCGTGTTTTGTTTAGTTGCAGTTGACACATCAGTTCAACTAAACCCTCACACATAGTCACTGTTCCATTTAAAATCCAATGTGCTTGAGTACAAGAGCCAAGACAACAAAAATTGTGTCATTATCCAAATACTTTTGGACTGCACTGTATAAAAAAACATACAAATAACATGTTCACATTGTGGTAAACCAATGTCATGTTTGTTGACATTTGTTAAAACTCATGGTTTTCTTCCTAACAATGTGTGCAAAGTATTTGCACTGACCCCTCAAAATAGGCCCAATACATAAAAAACCAAAGACATACTTACGATTCATACTCACGAAAAATATTATTAACAGTATAAATTCCCAAAATAACCTCACAATTTACAAAATTACCTCAAAATTCCTTTTTGCATAAGATTTTCTTCCGTGGGGCATGCCCCCAGGCCCTCCTAGAAGTATTTTCACCTCAACCCCTCTAATGTTCAACCCAAAGTTAAGCCCTCGATATACGTGCCCGTCTGCATTCAAAGATTCAAGGGAAACAACTTTGACGTCAAGTCCCCTTAGACAGTGACCTCGGGACTCCCTCTGGGCCAAGCCTCAAGCTTTTGGGTCATTGGATGGTGCTTATTAAGCTCTGGTCTTATGCTTTTGCTGACTTTCCCTTATTGTAATGGGGAGATAAAGTGGAAATAAAGCCTGCAATTCAGTACTCCAGCCACAAAGTGCCTATACCACCTACACTGAACTGTATGAGCATCTTGTTGCTGAATGAAGAAATTACTGGGCTTAAATTAATCGGGTCACTAAGAACGCAGGGCCATGTTGCACATTCATTAATTATCGTCCCAGTATGGGACCTGAATTGTTGCAATTAGATCTTTAATGATTAACAATTGTGTGCAATTATACATTGGTGTACAAAGCTAATCCATGGGCAAATACATTCATCAGTCTTTTTGAGTATAAACGTTTTCCATTGAGTATGATTTGCCAGCTGATGAGGTTTGGCTTTTTACTGACTATGAACGTATTGTAGAACGTTCGAGGATAGCATGGGCTTGCTATCCAGTGACACAGTGTGATCCAGTGCATGCTGAATACCCTTAGTGACCTTGGTGGGAGAGAGAATGGGGAAAACAGTGATCACAAATGGGAGTGCAAGACAATTGAGCTGACTGTATAATGGAGTGTGCAACACTTCTAGCCACAGCAGGGACAGACTTTATCTATATAGAAAAAAGTGAGAATGTGTGCAGTAACTATGAAGGTGATTTGAATATGGCACAAAAGTCTCCATGGCTACATAACCGAATTATGATGTGCCTACATATGGCGTTATGTTCATATTTGCAGTTCACCTGATGAAGATTTACTAGCCAAAATGTTGTCTTTGTGGTGGAGCTAATTTATCTTGGGAGCGTGTCACTGTGTGTGGGTTTTTTTTACTTTCCGATCTTCTGAATGAAGATTTTATGATTCACTTGCCTGGAATCAGTCTGACATGAATGTGCTTATCACATGCCTTGTTGGCAGCATACAAAAAATTTGAGATACAACAAAAGATGTGTAGGCATTGAATGTTATTGGAGACCATCCCCACCCCAGTGGGCATTGGAACAGACCAAAAGTCATTCAGTATTGGATCAACAGCAAATTGCACTACATCTCCATGGCCTCACTCTCAACATCCTTATTGATTATAAGAGACAAATTTATGCATCAGGGGTCGCGTTAGGCCGGTAATTCCCTCCGAACATTTGGGCTGGTAAAAAAACAAAACTTTGCAATATAGTAATTTAACATATTTAGTCTCAAAACCACGGCAATTTATCATTAGGCCTATTATCACGGCAAATCAGACAACTCTACTCTCACGAAATCCGCTATTTCAAATCGTCTGTTCCTCGGCCCTCTGCGGAGCTTGCAGTGATGTAAGACGTAATGTTCAATAATGGCTCATTTTTTTTTGCCAGTTTTAACTTTCAGTAGGCATAGGCTACTTGAACTTAATAGGCTATAAGCTTGATATAATCAGCATGTTAAATCAATAGACGACACTGTTCTGGTCTGACTTTCCCGAAAGCGTTGTTCGTTAACGTTAGGTCGGATCCCAATTGGCACGTGTCGTTGCTGGCTCTTTTTCTTATAGCAAATCAAAGTTTTCAGACCAACATATAATAGTATGCTGTAACATATGTTGTTAGGCTACATCAGTAAATGCACCTGCCTGTCGTTCATGCATTGGAAATAGATATGGCCGTTTTTTTATCATATGTCCGACAAACTGTAATCATTCCGGACATTCTGGCCGGCAGTTTAAAATCCTAGCGTGACCTCTGTTATGGATTGCTGGACATTGTTTCTGATTCCTTGGATTTAGATTTGTTTTTATTCACAGAGTAACCAAACAGCCAGCGTCTTGTGAACTGAGCAGTCTTGAAGGATTGTGGGGGATTAGGAGATCCCATAAATAAGTAGACACAAGCCCATTTAAGGTGTGATAGGTTAACGGCAGCAATTTGAAATCAGCCTGGTATTTTATTGGCAGTCGGTAAAGTGATACTAAAACTGGTGCAATATTGTTCTATATATTTTTATGTTTTGGTGAATGTCTGGTGGGCACCTATTCAGCTGAAACCGTGGTTCTCAGAGTAGTGACACACCTCAAGGCCTAGAATCAAACTGTCCACACCAGTGACCACGCAGGGTGGTATTGGTCATATAGCGTCTATGCGGGTTGCTTCTGCGTCACTCTACAAAATGCCTTCATATCCAGGGTTCTTGAATTTACAAGCCTTTTGCACGCTAGACTGATGAAAATCCAACCTGCAGTTTCACACCCAACCAGAGGACACATAATCGGCTTGAACATCAATCAAGTGGAAAAAGGAGTGCATTTCTGTCTTTTGCTAAAGTGTTCCCAAACAGGATTGCAAAGATTAAAAACAAAGTCCAAAAAGCTGGAAATTGGATGAACTCTCTAGCTTAGCTCCATCCTGTCTACATTGAATAGTAATATGGGACCCTCTGTGTTACGGGTCATGTCACCATGGAAACACACTGATTTCACTGGCTTTTCCAGTGTTTATGTTGATTATAAAAAGCTAAGCTGAGTTAATGCATGGCCTTTAAATTTTAAATGACAGAAAGGCGCAGAACAGCTGTTTTTCTTTTTCAACCCACGGCACCGAAGGCCCTAAAAGCGTAACTTTTGTTACCAACATCTACGTTTTTTTAAATCACGCAGAGCATTAAAAGCGTGAAAGAAAAGTTGAAATCTACGTGGGCAATATTTGATTTTACACAGGGAAAAAAGATGTTCGCAAACCAATGCAAACATGTTATGGGTTCTGTGTGGTGATGCTGCCTCTGTTTGCAATAAAAGCAGATTAAACAGTCGACACAATGCATAAGTCATACGCTTGACTTATTGAATTTAATTGTTGAAGATGATCTCACCCCCCTGTATATTTTACTTAAAAGCATATGAAAAAACACGATAATATATAAATACTCGTATTCTTCCCCCAAGAGCCGTCAGCATCTTGTACGTGCCATTACTCTTTATCCCTCCCCCAATCCCTGCAGGTCCAAACGATGAGATATCTATCAACATAATGTGAAATACAACATGGATATACACAAGTGCATGTATTTTCATATACATTATGCATTTCCGCATACTGTGCACATGTTCATAAGAAGCAGGTACCACATTATTAACAGTACCTAAATTGCATTAAAATGGTAGTGTCAATTTTGATTAGCTGGTGTGCATGGCCTCTTTGGATTTAGCATGGATTAAAAAAAAATTATTTGTGTGGGGCATATACTGGGGAAACACACACACAAGCACAAATTTGGTTGCTATAATGGATGCTCTCTGTATTTGCATTACTTCCCATCCATTGTATGCATATGTAGGCCTAATCCTGATGCAAAATGTGAAAAATTTAGGTTTTCAAGCTTAGCTGCATGTTTACTGAATAAGATTGGTAGTTTATGCATCTGTTACGTTATATTATGCTTTCTTATCTATTCATTTAGTCTTCTTAAAGTGCATTTTTTGTTGACAGGTCATTCCTATAGAGGGAATTAGGTAAGAAAATGTCCTGGACCTCCAGCTTTTGTTCCCAGACTTGGAAAATGTCAGGTCACATACCTTCACTCTGAACTGAGCAGTAAAACTTAATGTATGTTCCACTGTGGCTCAAACTACAGTATTAAAGATGGTCGGCTCCACAGTCTTGTCAAAAATCATTAAATTGTACCGCCAGCTAGCAAATATTCTAGATACCATACATTCCTATCTCAGTTATTCATGATTGCTATTAAACGCAGTAGCCGACAAGTATGTCTCAAGCAAGACTACATGCTTTGAACTTGCAGGAGAAAATCTGAGGGGAAAAAACAAAGAAAACCAGCCTTTGTATTTAACAGGTGCATGTACTGAGTTACTAACGAGCTTCTGTGGCATTCTTTATAGCTTTGGAAATACTCTGAGTCTCAAGAAAAGTCTTCAGTCTTCTTTTCAGTTAAATTGCAATTAAAAATAACATGACAGACAGGGAGGGGTAAACCGGACTGGACTTGGCTCTTTATAATAATAATAATAATTATTATTATTAGTATTATTATACATTTTATTTTACATGTGCCTTTCAAGAAGCTCAAGGACACTTGGATGTGGGGGAAAACTCGCCTCAACCACCACCAATGTGTAGCACCCACCTGGGTGACCAAAGTGTTCTCTTTTTGAGCAAACACCACTCAGAAATGATCATTTTCTGTACATTTAAGCATGAGACTCCCTGCCCAGCATTTCAGCTTCTGTCTGAGATAAATTATACACATTCATGCAGTTTGCCTTCAAAGTTTTTTCTTCATTGCAGTTTCTGCGACTGAAGTGGACGTATTCAAATCATTTCACGGGGTCGTGCTTTGAGGGGGCAGTACGGTATCTAAAAATGTAATGACTCTATCTCATTCAAAGTTGTATTTTCAGGTATGTCACTTCAGAGGGGAATTTTTAGTCCGTTAGAAAAAGGAACTAGGTATGGCATTGCTGAAACGCTAATATTCCTTTGATCATACAAAATGGTATATCAAACTTATTTTGAGGGACAGACGGAGGGAAGAATCTCTTTTTATTTTTCTTTCTTTTTTTTTGTTCCGTGGAGGAAGTTTTGTTCTCTTGCAGTTTGATCATTCCGAGAGCTGGTCTTCTGACCCGGCATAGCCAAAGGACATTAAAGGAAATGCCTTGCATTCCTTCTCTTGAGTTGTGTCTCTACACTCTAGCAGTATTACAGTACTGAATTTTTGAACCGGGGGGTGGGGGGGTGGGAGCACTTGTCATGCTCACCGCAGGCCATGTTGTGCAGAGAGAGCGCAGGAGTCCTCACCCGAAGCAATGCGAACTTCGCGCTGCAAACCTCCCTAGAGCCTGGCTCCGCTTCGTTTTTTCGAGGAGGAGGTTGTGAGGAGGGTGTGGGGCTCTCCTGGGAACAGAATTCTTGAAGAGCGATCTTGTGTCTGCACTGGTATTATAACATTCAATTAATTTAAATCATCAAATTTAGCATTAAAAAAACCACATGCAGGCAGGGTGGTAATTGTGTGTGCAACATACAAGATATTGATGCTCTAATTCATTTTGAAAGCTTGAAATTATAGGTATCAGTGCCTGCCGTGAAGGTTCTTAGATGCTATTGGTTCAAACTAATATTTGCTGTTCACACCAAACTGCGCTGAGGTAGGATGTTAAGAATTTGAAGACACAACACAATGCAGTTCAGTGGTCCTCAACCAACCACAGGGGTTACATTCCTGAATTCGCTCACGGTCGATTAATCTGTGCTTGGCGAGGGCTTCCAGAAGATGGATTTTACAAATGCACACTGACTGTAATGTAATGGCTTCAGCACTCATTTAAATCGCATCTAGATTTAAAAAAAACTCATCTGTGGTGTTAAACAAGCCCAGCAATAGATGGTTTAGTTAGATGGCTTGGCAAACCAAGCAAAGAATGAAATAAAATGCAGTGCTCTGCCACAACTATTTGAATGTCAGGCAAGCCATTTCTCATGCTAGGTGACTCAGCTTTAAGGGTGGCTAAACCTTTTTTTTTGTCTGTGCTCGATAATACGCAATTCCACAATATAACAGCAATGCGGGGATTAAGGCTGATTATTATTATTTTTTTATTTTTTTACCAGGTATTCTACAATATTTCTCTGGACAGTACAGTGTACATGTGGTAGATGCATTACAGGGACAGTTTAACAGGCAATTTTGACCACACATCCATCTGTGGGCAAACAAGGTAGTCGACAGCTGTCATTAAAACTGTAATTATAGTAGCCAGCCATATAAAGGGAGTAAAATCATTCACCTATGACTGGTGAGGGCCAGTAGTGTTTTTATTTGATATATTCTGTGAAATTTTCAAGGCAGCATAGCTAATCTGGTGACCAACAAGCATGTAATAGTCAGGGAATCTTAGTCACTCTCTCAAGAGGACGGGCTGTGGCTGACTGGCCTCTGTTGATCTTATCGCGGAAAGGAATTGTGTTGGCAGGAGTAAAAAGCCCAAAGTAGGGCATGCCGTTACTCTAATCTTTTCACAGCAAAATGAAAAGAATTTAGAGGAGAGGGTATTGTAGACCTGCGTGTACACATCCAGACAGCGTGCTGCATTGTGTTTTTCAAGCTTGAAAGCACTTTGCGGAAGTGTACATTCCATGTCATCAGTGTTGCTCAAACTGGATTATGTTGCATTCCTATACCTAGGTCTCTTTTAATTGTGAAAAGCCACAAGAAAAAATTTAAGTGTTGAATTAGTCTATCCAGATACTCATTAACAATGGAAGTTTAATTCACTACTTCAAACACAACTTGCTGTGCCTTCTCTTCTCTGTGAAAATATACCAGTAGCTGACTACCAACAGCTTGACATTGCATACAATTAGGTTTATCACTCATAAAGAGTGCACATTTCTTTATGAACAGCTGATGATACCTGTTGACCTAAAGTCAGACTCAAGGCTCAAAACAAAAATAACAAAGATAGGCTATTAGCTCAGGACTAACATTTGCTATTACTTTCCTTGAGCACATCTTAGCTCTTGCTAACCTCTCACCCTGCCGATCATGTTCAGATTCACTCTGTTAACGAAAAGTAAGACAATTCTGGCAAATAGCTAGTTATGTCATGATCATTGTCAAAATCCAGATCAGACAAAAATGTATAATTTAAAGTATGTGAACTAATATGGTCTTTCGCGGAAGGGAGGGGTGAACCGAACCGGATGACACATTACGATTCCACAGAGGTTTGCTACTTAGAAGGTTAAACGATGCAGAAGCTACTGCACTGCTAATCTTCATGGGCTTGAAGCCTCCAAATCTGAACATATTGTGTCTCTAAAGAAAATGGTGACCCCCTAATGCAGAATCCCGATAGACTAATCTTGGGATTTGACGTGGATTGATTCGTAAAGTGGTGAATCCTACAAGAAAAAGTCTAGGCCTGCTCTTTTTCCTTTTATTTTGCGTATTGTTCATCTCTTTTGTTAAGAGTCATAGGCTCAGATAGGCACATTAACCTGGTAAATTAGCAACGGAACAACTGCGCAGCTATTTCTATAGGGAAGAGAGAGAACAAGGTGACTATCTCTCCAGCGAGGTGTTGTCTCCTTCTGACAGCACTGTGGTTTGGGGCCCGGTGGTATACAGAGAAAAGAGGCACAGTGTCCTTTGTGTTTTGAAACAAAAAGGAACCCGTTTAATTATCGGGAATAACCACTGGCAGCACAACCTTTGTTTGATGCACAATTAACTGCCCCACAGACACTGCCGAGTCCTGGAGCTCTAATCATGTTGTTTTACATATAGAGAGCATTGACATGTTCTCTGAGTCGAAAGTTTGAGGTCAGTCAGCACATGTCCTAAGGGTCAAACTGAGTTAATGAAAAAAAGGACTGATTCAAAGTCTGATTTGTACCCATTGCGTTTTGTTTCGATGTGGTTAGAATAATTTTTAAAAAGAAAGAAAGAAAAAAGGTTTCTAATCACCCTCAATGGTCTAGTCACTCTGTTTGTAACTGGGTTATTAGTTTCTGCGGAAAACTCACGTGGATAATTGCTGCACAGCTCACAACAGGCAGTCATTTCTATTCATTTCTGTAGCATTTTATACAGATCCAGGCACTGTATGACTAATAAGCCAAATCACTTTGGCCTATTTTCACAGTGCTGTGAATGGATATGCGAAAACGATGTTTTTCACAAATGTATAAATTACTGAAGAATATAACAATTTTCCTCTAATTATGATAATACCTGTACAAGACGCAAATTAGCATACATTGCATGGCTTAATTCGAAATAATACTTAACACTCTAAATACTTTCCCAATTAAGATATTTTAAAATTGGTGACTGCTTAATTTTTTGGTTCTGCAAAATAAGTCTGAATTGAACATTAATAATGGATCCAAGGAAAATGATTTACTTCCATCTTGTTTGTGATCCCCTCAATATGTCATGAATTTGTTATTAAATAGTTTTAAAAAACAAACCTGTGCTTTAGATTCAGTAAGAGGTGCATATATAGTGTAATTGGAATATAATTGCTTAAGGTGTTTTATCCATGAAGCATGATGTAAATGTAACTGAATGTGAAGAAAGGTGCAAGTGTTTTGGTTTAAAAGACTATCAATCATCATTGGAACTGCTGATGGCAGTGTTTTAGGCTGCGCCTATTATGGTCTTTAAGAGTGAAATGTGTATTATTTTCTTCACTATCCAGAGTTTCCATTCTCCTCTGTTTGAGATTATTAGGATTTAACATGTTTTTTGTGAGTGAGTGAGTGAGTGAGTGAGTGAACAACAAAGAGCAAGTAACGCTGTTTTGTATTACGACACTATTGATTCTATGTATTTATCTTAAAGTACCAATTGTCTTTCGCCACTGCTAATGTATATTTCTTCTTCTTCGTCTCTGTGGAGTTGCTAAAACTGGCTTGTCAAATGTTTAACAGAGATGTGTGCAACATACTGTGATTCACCACATCTTCATAAAGATAATTTAAAGCAAATATTTAATATCACAATATTTCCCCTCATGACGCTTTTAAAAATGTAAATCTACTACATATTGCCATGAAAGCCCAGCTGCCCAGTGTATTTCATCTAAGTAAAGTACTATACTGTAGCAGCCTATAATCAATACTACGTGTTAAACTGAAAGTTCAATGAGAGTCGTTGGCTGTTTTTGCAGTTGTTTTGCAGTGCTGTTCACTCTGCCATCCCTGGGAGATGATATGGCAGGAGGGTAATTTTATTTATTGCTGCAGGTAGCTATGGAGAAGCTGTTGTTAACACGTGGATGATTTAAGAGCCCATAATTTTACGCTTGACTCCCGTAGTCTCCCTGAAGTGGTATGGCAGATGGTGGCTATGCACAGCTTGATACCTGGGTCACTATGATTTTTTACAGTTTGCATTCAGCCTGGGTCTGTACGGTTTACAGCAAGCACAGAATTTGTAAGGCTGGAAGAAGAAAACAAGGACGGCATGAAATCTGTCGAGTGTTTCCAACATTTCAAGGTGTAAAAGTTGACGAGTTGATGTCTGGGGACAATCGCTGTGTTCTGTAAGTTTCTTTTGTGAATGTTATATATTAAGGTATTGAAGGCCAACCTAAAATCTTCAAATAAGGTTCTCGTATTTTTCACCTTGTCACTTCCAGATGTTCTGTTGCTTATGGAGCAGGCACAGAGCTGCACATTTCCTCTGCACCTCCACTGGGTCTGTTCATAGGCTTTACCCAGGTGACTGTTCAAGCACAGCCCGTCCCATTCCATCCAGCATCTTAATGCCTAACCCAGACCCCAAACAAGTGCACGTCAGAGGCTTTCGTGGGGTTGGATGTTTCTTTCGTCTCCTGTCCCCACACAGCTGGCTGAAATCTGCATTACTGCATTGTACATAAACAATTATTAGAATGTTTTGTTATTAATATTTTAAAAATTAGTTTTTTCTCTCGATTTAGTGGCCGATTGTACCCCTATGTTATTCAATTCCCCATGTAGCAACCGCTTGAGAATTTGCCGCTACTCAACACCGTCAGCCGGTAGTAGGAAGGAGGGCGCCACATCCTCTTCAGGGCGCGACTCCTTCGAGCTCCTGACCGTGGTTCCAACTCACCTGGGGCCGCTTCCACGTGATGATTCTCCCCCGCTGAGTCCCTCCCCCCACCACGGGAGCGGCCGCCCAATTGCCGCTCCCTCAAGGCACTGGCCATACACGGATCTGGCAGAACCAGGGCTCTAACCCCTGATCCTCGGTGTGTAACTGCACCGACTCAGTTGGCGCTTTTACCGCTGTACCACCATGTCCTGTACATCGACAATTTTGATCTATTTTGGAATCATCTAGCATCTATTTATTTTTTATTTTTTAAAAAGGACTGTACCCAAACATAGCTATCAGCAAATAGAATCTATGGCCACCTCACACACTTACCACCACCAAAAGCTAACTGAGATAGTCCATGCAACAGGGCTACCTAATTTTCTTTTTGTAATTTGAAAACCTGTAATATTGATCCCAGTATTAATTCTGTCTCCCTGAACATTAATCACGAAAGTATCGCTAGAAAGTTGCTTTGTGTGGTTACACCTGAAAATTCTTCATTAACGGACTATTTCAAATGTAGTCGAATTTGGGACTGTTAAAATAGCTATTTCTATGTCTAATGTGAATATTAGAGATGCTGTCAAAATTGGTCCTAAGACTTTTGTCTACATTAACCATACTGTTACTTCCGCTCCTCCTCCCAGTCCCTCCTCTAAGGTTTTTAAATTTGGTATGCGTCATTCAATCACTGACCAATGAGACATTCGCTATTAGTAAGCTCATAGAAGACCACAGACTCAATGGCATCTTTTTAACTGAAACATGGCTTAACATAAATCACACTTATTGAAGCCTCACCTCCTCATTTTCATTTGTTGCATTCAGTTATGCAAGGTAGGTGAGGTGGAGGCATTGCAACTATCTTTTCTGAATTGCTATTGGCAGATTTCATTTGGTGATTTTCTGACTTTTGAATACCTTGCTGTTGTTACCAAGTGTGATCTTCCGGTTCTGCTTCTGACTGTATATTGCCCACCTAAATATAGCTCTGTATTCTTTGGATGAATTTGCTAACCTGTTGTCCAAAATATGTACTGATAATAACAAAGTGGTTATAGCAGGTGATTTCAACATACATGTGGATAACTCTGGCACTCTCAAAACAATTGAATTTAATAACCTTCTAAGCTCATATGATCTTATTTAGCATGTAAGAAAACCCACAAATTTGGACATATACTTGATTTTGTGATCTCAGTTGGCACTCAGTGGACACATATCAAAGGTGTATTTGCCATATAACCTATTAGTTATAGTTATGTCATGACACTAATAATTATTAATTGTTTTAGATATGTCATGCTAGCTAGCCAGCTAGCGATCTTTATCTCTTTCCCTCGATAGATAGATAGATAGAGCCATATCTATAGTAGTTTATAAAACTATAAAACATGTTTTTTAAGGGTTGAACAGGACAGGGTAGGCTTGGACCATAATTAGTTTGCTGCAATGAGTGAAGTGGGGCAAAAACAATTATTCACTAAATGGTATCATATCGGTTGTTTGTTACGAGCGATGGCTGTGAAAGTTAAACTGCGAGCACCATGTATTGGCCAATTTTTATCGCTCAGTTGCCCAGTTGCTGTGGTCGCTGACTGTAGCTCAGCTTCATAGAAAATGAATGGACTTCAGGCAACTGGGCGACTGAATCGCTCGTTTTGTGAACGGGGGGGGGGGGAGGTTAAAACCCAATTAACTTTATTTTTTCATCTTGACACTATGCCTTTTTCTAATTTGTAGGGATTAAGTAGTAGACATGCAATAAACATAATGCTATGTTTTCAAAAGCCCTGTACCAACATTGTAAGCAAATGTGTTGTGTGGGCTCATTTGTGGGGTAGCTGTAAAAAATTTAAGAAAATATACAACTTTTTTATTTTTTACCTCCGATTTTTGTGGGTGCTTCGGGTGGCGTTTTCTCATACATGTTTTAAACCTCACAAATCTTCACTTACCTCAGGCTCAAAAATGAGATGCTTCATCACACATTTTTTATATTTAGGGATAAAAGGCTCATCAATTGGGAGACACAAAAAAGGTGACACAAAAGTGTCAATTTGACCCCAAACATAAAAGGTATCATAAAATGTCAACATAATATAAGGGTTAAAAGAGACTGTCATAGAGAATGCCTAAACTCCAAGTACATCTGGAGATTTACAAAAATAACATCCAAAAGCTGTAACAGCAAAATTAAGCTAACCTAATAGAAAATCATCAACATTATGCTAAAAAGATTTTTCAACCATTGACAGACTAATAAGATATGAATAAATGCAATGAATTTTCAGCTTTTTTAATGATAAAATCCAAACCTTATAATAATCTTGAGATCCCTCCACCATTGGCTGTGGCTAGCCTAAGTAATTTCTCCATAGTCCTGAACAGGCAGTGTACCCTGTTGTCCATTAGTGTCTCCAAATCTACCCAAATGGCTAAATTGTGTACTGCACTCACTTTTGCATCATGTTCATGTGGGAATGACTATATTTTCATCAGTGCACAGAAAATTGGAATGAGCATCTGCCATGCCATAAGTGACAAATATATACTCCATAGCCTATATTATGTACGATAACATGAAAATAAAATAGTATTCCACCATCTGCAAAATGCTGCCAATCTTCAATGCGAATCGGAGAATCGGTAGCCTACATAAAAAATAAAATTAACCATTGCACTACAGTATGTGAAATGCACTCAAAATGCGAAAATAATAATAGGCCTATCAATCATATTGGAAAGACAGTGCTTGAGTAGAAAAACGAACGTACATATTTAGCCAGAGAGACCAACGGGATTTTAGACGCAAAATTGTTTACATATAGGTATGAGGGAATTCCCCTTCCCAATTTGTTTTTCTATAGAGCTTGCGTAATATGAGACTGTGAAAACGAAAACTACTGTTATGCTGGGCTGTAGAAAATAGTTAAAAGCTCCCCAGAATATACCATTGCTAAGGTTATAATGTACTCTATTGGATAAAAGAGCCGACAATTAAACCAGAATGAACTGTAATGAATGAGACGGGCTTGCGGGGCATTATTACGAGTCGACGTTTCAGATAGTGTAATAGCTGTATAAAGTGTTGTATATTTCTCAAATAGATTGTACCAGACAATAATTGACCACTGAATTTTGAAAGAAACATCGCGATGTGTAAAACCAATGGTACGATTGTATATTCATTTCATATTTAGTAGCATATATTGCTAGTAGAATACATGGTAGAATGAGAGAATACTTTCACATGTTTATTTTGCATTTGAGTGAGCAGGTCTTCACAGCTTTTCTGGCATACAATCAGGCGATTGTTGGGTTTATCTTGTTGCTATGACGGAATTCTAATTTTATATGATGAATAAATACATTCATGAACTAAAACATAGACGCTATTGTCCACTATGTCACGTATTGGTAGGTATAGACTGGGTGGGGGGGGGGGGGGTGCTTGTTAAATGGACTTGCTATGGAAAAATAGTGACACTTAGAAAATACGCATTGGGCAGAAATCGTCAGGAATCGTCTATCAATAAAGTTAAAACACAGAGTTTGTGATTTCCACTAATAGTTTGGCTGCAGGAGCAACAAATGTCTCAGTTGAGCAAAAAGGCCTTGCCGGCGAGACCATCTGGGCAAAGGGGTTAAGGCTGCCATAATTAGAACACTGCTGATAAAGAGATGCCTTGATCCTACATCAGTCAACAACTACAGGCCAAACTCTAATCTCACTGTTCTCAGTAAAATAATTGAAAAGGCTGTATTACATGATTATTTAACACTCAGCAATGTGCATGGTGACTTACCATCTGGCTTAATAAAGATAGTTAATGACTTGGGCCTAAGGGTTAACACTGACATATTAAAACGTTTTTTGTGCTGGTTCTGTTTGATCTGAGCGCCGCCTTTGATACAGTTGATCACGGTATCTTAATAGACAGGCTTGAGAGCTGAGCTGGGATTTGGCCCGTTTCTTAATTGGTTTAGGTCATATCCTCAAGGCCGAAATTTTATTGTCTCCCTTAGTGATTTTAACTCTGACTCGGACTCTTGGGGCTCCTCTGTTTGATCTGTGTATGCTCCCCCTCGGTTATGTCATTAGAAAACATAACATTTGCTACCATAGATGACACATTACCTCTGTGTCCCCTGACGACATGAGTCCTGTTGACTCCTTGCTCAACTGCTTGGAATGTGTAAATCTGTGGATTTCACAAAACCTCTTACAGTTGAACAAGGACAAAACTGAAATTCTTGTTTTGGGTGCAAAGGCTCTCAAGTCAAAGGGTGCAAAAGGCCAGACAGTGAAGTGAGTCTCAGTATACCTAAATCCCGGTTTCTGATGAGCTATGACCAGGCCAGAAATCTTGCAGTTATTATGAACGCTGACCTTGTATGGCAAGCCGTTTTAACATTTATTAGCTAAGTTTGACTATCCGGAATTAACATTACAGATATTAACAACGTCATTGTGACTAGTTAAAACGACAGTTAGAGATATCTGTAATTCAGTTTTGACTAGTCAAAACTGAATTACAGGTATCAGCAGTGATATCACTGAAAACGACACTCGACTAGTCACACATCCTAAATGACAATTGCAGATATTTGTAATTCAGTTTTGACTAGTCCAAATAATAGTTGCAGATATCTCAAACGTCATTATGACTAGTCCGAATTGTTGTGCATGACGTTGCTCATGTGAGGCTTACCATTGGATAAAGGTATAAATTACCAAATGCTAAATCTTGCCAATTTCTCTGATAATTTCAGTGCTCATACCACTCAACAATAACATTAATACATTTTCACCGGTGAATACGCTAGCTAATGGTTTGTGGGAACATTCTCCCCCGCACTCGAAAAATTGGCTTTCATAATCTGTAGCTATGTCTTAATGCCACTTTCGGAGTGAAAATATAATTTTAGTTTGAAGTTTTTAAAAGTAAGATGACAAGGTAGCACCGGAGTTTCCCATTGTTTGGAAGTTAGCCGGCTTGTCCCCAAATGTCAGGTGCTTTCACGGCTACATGCCTTTATACAGTCTGTGCTACAAGCTAACGTTATTCGCCTGATTTTACCGCAAAAATGTCTTTGCTTTCATGATTCATATGTCTTAATGCCAAACTCTGAGTACAAATACAGTTTTGAAGCTTTAAAACATAAGATGACAAGCAAGCAATGGAGTTTGGCCTCGTCGGACCCAGCTTGTCAGCAACAAACATCAGCTGTTTTTGTGGCTACAAGCTAGCTAATGTAGCATACTGGGTTTCGCGTGATTTTATTAGAAAAAAGGTATTGGCTCTCATGATCTCTGTCTTAATGTCAAACTCAGAGTAAAAATGTAACGGTAAAAATATGTAGCTACTTCCGTAGCTTGTGACATAACTACCGATATCTGCAACGTCATTTGGCCTAGTCAAAACTAATTCAAGATTTTACATTTTGACTAGGCTGAATGAAAGTTAAAGATATTTCCAATTTGAGATATCTCTAATCAAGATTAATTTAAAGATATCTCTAACTTGATAATAGATATCTACAACATCATTCTGACTGGTTAAAACTTAATTTAAGATATCTAAAAAGGACAATGTAGATATCTTGAATTGAGGGGAATTAAAGATATCTTAAACTGGAATTATGACTAGTCAAATGACAAAATTGTAGATATCTGTAATGAGAAACCCCATACACATGGCAATGTGTAAAAGTAGTTTGAAACTAGTCAAAATATAATTACAGATATCTAAAATTAGAGCTTTGACTAGGCAAAATGACGTTGCAGATATCAGTAATGAATATCCAGTCTAGCTAATAAATGTTAAAACGGCTTGCCATAGACCTTGGGCTTTTTCACAAAAGTTGCAACATGCGAGCTGAGATCTGTGAGATGCAATAGTCACAAAGTGCGTTCATGTATGCAATCAGTAAATCGGCAATTGTTCTCATTCCCTGCCTTGTTTTGGTTTTGTATCAAACTTCTGCGTTTGTGAAGAACGTTGTAGCGCTCCACTGCTCTACGTTGGCTGGCCACGGGTGTCAGGAGGCAAGGTTCCAAGGGGTATCTGGGCGGTGAAAAAATACGGCTTGTGGTCAGATGAAATTGGAATTACATGTTGCAATATAAAAATTTAATTTGAAATTTTTATATATTTTTTTTAACTATTGGGTCTCCCCCAGGGACGTAGGAAGTTTATTTGACCAGGGGGTGCTGATGTGTATGTATATGAGGAGAGGGTGGGGTGACAAGATTTATTTTTTTGCAGACCCGCTTTTAAATCAGTGAATTATATTTAGTTTTGATGGGAGAATAACACCAAGGGGCGTGTTTTTCTGTGAATATTTTACTATTAAAAAAATGTAACGTCAGCCTACTACCAAGTTTAGCTAGCTTCGTAACGTTACGCCATTGTTATAGTATCATAATAGATAAAATTATGTATTGGCTATATTTCTTTTTGAATGGGATTTGTTTCTTCAGATCAACTTCAGTATGTAATAAAACATTTGCATGGCTTATCTGTAATTTCATCCATTGATTTGGATGGCCTGTGCCATGATGACCATGTATTTGTTAAAGTTTTTCTTATTTTTGTCTGTCCCTCTCTCCCCAAAAAACAGACCAAAAGCACAGAAAAGTGGCATTGTCTGGAGCGCCGGCTTGGAATGTACTAGGCTAAGCTATGTAAGACCTACACAGTACGCATATGTTATTAATGTACAGACTTCCCGACTCAATCACTGGTATTGCTACAGCCACAAAAACGACATAAAGATTACCCATACTAACTTTAGCTAATAATTATCTTATAAAAAATCTTCATGTTACTGCCTTGACACGTTCGCTCGCTAGCCTCAAACACTTAAAAGCTACAGGGGACAATGTGTGGCCAATAACCCCTAATATGTTACGACACCAAGAGGACGGAAAATGCATTTACCATAAAAATGTAAGGAAGCTACAACAATAAGCAGTTTTCAAAATCAAAAATATTTACTAAATACACTCTCACCCACCTGAGCCATGTGTTGTGCAAATTCATCCACAATGTCCAAGTTCAGCTCCCGGGCTAGCCAGTTCATTCAATCTCTACATCCAAATTTGGCAACCTTTTCTGCTAGTCCATTTTCTCAACTTATGCCCCAGTAAGCCTAATATAGCCTACACTTTGAAGTAACATTAGGTTTTTTGCTATTTGTAATTCAATTTAATTCAAATGAAACCTACACACTGTCACTTAGAACCTACCCATCAGTAATGTCACCTGTGTCAAAGCAGTGACACAAATCACAGTTGCTCCAAATGTAGCCGTCGTGCGTTCTCAGGTTATTTAACCACAGCATCTAATTCTCTGTAATTGTCCTCACATAAAACATGTGTGTGTATCAAGTGGTACCCTTTTCTACACATAAAAGTGTGTTCTTTCTCGGTCGGTGCCCTAACGGGAATTTGTTGCGCCAAGGACTAAAGGTTTCACTTGATGCCTGCGTCGAGGCCCTGGAAACTGAATTAATTCAGTATTTTCAATGGCTAGAGCTGTTATAGCTTTACATACACATCTGGACACAGAGGCTTTGCTTCTTCCATGGCATTGTCCAACAAGACGTTGGCAAGAAGCGCAGAGCTGTCAAACCATTCAAAAAATAAGTTTATAAATGTTTGCCTTAAGTAGACGTATTCTGAACTATATCCAAGGTTGTGTACATAAAGTGCATTTTTACTTTACTTTCCAGAAGTAAATTTAGACCACGGTTTTAAACTACTTACAGTATTCCACTTTTTTTTGTACAGAGAGACACCGGTGTACAGAAACCGGGGCTATCTATATATTCATATTCTTTTGTATGTTTGTTATTGTTTTTATCTTGTTTCTTTTTATATTGTCTTTTAAATGTTCTCATTTTAATTATTCCCTTTTTTAATGTATTTTAATTGTATTGTCAAATCAATCTTTCTTTTTTCGTCATTCTGTGACGCACTTTAAATTGCATTCAGTTGTATGAATATGTGCTATACAAATAAACTTGACTTGACTTTAAAATACAAAGTTTAGAAGTAGTTCATAATTAGTATAGCCTACTTAAAGTACAGTTGCAGGAAATATTTTAAGTATACTTAAAATGGGCCAATTTAGTTTTATAAATTACTTTAAAATATACATTAAAAATATATACTTATACTTTACTAAAAACATTTTTATTTAAAACGACAACTTCTAAGGGAACACTTGAAGCCAGACTGGGCGTGCTCTTGTTAGTGTTTGACTTACGATCTCTGTCAAGAGGGTTGCATAAACGTAATATTTCATGCCGTGGCAAGATATCTTTCAAGCAACTCATTACCTCTGTAGTCATTTAAGAGTAAAGTAGTCATTGCACTTTTATTTGTGATTTGCAATGCGATGCATTTTTGTGAAACGTATTTTGACAAGATATTACAATATGCTTGCTTAAATCCTCTTCTACCACTTGAAGAATATTTCCAGAATAAGAGGCTATCTATCATAATCTGACTGACAGAGGCTTGTAATACCCTTCTTCATTGGCTTCCTGTGAAGTTCTGAATTGATTTCAAGATATTTCTCCTGGGTTGCAAAGCTCTCGATGGCCTCGCACCGCAGTATGTCTCTGACTTGCTTAGCAGCGATGCGCCTCGCAGATCTCTCAGGTCATCTGGCACTGGCCTTCTTCATATTCCTAGAACTCACTCCCAAGTCTGGCGAAATGGCATTCAGTGCTTATGCACCTAAGCAACGGAACGGACACTGTTGTACTCTTATGCAAGGTACTTAACCTGAATTGCTTCTGTATTCAGCTGTATTCAGAAATATCATGTAAAAATATAGCCTGTGTAAGTCAGTATGAATAAAGGTATGAGGACAGCAAATACATAATGTAAAAATGTAATGTAGTGGATGCCGTCTGCAGGGCGGGAAATTTAGCTGCAGAAAGTGACTTTTGGATTTGAAAGTGTTGAAAAGTGTTGAGCTCAGGTTTTCAGCATTCACCCAGAGATGCCGTCTGGACTGCGTGCCTTGTGGGTTTCAGTTTTCCAGAGGCCTGGTGTATTGCAGGTTGCTTGTTGACGACCGAACGTAGTACCCCTTGAGAAAAAAAATCTGTCTAGAGTCCGCCATTACTGGACACACTAAGAGTCCTTGGCTTTTAGAGACTGCCTGCCATTGCAATACATATGAAATCCTCCATTAATACAATGGGGAAATTTGCTACCTAAGTAGAACTACATTGTAATCAGAAGAATTCAGAAAAATGTATCCATGTTTAGTGATGCAAATGCTTAGTTTAGTGTGCGCTAGAATGGCAGTGGAATGCTAATTGGGATTTTGTTACGGAATAAGTGCTGCGACTGCTTCGCTGGATAACTTGTTCACGAGATATACCGTCTTTTTTCAATGTGTGGAGACGTATGTCTGGTAGCTAAGTTTAAGGCGATTAAACACAGAACTTAGCCAGTGCCTTGTGCATCCAAGAAATCGCAGGCCGTACTGACCTGAAGCCGAATGATTTTGTCTTCAAAGTTGTAACTTGAGCTTAGTTGGTCTTTAAGATGTATTTATATTTCAGAATTAATTAATGTCCCACAAAATGTGTGTCATGTGATTCACAAAAGCAATTTATACAGAATAGAGTAGAGGGCATCACTTTCTCAGTAATACAGAACAATATTCCAGAGAAGGTATCATTCCAGTAAATTGCTCTGTTATATTCTTGTCTCATTTTTTTATACATTTCAAAAGTGATGAGTCGCAATTGCGGAACCCCCTCCCTCTGAAAACTACAGGAAGCATTGGGATGAAAATTGGGCTGCTCTGAGATTTATTGGCAATGAGGGTTTCAGCTATCTACTCAGTGCTGGGAGTTGGTGGAACATGTTCACAGATGTGCACAGACGATGAGAGATTTGCTGAAGACAGAGGTGGCTCAATGACAGGGCGAGGAACCCGATATATGGGTTCCATATGTGACTGTGTGTTGCGTTCCACCAGTGAGAATACATAAAGGTGGCATCACCTCTATTTCTGCGCCATTCGTAAATCCTTCTTCTAAGTGGATGTGGTTATTGAGAACAGCCAGGTCTCCCTAAGAGTAACTGCATTTGCCTGAATTTGCCTGCAGAGATAATGTGGATATACACTGTATATACATATACATATAATTTTTTGTAACTTTATTTTTTTCTTTACATTTTTCACAATGCAGCTTAAATTGCGTTTTATAATTTCTCAATATTAACGAATGGCCAACGGTGTAGAAGTCTGTAGGTGAGTTCACATTTGTGGTGAGCACGTTTATTGGAGCCGGTAATCCTGGAAAAAAAACCAGTAGTTGACCAGAGAGATGCCCAAACAGATTCTTATCCGGGAGCTCTTCATGACACCAAGAAGCACAATTCTAATTGCCACGCTGTAGAGAGGCATACAGTGTGATGTGATTCAAATTGAGGTCTGCAGGTCAACTGGTAAGCCTGCCACATGCGAATTTTCCCCCCGTGAGCTTCTATCCAAAAAAAACAGTGGTCGACACATGTTCATTTCAGTCCCCCTCCCAGCGACAACTCATTTCATACATTGGCAAATATGACCTTTTTATGAATCTATACACAACATTCCCTCTATAAAACAATGCTTTGGCCCTCTTATTTTGCACGATTACATGTAATTGTATGCGGCCGAATGATCAAAATGGAATATTTGAACTCCATTATTGACTGCTCAGTGGAGCAGACAGTGGATGCATCATTCCATTGACTGACCTGTAATTGCTCACGGCAGTCGGCAGCCATATTGCCTGACTCTCTTCCATTTGCAGCGGCGTTTATTTAATTCATTAGCGAACCAATTTATTTTTTAAGTTCCTGTTTTGTCTCTGTGATGTTGTACATTGTGTGAACGCTGATCAATTGCCATGCCATGAAACACATTTGTCAGGCTTGCTCAGATGAGAATCGTGTACAGTATTAGTTCTGACCAGTCAGTAATTTAGGTTTTTCACTGTATGTAGGTTATGCGCCTATTAAATTGTTAAGAATTATCTATTCGTTTGTCCAGGATAATGTGCGCCACAGTTCCAAAAAAATGTTAAATGAGGGACTTGGAATGTCAAATAATAAAAAAAACAAAATGTCACAGTGGGAGTAAAAATGTCAACGGTGTGTGTTTTCCAAGTCTGCGCATAACAAAGTTTACCTAATGGCTCCTGTTAAATGACTCAACTAATTCAGGAGTTTGAAAGAATTTAAACGGAGGAAAAGATATTGCACCAATGCAAATCTCAGTTGGTTTCCATCCATCCATATCTAACCCGCTTATTCCTGGTCAGGGTCGCAGGGGGGGCTGGAGCCTATCCCAGCATGCATTGGGTGAGAGACAGGACTACACCCTCGACAGGTCGCCTATCCATCACAGGGCACGCACACCATTCACTCGTGCACTCATACTTCCAGGTTTCCTCCGGAGTACCCGGAGGAAACCCGTGCGGACACAGGGAGAACATACAAACTCCACACAGAAATTACCTCAGGATTCGAACTCAGTATACCTTCTTGCTGTGAAGCGACAGTGCTAACCACTACCCCACCAATTGACTGTCTCCTTTCATAATTATTACATGATACTACAACCCATCCTTATCGTGTGTTCAATATGACGTTTTGATGTTCTTTAGCTCAAAACTAACTGTTAGCCATGATGGTGCCAACTGGCTGCAATCTCATGAAGATTACATGAATATTTTCACACAGGTCCTAGAGAGCTTAGGCAGCATCTTCTGCTTTTTATTCTCACCTTAAAATTTCCAACCAGCACAGACCCAACCAACCAAGCGGCGGGAGTTCACGGTGAAATCAGATGCTTTAATTCATTAAGTGGAAAGTAACACCAGAATACTCTGCAGGTATACAGGATCACGGTTGACTACCCCTGGTACAAACAGTCTTTGGTTGGCGCTGCTTTTTCTGGAGCTTTCATGCGATACATATTGGGGCGAGCACAGCCGTGAAGCGGTGGGGACCTGCCTTCTCGGAGCTTTGAATCGAGTGGCTGCCCCCGCACCGCTCGGCAGCAGAATTACCGCGCCGCTAAAAGGTCTGGGACCATTAATGGGGTCAGCGCTCTGCTGTAATGCGCTACCGCCGCATGTGCCAGTCGGAAAAAGCCACCGTGCCCTCCCATTTTACCTGGCCGCGTCCTCCGTCCTGGGAGACCTCTGCCCGTTCGAGCGGAAAACCGCTCGACGAGGGGGATTTTTTTTTTTTTAAGGGAGAGCTTGTTCGATCTATGCTGCACCAGCCCTTGATGCATGCCACCTCTGAAAAGCAATAATGGGTGCATCTCGCTTTAGAGAACCAGCGTAGCGGGGAGCGGGGAGCAGGGAGGTTGTTCTGATGTGGCTGGGATCGGGAGTCAAACTGCGACCACGGCCCAAGTGTATTACTCAAATCACAGAAAGCGTCTGGGGCCCTTAACAAGGCGGTGATATGCCTCCGCTGAGCTCAAGGTTCTGTCAGAAAGAACCGGTTTTTGTGCTCCAGAGTTAACAGTCTCTAAGTTGAAACGCAAAGTTTTCCGACCCTCTTTTCTGGCTTACTTTTTTTCATAATCTTTTGACGTTATGTAACTCTGTAACTCTGGGTATAGTGAGTCGCCGGGTTTGTTTGTCGGGATAGTTTACTGCGCTAACAGTAAAACTCTAGCACTTACGTACTTTACTTTGTCATTTTTCTGCGGACAAGAGCATTTGCCAAGTGAATGCGATGTCACGTAGTACCATAAAAAGCACTGTAGTTTCTCCCGGTTGCTAATATCCCTGTGAAATCTTAAATAAAAAAACATACATATTTTGTTTAAAATAAATACCATGTTCCTGCACACAGCATTTGATAGCTGTGCTTTTATTCCCAGCATCACTGAACTGGCACAGTGCGCTTACTGTGCGCTTACTGGGCCCTTCTTCTCTTCTGTTTATTTTAGTGTCGCTCTCTGCAAGTTCATTGTTAGGCGTTGGTGCAGTCCAGTGTGTCTATAATCTATAAATGCCATTGTTCGGTGTTAGTGTCTTCCATTTAGTCCATTATCGGTTTCAGCCTTCAGTAAGGAATTCGCTTGTTCCTGCTTGTCAGGATTGGATGCGTCCAAATGACACGCTTAAATTTGTTCCGTGGATGACAAAATCAATTGAACAGAGACTTTGTCTTGAGACTTGGATATTAGCAGTTCCTTTCGAATTGAATTATCGAGGTCTGAAATTGCTCATCTACGTTTCTGATTGTCTGTCACCAGTAGCGTCATTCTTTGCAAGCCACGTTAGAGAATAGAGCCTTTTTAAACGCGCTTCCCGTCAAAGGAAAATAATTATTGAAAATGAACATAGCTGTGAAGCGCTAATGTGTGCTCTGTCAACAAAAAAAAGACATCTCTTAGAGAGGATATTTGTGTTGTTATTTGCAGAGTAAACACCCCTAAGCCTAAGCCTGTTTGTATATAAGCATACGCGAGTGTGAGCGTATGCGTTTCAGCGAGAAGGAGCGAGAGAGAATGAAGAAAAGACTTTTCGAATCAAGAAGTTTAACCTTCGTCAAACCAAGAAAGCATTGAAGGATTGAGAGAGGAAATAAATGGGAGAATCAAGGAAAGCCAGATTACTGTGCCGGGGAACGAAGCACATGCATGTTTCCCAGCCTCCTCTGAGAGCTTGGATCTGCACAAAATGAGAGGTTTCTTTCAAGGAAATGGCCATATTACACATCCATATAAATACACCTTAGGTCAAAGACTGTATTCATATGTGACACTCTCAAAAAGAAAACGAGGCTTCAACAAGAATGCCTTTTTGAATTAATTAATTAATTGAGTTATTTAGACTGCGCAAGTAATTTCTGTAGGATCCAGCTACAACTGGATTTTGCTACAGTTGGCTCTGGCACTGTCAGGATTCCAACGAATTCTGGAATCTTCCGCACTGATCTTATTAAATTTGTAAGAACAAAAATTCAGGAGAACCTGTACCTCATATCGGAACCTCGGCTTAGAAGGCGGTATTGCCTGTCCACTGCCCTCCACTGCAGTACTGAGCGTACAACAAAGCCCCTTAAATTATCCTGTGATTCTCTTTTCTTTGGGTACATCCAGCATGTCCGCCCAATAAATGAGCCATTTATCTCACGGTGAATCTTTAAAGGTTTTCGTTTCTGTTCTGGTGTCAGAGGGGAATGCATCTCTATCCGTAGAGAAAATAACTTGAAGGCCGTGCGGAAATATGAGTGTGATACTCGGTGTCGTTGGTGGAAATGGAAAATAATTCTGAAGGAAGGTAAAGAAAAACTTGTAGAGAAAAAGCCTGAACTCAACTAAAACCACTTACTTATTGAATTATTAAGTCGCTGTGATGCATTTGAGGCTGCTACAGGAAGGCACAGTTATTGCTATAAAGCCTGCTGTGACTTCTTTGACAGCTCAGATTTAGGAAGTGAACTACTGTAGCACAAGCACAGTCAAAATTTCAGCATGCAGCCTTTGATGCCATATTTTTTTAGCAGAGGTCAAAGATATATATATTTTTTCTTTTTTTTTTTTTTTTTTAAAGACAGCAGTCTGTCCAACCTTCTCTTATACTTACTTTTGTATATATATATAATTTTTTTTGTTAACTTTTTGCGGACAATGGGAAAGCAAGAGAGGGTAACAGATAGAGAAGGGATCACAGTGCAGAAAGTGCCATGGCATGATAGCAGGGGATCAAACCCCCAACCATGAGGGGGGATTCATATATGGCTTGAGAGACAGCTGCCCGACAGACGCGCATGATCTCACACAAGGATACTGTAGTTTATTTATTTATTTTCTTTTCTTTTTTTTATTGACCTTTTTTTATTTATTTTTTTATGAGCAGGACCCAAATATTTGAAAGTTCCATCTGTAGATGCTTCAGCATAAAAACCCTCGTCATTGTCTGTTAAATAAATCGGTTGGGAATGTAAGCTTGATTATGACTTGAAAGCTTGATTATAAGAATGTTGGCAAATTTGTTATTCCAGGGTGACCTGACTCCAGAATTTATTGCATGATCATTTGCTAGAAATGGGTAGCTATCATTTCTTTTAATTTTACATGAGTAATAGCAAATGCTAATACAATTTCTTTCTGGCTTCCTGTTAAAGTTACCTCTGGCCCTGTCTACATATGTCAACCAATCTTTTCCCCCCTCTCTTTGTAGATCTTTCATTATGAATATTTGATGCATGAAATTCTGATAGATATTACTTTGAAAGCCAAACTGTGGCATGTGTGTTTTGCCATTTCCTGAAGTTTGTAGGAAATTGGTGGTGGGGGATGGGGCGAGGGATGTATCTGAGTGAAGTCAACTTGCAGTCAGGTGTTGAGAACACAATTTTCTCCCAAGCATTGAGAAGAAAATGTGATTTATAGTTATGCAAATAAAAATGTACTGGTACTTTCAAATTCAAGCTCTGTAGCTTGGATAACTGCTGAAGAGAGCTTAAAACACCATCTCCGAACAAAGCTGATATCTTGAGTGTAAATTCATGTCCTCTGGCAAGGTTGATTAAAATTTAAATCCAGGGATGTACGTTTGCGGTCGTACCCTTTTGTTGCACTTCAAAAACAAAACAAAAAAAACCCCACAAAAAAAAGAAAAAAGAAAATTTTACCTCAGATCTCAAAATGAATGAAAAAAAAAAACCCTGGCTGCTTTTTTAGATCTAAGGGGATAGCTGTTATTCACAGTAAAATAACGCTTTGCAAATACCATCGGTAGCCGAACATATCAGATAACACATCTTGTGGACTGTTTGTTGTCAAACGCACTCCAGGAATACCTTACAGTTCATTCAGCCAAAGTTTGTTCCACGTGCAATGATCACTTAACCAAACTAGTTTTCAACCATGAAAATGGTTGTTTGCTCGACTGCTCTGATGTGTTTAGGCGCATTTATTTTTACGGGTGTGTGAGGAAAGTGAACGCAATACCGGGAGGGTGAAAGGTCAGAGTGAATCTAAATCAGCTATCTGTCCTGCGTTTGCAAGTGTTCTACTGAACCTGGATGCTCTAATGCTTCTTAAATTGACACAAATCAATGAATAAAGTAAGGGCATACCGGTTATCGTGGAGTGTCACCTGGAATGGTCACATGGAATGCTCTCTCTCCCTCAGTGTTAGCTTTGGAGCTCACTAGTCCAAGTAGCCCTGTTTTACATACTCTCTCTCTAAAGATGATTATGTTCGCGTGGCCTCTCGACTCCATCAGACATGCGTGCATACCTAAGATAAGTGGGAATGCATGCTTACACTTGTAATGAAAGTATTGGTCAATAGCTGGCACCTTGCATGCACTTTCAGTGCAAGTGGTATCGTGGGTCGTGGACAGTCCACTTATGCCTTGCACGTGCTGAGAAAATAATACACAAATTTAACTGTGTGGCTTAATGCCATTTTTGATTTATTGAAACGGATGTTGAAGCTGCACACTTAGGGCCTGATATACTCAGATATACTCAAAACCTTTTCGCACGCGCAAAATTAAAATTAAAATATCAAAATAAAGAGACATGAAACAAGGGGTAAAGGGTGCTGGTTGAATTATGGGCAAACTAGAAACGTGACGCATGAGATTGAGAATCCACGATAGACTATCGGACACGACGGCCGGCGGTTTTGTTCTAGGAAGCGTTGGAACCACTGTATCGAACCTCCCTGAAATGAGAACAATACCAAAGTCTCCACAAGACAAAACCCTGGTCAACTTGCCTCCAATGTCCTCTGCCTCTGGATCTCCTCTCAATTGTCCTGAGTCTCTGTGTTTACATAAACATCCGGGTATCGTCCATAAACAAATGCAGCATATAAAAGACGCAAATAGGCTACGCTTCCACAAAGCAAAGTTAAAACCAGCTTCCAAACAGGGAATCATGCAGAAATACAATTAGCAAATGCGCACCCCTACAGCACGGCAACAACAATGGCAAACCACAAAATATAGTAAGCGCTGCATAGGTTACAACCTGAAACAAATGGCGCAATACTATTTAAAAATGAACTTCAGCACAGCAGCAGAACTGGCAACATGCATGAAGTTAGCCAAATGGAAAACGAAACGGTCAAAGGGAAAATCGACCAACCTCTACTCCGCAAATACATATGCTCTCGGGAAAATTCACAACGGGTGTCGGTAATTTCCAATCGACTCACGTGAGCCGAAAGAAACAAGATAGTACACGAAACAATCAGAAGGGTGCTCTCGTGGGGCAACACATGGACGTAACAAAAGTTAACGGTGACCTTATGTGGTTTAGTTATATGTCTGTTCTGGCCTCTCAGTGGTGGAATGAGCTTCCCACTCAGCAGAAACAGCAGGAACCCTGCCCATCTTCTGACGCAGACAGAAAACCCCTTCAGATTGCACCACAGCTCTCGTGACTCTCTTTATCCATCCCGTTTCTTTCTTTTTGGATTTTCTTTTGGGATAGTAATGCAAAATATATAGCTGTCTAAACATTGCTGTGTTGTGGTATTTGAATTTTGTATACAGTACTATTTGATGGTTTGTTTGGATAACTTTACACTTACTGATTACAAATTTGTGGCAGGGCTCGGTCTGGGAAAGGAAATCGGGGCAATTTGGGGCCACGCCTACTGGTTCAGTAGGCACACTCACCAGGATTGCCTTACTTAATCAGCTCAAGCTTTAAAACGGCTTCTTTTCACAGTAGGTATCTGAGACCAGAGAGAGACGGGGATGGAAATACAGAAAAGCCCAGTTGAAAACTTTAATTTATTATATTTGTAGTTTATTATTTTTTAATCTTGTGTGGGTGGATGGTTAAGTTTAGGATTATTTGTTCTCTCTCTCCCTTTATTTCTCTCTCTCTCTCTCTTCTCTCTCATTTAAAATGAATAAAAATGCCAGATAAAATCCAGATTTATTGCATTTCCCTGTGTCCAGCTGTTTCCTCCCTCCCTGGGGTGTGTTAGAGCGTCAGATGAAATTAGAAAATAGTTTCTGTGCATTCTTGGTGATATGACACTTTTCCTATTCCTGAGAGTAACACCGAAGTGCTACACTTTTGTAAGTTGCTCTGGCTGAGCCCGTCTACGAAGCAATAGCAATGTATTGCATGGGTTTAAAAGTGGTTGAGTTTGCCCTGCGACACACAGGAATGCACGCACGTTTGGAACAAAGGCAACCTCTGATTGAGACTCTCCAAGTCCGAACGCTCAAGTCAAAAGTGCGTATCTCGTTAAACTAAAAAGCACTTAATTGCTCTTTACGTGCACTCAAATCCAGTCAGCGTCGAGTCCATAGTCCTTGAATGCTGATGACATTACGGATTAAATCTAAAGCATGTTTGATCTTTCAAATAAGGAGGGGATTTTTCTGATGAGCCGTTGAACCTTTTAAAGCCAAACAAAAGCAAAACAAATTCTCATCTGGTCCTCTTTGGCCGTCTTCTGCCTTATCTACCTGCCTTTTGGACTTGTCATTGTATCTACATGAAGCCTGTGTAATTCGTGGAATGTGATCATAAATAGCTACGTGTCAGATAGGGGGCACAAATGCGTGCAGTGATTAGATGATCCTTGAGATAAATTTTTCCAGCAAACACAAAGCACCCTTATGAAATTGACACACTGATTTAGACATTTATCCTACATAATGAGGTATCAGACAGTGGGCGTTTGTTTTTTATTTATTAATGGCAATCATTCATTCAAATGTGTGAAAAATAATTGCTTAGTCACACCTGAAAGAACATACAGTACCAGACCGAAAAGAAACTAGCGGGGCTAGAGACCGATGAAATGGGCTGACCTGCATTACTCAGATTATTTTCTACTACCACTGACAAATAGGTGTGCATCTAGCCAATAAGAAGCTGAGGTAACACATTTGAATCTTCTGAAGTCTGTCTCGAAACGTCACTGTTCCTGCTAAGTAAAGCGCGAAAATGGGAATTACCAGCGTGCAGACTTCTTGAATTCTGGATATCACTCGGTTCTTGACCTGCCTAGTATGGGTTTTTCGAATGTGTGCCGGACCAACTTTGCTATAAGGACATTCATATTTTTTTGAGGTAGGGATATGGACCTTCCCATCTCTGGATCAAAGTTTAGAAACGCATGAAAATACTGTGAAACCTGGCTTCCAGTAGCATTTCGCATTGACTGTACATTGCACCCATCTCTTTTGAAGGCTTCATCTTTTTAAAATACAGTTGCTCAGGGCAGCGGTGACTTTAATGGCCTCAATGAGCTCCCACAGTCATGCAAATAGGCTCATTATGAACAAACGCTCGTTTGTGTGTGGGGAACGGCCGATTAAGGTCAATTTAAAAGATGAAGGATAGGGCTGTTTAGAGCAAGGGCCATTGGTCCTTGATGAAGTTGGGCAACAAATTTTTCAGTAGAGTGCAGTATGGATCTGTCCAAGAATTACCTCACTGAGGACGACAATGGTCTATTCTATAAAAGGACGATATAGGTCTATTCTATTGTATTCTCCTTTTTATTCTGTTCTATTCTTATTATTCTAACTCAAATTCTGTGGCATCTTAATAGCAGAACATGATTGTGGGAAACTAAAATTACTAATCAAAAAGCACAGCTTTTTCATAATTTTATAAATGTATTGATTTTATTGGTTGGTTACCATTGTGAGCATACAAATTGCAGTGTGTGTTTTGGAATAGACTTTTTTTTTCTCAGTTCAGTGCTATCACATTTTTAAATTGGGAGTTTTTCAGGAAATACATTAGACTCTTGAGAAGGAAATTATGCATGTAATTTATATAATGCAGTTTTGGAATGGAAAATGGAGTTTTAAGGTGGATTTACTCACGTAATATACATGCAGCATTGCAAACTACTCATATGCTGTTGCAGGTAATCAGGATCATTCCAAAATAAAATGCAAAACTAATATTATATGAGTGACTGCAACCAAGTGTACGGTTTCTTAGGAGATGAAGGTCAGGGTAACCCACATTTGCACCGTACTGACTCTTGACACCGATGAAACGATCGCAAATGGGAAATGGATTTTTACATCTAGAATGCAACGGTATATATATTTATATTTAGTGTCACAATGGGCAAGCTCATCTACACAGGCCACAAGTTTAATTCAGCCACAGTTTTGAGAATACCAGCCATAGACTGATGTAGCGAAAGATTTTTTGGCTCAGAGGGGAGAAAGAAAATTGTATAACAGCCCCTCTTTCAAGCACGGCGTTCAGACATTCCACAGAGAGGGGGTAACATTCCCCCTGTGCTGCAATGGAACGGTGGCATTTCCTTGTGCCGTTAAGTGGGTGGGTACCTCTGCATTCCAAAAAGAGCGGAAAGCCCTGTCACGGCCTGGCGAGGTATGCTCGGCGCGTGTCATTTCGCATTACACATTTCAGATTTCTGTTATCGTCTGCACCACAGGACATTCTTTAGTACAGCTCATTAAAACATACTTAAAACCACATGACGGTTACCCCACGAACATCTACTTACAAAGACATAATGGCGCATCATAAGAACGTTTATTTTTTAAACCCATTGTGTTCCCTAGCAAGTTTAGACACTATTTTGTCAAAATGTATAGCAATAACACCATGCTAACATCCTTAATGTAGAATAGACATGTAGAACCTGTTGGCTGTCATTTGAATTGGAATGCTCAACAACGTTCTTTTTAATGGGAGAATTTTATTATCATATGTAAATTTTGAGATATTCTGATATTTAACTTCTATAACTACCCTAGTTTCATAAAATATACAAAATAATGTTCAATAATAATCATAAATAATTAATTTACATTATTATTTAGCATTATTTACCAAGCATAAAATTAGCTTTCATTATAATCACCATTATATTATTTCACATTATAAAGGGTTTCTACACATAAAGTGCAAATAACAGGTTTTTTTTATATACACTGCTCAAAAAAATTAAGGGAACACTTAATCATCACAGTATAACACCAAGTCAATTAAACCAAACCGGTCATGCTGGATGATATTGCAGGCAGCATAACATTCGCCACGGCGTCTCCAGACTCTTTCAAATCTGTCACATGCTCAGTGTGAACCTGCTCTCATCTGTGAAGAGAACGGGGCGCCAATGGCGAACCTGCCTATTCTGGTGTTCTCTGGCAAATGCCAATCGAGCTGTACGGTGCCGGGCTGTGAGCACAGGTCCCACTACAGGACGTTGGGCCCTCATGCCACCCTCATGAAGTCTGTTTCTGACGGTTTGGTCAGAAACATGCACACAAGTAGCCCGCTGGAGGTCATTTTGTAGGGCTCTGGCAGTGCTCCTCCTGTTCCTCCTCGCACAAAGGAGCAGATACCGGTCCTGCCGCTGGGTTGTTGCCCTTCTATGGCCCTGTCCAGCTCTCCTCGTGTAATGGCCCATCTCCCGGTATTTCCTCCACGCTCTTGAGACAGCAAACCTTGCGACGGCACATATGGATGTGCCATCCTGGAGGAGCTGGACTACCTGTGCAACCTGAATGAGCTGCAGGTACCGCCTCATGCTACCAGTAGTGACAAGGGCTCCAACAAAATGCAAAACTAGAGAAAAATCAGTCAGGAAGGATAAGGAGAGGGAAATGGTCTGTGCCCCACCTGCAACAAAACCATTTACTTTTTGGGGGTTGTCTTGCTGTTGCCTCTCCTGTCCATCTGTTGTCATTTACATTTGCACCAAAGCAGGTGAAATTGATTCACAATCGTTTACGCTTCCTAACTGGACAGATCTATATCCCAGAAGTTTAATTGACTTGGTGTTATACTGTGTTCCCTTCATTTCTTTGAGCAGTGTACTTTCAATCTTATTAAAAAACTTTATAGGAGTAATAGGTCTCAAAATGACATATTAACCTGACGCCAGAAACTTTTTCGGAGGTTTGATAGTTGGGACAGAAGCCAAATTTCACATTCTGCTTCCTAAATGCAATATTTGGTCATTTACAGATTGTCTATTTTTCTCATTTATGTGGTGTTTTATCTCACAGCCGAAAAACACATTTATTTGACATATACAGTTTATTTCACAGAATGAAAAAAAAGAAATGATATTTTGAAAAATGCTTTTACATATTGAATTACTTATCACATTAAAACAGAAAAATTCACGTAATGCGCAAAATAGCGTGATTTCTACTATATAGTACCTCATTTGGGAAACTTACCATCCAAAATAGTCATAATACAAAAATATCTTATATTTCTGTGTATATTCAACTGGTAGTTTGATTGTGATAGGACAAAGGTTTTTTAGATTTTTATTCACCTGTGGTATCTCCCCTTAAGTGGCAGTATGAAAGGGCCAAATTTCACTTGAACACTTCTTTAGCTAAATGTTCGGTGATATTCATTGTCATTTTTATTTTCCTGATCAGATGCTCATTCAATAGGTGAGGTGTTTGGTTAATATTTAAATCTAATTATTATATTTTAGTTTATATTACTGTGATTAAAACTTGAGATAATCCCTTCTGCTTCAGAGTGAATAATTTTTCTCTGTTAGAGGAAATATGATGGGTTTTCAGTCAGAAATGTATCCAAGTCTTCTGACAGTTTTTTTTTATAAGCGCATGAGATTGCTGCACATTGAAGATGTGCATCCCCAAATCACTTGGGTGTCTTCTTTTATGATTGCCTTTATCAGCTGAACAAATACAAATATGAAACGGTACCATCATTTCTTTATTACAGAGTTTTGTATAACAGTAACAATGTCAAATTTACAACTATGTCTATACAAAACTTAGATGAAAGTAAATTCCTTAATCCTTTCGCGCAGATGGCAAATTTGGTAAATTCTCACCTATTTAGCGGGTGCTCTGTTTAAGGCTTTATAACTCCAGGTGTGAGCATCACATAAACTTGGTAAATGGCTTAAATGAAACAAGACAGGTGTACCATTTGCAATAGATTTGTTTATTTTAATAATTTAAGTAAAAATAAAGTGCCACAAATGCAAAGAAACTTTGGAAAAATGCAAAAAGAGTTTTTTTAGTTTGCAGCAAAATACTGAGAGCTACGTAAGTGAAACCGGTAATATATATACATTTTCTGGATTATAAACTCCATGTCCACAAGTGTGCAAAATCTGAGGATAGAATAGAATAACTTTTATTTCCCCGCAAGTGAACTTCAGTTGTAGCCCCAGCAACAACACAAAAAAGACAGGCAGTGGGGCAGACCCACAACACGCAAACAAACATATCAAACAAAGACATCCAACAGAATCATTACACCAATCAATTGAATTAAAGGGTAATACAGCCATGATTTTAAAAAATTGTCCCGCTGTCCCCAGATGTCTAGTGTCACCAAGCAGTCCAATACACAAACTCTGCCTCCACGTTCCGCTGTCTCTGCCCACTGCCGAAACGGAGCACTGAACTGCGTCAATCCTCCCAGTCGTCTCCTCATTCCGCCCCGCATTATGTTCTCCTTCCCTGGCTGCCTTTCGAAGATTGCCTGCACTCCCGGATCAGTCCCGAAATCCTCAACTCCGGTGAAGAGCGATGGTAAACATTGTTGCTGCAGTCTGCAGATCCAACGGACATTCCCTAGCATATGTTGCGAATGTGTCTCCATGGTGACGACCACAAACAAAATTATATCGACTTAACAATTTGTCAATATTATCAAACGAGCAGCAAGAGTGCCCTGAAATCTCCAGCCCGCTTCCCCGTCCCACTACAGACACACAGCGCATGAAAAAAACAGACATAAGCCCGACACAACAAAACACATTCAAATGAACAAACACGAACACGAGAGACGGTTGGTCTACATGTCGCCATTACAGCCCATTACAGTCCATTATATATATTTGCTCCTTCTGGTGGTTTAGGATAGAAACATTGATATTACACTGTTACATACACCTAAATATGTAGCCTAATCATTCACTCTTGTACCTCAATAAAACATCACTTTTCCCTGTACTCTACAGTATGTATACTTTTGCCCCGGGATTGCATTTTCAGTAGTAAATTTTTTTTTTTTTAATGTTTCTATTCATAATGACTCCAAGGAAAAAAATTACATTCATCTACCACATATCAGTGCACAGTAAATTGGAGTGAGCATTTGGCATGCCCTAAGTGACATGTATTTACGCCGTAGCCTATATTATGTACGATAACATGAAAATAAAATAGTATTGCACCATTTGCAAAATGCTGCCAAATGTTCTGTCTTCAATGAAAATCAGTAGCCTACATCAAAAATGCATTTAACGATTGCACTACAGTATGTGAAATGGGCTCAAAATGCAAAAATAACAATAGGCCTATCAATCATATTGGAAAGACAGTGCTCGAGTGGAAAAACTAACATACATATGTAGCCAACAAGACCAACCACATTTTACACGCAAAAATACTTACATATTGGGAAAGGGAATACTCCCCTCTCTAATGCATTTTCTATAGAGCTTGGGCAATACTAGACCGTTAAAATGAAAACTGCCATTACGCTGGCTTGCAATAAATTTTCCGAAGCACACGATAAGACGTTGCATATACCGCTGCTAAGGTTATAATGTACTCTATAATGTAATGAGCCGACAAACCATTTATTTCATATTTAGTAGCAGATATTCATTGTGGAATGTGTGGTACATTGAGACAATAATTTCACGTTTATTTTTTAATTAAATGCCTGTAACGTAATTTTGCATTTGAATGAGCAGGGCTTTTCACTGTGTTTTTGGCATACGATCAGGCTATTGTTGGGTTTATTTTGTTGCTATGATGGAATTCTAATTTTATATGATGAATAAATATATTTATGAACTCACACATAGACGCTATTGTCCACTATGTCATGCATGGGTAGGTATCACGGTCTATGGTAGGTATAGACTGGGTGGGGGGATGCTTGTTAAATGGACTTGCCACGGGAAAATAGTGACACCTATAAACTCTTTATTCAGCAGTTGTCACGAATCATCTACCAATAAACACAGAGTTTGTGATTTCAAGTAATAGTTTGACAGCAGGAGCAACGAATGTCTCAGTTGAGCAAAATGATGCCGCCGGCGGCATTATCCCAAGGCATCTTCGCGAAGGGGTTAATAAATTATTTTCAGAAATAATAGTAATGATAATAATAATCCAGTATAGAGGAGATGAAAGCTTGAATAACATTTTCAGAATTCTTACATGATACAAAACATGTAATTTTGGATAGTTTACTGGTTTGGTTTATAGATCAAACTGTTTGTAGAGCACTCTCCTGAAATGCTTCCAAAAAATCCACGACTGTTGAAGATAACGTCGCCTACTGTAGTATCCTTTTAGTGTTCAGCTGGGAGGCCTTCTGCGACTCTTACATGTTTTATCGATAAATCATTCACAAAAATGGACACTTCACGGCAGGGCCGCGCAGAGACCTTTCGAAAGTGAGGAACGGGCACGCCAACCTGGAAAGACTGTTTTACGACATCCAGTTATTGTACAGAATAAATTTGACCAAAATGGAATTGATGACAGCAATAACAATTATACAAATATTATTTTGTTTAATCAAATCAAAGGGGCACTTGGGGCAAGAAGGGGCAGGTGCACCCAGAGACCCCCCCCCCCCCCGCCACTCCTGCACGTGCCCGCTTCATGGACAGTGCAATGAGATGTTTGCAAATGATGTGACCAAAGGGCAGATTATAAAAATAAAATAAGATTAGCCTTGAGATGGCCTCAAGATAAACATTTTCACGTTTAGATTTGTTATGGAGAGGTGGCGCCATATTTATTGCAAGTATAAAGTATACATGTACAGTGCCCGTAATATTTGGGACAAAGACATTTTCTTCTTGATTTGGCTCTGTACTACACAATGTTATATTTGTAATGAATCAATTCACGTGTGGTTAAAGTGCAGATTCTCAGCTTTTATAAAAGGGTATTTTTATACATGTAGAAATTACAACATTACTTTTTAGACATGGCCTCCCATTTCAAGACACCATAATGTTTGGGACAAATGGCTTCACAGGTGTTCCTGATTAGTCAAGTGTATTCAATTACTTCCTTAGTGCAAGTATAAGGCTGTTTCTCAAATTGCATACTTGCGTTCTAGTTAGTGTGTATATCAAGTGCGGACGTAAGTGGTGCGTCCCAAACTCAAGTATGCAAGCACATATGTTCTCTTGGCATACTTGAGAGGACCGAAAAACAATGGATGGCTGTCTGAAATTGCATACTTGCGTACTAGTTAGTAAACGGTCACGTGATCAAGTGCGTCCCAAACTAAAGCATGCAAGCATGCAAGTATGCTTACAATCCACCGGAAGTTTTCTTGGTGTACTTGGGAGGACCGAAAAACGAAGTATGCTTCCGAGCGTACTTTCCCTGCATATTCCGAGCTGAAAGTGAAGATTTGTAATTTTCAATATTCAGCCTAAAAAGACTAGCATAAGAAGCATATTAAGTGCTGTAATTCCTATATGGTGAAACCAACATGTATAAATAGACCATTTCATAAAAGCTGAAAAACCTTTTTTTTTAAAAAAATCTTTAACCCCATGTGAATCCAAATCTAAAATTGTGGAGTACAGAGACGAATGAAAGAATAAAAAAGTCCCAAACCTTATGGAGAGCACTGTATGTATTCAAATAGATACATTTACACACTGGCATCTTGCTCTGAAAAGCTAGTCTGGGTACAAAGTGTTTTTCCTGACTATGTATTTGTGTCATGCGGGCTTACCTATTTTGCTGTAGACTGCTGTAGATGAGGCTTGTTGTTTTTAATAATAATTACTTGACTCTTTTCATTTCTGTATTTCATGGCTGTCATTGATGGGTTATGTCAAAACAAGCAAAGCACCCGAGAATTCTAGGTCATTTAAGCGGGCTGGGGCCACAGCCAGAGGCGTGCTGAATTCCCATGATCCCATTCTCTGTTGTCACGTGTGACCGCTTTGCTCTTGACAGGAAGAGCTTGTGACATGTTTGACTGCAGCAGTGTTGTTTTGCGTCGTACACAGTGGACAAGATTATAGTGCAAGAGAGTTTCCAACTGGCTAATGTCAACTTGGATTTGTCAGGTTCCATTTGACTCAGTAATATGGGTGGGAGAGGGTTGCTATATTATAAAATGGCTTTTGTTTTCAGTGGGTTATGATTTTGTGGCCATAGTGCTTAGAGATGCATTATGTTGATAGACTGTCAATGTAAGGAATGCAAGCAAAATTAAAATCCTAAAATAGCCCATGTTAGTCAGTCAGTCAAACAAATATATGAATATAACGAATAAATGACTGTTTCAGTGCACAAATGAAAAATGGCATACTGTTTTCTACAATGTGAAAATAATGTGCTCGATAAGTGTGGAATGGCAGTGTGCAATAAAAAAAACTCAAGACAGAAGAAAAATCTATTGAAATAAAAACACCCAATGGTAACAGGAAATGTAAAATAATAAGCCGTCTTTGAACTCAGCTGGATTGTACGCAAAATACCTGATATGTTGATTTAATGCTTTGAGAATGTTGCCCATTAATAAAAATAAACCAAAATAAATAAAAAAATACATAAAAATAGAGAAACAAAACAAAAAGAAATAGCATAGTCGAAAAGGCACAATTCTTCTTCTGGCTCCCAAAGGGGACCAGAGACTGGCTTTAAGAGCAAATCAACCTTGAACTTCAGTCCAATCTGGTTGTAAGCTCATCTGAGCAGAAACTGGGACGTGTCAGCTGCAAGCAATCACAACATTATGAGTTGCAGCACTGGGAACAGAAAGAAATAATCATGAGTGTGTCACAAGCTTCCATGAAACAGTATGAACCCGGAGAGTGGTCCTTATAGTTAGCTTCGAGTTTTTGTGTTTGTTGAAGTGATATCAGTGTTTGAGCTGCTGCTATATTCGAGAGTAGATCTGTTTTAAGGCAGGCCCTCTGGGAAGAGGGCTGTATTGACTGTCGCAGGCTCACGGATAAGAATTGCTGTGTCTTGAGTGTGCTAGGGCAAAATGTTGGTGGAGGAGTAGGCTGCTTGACATCTGCCAGAAAGGGTCGAACCTTACAGAAAGGTAGCAACCTGTGTAAGATAAATCACGGGTTTATGGCCTGTTTTTCAACGGCGCAAGGCATGGAATATGCACATCCTGAAATCGGACAGGAAAATAAATAATGAATATACATATACTCAAAATCTTTCAAGAACAACACTTGTGTGTGTGTGTGTGTGTGTGTGTGTGTGTGTGTGTGTGTGTGTGTGTGTACTGGGAGATCGTCTCTGGAGTCAGTGCTCCACCAAGGCGGTTCCCTCTGCTAGCAGCACACAGCAGAGAGGAGCACAAGATTGCTAAACTGAACCATGCATTGCAGTGAAAAAATATGTGTCAATAGGCAGCAGCTGAATTAACCTTCCTTGCGAGGAACACTGATTTATCGACGCTTCGTTCCCGGTAAGAGAAACGTGCTTCGCCAAAGGACTGGCTTTACCTAGGAGGCAAAATAGACTTCCTGGGCGATCTGCCAATTTTAACGGCACAATATTCCTACCCAGGGACCAGCCAGGAGCCCTCTTTGGCTATCAGCCATCTTATGAGCTAGATGAGCCCTGTCAGTACTGTCAATGAAATTATAGTAGTAATGTGGTTTGATGTGGAAATAATATTTTGCAAGTAGACTGGAGTTCACTGGGAAAATTGAGAGCTTTTTAACAGAAAGGTTGAAGTGTTTTTCCATTATTAGAAAAATGAGATGTAATGACACTAATGGTTGAAACAAGCAACCTAAAAAAACAAAGCAAGTCACGCTGTTAAAATCCATAGTAGGATCACATATAGCTTTTTGCTTCTCTTTGTTTGGTTTTTAGTGTGACATATTTTTGCACTGTTGAATGCAATGGGGGGGGGGGGGGGGGGGAGGTTTATGAGTCTCATCGTGTCCACCGTTTTCTCCTTAATGTTTTTCTCTTCCTCAAAGCATATGAATTGGTCACGCGCAATTTTCTGGCACGCTCCAAAGTGGCGGCGTTGCTGAAGCACCCGGGGTTAATTACAGAGGTAAACAGCCGGCCATCTCTGGATGATCTTTTATGCTCTTTGATTAAGGTCAAGCCCTCATTGCAGAGGACTTTCTCTTATGTCTGCCAATGACTCCCAGCTACGTGCTTGTAGTGAATTGAAACTCAGTCGTGGCTTCGACTACCATAGAGGACACTGGGGTTGTGACCTCTGCATTTTAAAATATGTATATATTTATATTTTTTTCTATTTAGGTCTTTAGCCCACAGTTTAAAAGATATGTCATTAGAAAATTAGCAAGGAGAAAATGTCCAGTGCCTATGTCACGGTTTCATGATTCAGAGCAAGTAACTAACTTACATGCATGCCATAGACATGTAATTCAGTTCAGTGGCGTGTGCACCCTGTGCATGCAATCCATGTCTCGTTGGAGAGGCAGTGTCAACACATTCTCTACTTGTGTAACTTATGACCATGTAAGTAATTACGTCTGCTTCATAGGTTCATTTTATGCAATATATTTAAAATTTAAACTGTAAAGAGACCGTTAATAATGTTATGCATCTATTGTTATTCAGTTAGTTGTTGTCACTCGGTGGACTATTGCTGGGCTACATGGCCGCCATTATCTTCATACAGTAATGCTAGTTCTTTGGCTAACAATGAGAATACAGAGTTTACACTACATTTTAGAACTCTGCATTTGCTAAATTCAGGCAGTGTTTTGCAGCGTTTGTGAGTCATTACACCTACGTTTTCCACAAATTGACATTATTAATAGTTGTTTATACAAAACATAACTTTACTTGGCATGGTGCTGTAGTATTAGAATTTGAATTTCACCAATGTGTTTTATTTTGAAGGCTTTGTAGCCTCAACCTGAATGAAATAACAAACCGTGACACTTAACCTTTGCAAATGATGCCATTATGCCATTACTTTATTTGATTCAGATTGGTCAGTATTACATACTGTTGAGATTGTAAATACCGCAGTCCAAAAAATCTGGCTGGTAGCTGTTTGGCACAGACGCCAACATAGCAGGCTAGCTCGTGAACCCTGGCCATGTACACTATATGCCATACAACCATACAAGGTAGCTAAAACTAGCAAATAGCGATAGGCGCCCTTCTCAAAGAGACATAATGAACCCATATGTGCTAGGATATTCAGTGCCTTTGCCCTCATGAGTAGGCAAAATTAGTTTATAAACTGGGTCCGTGGACCCCTAGGGGTCCTTGAAGGTATTGTAAGGGGTCCCTGGACAGACTTGATATGCAATGACTACATATAGTCTTGGGAAAATATTTCTAAATATAAAAACCTTTTTTTAAATATAATCCTTTTACACGTATGATGGGGGCCCCTTTGATTCCTTTGAGCCTGAGTGGGGGTCCCTGGATCAGTAAAGTTTGAAAACCCCTGATTTATAAGAAACTACTGTCACCCAGTGATTTCTATAGGTCAATGGATATTCAAATCTGGACCTCTAATCCAAATCCTCCCAGGTAAGTAGCTGAACAATTAGTGCTACTGATTGACCAGTCTGTCTTCACACCTGACTCCCAGGAAAAGGTAGGGTGGAAGACCAGAAGTTCTTGGACCTCGAGGACCATAATTGGAATAACAGGGCTATAGGTATAGTGATAGGGTGACCTTGTGGAAGTATAGGGAAGGATAGCGGAAGGATATAGAGAAATAAACCTTACGTAATTGACATATCTGTGGTAATATAGCTCAACCCACTTGTGAACATATCAGATGTATGAATAAGCCACATGTAGTGATGGAAAGTCGTAGGAGGGAAATGTGCTTTATTAAAATGCTGTTTAAATAAAAATTACTCCAAGTAATTATTAAGTACTCTGTGTATTTTGGATTTGTCAAAACATTAAATATTTATTGAATTCACAATCCATTAATGTCATGTAATTATTTCTTTCCCCTGTTATTTTAGCATAATAAATTAAACATTAAAAACCATTTTATTTTGAAATCAGAGCACTTTATTGTGATTGCTGTCAAATCACAAAATTACTTCAGGGAAATTATTAATTTATGTATTCATTTATTTATTAAGTATAGTAAATATAAGTGTTGCTTTCATCCTTTAAAAAGCTGAGGTTGATGAGAATTTATTTAATGTTTCAGTTGAGTGGACTGCACCACCATGTGCGTGATACATTTAGTCTTATCTCAACGTAAGTTCAGTTATAGCATTACATTGTGGTTCATGCATTAGAGAGGATGTCATTCCTAAACAACTGATGTAAGATAATTTTTTCACTATATAGTACAAGAACTTCAGTATTAAAAGCTGTGTACAAATATGTCTTTGTTCACAGATATGATGTTAATGTGCCTGTAATTTATGAGTACATTTTATTTACACAGATGTGTCATTTGAATGCCCACCACTTATAATAATTTACTTGGATGAATACAATTTTCTGGAACGGATATGCATGGTAGTACTTGTGTGTAATAGTTACTGCTTTGCTGCCTTTCATGGGTGTACAATAAGGACAAATGTGAGCCATTAAATTGTGAAGGGGCTCCATTGTTTTAGGGGGCCTTGAGATCAAACAAAAACAAGTTTTGGAATATACAGTATAGTTTCGCTACATACATTTTTTTGAAAAATTTAATCCTTAAATTTAAAAAAAAGTTTTAGTTTGGTTTGCCTTCACAAAGACCCCTTCTTTTATTTACCTTTAACATGGGGAAAATAGAGACTCTGGACTCTCACACTCTTGAAAGGTGACCTGGCAATGAATGGATGATCCAGGCCCAATGTGTTATCCTGAATTGTAATTCTGCACATTGCCTAGTTTGAGTACCTCGCTGTAGGTTCATTGTTGATTTGCGTGTCTGATCCGAGGCTTGCTTGTGCATATATCTCGCACTGTTATTCTAATGTTATAGGCAAGCTCTGCTACATAGAGATACTAACATTGCCCTGTTTAGCTGAATAGGTTTAGCTTATTGCAAATAATGATAATATGGTTTTGGTTGCAACTTAGGCAGTATGTGAAAATCCAAATTCCAGCTGTTTTAGCAACAAATACCAAGCCACATGGCAGATCAACTCACCTCATCAATATCTCACTATAAAACAAATATGGGAAAGATTTGTTTAGCTGTTTTTATATCGTTAAGTACATTTAGAAATTTGCATTAAGATTAAGACTTTTTCCCAACAACTTAGCTCAAATTTTATAACTCTAATTGCTAAAATAGACATAGCGATATGTCTGGCAGGTCATGGACTAATTATTTTGAGGAGTCACATTTCTGTTTATTGTAAAGGGTTTAAATAAACCTTTATAATTGTACGATACCGGAAATTAATTGTGCATTGACTTAACGTGTAAATTTTGTAGCCACATAATTCTAACTGAACGTTTGAACAACCTTTGAACAACAGTTTGATTTCTCTCGAGTCAAATTTTACTTGCTCTCTGTCGCTCTCGTTAAACGTCCACAGCACAGAAACCGGACGTAGCCTACCACATATTTTTAACTTAAAAGTCCAAAGCTAGATTAGAATTTTACAGTATGGTTTAACAATTCAAATATCTGACATGTCTTTTTAAACTCTGCTCTGCCTGTTTTTGGATTTTTCAATTATGCAGTTACACGCTTTCTTTTAACATAACAAAATGAACTTTGAAACTTAATTTTATATGTGTTACGTTTCTGACATGTTTATGCCATGTTTCATGTTTAGTGTTTGTAATAGTTTATTTTCTGTTTATGTTACGATGCAGTTCATTGTTTGCATACATATTTCCATGTTTTTCCGCAGCCTTGCGTTTCTTCTCTTGCTGTCACTCACGCTTCCCTAATTGTTTAATTCTCCCTTGTCTAGTTACTAATATACTAACATTAGATCAGGATTGGGTAATACTAACTATCTAACCATGTGTTCATGTTTACCTTACGTTTCTCGTACATGTTAATGACTAATTTACTAACGCTAGGTCAGGATAGGTTAACTACTAACGATTTACTAATTACCTCGTTACTTGTCTCATTTTCTCAAGCTGTTGTTAATTTCCTGCTGCTCTCAAGCTAATGTCTGCACCTGTCTACACCTGCATATAAGATCAGTGTTCATGTCATGTCCTTGCGAAATTGTTGCCTTAGTTTACTATTGTCACTTTTGAGCGTTTTCCATTGTTTTGACTACCGTTATTGATCTAGCCTGTACATTGACCATCGTTACTGCCTGCCTATTGTTTCCACTGCCTGTTTTTGACCACGAGTTTTGCCTGCTGTCTGTTTGTACCTCTGCCCCGCGGATAGGACTTCGGTCTGACTCCTGCTACGCCCCACGACTACGAACTTTGCTTTTTCCCTGTTTTGTACTTCTGCTCCGCTGACAGCTACTCTGGTTAACAAACTCTTGCATGGATACCGATTTCAAGACTGCCTTCTCCCTCGGTACTGTATCTTTGGTCTGGCTGGATTTATTGGTTTTTTGGACTTTGCTTGTGTGACTACATTTTTGGATTTCTCCATAATAAAGCCCTTGCGGGTATTTATTATCAAGTTAGTGTTCTGAGTCGTGCATTACGGGTCCAACCCGCACACATCCGTCTCAATATGTTTTTTTTTTTTTTTAAAGGAAAGTAATGCCAATTGTTGCTGGTTTGTTCTGTGGTTTGCAAATGTGAAAACACATCTTATATATGCGGGTGTACCTCTATGCATATATGGGCAGATAAATACAGTGCCCTAAAACCACCTTTAGTCACTCACAGTTAATGGCCACTAATTGAGTGTAAAGTTGACCCATCTGGCAAGTTTGTTACTTCTTCTGATGATAAAATGAATGCTGGGCCAGAATGGGAATAAGGTCATAAAGTCTAAGAGAGGCTGTCCCCTGCTCATATACTGTATATGAGGTTAATGAATGTCACAACATTGTTTTATTTCATTGGCATGTCACTGTGATTCTAAATTAAACCCTTTAAACATACTGATAGGAAAATGGCATTTTAAGGTTCAGTGTGTCAGGCCTTTTCAAAGCAGGATTATGCATTAAAAAAGTTGAATCTCTATGTTTTAGGGTACACACATTGGGCCACATTTATCTAAAAGATAAATCAGACTTGATCGTATATTAGGAGGTGCGTGCAAATCATTATGAATTACCATACTCACACGTCCATGGCAGGACCACCTCCTTTAAAATGCATATGCCAATGTGGTTTTGTCCAGTATTATAGGCCATGGTGGGAAACAGGAAAGCAAAAGAGAAGAATTTTTTTTCTGAGGGTAAAATTTAAATGCTTATGAATGAACATGAAAATAAACGTGTGCTTATTGTGAGCGTTAGTAGTGGTGTGCAGCCTAGCTCAAAGGCCGCTATGTGGCAGAGGATAACCAGGGCTAAAATGCTTCCTCTGAATTGCGAACTACAGCTGAGATTAAAAAAAGAAAAAAGAAAATAACCGTTCACAAAAAAGTTCTGCTGGTACAGGTGGAGGAAAGGGCATCCCGGACTTCTCACCTGCAGAAGAGAGGATTGGGGGGTATCACTGGGAAATTGGCAGTGGAAGGAGTGATAGAAGATGGCAACTGCGACTTGATTCATCAAGACTTCAGGTTTCTCTCACACCAGGGTGCGATGTTAGCGTCTTCTAGGCTAATAAAGCTAGATCAGATTTTTTAATTTTTTATTGAAAAAGGTTACATTTTGGCATACAACATGACTGGTGATGCGTAATTATTTTCATATGGCTGTCTCCAATAAATCCTTATACAGAGGCTATTTCCTGATTTAATCATATTAACCGACTTATGCTTCATTCATTCATTTAGGCAGCGTGTGATGAGAAAGTATTAGCGGTGTCAGTTCAGATATTATTTTTGCCAATTAGGCTACACAACGTATGTCTACCGCCACAACGAGTAGGTCAAGTCCATTTTAAAGTATTGCCCCGATACATTAACGGCTTTTAATATTTTCACAAATGGAAGGCCTTTGACGTTATTTTGCCATTAATATGATCGGCTACCCATTTAAGGCAAAATCTCGCATGCTAATCTACAGTACACCACACCCTCTTTCATGTGTTTATGTCTATTAACTATTCTGCAGTAATTTGATTATAGTAGGTTTTAATGTTTCCTTTGCGCAGATGCCTAGTGACCAGGAAGCCAACACCAAGATTTCGCTCAACTGATACATTTGTTGCTCCTGCAGCCAAAATATGAATGGAAACCTCAAACTCTGTGTTTTATCTTTATTAGTACACGATTGGTGGCAACTCTGCAGAATACGGAGTTTCTAAGTGTTGCTATTTTCCCGTAGCACGTCCATTTAACAGTCTATACCTACCTGTGCGTGACATAGTGGACAATAGCATCTATGTGTGAGTTCTTAAATATATGTATTCACCATATAAAATTTGAATTCTGTCATGGCAAAAAGATAAACCCAACAATAACCTGATTGTATGCCAAAAAGCCGTGAAAAGCCCTGCTCACTCAAATGCAAAGTAAACAGGATATTACTGTGTCATATTCTATTATAAATATGTGCTAGTAGATATAAAATAAATATACAATCCTATCATCAGTTTTAAGCATAGAGACGTCCCTTTCAAAATTCAGTGGTCATTATTTTTGTTCGTTATTACACAACATCGAACGTTTGCGCGCAACACCCATATACTGTACCTGCAGCTCTGAAGTATTTCACGTGATTCCGGTTTTATCCGATAGAGGACAGTATATCCTTTTCAGCATTGTTTGTCATTTATTCTGGGATGCTTTGACCAATAATTTGCAGCCCAGTGTAACATAATTTTTTATCTAGTCAATGTACTATTATGCTACGGCTACAGAAAGCTGATGGGAGTTTTTCTTCCGTGGTTCTTCTCGCTGCCTACATATGTACATTCGTTTTTCCACTCGATCACTGTCTTGTCCAGTACGCTATGTTAGATATGGTTACTTTCACATTTTGATGCATTACACACTGTAGTGTAAACATTTATTGCTCAGTCGTGTTTTCTGGTTGATGTACCGACTTTTCATTGAAGCTAGAACATTTGGCAGCATTTTCCTTTTGGTGAAATATTATTTTATTGTAATGTTATTGTACATAATATAGGCTATAGGCTTATCTTCCTGGTCTATACTTGTCACTTAGGGCATGGAAAATACTTATTACAATTTACTGTGATATATAGATGAATGTAAAACAATTTTTTGGAGTCAATTTATTTTTTTAACTACAGAAAAATTCCATCCCTGGGCAAAATGATACATACTGTAGAGTACAGGAAAAATTGATGTTTTATTGAGGTACAAGAGTGAATGATTAGGCTACATATTTAGGTGTGTGTAACAGTGTGAAATCAATGTTTTCATCTTAAACCATCACAAGGGGCAAATGTATATGCTTTATAATGGACAAGACAAATTTTTGTTTTGGACCCATCTACTCCCCTATACTGATGAAAAGATAGTAATTCCCACTTGAACATGATGCAAAACATTTGATTTGTAGTTAAATATTTCATTATTTTATGATTTAGAGCAGTGTACAATTTAGCCATTTGAATAGATTTGGAGACACCAATGAACAACAGGGTACACTGCCTATATTTTCCATTATTTATCTTTAGTCGATAAAGATATATATACTGCATATCATGCACACTTGTGGTCGCAGAGTTTATGATCCAGGGAATGTATAGATGTACCTGTTTCACATATGTAGCTCTATTTCATTGCAAAAATAGTTTTTTTTGCATTTTTTCAGTTTTTTTTTGTATTTGTGGCACTTTATTTTAAAGTTAAATTATGAAAATAAACAAATACAAAAACTTGTCTTGTTTTATTTAAGCCATTTGCCAAGTTTCTCTGATGCTCACACCTGGAGTTATAAAGCCTTAAACAAAGCACCCCTAAGTGGGTGAGAATCGACTGTGCAAAGGGGTTAAGATTGCATGTGCAAAGCCCAATATTACAATTAAATGGAAATTTTATACACAAAGGAAATCACTCACTGTTAGAATCTATTAGAGCATTCAGTCCTTTTTGAACAGGTCATTTTCTCTCAGTCATTGACTTTATTCCAGTAATCAATTACACTGCATTTCAATATAGGCCTTGTTCTAACAAAACATAGTTTCATGCATGAGGCCACTGTATTCTTCAGTGAATATAAAAGGAAGAAAAAAAAACTGAGATATGTCCAAATAAAATATCCATGAACTCTCCAGGTTTTTAGCCAGCTTCTTTTTTTTTCTCCGAAACGGCTTACTGAAACTGTTAAATTAATAAAAATGCTAGGTGTGCTGCCCTAAGGCCAAGTTCAAACCAGGAAAATAAATCTATTTACTGATTATTAATAGACATGATAGATTAATAATATATGAATAATATATTATTACTAGAAAAAATATCAAAGTTTAAGTTCTTGAAAATTAGTTAGCAGACACTCCCTGTGGTGCTTTACTGTGGTGAATGGAGACAGTCCCTCTCTGGTTCATTACTGTGGTGGAGACAATCCTTCTGGTTCATTACTGTGGTGAGCACAATCCCGCTGGTTCATTACTGTGGTGAACACACTCCCTCTGGTTCATTACTGTGGTGAACACACTCCTTCTGGTTCATTACTGTGGTGAACACACTCCCTCTGGTTCATTACTGTGGTGAACACACTCCCTCTGGTTCATTACTGTGGTGAACACACTCCCTCTGGTTCATTACTGTGGTGAACACACTCCCTCTGGTTCATTACTGTGGTGAACACACTCCCTCTGATTCATTACTGTGGTGAACACACTCCCTCTGGTTCATTACTGTGGTGAACACACTCCCTCTGGTTCATTACTGTGGTGAACACACTCCTTCTGGTTCATTACTGTGTTGAACACACTCCCTCTGGTTCATTACTGTGGTGAACACACTCCCTCTGGTTCATTACTGTGGTGAACACACTCCCTCTGGTTCATTACTATGGTGAACACAATCCTTTTGGTTCATTACTGTGGTGAACACAATCCTTCTGGTTCATTACTGTGGTGAACACACTCCCTCTGGTTCATTACTGTGGTGAACACACTCCCTCTGGTTCATTACTGTGGTGAACACACTCCTTCTGGTTCAATACTGTGATGAACACACTCCTTCTGGTTCAATACTGTGATGAACACAATCCTTCTGGTTCATTACTGTGGTGAACACACTCCTTCTGGTTCATTACTGTGGTGAACACACTCCTTCTGGTTCATTACTGTGGTGAACACACTCCCTCTGGTTCAATACTGTGATGAACACACTCCTTCTGGTTCAATACTGTGATGAACACACTCCTTCTGGTTCAATACTGTGATGAACACAATCCTTCTGGTTCATTACTGTGGTGAACACACTTCTTCTGGTTCATTACTGTGGTGAACACACTTCTTATGGTTCAATACTGTGATGAACACACTTCTTCTGGTTCAATACTGGGGTGAACACACTCCTTCTGGTTCAATACTGTGGTGAACACACTCCCTCTGGTTCAATACTGTGATGAACACACTCCTTCTGGTTCATTACTGTGGTGAACACACTCCTTCTGGTTCAATACTGTGATGAACACACTCCTTCTGGTTCAATACTGTGATGAACACACTCCTATTGTGGTGGAGACAATCGCTCTGGTTCATTACTGTGGTGGAGACAATCTCTTTGGTTCATTACTGTGGTGAACACACTCCCTCTGGTTCATTACTGTGGTGAACACACTCCCTCTGGTTCATTACTGTGGTGAACACACTCCCTCTGGTTCATTACTGTGGTGAACACACTCCCTCTGGTTCATTACTGTAGTGAACACACTCCCTCTGGTTCATTACTGTGGTGAACACAATCCATTTGGTTCATTACTGTGGTGAACACACTCCTTCTGGTTCATTACTGTGGTGAACACAATCCCTCTGGTTCATTACTGTGGTGAACACACTCCCTCTGGTTCATTACTGTGGTGAACACACTCCCTCTGGTTCATTACTGTGGTGAACACACTCCCTCTGGTTCATTACTGTGGTGAACACACTCCCTCTAGTTCATTACTGTGGTGAACACACTCCCTCTGGTTCATTACTGTGGTGAACACACTCCCTCTGGTTCATTACTGTGGTGAACACAATCCATTTGGTTCATTACTGTGGTGAACACACTTCTTCTGGTTCAATACTGTGATGAACACACTCCTATTGTGGTGGAGACAATCCCTCTGGTTCATTACTGTGGTGGAGACAATCCCTCTGGTTCATTACTGTGGTGGTGACAATCCCTCTGGTTCATTACTGTGGTGAGTAGCGACACTCCCACTCTGGTTTATTACTTGGTGAATAGAGACAGTTCCTGGTTAATTAATGTGGTGAAGAGAGACACCTTTTCTCTGGTTCATTGTGGTGGAGAATTGAGAGACAATTATTCTCTGGTTCACTACTGTGGTGAATGAAGAGACGGTGTCTTTTGTTCATTACTGTGGTGAATGAAGAGACTCCTTTTCTGGGTCATACCTGTGCTGAATGGGAACAATCTTCTGGCTTGGAGCTTTGGTGAATGGAGACTTTTCCAATCCTTGGAGGACAGTTCATTCAGAATTAAAACTTTTTTAAGAGTTCATTTTGACATTTGGCTTGCCGGAATCAATTTTCCGGAATCAATGTTCCACGGAGCATGAGCGCAGTCAATTGAACAGCGCATGGGCGCACTGGGTGTGGCTACTATCATCGTGGAAGAATCTATGGTGCCTCAAGCCAACCACCAAGAGCAGATGATGTTAGCTTGGGAGGAGATATCTAGTGCAGTTAATGCAGGTAGTTTGGTCCAATGAGAACCATTGCCCAGTGTGGGATGGCTCAATGACATTAGGCGAATGTTGTTCTCGTGCGTCATGGCACACATATTAATTTAAACTTCAGTCACATAATTACAGTGAGAATATTGTTTAAGTTCAAGTTGCATTGTTATCATTCTTCTTATTATGTACAGGTGTATGAAAAATACCGGAATACAGTACCCCCGGGACCACAGTGTACTGTATAAGAACAGCCTTAAACAATTAAAAACAGACAAAATACAGGAATTTAAAGCTAGGGTACGCAATTTTTTCTCAACGGTCACATTTCTTGTCATAACATCCCTTGGAACTTCCCAAAGAGAAAGAGACACACCCCCCCACACCCGTCTGCTTCCACAGACCTTGTTGTTTACGTGCAAGTTTTCTAGATATGATTGCAGGATTACAGACTGGTATAGCTAACATTACAGTAAAAATGTCATCTAAAAGTCCAGGTAAAACAACGGAATCTTTTCTGTTGCTGCAAATTTGTTCCATAACACTGAGTTTGTGTAGCATGAGTCAGAACCAGGCATTATCTGGCTACAGCTGGTAGCCTATGCATGGTATTTTATAGCTGAGTACCCGGTTAGCTAACGTGATTGTTAGTTTAATGTCTAAAGAGGCAGTAGAACTACTTTTCTGTATGAAAAGAAGATGGAATTTGTGGCTGGTTAAGAACAATATTTTAGGCTTTGGTTTGAATTATGATTTGATTGATTTGCCTTTTTTGATTTTTATATTCAATGTGACAGACTGTGAATATGAAACTTTGGTTCTGATAATTGGGTTTCTGATTTAGTTGCAACCTGTGTTCCACATCTTGACACTTGGTGGTACATGGTGTCTGACCCTAATACTAAGTCTTATTTATACATGATTTTTGGAAAAGGATGGAGTTTGTTTATTGCTGATTGGTGGAACTGCTCATGTTCAGGGCTCAGTTTTCTATAATCTCAGTTGGAGCTCATGTGTTACTTTGCTCCAAATGCAGAATATGTTTAATGGAATGCTTTTAATCTGTCTGCCACTTGGATATCGTTTTAAAGAGGTTCAGGTTTATACAACAATGGTGATGTAATCTTTTGTGTGAAATTAAGCTGTTATCTTGGCCCAGGCGTAATTTGGATTGCCGTTCTGCAGGGGTGCTGGAGATCACTGTTTGCGTCGGCTTGGTGCCCGTGATTGGCTCCACGGTTGAGCTGACGGCCCGCCATCGTGTGTTTTTGCATTTCTTATCACGCTGAATATTGACTAGAAATCAACCGGAGGTGGTGTATGCTGTTCTAGCCCTGGCGATTCTTTTGGCTAATTTTCTCTACTGAGCATTGTCATGGTATTTCTAAAGTTTCTAGAAAATGGGAGCAAAACCCTGCACCCTTACTTTTCTTCTCAATGGTTGATGGTGTGTTGACCTAATGTAGCCACATAAAAATAAGACCGCCCCTCACTCTTATGCTGATTTTTTTTAAAAAGTCTGATTTACCGAACAGACGTTTCACCCATCAGGGCTTTATCAATGTCAGTGACTGACACTGATGAAGCCCCCATGTGCGGAATGTCTGTTCAATAAATCAGACTTTATTTTTTACCTCAAAAGATTCCCACAAGATGTGCATGCACAAACGTGTGTGCATACACAAATGCACAAGAAATTAATTCCCGCAATTCTTGTTTCAAAGTCTGTGCCGGGCAATTAAAAGGGCTACTTAATCGCAGTGGTTTTTGTTGCATCATGTGACGAGACTGCGCTGTGCTGAGGGAATGCTTAATTGAATTATATGAAGATGGTCTATTTCTGCCCTTTCATAATGTGTCTTAAATGTGTCTGACAGCAGCTGAGTAATTACAGGTGCTGTGGCGTGAGGCCATCTGGAGCTTTTCTCTCCTGGAACATGGCACTGAACAGTAATTTATTTATTTATTAATCATTTTTTGCGCTAGCCTTTTCTCAGCGGATTTTTCATTTGCATCAACTGAGGACAGTTTCTGAAATGGACAGAGAAGGAAAAAAATCCTCGGAAATTGCAAACTTGTAATTTGAAATCAACAAAATGCTCGACGGCCTTATTTGCTCAGGTAGCGAATCTACAGCAGTGTAATATTTGCATGCAGTGCCCGACCCGCGGTGATTGTGTATACATGCAAATGAAAGCAAAAACTCGCCAGGGATCAAACTGCATTATTCATGGAATTTGTGCAAGTCGTCGTGGTGGGCCAGGGACAGATTGATTCTCGTCTCAATGACTGGCTGAGTGCCAGACAAGTGAATTTCTTGTTCTTTTCTCTGCCATGTCACAAAAAGAGTCCAGCTGTTGCTGGGATAACGTGCTGCAGGGCACTGTTGCTTTCACCTTGGGAGAGAAACATGAAGGCAAAGTGATTTCCAGACATTGAGCCAGTACACTGAAATTCACATACAAGTGTGAATGTGTGTGGAAGAGTGTGTAAATACCTTCGGTGAGTGAGTGTGCCCTCTCATTTGAAATACCAGGTACCCAAATACCAGGACTCAGTGCTTATTTTGAAAAGAGGTTGCCAATTAGACTAGTAATCACTGCCTGGTAGCTCAAATGCACAAGATGGTAGCAAAAAAAACAACCTAATTTGAGCTACCACTTCAAAAACCTTGAGAACAACACAAGAGTTGATTAACAATTAAACTCTTTATTGAAATCATTTAAGTTCATACAGTCAGTGGAATGATAATTCATATTTATGTAGCCTGATTGAACTGAATATCATGGTAGAAACTGTAGCTAAATGTGAACTGATTGAAAACATACATTTTTAACTGGCAGTAGAACTTAGATTTTTCAGATGCCCACACACTTTACTCCACTAAAAAGCTGGTCATGTGTCCTTTAGAACTGCAACGGAAAATGGCAATGGATGAACCAGAGCTGAACATGGAAATTAACCTTACCATAGGCACGCCATTTAAACAGCAAAAAAACGACAATACATTATCTGAAAGATTTATTGAAATTTCCACCGGTTGTGGAGAACATCCTGATCAACTATCAACTATCCTATGTGGTATCCTTGCTAGTGGTTTTCATGGGTTAACCACAGATGGGTTAAACAAGGGTTAGTTCCAACATTTCATGTCGAACATTTAATTTCAGGCTATGTTGTATCAGCTAGCAAAGGCAAGAACATAGCACGGACATAGAAAACTAGTTAGCTAGCTAACATTAGTTAATTTGTCAACTGACTGTAGACAAGCAGGGAACACCTTTGCACACCTAATATGCTCACCTAATATGCACATTTATGCAATTTGCACCAAAAGTATTGATATTGTGGATAACCCTGTTTGTTTGCTTTCCGATAATAAGAGAACCATACTTGTTATATTTATTTTTCAAGAAGATATCTGTGTCTTTAGGTAGGGTAAGGGGACCAATTTTGGTCAACTTTGAGGTCCCCTATCTCCCCTATCTCTTTTTGGTCATTATGGTGAATCAAATCACATTCTAACACTTTCTCATATAGGTTAACAACTATAAAAACATTTGTTCAAATCTAAACGGATGACGTCAGAAAGGGATTGATTTCTGACGGAATGCTCCATTTGTGACATTTATGATATGACCATGTGTGTGTGTATATACGCTGCTCAAAGAAATTAAGGGAACACTTAATCAACACAGTATAACACCAAGTCAATTAAACTTCTGGGATATCGATCTGTCCAGTTAGGAAGCGTAAACGATTGTGAATCAATTTCCCCTGCTTTGGTGCAAATAAAAGTGACAACAGGTGGACAGGAGAGGCAACAGCAAGACAACCCCAAAAAAGTTAATGGTTTTGCAGGTGGTGGCCACAGACCATTTGTCTCTCCTTATCCTTCCTGACTGATTTTTCTCTAGTTTAGCATTTTGCTAGTGCCCTTGTCACTACTGGTAGCATGAGGCGGTAACTGCAGCCCATTCAGGTAGTCCAGCTCCTCCAGGATGGCACATTCACACAGACGGGCCATTACACGAGGAGAGCTGGACAGGGCCGTAGAAGGGCAACAACCCAGCGGCAGGACCGGTATCTGCTTTTTTTTTGTGCGAGGAGGAACAGGAGGAGCACTGCCAGAGCCCTACAAAATGACCTCCAGGGGGCTAATGTTATGCTGCCTGCAACATCATCCAGCATGACTGGTTTGGTTTAATTGACTTTCTGTTATACTGTGATGATTAAGTGTTCCCTTAATTTTTTTGAGCAGTGTATATACAGTATATGGGTCATTCCATATAAAATCAATCAATGCTTCCCATCTGACCCCCTCAGAATCACCTGGGGGGTTTTTTGTACATGAACTATACTCTATTTAACTCTATAAAGTTTTTATTTTATACTATAAATACCTTGTGAGTTATGGCTCTTTGAAGTACCATGAAGTAGCTCAAATTCTGGCTCTTTTTATTTTGCGTAAAATTTTCTGTCATTTTTGAGCCCTCGTAGCTTTGTAACTAAAGGTACTAGCCACATTAAATTTTCAGAGCTGAAAGATACCTTGCAGTTGTGTTCATAACTGCAATCCAATCTATTTGACATGCATAATATTTCTCACAATCTCAAGCCAAAATCTCAATTTCGTTCAGCTAAATTTTTTTCTCTTATCCAGAGTGACTTACACAACTTTCTTTAGCATTTTTTTTTTTTTTACATTTATCCATTTACACAGCTGGATATATACTGAAGCAATTCAGGTTAAGTACCTCGCTCAAGGGTACAACGGCAGTGTCCTACCTGGGAATCGAACCTGCAACCTTTCGTTTACAAGGCTGGTTCCTTAACCATTATACTACACTCATACTACAATCAGTTTAATGTCTGTGGCCTAGACTAATACGCACGCATCCATTGGTAGCATGTACATATAATCTGTTTTCTGAGAAATCATCAGAGATCTAGATCTTTGAAGGCTTATATCACCATGTAGGATAGGTGGTTGGTGAAAACAAACATGTGGCAAGTAAAAAGGGCTCATTTTCCCTACATTGTGATACCAGACTCAACCTCTAGACATGATTCCTTCTGTTTCAAAATAAATTTTGACGCTCGCAAATATAGTTTCGGGCAGTGAAGTTCACTATCTGATGACGGAAAGGGTTGGGGTTAGTTTCGGGTTAGCGTCCCATACAGGTGGAGCTGAATGCTCCAAACTTTTACAATGTTTTATCTTCATCATAATTATTAGTATACATTGTCAGTTGTACTTCTAGTATATAAAACATGTTTATACCAATGTTGTTTGTCAATAAAAACTATGAAATAACATGAATGTAATTATGCAGTGACCAAAAAAGTGTTAAACAAATGGAAATGTATCTTATATTTTAGATTCTTCAAAGTAGCCACCTTTTGCTTTGATACCAGCTTTGCACTCTTGGCATTCTCTCAACCAACTTCATGACGTAACCAGCTGGGATGCGTTTATGAAGGAATTTCCACATATGCTGACCACTTGGCTGCTTTTCCTTCACTCTCCAGTCCAACTCATCCCAAACCATCTCTACTGGGTTTAGGTCGGGTGTCTGATTAGGTCATCTGATGCAGCACTCCATCGCTCTCCTTCTTTGTCCGATAGCTCTTACACAGCCTGGAGGTGTGTTTTCGGTCATTGTCCTGTTTAAAAGGACAATGACCATGCTTCACAGTGGAAACAGTGAAGTTCTAAATGAAAACGACTTATTGGGGGTGCATTTAAAAAAATATAGATCGAATTTGTGGCATTGTCTCGACAACCTTATGCAACGTCACAACATTTATTTCCGTCCAGAGTTGCGTCGAACCACTCCGTAAAGTTTTCTCCAGTGCATCCCAAAGACTTTCAATAGGGTTAAGGTCAGGACTCTGGTGGCCAATTCATGTGTGAAAATTATTCCTCATGCTCTCTGAACCACTCTTTCACAATTTGAGCCCGATGAGTCTTGGCATTGTCATCCTGGAATATGCCTATTGATGGGATAACCTGGTCATTCAGTACATCCAGGTCCTCAGCTGACTTAATTTTATTGCTGCATCACATTGCTGAGTCTAGATCTGACCAATTGAAGCAACCCCAGATAATAACACTGCCTCCAGAGGCTTGTACCGTGTGCACTATGCATGACGGGTGCAATGGCAACCCCTGATCATTTCCAGAGAGAGAGAATGAGATACCGCCAATTGTTTTCTCATTTGAAAATTATTTATAAGGTTTGAGAACTGTTATTATTACAGCCCTCTCACTCACATGTATATGGACAGCAGGACTCTGAAACAGCCTTGAAGCCTCATTCACTAATAGAGATCTCAATTTGTGGAGAGACTGCTTCTCAATTGGAGTATCCCAATTTTTCTGACAGGGGACCATTATTTCCATTATTTCCACTGCCTGTTGCCTGGATTTTTGATTCTTGGTTTGTAAATGCCACCTGTACTGAATTACACAGTGCCATTTGGGGCTTTAATTGCAGTTCAGCTCTGAAAGGCCTGAACAGAAGCTGTTACCTTCCTTTTTCCCATACCATTCACTGACTCTCTGAGTTGGAAACCAGTTGAAGTTGGCTCAGGCAAAGGTTTGATGGAGTAATTGAGTCGGAACAGAAGCTGAGAGGAGGGGGGGGGGGGGGGGGTTGTGTGCTGGTGGGCCCGCTCTTTTCAGCACTTTGGGCAAAGCGCACAGTTGTTTGGCAGGCACGCGCAGTAGGAGATAGGGCAAAAATGCAATTTTTCTGATAATGGCATAGTGGGGTTCCGCAGTCACAGCAGAGTACCGTGGCAGTCATTTTGAAGAGAGACAGCAAACAGTGACAGACCAATCCAGCAGTAGGTCCCTTTTATAAATAAATACTGGTGGTGAGGCGGGTGGGGTTAGTGGTTTGGCCTGGGGAGGATTTGGTTGGGGTCGGGTGAAGCGGGGGCTCTAAAATTGCACAATACTCGCATCATGATTAAATAAAATAAATGCAAAGTATTTCTGGACATTGTTTGCTCTTTTAGCAGTCCAGATTGTTGACACATTGAACACTGAATGTATATTGACGTGTGGATTCTGTGATGTGTTGATTCAGTGAATTAAATGTGGATTTAGTCTTAGTGCACGGTCTGGGTTCTATCTGCTTATTTGATTGCTTTTTTGTTAAAATGTTTGTACTTTAAAAAAAAAAAAAAAAAAGATTAAATTTTTTTTTTTAAAGATGTTGCTATTTTGACCATATAAAAGTATTTTCCCTCATTCAGGTTTCTGTTGAACTATATAAGTTTGAAAGGCAGTTTTTGAGCTATACTTTCCTGGTGGAATAAGACAACCAGATGTGACTGGTATGTCTCGACAGTCACTTCAAAGGCTTTGTGTTCTACCATACCATATCAAACAAATGTGCACAATGCTCCTGGGTGGTTTAACTTGCTCATAGTGCCGTGATTCAGGTTCATATTGATTGCTCTGCCCAGCACAACTAATAGTGTCACCCATGAAAGGAGGGAGTGTTTCAGTCGACAAGCTCTTCCCCACTTCATCGCTCAACGATGACTAGTAGCACAGTCCTCTATTGTGGGTACTGCACTGCTCACATGGCAGACTAAGGGGGGGGGGGAATAAATGATTAGTGGGGGCCGCTTGTTTGTGAAGGTGCCTTCGCCAATGTGCGCCATCTAGAATGGAGAATGGGATGCCTTTAATTGTGCATTCCAAACTGGGAGGAGAAAAGGGGAAAAAATTAAAAAAGCTACAGGATTACTATATGAACTTGGTGAACATGTCTTGTGACTTTGACACCTCTTCATAAGTGTACCATGTACAGCGTTTCCCCTACAATGCAATTTCTCCCCGTCAACGATCGTGGCTACAACCCGTCAAACAATCGTGGATAGCACCCGCCATTCCCCCCCCCCTCAACAATCACGGATAGCACCCCCCTACCCCACCCCCTGTCAACAATCTCAGTATCAGTAGCCCTTCTTTCATGCCATCTCACCACCCAGTCTACACAAACAACCAGGGGGAAACACAGATGTAACCTCTGACCCCATTCAATCAGATCTTTAGAAATTTCGGCTGGGTCTGCTATCTTTGTTTCAAACTTCGGAACTTTATTTTATATACTTCCATTTGAGTCCACTGTAACATGACTCCAATGAGCCAAAACATCTTGTTCAATTGCTCTAATGCTGCTATTTATATGGAGCATAGTCCACCACTGAACAATCTATAGGTATGTTCAAGTCTTTCAGCTGCTAGATTTTATGTATCTTGGCCATGATGATGCCACTGATCGCAAAAGAACATTTTTGGCAAGAGGGATCACCACACCAGAGAGGAGCTAATCGTCATTGTAATAGTCAGATTATAGGTTTATAGCAGAAACGTATAAGACAAGCATGTTTCATTACGCTCATGTGACTTTTTAAGCACACCCTTCTGTATGTATGTATGTTCAAGTCAGTTAAGTTAGATGGCAAGTCTACTATAGGACCTTACATGGTGAAAAACAGGGAATTATATTATGTGAGCACAAGGTGTGTTACACTGGCTGCTTATATTGGCCAAATCCATGAATAATGCATAGGGAAACTGTGTCTAGGGCCTAGTCTCATAATATTATCTTTGGAAAGCATTTACAGGTACCTTTTACTCAGTAGTCCCTTCAGAGATGCATTTCTTCAACTGTGCTTGATTCTTGTTCGGTATTGGTTATGCCTGTGGCACGTCAAACAGTGATTGAACGGTAGCCAAAGGAAGCAATAGCATCACTTATTTCACTGTAAAATTAAAGGTGCTCAGCCTCTCTTTTTCTACATCAAAAGTTGTTTATCTTAGAATAGCCAGCTACCAGTTAAGCAACTGCATGTGTTCTGTTCAAATACTGAACTTCAAAGAGTGATTTATAAAGTTTGCAATGTTAGTTTTTTTTAGTTAACATCTCAAATAAATATATGATTTAAAAACAACACAGGTATGCTGTGGTGGAGCTAGAAGGGCTCTGGTTGCCTGTTGCATAGCAACAATTTACTGTAATCTAGCCTTTGTTAAATCACACATTTATGATGCCTTTGATGTTCATGAGATAAACAGTGCAATTCAGTGAACACAGTGCTTAATAGGGAAGTAGTCTACAGCTTTCAATTTTCAGATTCGGCTCCAAAGTCTGATGTTTTCACTGCACCCTGTGTTATAAAGCAAGCATATTTCCATTCTTATGAGGAAATGAGGAAATATATGTTGGATGTGGGCGTGTGGGACTTGTTGGCAACATAAATTTCTGTGTCCATTCTGCTTGTCATTAAATGATTCTCTGTTGTACTACTACATTGCATTAAAAAAAAAAAGAAAGAAAAAAAAAGAAGCATTTTACCATGCTTGTAGTGTAGATGTAATTTTTTTTATGTGGATGAAAATCAATATTTATTACACGTGAATACAATTCAGTCTGCAAAACAGTCCATCCCAGCACATTGACAATTCAGAAAACACCCTTGACCAAGAAATATAGTACAATGAATAGGGTTACATGTTATAACGAATTTAAAGACCTTCAAGACCTTGTCTCTGGAAGTGTCAGGCATTCATTCGTCATGTGAGAGGTATTCGATGGGTCATGGTCAACATTGAGGGACAGCACTTTCGGTCTTCGCTCCAAGTTCTGTAGAGATGCTTCTTGTTTTACTTCACTGATATTGAGTATTTTGTCGCGCAGCCGATGTTTGTGATCGATTCCCTATGCACCGTTTGAAAATGTTGCGTTCTGTTGTATTGCATCAAATGCCTTAGTTGTTCTAATTTTCTAATATTACCATGACATGGACAGAACATGCGTGCAATCGATAGCATGTCTTGTTTTCCTGAAAATTAATTCAAAGCATTTCCATGCACTTAAATATCAACAATTCTGTTATTACCTTTTTTTTTTCCTACCCCCCCTCCCTCCCCCCGCCGTAAAGTGGGACAACATGCCGTTAAATATGGTTGCCAGAGAAACTGATGGAAATGTTTGCATTAGCGATGAGGTCAAAATGAATCCGCAACAGTGGGGGGCCTAATATTACCTCGGAGGATGTACTTTTACTGTTCATTATGGTGGCAATGTAGAGAGAAAAGCTGTTCGACCACGGTCCCAGGTGGACCGTTGTGCACTTGTTATTGAATGTTTTTGTGACCGGACGTTTGGTAGCAAGCGTGTACACATTCCAAGTTTGGAAATGCACACTTAGCTGTTAATTGCCCCTCTTGATGTATCCTTTTCTGTGAGTCTGCATTTCACTAGAGTCAGCCAAAGGTAATTACCCACAAGTCTGTGCGGTGTTATCATGTTTCAGTTACTGAACTGTCAGGGGAGGAATAGAAATGAATGCTAGCTATTAATTCTGCAAAATATTTTGGTTTTGTGTTCATACCTTACTAACCAGTAATCAGTGTACCCTCCTAGGTGTACAATAAAGTTTGCATTTATCCATCTATCTTTTTTTCTGTGTATACCATAAAAGTACTGATATACTTTTTATTTTTAGGTTTGTTTAGCAAGCTGATTTATATGAACATCATGAGTTTGTTCAATGGAATAATTTGGCTATGATATTTAACGTTACATTTATTTGTGTAATCGTAATATTATTTAAAAAGAAATTTCTCAGAATAACCATGAACCTTGAAATTCCCCATCATGATATTGCCATCAACCTCATGTAGTTAATGGCAGCTATGTCTACATGACAAAATATAGCCACCTCTAAATTAAACTGCCAGGTCTAAAATTCTAAGCCATTAATATGATTACTGGGGAGAAATCCAGCATAGAAATTGTCAACTCAAAATTCAGCATTTTATCTTATAGCCTATGGGTTTTCTAGTGGAAATGATGGTGTTATGCTGCCACGCACTTTAAAAAATAAATAAAAAACACTCCTAATCAATCGAAAAATAGCTGCCGATAACTCAAGTACAGATCCATAATATGTAATGAATTGTTGGTAAACTGATATGTATTTATTTATTTATTTATTTATTTACCAGATATAGTGAAAGCAGAATCCTATAAATACAGTGGGATCAAACACTACATGTGTGCTGTTCTTAAGTAGCTAATTGGATTGCAATTTAAAAATATGATTCAGTGGAACTCTTATCTGTAATTGAACAACGAGAGCAGAAGTGAGGATGTACATTTTTGTAGAAATATGCCGGTGTTGTGAAAGAGCTTTTCTTTTAATCTGAAAGCTCCTGTGGTTTTTGTTGGCCACCAGCTTAGAGAAGCTTCCGGCAATGCGGAAAATGACAGAGGCTGGGAAAGACATTTGCCATTAAACGGTAGATATAATTCAACAGCGCTTAAAGCTTGATAAGACTTGCCGGAAGCACTCTTTGCTTATGTTTGTGCTGACACGCGTTAGTATGGGAATTCTGGCCATGAAAGATCAGCGGTTTTTGTCCGAGCTGAAACATTTGGGAGCACGCAGAGCACGTCATACTGTAAAGTATTTTCAAAATGGAACCTCAATAAAAATACACATTTTCTTAAGGTCTCATGCTAAAGATGTTAAACAGAGCTGTCAATCTACTCAGTGAATTAACATTGAGAGTGTAAAACCTCTTTATCGGGCAATGTGGTGGGGGATATAGCCTAATGGATTTAGCTATTTTTATTTTGGTCACATTATATCAAGTATTTTCACAAGAGGTCATTGGAACTATGGCCAGTTTTAGAACAGGCGATTCCCAGGAACATTTTATGTGAATACCAGTCCTCACTTTTCTAAGAAACATTTCCTAGAAAACTCTAAAAACTTTTCACAATGCAGCGAATACTTAAAAGTTACGGAATGTGGCATTGTACACTATACAAGTGTACACCTTGTATAGCTCAGTTGTGTGTTGTACAAAAATGAGACCAGCAATTAAAACCTGGGGTCTGTAAGCAAGAAAATGCCACAAAAAGTGTTTTCTCCAGTTGGCCTGTGATAAATCTGCCATTTTATTATATGTTCAACTTTTACATTTAAACTTTTGATGTAAATGCATTTTTGTGGAATCAATGTCTCTTAATAAAAAGGTGCATATAAAGGTTTGGATATATTTGCATATTTTTGCCCCTTAAAAAAATCAGTGATACTGATTAATATTATATGAAAACTTAATTAGTTGTTCAGTTAATTGTTATTGGGCTCATAATAATTAATAGCTTGTCAGCTAAATTAAACTTAGTCAGTGTCAAGAGATAGCAAATGCGTAACATTAATTTGACAGCTCAGTCAAAACAAATTAAGATGTCTTCTTGGTGGGAAGTAGTCCACTGTCCTGCAAATGTCTCTGTTTTCCCCAATACAGATGCAGGTGGGGAATGGATACTTGAATAAACCATGGAATATGTTTGATATATTTTATCTACTTACAGTGCCCTCCACAATTATTGGCACCCCTGGTAAAGATGAGTTAAAAGGGTTATAAAAGATTCACCTTTTGGTGAATTAGCTTAGTCTCATACTGAACAAATTAGAGAAATTGAACCTTTAATTGAAGTAAATTTACTCTGAGAAAAAAAAATCCCTCATCAAGAAATAATTATTATTAACAAAACCATGCGTTCCACAATTATTGGCACCCCTAGAAATTCTTATGACCAAAATGTAACTGAAGCATTTTTTCCATTTATATTTTAATTTTTAAAGTTGATCAGAGTGTTTAGGAACTTTCAAGCAGTAATCCATGACTTCCTGTTTCACTGGGGTATAAATATGAGGTGACACAGAGGCCATATTCTCTTATTTATACATTAACATGGGAAAGATAAGAGAACACACTAATCAAATGAGGGAAAAGTGTGTTGAGCTTCATAAGTCAGGGAATGGCTATAAAAATATAAATATATATATATTTATAAAAATATATAAATATTAAAATAGCTACTCACCTGAAAATGCCCATATCTACCGTTAGGGCAATACTTAAAAAGTTCAAAGCAACTGGAACTGTTACAAACTTGCCTCGAAGAGGACCCAAGTTTGTTTTGCCCCCACGCACAGTGAGGAGGATTGTAAGAGAGGCAAAAAATCTCCAAGGATCACTGTAGGAGAATTACAGAGGAAAGTAGCATCTTGGGGTCATCAAGTCTCCTAAACTACTATTAGACGTCACCTCCATGCCAACAAATTATTTGGAAGGCATGCCAGAAAAAAAGCTTTTCCTGCCATTTCACCACAAACGTAAGCGCCTGGAGTTCGCTAACGCTACTGGAACTTTGACTGGAACCGTGTTCTATGGTCAGATGAAACGAAAATTGAGCCCAACTCAAGGTGGGTTTGGCGTAAAAAGAAGGATGGCTATACCAAAAATAACCTGATCCCCAGTATGGTGGAGATTCCGTGATGGGAACAGTTGTGGGGCTGTTTTTTCTCCAAAGGCCATGGGAACCTTGTTAGGGTACATGACATTATGCACTCCATGAAATACCAGGAAATTTTCAATCTGAATCTGGCTGCCTCTGCCAGGAAACTAAAACTGGGTTGTCGTTGGATCTTCCAGCAGATCCAAAACATACATCCAAATCAACACAAAAATGGTTAACTGAACACAAAATCAAGCTTCTCGCCATGGCCATCTCAGTCCCCTGACCTAAACCCCATTGAAAACCTGTGGGCTGAGCTGAAGAGGAGAGTGCACAAGAGAGGACCTAGGACGCTGGATGATCTGCAGAGATTTTCTAAAGAGGAATGGTCACCGATTTCTTGCTCTGTACTCCCCAACCTTATTAGATGTTATGGGAAAAGACTGTTTTATTGGCAAAGGGAGGTTGTACAAAGTATTAAATGCAGGGGCGCCAATGATTGTGGCACATGTGGTTTTGTTAATAATAATAATTTCTTGATGAGGGATTTTCTTTTCTCAGAATAAATTTACTTCAATTAAAGGTTGGATTGTCCTCATTTTTTCAGTGTGAGATTAAGCTAATTTGCCAAACGGTGAATTTGTTATTACCCTTTTTACTCATGTTTACCAGGGGTGCCAATAATTGTGGAGGGCACTGTAAGTCGATAAAATATATCAAACATATTCCATGGTTTATTCAAGTATCCATTCCCCACCTGTATCTGTATTGGGGAAAACAGAGACATTTGCAGGACAGTGGACTACTTCCCACCAAGAGGACATTAATTTGTTTTGACTGAGCTGTCAAATTAATGTTACGCATTTGCTATCTCTTGACACTGACTAAGTTTAATTTAGGTGACAAGCTAATTTTTAAATAAAATTTAAAAAAAATTTAAGCCACTTTACTCATCTTTACAAGGGGTGCCAATAATTGTGGAGGGCACTGTATGGCTTCTATCTTTGAGAGGTTTTTGAATCTTGAAACGTGTGCAGAGGCTGTGCAGATGCAGAGCTCTGGGAGCTTGTCTCTCCTGGGACATCCATTAAAAGCAGTTTCTCCAGGGTTGTAGATAATTCCGACAGTGCTCCCCAGCCTGGCCTTCCACGACCAGCTCTGAAATAGCTTGGGGTTTGCTAAGCTCTGAAAATCTCACTTATTTTCTGTTAACAAAGTGCTGATTTCAGGCATGCCTAGGATCCTCAGCCCTGCATCAGTTGCTTCCTCTTGTTTGTTGTCAAGGAATAATAGGATATTGTCCGTTATCTCTCCCCGTCTCTCCGTCTCTCTCTTTTTTTCGTCTCCCTTGCGGTTGTCAAAGCAGCGGTTTCTTAAAAGCTTTTGTATCATGTGGACTTTAGTAGTACGCACTTTGGCTTTGATGGTGGAAGATCTGAAGGTCTGTTTGAAATGCAGGTTCAATTTGATGGACTGGTTGTTGTCAGAACACGTCATTCAGAAGAAGTGCCGTACATGTATTTGCTTTTTCTCCCCTTCTGTTATAAAATAACAGAGGCGGAGAAACAATTGTGCTTCCAAGTTCTAGTCTGTGGAGAAAAAAAATGATGAAAAAAATACTATGTTTACAAATCCTCACTATTGTTATTTATCTGAACACTTGTACAAATGACACAAATGCATATTTTTGTAATGTTCACTATGCAAATACATATTGTAACTGTAAGTTCTAATTGTAACTGTAAATTTCCCTGAAGATTCTCATTCCCTGGGGACCCCCGGACCGCATTTTGAGTGGCCGTGATCTGGAAAACGCTACACCGACAGCTAACGTTCGCGTCGCGTCGTCTGAACGAGAAGTCAAACCTTCTTATTTTTCGCCCCTTACAGAGGAGAGGCCGGACTGCTCGAAGGCGCGCTGCGAGGTTCAGTTCTCGCCCCGCTGTCCTGAGGACTCGGTGCTGATAGAGGGGTACGCGCCACCGGGGGAGTGCTGCCCGCTGCCCAGCCGCTGCGTGTGCAGCCCTGCCGGCTGCCTGCGGAAGGTGTGTCAGCCCGGCTACCTCAACATCCTGGTCTCCAAGGGCTCGGGGAAACCCGGCGAATGCTGCGACCTCTACGAATGCAAGCCGGGTAGGTTTGCGCTCCGCGGCTCCACATTTATCCGCTCGTCTGGCACATGCATCCGTCTTCTTGGAGCGCGGGGTGTGAGAGAGGGTGAAGCGTGACGCTTCTTCTTTGGCTACCGCACAAGCCAACGGCAGGGCTTTAAATCTGTGGTCAGTGGAGGGAGGGAGGGAGAGAGGGAGAGAGGGAGAGAGAGAGAGAGAGATATGAGGATGAGTGCGTGTAATGACCATTGATAGATTGGATGAATTGGTTTTGTTTAATTTGTTGCTGTAGACGTAAAAGGTTGAGAGTTATGTGCGCTTTCGACCTGTGTCAGCACCACTATATCCTGGACTTTATAACCAGGTGGTTAAATAACCGAGCTGATCTGCTTTACAATTGCCTTATGCCATTAAATCTCGATTAATGTTGTGTAGCCTTTATTGTATTGCATATTGTTAATCATTAGAGCGACGTTACAATTCTGTCATATTGTACTCGATATTTCGTGAAGACGAGACATTTACTGCCTTTAGGACAACAACAGTAATTGCATTCACCCTATTCAGCTGTTAAAAAATTATTGATCTCACCGTCTGGGCACTTCTGTACAGTATATATCATCAGAGAGGGCAGTTTTAAAAAATGACAAACATTAAGGTGCTGCTGGGTGGCTCATCCTGTTAATACTGTTGGTATCAAGCCCTCCCCACTGGGCAGTGTGACCAGCAGCCCACTGTGACTGTGTATAATTGATCATAAAATCGCCATGGGAGGGAGAGATGGCTGTAGGATTGTCCCAGTCTCGTCGCTATTCAGTGACTCCTCTCGTTTATGGAGTACCCACAGTCTAGCTGTGCCACCTGCCAATGAGGTGTACTCCAATGATGGAGAAAACCAAAAGAAAACTGCGACCAATAGCAGCAGGTGCTTTGGAGGAGGAGAGCTTGACCTTTTCTGTGCTTTCCCAAATTAACTGACGCTGCAGTGGTGAGACAGGCCCATGAACACAACTGGGCATTGGAAATATGACGTCAGACAGAAAAATGTCAAAAGAACATGATATTACGTATATGAATATGAAGTCACAGGTTTATATTAGGGTATATGCCTTTGCACACCATGCTTTCTCTCTAACTAAACTTTTTTTGCACTATAAAGTGGAGAAGTTTGCATGCTCCAGTGAACCAGACAGCTGTGCAGAGACCATGAGCCTTCTCGGGTCTTACGATAAAAGAGAGGTCAGAGGTCAAGCGCAATAGATACCAGGAAGGAGGTTGTGAAAACAAATTTGTTCCGGAACCCGGAGCAACGAGTACTGATATTATGGCATAATCATGTCCCTGCTGGCACAAACAAGATAAGCAAGCGAGCTGTAGCGCGTCGTGCAACGCTTTCAGATATATTCTGGTAGCGAGCTCACAGAAGCAGAGTCTGGAATGGTCTCCCTGAGACATAGCTATCTCGAGGATAGGAGAGAAGTTGGCTGTCTTTTTTTTTTTTTTTTTTTACTTTGAGAAACCTTTTAAGATCACATGAAGCTGCCTGTGGCTCACTGTGGCTCTGTTATATGAACTGTTTCTCTAAAATAGAAAACATTGTGAGACCAGGTGGGTGAACATGTGCAAGGTGGGTAATTTAACACTTGCTTAAAATATATTGATGTGAGTTCATGCAAATGCCCTTCTCTCTCTCTCCCTCCCTCCCCCCTCAGTCTTCAGTGTGGACTGTAGTACAGTGGAGTGTCCGTCAGTCCAGCAGGTCCAGTGTCCCCCTGACAGTTATGAGACCCAGGTGCGTCTCACGGCAGATGGCTGTTGCACGTTACCGACCAGGTGAGACCAGCGCAAGATTCCGCAGAAGTTGTGACTCTGCAGAGCTCGTTTTACTCTGCATTTCTACCTAAAAGAGTCACAAAGAGTCTGAGTCACAAATAGCTTAAGCTACGCGGAATTTCGGTAGTAAGTCCCATTTGCGCGTGCTTATCTGAACTCTAAATCTGGCCCCTGGTGAATACATCATTAAGTGATTCATTTCAGTGGTAAAGGAAAAAAAACTACAACATTCAATGGTTTTTGTAGCATTTATGTAGTGTTGGTTACTTGTTTTCATTTTAACCTATAACATTTTACCCTACACACAACGCTGATTGAGTTTAATGACCACCAGTGCTGTGGTTTTGAGCAAACATTGTACGGAAGTATTTTTTTTTTACCACTTTTGTTTCTTTAAAATCTGCAAGTCATTCATTGACCACACATCAGTGAGAACACTGCCTTTTGCTTCCGACTGAGCCACGGTTTGGCTGATTTAGGCTACCATCTACCATCTTGCTTTTCTTTCATACAATAATTTTCATTTGAGCAATCAACTCATCAAAAATGAAGCCAGGCCTTTAGACTCTTTAGTTTCCTTTTTTCTTTTCTTTTCTGAATGAAGTGCTGCTGATGGCTTTGGTGTGTCATGTACATACTGAAATGAAACTACCTTGCAGAAACACCCAAAGAAAAAGCTTTAATAAAAAATAAAAAATAAATTTAAAAAAGCTTAATCTTTCATATGCTGCACCTATAAAGGCCCGTCCACACCAAGAACGATAACTATAATGATAACAATGTGAGCATCCACACTGATGAACGATAACATTCTGTAAAATGTGGCACCTGGCACGCGCTGCACGCTCCAGCTGTGTCGACAGCTTCTCAATGAGAATGTAAATTCTGATGGATTTTGATTGGCTGTCAGTGTTTCTATCGTTCGTCACTGTCGTTGTCGTTATGGTTGTGGTGTGGCCTCCACCATCCAGTTAGAACGACTTTTAAAACGATATATTTATAGTTATCGTGACAGTTATCATTCTTGGTTTGGACGGAACTTAAGTCATATTTTTTTTTTATAAAGTATAAAATTTGAACTAAAACAGTAATGTACAGTAACTTGAATGATTAATAGCAGTACTGGAAATTCACTTTGGTCCTCTTTAGTCTATAATCGCCTAAGGAATATGGAAGATGTATGAGCCATAAATGTCCTCCTATTCACTTCAATCATGGCAGTCTCAAATGACATGACAGCCAAGTGGCTTATAATTATGATAAAAATCAATTGGTTGTATTTTAGTAAATACTGTTTTCTTAATGTGTTCACAAAGTTTCAAGAGTATACATTTTCAACAAAATTCACAATTTAAAATAAAAAACAACCAGATTGATGATAACCTGTCTAAAAGCTCATCAGTTCCAGTGGCTTATCTTACAACATAAAAGTATAGAAGAAACTGTGATAACTCCAGACAAAATCATTTTAAAATATTTTGTTATTCAATGTAGCGCCAAAGTATATTCAAGTAATAAAATCACATTCCTTATCAGAAATGACACCATTTTCTTTTTAGAGGTTTTTTCCTCTCACTCGGTTCTATCAGACGTTGGTGGATCCTCACTCACCTCTTTGTATATCGAATAAGAACATGGTTAAACACAATTCTGAGTCACCTGTACATTTAAATAATATCTAAAGCACATTAGCATTGCTTTATTTGAAGCAGCAGAGAAGCACAGCTTCTTTATCCACTTTTCCACACTGCAGCCCCAAATAAGCTTGGGTTAGACTGTTCTTTTTGTAGGGGATCTCTATGCCAGAGACACGGAGGAAATATTGGAGGTCCAGGTGTGACAGATGAGGAATCTTAAAGTGTTCTAACGAACACCACTAAGACAAAAATAAGGAGAACACAAATAACCTCGCGATAAAAATCGAGGAACTCGATATCCGAGCAAAACAAAAGAAATAAGCAGTAACGCTTATCTAACTCCCGTTATGGAGTGAAAGAAAGTTGTGGAGAGAAAAATAAAATAACCCTAAACCTTAGGGCGAGAGCACTCGTAGGTTTGAGTGGGAAACAAAGAAACCAAAACATGTGCTCTGAAATAAGAGAGCGAAAGAGCGCACTTTACTTTTTCTAAATTGTACGGCTAACAAGTCCTGCATTGAGAAGCAAAGCGGTCGATAGCACGCACAACTCCTATACCTTTACCGGCTAGAATGTTACATGAAATAACATGGAAGCGACGAGAAAAAGAGGAAGCGGGTATAAATAGTGAGCGGAAATGCAGGACAGGTGAACTCACTAATCACTGAGGCGAAATCAAAACCCGTAGCGGAACACAGAAAAATCCGATAGATTTACAGGTAAATGAAAAAAAGTAATACGAAGCGCAGAGATAAGGGAAGGAAGGCGCGATCCATGACACTTTTATGATGCAAATTCAATCAAGCAATGTCGGTGGTGATTGGCTGAAAATTATGCATTTCCAAAGCTGCTTATTTGATTGAATTGTGCACTTCCAGCGGTTGGTTAAGATTGGGCACTTTCAAAGGTGGTGATATGCTGAAATGGCGCTCTTCCAGACATGGCGATTGGCTGAAATTGTGCACTTCTGTCCTCCCTTGCCCTTCTACAGGTGTGAATGTTTACCTGGCCTATGCGGCTTCCCTCAGTGCTCTGCAGGAAGTGTACCCCGCATTTCCTCCCATGGTGATGGTTCCCCTGGAAGATGCTGTGACGTGTTTGAATGTTTCAATGGTAAGTTGAAGTTTCAGAGGCTTTCTCACTATTTTACCTTTCTCTTATGTTGTGGCAAAATTAGGAAATTACACTTCAAGTTAATTTTTTGTCGCTTAAAAAAAGTGTTGGGGAGGTTACTTTGGGACTCAATATGTAAAGGCACTGTTTGAATGCGTGGACGAGCCGCACAGTTAGGTTTTGAATCTGGGCCATGCCAGTGCCATGTTGTGTCCAGCAGCCCTGCCGGATGGCGCATTGTTAGGCGTAGCATTGGCTGGGGAATATGGGATCTCAGCTGGCCGGGCATTCATGTGTCATCACACAGCACCTTCCTCTGGTCAGTTGGACACCCAAAGCCTGCCTGGACAAGCTACACATGAAATGGCCTGCTCTGCCTTGATGTGCATGTGAATTTATCTGGTGAAACAGAATGGGGGAAAAAGAAGAGGCATGGCATTGTATTTTGGATGCTTTTCTGCATTTTCTGAATTGGCAGGTTGCAGGGATGAGAATGATGACCGCAATCCAGTTGAGTTGGGATAAAATAAAAAGTGTCACACATGTAACTTATGAAAATGTTTTTCATTAATATGTAATTATGGTCAGAGAAGTATGGAGAAAAAAACGATCATATCCTGGATGAGAATCTGCATGCAAGAATTCAATAGGCCTATTTCACAAGATGGCGATCTAGATCTCGTCCACCGGTGGCTCCCTATTGGAAACCATGGATGTAGACGAGCTAGGCTATAAATGTTTTCCAAGTCCCTAATATTGCTCCCAAAAGTAAAAACATCAGATGTTGTCGAATTTCAGGGTGATGTGAGGTGGTCGAAGCTCGACAAGGGCTACAAGTTCTTTTTTGAGCAATCATTTTTAATTATGAATGTAGTGCTAGGTAGGCAGGCAGAGGACATGCTAGTAGGCCTATGTACCGTAGACTAACGTTAGTTAACGTAGCTAACAACACAATCGTGACATTTCACAGTGCTTCTAATTGTGTTTTTGCAACAATACATTAGGGGTCGCATTAGGACGGCAATTGCCGGTTTTGACCATTTTTTAATGACAAAGGCCAAAAAATGACAACACGACAATTTATCATTAGGCCTATTATCACCGCAAATCAGACAACGCCACTCTCACGAAATCCGCTTTTTGAAATTGTCTGTCCCTCGGCCCTTGGCGGAGTCTGCAGTGACGTAACGTCTAGACTAGCATGTGTGGTGTAGCTGCTTGCGAGCTAGCATTCAATAATGGCTTTTTTTTTTTTGTTGCTAGTTATAAAAATACCTTTTTTAACTGTCAGTATGCTTAGGCTACTTTAACTTAATAGACTATAAGCTTGATATAATCAGTATTTTTTTCCTTTGTTAAATCAATAGCCTACACTGTTCTGGTCTGACTTTCCCGAAAGCGTTGTTCGTTAACGTTAGGTCGGTTCCCAATTGTCACGTGTCGTTGCTGGCTCTTTTCCTTATAGCATCTTCCGCAACTCTGCAATTTGCCTTGGCGTAAAGAAATGTTAAAATCGTTATTCAAAATGTGGTTATTGCTCGTTATTCTGAAAAGAAATGTGTTCTAATAAACTAATGATGCAAAATCCAGACAGCTTTTTTTGTTGAGAAAACATTACACAAGCAGTCACGCACACCAAATGCGCGGTTTTAATGTAATTCATCCGCTTGTGCAAGGCGAAGCTGTTATATTTTGTTTTTATATTATTCCTTTATTTTAAAATAGTTTTCAGTCCAAAATATAATACTGTGCTGTAACATATATTGTTAGGCTACATCATTAAATACATCTGCCTGTCGTTCATGCATTGGAAATAGATATGGGCGTTTTTTTTTACCATATGTCCGACAAACTGTAATCATTCCGGACATTCTGACTGGCAGTTTAAAATCCTAGCGCGACCTTTGACAGGATAGTTCTGAATTTTTTTTGCGGGAATTTTAGTTACCCATCTATATGATGTTTTTTCAGTCAGTCAGACAAGCCTGTGCAGGCTATCATATCGCACTAGCTCGTGCAAGTGAGCCGCAAGTTACCGTTATCTAAAAATGTTTCAGCAACGGCAAGATATAACGTTACAATAAGGAATAAGTTATACACATTTGTTGATTAATTTGTTGATTGATCGTATTTCGCTAGCTAGTGACATACAAAGACAAATATATTAACGTAGCTACTGTTGACTAGCTTGGGGGAACGACCTTATGTATTTACTATGTACTTTAATGCAGAGTGCAGCTCAAAATATAAATAGCATTTTCTAATTGAAGTGAACCGTGGGAATACCTCATGCAGCTCCAAAACCACATAACGTTACTCCAGTGTACCTACTTCAACGAACGGAATCCCACAGCAGTCCATAATCGCGTTTTCGAGCCATTATTTCATAATTGTGAAGTCAATTTACCGCTAAATCTTGTATGGTATAATTCTCTGTGGACGTTGTTTTGTGTGGTGATACTTGGCCAGACAATAAAATATTTGTGCTTTAAGATTTCATTACTTACGAAACTGTCATGTTTGTTTGTGTGTCTAAAATGTAGTCTCAAACGTGTAGTTCCCGGGGAAAGTTGTTACAAGTCCTTGAGGAAAAGAGAGGAACCACATCAGCATGAGGTGACAAATCAGCTTGTGTGAAAAATATCTGCAGATTGAAGTTGGATTAAGAACGTTTTACTGCGGTTGCAAGGCATATGTTTACTATCAGCAGTACGCGCTATTTCTCTACCGGAAGAAAGTATTCCTCCTTTCCGGTTTGCCTACCCGGAAATGTGCGATAGGCCTATTGACATTTTCTGAAGAAGAGCATACGACAAAGGAAATGTCGAGGACGAAGAGGGCGATGGAGGCTATTTTTAGGTGGAGGGGAGGGAGATGGTCAGGGACACTTAAAGATACAATAATTCATGGCTACCTTTGTTCGAAGATGTATCGCATGATAACACTCAAGGAAAAAAATTATCTCTAGGGAAAAAAAGGCCTAACAACATTGCAGTCTATATTCTTCTCAGTTTAAAGCTCCATGTCTCCATTTTAAAATTATGATTTTTTTGCCCCTTTTACCTGCTCTGGGTACAATGTGCTGGAAACCTTCATCCCCCAGTTGTTCTCTTCTATTTTGTAGTGCTCAATCACAGTTGTAGGCTCGTCTTATGATCAACCAGGTGCCTGCAGTTTACCTGCACAGCTAAGCTGGTGGAAGGTGGAGTGAAAATAAGCAGCGGTAGAGAGGACCTGCTTTAAAAGAGGGTGTGTGTTTGTACACTCTCAAATTACAGTGTTGAGAGCAGCTAACAAATATGATTGAACTTTTAAACCAGAAGGTTAAAAAATGATCTATGTGTCTATGTTAGATTACTCTTGTGCAGAGTGACTTACACAACTTCTTAGCATTTTTACATAGTATCTATTTATACAGCTGGATATATACTGAAGCAATATAGGTTAAGTACCATGCTCAAGGGTACAACAGCAATGCCCTACCTGAGAATCGAACCTACAACCTTTAGGTTACAAGCCCATATTGGCATCATTACAGAAATGAGGGCATGAGATGAGTACCACCTGCAAGTAAGTTGATTTACACCTCTGACAGGGTCAGGACAGGTCCGTATAAGTAGTGTGATTACATATATATGTACAGTGAGCACCGTAATTCATTGGACAGTGACACATTTTTTGTTATTTTGGTTCTGTACTCTACCACCTTGAGTTTGAAAGGATACAATGACAATGAGGTTGAAGTGTAGACTGTCAGCTTTCATTTGAGGGTATTTTCAACCATATCGGATGAATTATATGAGGGTACATAATATGAGGGTTAACGGCATTTGCACCATAGCGTGCATCTGGCCTTGTAAAATGGCTTAATATTCCTTGGCCATTATATGACCATTCACAGCAATCATCAGACCCAATGACTCCTGTGAGATGGCTGCCCATATTATTACAGATCCACCACCACGTATAACAGTTGGCAACGGACATTGCGGGTTGACGGCTTCCTTTGGCTCTCTCCAAACGTAAACCTGTCCAGATGTAAGAAAAAGAATAAAAGATGACTCATCAGACCATATTTCTTTTTTCCATTACTCAGGGGTTCAGGTTTTATGCTCCTTACACCGGGTTATGTGTCTTTGTGCATTAGCTTTGAACAGAAACGGTTTTCGAATGCTGGCCCTGCCATAAATACTAGCTTTGTGAAGCTCATGACATACAGAGTTTTTGTTGAGACTGGGTCACAGAGGTGTTGATTCAATTCTGTGGTAATTTTTGGAGGCTAATGTTTGTCCGTGTCGGTGAGCATCACTTTGAACCACCGTGCCTAATGCACCTGCAATTTGGGGACTGACCATTTGGGCTCTTTGTAACTCTTAGTTACCTCATGTTGCTGATTGTCAGACCTCCTTTATAGCTGACACATACTGCTAATTCCCATTTGGATTAACAAGACACACCTGTCTAACTACTTGGAAATTGTGATGTCGTTTTTATGCAGTTATTTAGCTATTTATGTCCTTTTTCATGTGTGTATTTCCGTTATTTTGTCCAACCTCTGTATGCATGTACAGTGCCCTACGCTATTATTGGCACCCCTGGTAAAGATGAGTAAAAAGGGTTACAAAAAAATTAACCGATTGTTGAATTGGCTTAATGTCACACTGAAAAAATGAGAAAAATCCAACCTTTAATTGAAGTACATTTATTATGGGAAGAAAAAATCCCTCATCAATAAATAATGTTTTTTTAACAAAACCATGTGTGCCACAATTATTGGCACCCCTGCATTTATATATAGAATAAAGTAATCATATTTAATATTTGGTTGCATATCCTTTGCATGCCATGACTTCCTGATGTCTGTGACCCAACAACATCAAAAGACTCTTGATATCTTATTTTCTGGTACTCTTACAAGCGATAATATAACGATTCTGCATTTGAATGAATCTGTATGGAAATTGGGGGTGGGACTAGATTTAGCTGTAAATTACACTGGAACAGTATGGAACACATGTTTGGCAAGGGTCTGACATATCAAACAAGCCTTAAACCATCACTCTGCTGCCAGAAATATGCAGTAGATATGGATGGATAACTTGAAGGGTTTCTTCTCCTGATTTTTTCTTCTATAGAGTTCAATAGGAAAATTTGTCAGGAGAAACAACCCTTAAAGTGATCCATCCATATGTACTACATATCTGGAATCAGAGTGATGGTTTGAGGCTCGTTTGATACCACAGACCCATGATGACTTAGAACCATTTCACCAACCGTGTATTCCATACTGTTCCAGTGCAGTTTACAGCTAAATCTAGTCCCACCCCCAATTCCCATACAGATCCATTCAAATGCAGAAACGTTATATTATCGCTTGTACCAGAGTGCCAGAAAATAAGATATCAAGAGTCTTTTTATGTTGTTGGGTCACAGACATCAGGAAGTCATGGCAAAGGATATGCTACCAAATATTTAAAATTATTACTTTATTCTGTATATAAATGCAGGAGTGCCAATAATTGTTGTGACATTAAGCCAATTCACCAAACAGTACATTTTTTATAATCTTTACCAGGAGTGCCAATAATAGTGGAGGGCACTGTATGTATGCATGTTGCTTGATATGTATGTTTATGCTTTTTATTGTATGTATTTGTTTTGTGTGTGTTCAGTATAATTATCATAATTACTGTGATATGTATTTGAATCATTTGATTGACACCAAAAATGCCAATGTGCAACGGTGCTGATAAGTTACAGGGCATGTAATGAACAATGTGTCCGCTTGTGTGTCAAATATTTCTGACAGGGAGAGAGCTTTTGTAAGGGAAAGAGAACATAACTCTGGGGGACAAGAGAAGAATGGTATGACTCAGAAGAACAGAGGGAGGAGAGGAGGAGGAGAGGAAGAAATATTGTGATTCTGAGCTGACAAGGGGAGCGAGGAGAGAGCATGACAGATGAAGGAGATTTCTTCTAGAACAGAGTATTGCCATCAAATTAGAGTGAAGGAATTTCTGCTCTGTCTAAAAATGTTATGTATGTTTGTATTTTTAGCACACATAGATACTTTAATTAAGCATCAGATTTATTCGGTTCCTATTTTCCCCAGACGCTTATATTCATAGAGAAGATGTCAAATTATTTCATTTTCACTCGAAATAGGCATCGTACACACAACACACAATTTTCTGCATATCTCTGTCCCACTTGACAGTGGATACCCAGCACCAGGGAAAGTATGCAGTAATTATGGCTGATAAAGAAAATGAGTGATTACCATGAGGTAGATTTAAAATGGCCATTGAGAAGCTGGGGGGCAGAAATCTCAATGTCCAGGTGCTTTGGCATGCATGGACTGTCGGTTCCAGTTAGAAAGTTTGAACTCTACTGATTCATGTGAACAGGCTAAAGTTGATTGTAGCATCACTAGAATCCACATATAAATGTCCTAAATGGCAAAATCCATTTGAATGGATTAAATTATTATACAGACCGGACAACAGGTGAAACCAGTGAGATCCTAATTGCTGGAAATGAGAACACCTGGTCACGGACATTAAACCATTTATGGAGTATGAAGATTTCGAAGACAAGAAAATGTCAAAGAGCCAAACTTGCATCATTTAAAAAATAATATTAAGTGCAAAAAAGTGGAATAAATAGACATGTTTTTAGCGACCTTAATTGATCAAGAGATTGTTTGAAAAAAAGCAGCTGGGTCCCCGGGATTGAGTTTGAAAACAGACTGAACTAAAAGGTGCGAAAGCTCTGTACACCAAAATTACGTGGAAAAAAATGCAATATGTAGTTCTGTTTGGAGGCCGCATACCCTATTGTGTTCCAACCCATTAAAAGCCGGTGTTTGCATGTTTTTCAGGCACACATAGCTCTTGACAACATGTTCTGATATTATTCCTGTTTGGTATAAATCTTAGGCCCCTCCCACCAGAGAGATGCCAGTGGGTATGGGTGTGGTTTCAGTGCAGCTGTTTTGCAGGGTTTTTAAGTTGCATTGGAACCACGCCTGTATCATCCATGGGACTGTACATGGTTTTTTTTGTCGGTTGGCCCTGTTGTTTTTCTTCATTTTGTTCCTTTTTATTTCCTCTTGCAGTTTAAAAACGATAAGTTGCTCATAATCAACGGTTTAGAATTTTTTTAAGCTCAGTGCGCCGCAAACATTACAGTTTCGGCAGTGATCCAGCTTTTTTTACCGGCTCGTGGCTTACAAAGTTGGATGATGTACCATGTCAGGCTTCATGACGGATGATAATTGCTCCTGTGAGCTCTGTACAAGCTTGGAATGGATATCAAAACGGTTTTGGAAATGTTCACTGTTTTTTTTGTTCAGCATTGGATTTCGGAAGTGGCGAAGGACTCAGCAGCCAGGGAAAAGTATCCATTCAACAATATACAATCGTTTTCTAGTATTGTTTTGTATGGAACCACAATAAATGAAACTGTGAGAGACTTGGGAATAGGGAGGATACAATGCAAAAGATCAAAATGCATGCCACATCCTTCGCTTTCCACTGGCTGGCACAAGGGATACGATTAGCGTACTAAGCCAACAACCAAGAACTCCAACCAGGGGAACTAATCTCCCAGCTAGTTCAAAATGTTATTAGAACTTTTAAAACTTTAAAGTAAAGTTATGCCAGGTTGTGGGGAATATCAATGCAGCAGTGTTCACAGTGTGATTTTTAACCACCCCTACATTGTAGATAGGTCCTGGTCATACTTACACATTTAGTTTTTTTTTTTACAAAGGAAATCTTTTTAAAGACTTGTCTGTGACAAACAAACTAAATCACAAGTCACATTTTCACAACTTTAATTAATTAGCAAATTAATTAGCGCTCGAGCAGGTGATGTCACCTTCTGTGAGAAATATTTGTGTTCAACGATGCCTGAATTTCACTACATTTTCCCCACCAACACCCACGCGACAATCCTGGTAGGCGTGTCATTATTCGTGGCGTGGCACCGCTGTATTTGGGGTAGGTGTGACGTGGTTTTGAGCACAGCCCTCAGCATCTCATTGAGCTAAAGACCAAAGGTCCCCAGTCTAGGGTACTAATCACACAGCCTCCAGGGGTTGACGTCACTTTCTATAATGGACGTTCACAAGCGCAGTCACGCTTTTGAACTTATGAGTGTCGCGAACAAGTGCGCAGAGCAAGTTCTGTCAAATAACACTTGCTGCTCACCCTCCACCACCCCAGCCTCCACCTGTTGTTCGGATCTGATTCTATGTACTTGGGGGGTTTTGGTGTATATCTTTTGTTTAGTAGGGGAGATGTGTCATGCTCCCTGTTTGATAGGTAGTGCATGCTGGTGCGTGCACTAGAAGTACATAAAACAGATTGATTCAGCACCAAACCAAAATATGATATATTCATACATATATTAAATACGTGAGTTATCTTGACATAAATTAATTGAATTGTCCAATCATAATGTGTGCTGGGTTCACTTTGCTAATGATTTTCATAATGAAATTGAATTGTTGTCAGATAATATCCTGGGGCGTACAGCGTTCACCGCGTAAGAAAATAGGTTCCCTACAATTCAGCATTCGGCTGGAGGTTGGCCTACAGGCTGGCATGTTTGCCTCCCCTTCCAATTGGTGATTCTCACAGCACAAACGGAGGCAAAGCATTTGATTTTCTCAAAATACACAGCAATAAGCTAGTGTTTTGACATGTTTTTCTTACTTCACTTTAGGACCCTTGTTCATTCGCCTACCGACTGTACATCTGTCTACATGTGTTTACAAGTCACCACGAAAGCCTTCTGTTGCAGCAAAAAAAGAAAAAAGTATTTGGTGCCAATGGCTCCAAGTAGAGTCGGGGCATGTCTGAAGGAGAACACCTGGCTCGTCGCGTGATATCACAATATTTAATCTTCTTCGTTAAAAGTCAACACAGAAAAGGTGCTGAGGATGAGACGGCAGGGGGGTGGGGGGGGGAGGGGCCATTTCACATTTTGTTCCTGGATTCATGTGCCGAAAATAAAGATTACATCACCGGCTAAGCGAAATGGAACAGCGGCGGAACGGCGGCTTAACCTCAGAGTTGCCGCCGCGACTGAAACATAAGCGGGGCGGTTAATGTGTGACCGCGAGGCTCTGAAACGCGGACATTAGGTGCTAATAGCAACCCAGTGTTAAAGCGCCTAATAGCATGGAAGCTGTTGAATAAAAGCAGCTTGTTCACATGGTGGCCTCGGTGATTAATTTAAGTCACTGATTGGCTAAGAAGTCCAAACACCTTGTTCTCAATGCTTTAACTAGGTGCTAATTAAAAGGAAACCACAAATACCTGTAGACACTGCGGCCCTCCAGGACTGGAGTTTGACACCCCTGCTCTAGAGGAAAGCTCAAAAATTGTAAATTATATTTTCCAACCTGTGGGATCTGTAATTAATATTGATTCCTAGAGGCTGCTGGGTGGTTCATCCTGTTAAAGGTTTTTAATCTGGACCATACTGCTGTCTCTGGCTGGCGGCCCTGCAAAGCAATGCACAATTGGTGCTCGCGTTGCCCAGTGAAGGGAGAGTGTTATCCCTACTGGTTGTTCGGGGTGCTCGCGGTCCCCCCCGGTTCAGCTGCACACTCCACTGCTCTCCTGAATAGATAGCTGAAATTTTGGGAGTGAGCACCTATGATGAATGTGATTTGGTGTTCCAAACTGGAGAGAAGAGTAAAAGCATTGAAAAAGCATTGAGTTACATTTCAGATTGATTGTTGTATAAGGACACTATTCTGGGGGGAAAAAACTGATATAGCCTCATAGCATCCAACCTCATAATCATAAGATTCCAAAAATCTGAATGTCACTCTTGAACCACTGAATAGTAGGCTGGTGACAATGATACCTGGTCTGTGTAGCGTTTGGTTCTGTGGTAAACTATAGCTTTGTGATCTTTAGGCCGAAATGATCTCTTACTTGCCGCTATAAGCCAGCTGTTTCTGTCCGGGCAGACTTCCCCTATAGCAGGTTACAGATGCAGTGACGCGGTCAGTTGGCACTGCCTTCCTCCATTTCATATACATTAACTTCACCATTGGTTACCACTGTTTTCTGTGAACATATGTGGCTGTTTTCATGGCAACCGTGAAACATTGTGCAAAATATATAGAGCACACACATTATCTTGTCTGTACTCAGCGAGACTTTGGAGTGGGTCAATCCAGTCTGTTCATGTTTTTGGATACCTTTCTCTGGAGCGCATGCCTCTATAGATTCAGAGCACGTCCTTGTGAGGAAAAGTGTATCATCCATAACATTCTGGTGGGCTATTTTGTTTTTAAATGTTTTTTTAATAAAAAAATGCCTTCTATAATGCACAGAATGCACGTTGATTTCACGCTTTCTTGCGTTTATTCTGAAGCAAGTTTGCGGTGAGTTGGAGCAGGCAAATAAGTAATGTATCGGAGTGTTTCAAGCGGCACGATTTAAGGGTTTCTCCCTCAAGGCCCCTATATGTGAACGGCGTCTTAGAGCTGTTGCCGCGAGGCGTGGAATGAAAAGCCAGCGCTTTTTTATTTATTTATTACAATCGCTATGGCAACCAAAGACTCTCCTCCTGATTGACGTTCACTTGTACAGCTTGTATATAAATAATATTTGTGTGTTCCTTAGAAAAAGAATGAAAGATAGGGGAAAAAAGAATAACCATCTGACCTAATGTTACACAGTCAGGGCAGCAGTGTAGCGTAATGATTGGCATATAACGATCGGGGGACTGGTCTTGCGACTCCAAGGTTGTTGGCCTGATTCTCAGGTGGCGGACAGTCTGTGTACCAATGAGCACGGTACTTAACCTGAATCGCTTCAGTAAATATCCAGCTGTATTAATGGATTATATGCAAAAGAAAGCAAGCTGTATAATTCTCTCTGGGCAAGAGTGTCTGCTAAATGCCCCGAAATGCTAAATGTAAATGGAGTTAAGCAGTGGGGAACGGGGTGGATGCAGAGATGGATCTGTAGTCACGATCCCTAATGTAATTCTCACAAACCCAATTTTGCAGTTCGTTGTGGTGCGTCGGTAGTACAGATGATGGACGCATTAACTGGGACAAAATGTAGGTTAATTACCGATGCTAAGGGAGTTGAGTTAGAGGACCGTGTTTTCAATATGGAACATTGTTCCAATGGCAGTAGTTGAGAGCAGGAATCTGGACTTGTGACCAGAAATGTTAGGAGATGCACTTTGATTCGGTAGTACATGAATACAAATGTAAACACAAGTGTTTCAAAAGTGACTGCTTCTGGTGATTCCATATTGGCATGGGGTGCATTCTCCTGGTGTTCACTGTGGCTGGGTGCACGCATACTCTTAGAAGATTAGGGCAATGCCAGCCATTAACTTCATGGTAGAGTTTTTTTTTTAAAATTATTATTTTCTTTTTTTTAAGTTTGACAGTTTTGTTATCACATTTGATTCAGCAAACTGTCAGTACTGTCTGCACAGTACTTCAAACTCTTACAGTGTCTGTCAGACACTCACCAAAGGCATTGTGTGGAGGTCAGCGAGTGAAATGCGATAATGTGCTGGAAAACCCTATTAAACCAACTGGGGCCGGTTCGTCACTGTCTGAACAGATTATCACAGCCGTGTCATGGTCAATCAACTGTAATGTAGGGGTGCGCATTATCGTTCATTTTAGTTCATAGATCCGGAATCCGGAAGTCCGGCGTGTTGCTGCATGACCAGAGGACACAGTTATGTTTTAAAGGCCAAAATCACTCTCTCCTATCTTCTGCTAGTGACAATCTGCAAGGACAATCGCAAAGGATCTTACGTCATGGGCAAATCCAAACAAGCTAGTGAATTTGAACTATTTTAGGGACTATTATCAATGCTATTTGCAGCACTTAAAAGGCAAGTTTTCATGAACCTCTGGTTTTAATCTTCTGAAATGTGGTTATATCTACGTATATGGATGTGTATTGAAGTGGTATTGAAGATTGTAAAACTGGGAGGAAAAGGGAGAAAATTATCACTCTTTATGTATGTGTGGTTTTAAGAAAATTAGGTGCCCTGGTTTTGGATGGTAAATGTATTCTGTCATTGGTTGAATGGCAGTTTATGATACCACAGTTATCTATCTTATACCTCTGTATTTATGAGTTTAGAACAAACACTTACGCTGTTTGTTCCACATTCAATGATGAGGTGTAAACAATCCCCAGTAAATATTTAGTTCTGAAAAATGTTTTTGTTTTATTTCGCTCTCCTGCTGTGACTTAAGCTGGGCGATAATAAAAAAGAAAAAACTTAAAATAAGCAGTATTCCCAACTTTTTGAGAGAGCTGCGCCTTTGTTCTTTTAATGTTTGGAGACAGGACACTGTCACTCGCCATCTGGGCTTGCCACAGCCAGCAGGTTTCTAATCTGGCACAACATTACAGACGAGCACAATCCATCAATGACAGGCCACGATCTGAGAAACCACAAGTCACAACATCTTGCCAAAATCATGATGCTCTATCTTTTTTAAATTTTTTTATTTTCCTGTGCTTTAGATCTCCTGCCACCAAGATACACAACCACACAGAAACACTGTCTCTCTCACACACACACACACACACACACACACAAATGCATGCACACACACATGCAACACATGCATATACGCAGGAACATACTCTCGTATACGCACACTAATTTACACACTCTCTCATATACACATCTCTTTCTCTCTTTCTCTCACACACACACAATGACACAGATTGCTATTGGAAAAAAACATAAAGGTGTTTTGTCATTGACAGGTCAATGAAATCAATGAGTGTGGAGTTCAAGGTAAACAAATAGGAATCTAAAAAGCAATAGGCCTGTGAACTGTTTTTCAGTGAATCAAAAGTCGATAAAAGACTTGGATGAGAGAAACGCGGCGTGTTTAAGGCCCGTCCTGTCCTTCTGCCGATTCATCGTGCTTATCTTCTCATGAACCGAGTCGCTGAACTGACACTAATAGGTCCGCTGTTCGTCTCCACACCAGAGAGCAAGCCTGCCTGTACCTTTAATGGCGCGGAGTACCACGAGGGGGACATGTTCCGGATGGACACCTGCCGCTTCTGCCGCTGCCAGGGGGGCGTGTCCGTCTGTTTCTCGGCGCAGTGCGGCACGCTAAACTGCGAACACTACTACGTGCCCGAGGGAGAGTGCTGCCCAGTCTGTGAAGGTATGATGTCATCCCGCTGCCGTTCGCTGCCCCCACCCATCCTCATCCCCACCTCCACCCACTTAGGTGAGGTGACAGTTGTGAGAATGGCTATCGGTAGCAAACACCTGTGTGAGCCACTTAGAAACACAACACTCATACTTGACACCAAAATAAGACAACCATTCACAACCAACATTTTTCACAGACTAGACACCATCTGCACAACATGCCCAGGAAGAGTGTACTTCCAATATGCACAGCTGTAAATTGGCTGGAGCTATTTCTAATGTCTCCCACCACCCCTCCCCCTGGGAGCGCACATAAGCACACATTTAGATTGTTCAGCAATTTAAACCTGACACGGTGGCCTTGCTTATTCCTGAGATGAGGGGAAATGGGAAACGGGAAACTAAAGTCTTTACTCTTAAAACAAAAATCACCTTCATTCGAGCCATCTGACATGCATACCTGAAACGTGACACTTACTCATTAGGAACCATCAAGTGTTCAGATGGTGAACGGCTGTTTCGTGATGCCCGACCGCAGTGCGGGACATGTGATCCATGTCTGATGATTTAGTCATTCGGGCTTTGGGTATATGAGTGTGAAAAGCATCACAGCCGTCTTTAAGCAGATCTGAGGATGAGAGAAGACTGACTAAAGGGGTGACTAAAGGCTTAATATATTGTCTGTGGCCTCACGATTCTGTAGCTTTTAATATTGAAATACTTGCTCATAATTTGTTTATAATAAGAGGTAAAGATCACCGGATGGACAAAATGCTGCCCTGGGGAAACCTATGAATGGCTAGACATTGTGGTACAACTTATATTTCATGTGCATTACTCAGGCGGCACGGTGGTGCAGTGGTTAGCACTGTCACCTCACGGCAGGAAGGTACCAAGTTTGAATCCCTGTGTGGAGTTTGCATGTTCTCTGGGTACTCCGGTTTCCTCCCACGGTCCATGCAGAAGACATGTAGGTTAGGCTAACTGGAAACTCTAAATTGTCTGCGAGTGAATGGTGTGTGTGTGCCCAGCGATGGATCGGCAACCTGTCCAGGGTGTGTTCCTACCTCTCGCCCAATGCATGCTGGGATAGGCTCCAGCCCCCTCGCGACCCTGACCAGGAATGAGCGGGTTTGATAATGGATGGATGGATGGATGGATGGATGTATTACTCATAGTGTGTGCACTATGAGTTTTTATTGACAAAATAATTTTAAAAACTGTTAAGAAAAGAGATGGCATACTGTCATATGCTTGATTTTAAACTGACCAAAATGTCCTTTCTGTGACGTGACTCACTCGCCCACTTGCAGATCCCATCTACCCTGTGCTGAATTTTGCCGGTTGCTACGTGAATGGGCAAATTCTGGCGCATGGCGACCATTGGCGTGAGGACGACTGCACCTTCTGCCAGTGCGCGAGCGGGGAGGCGCGGTGCGTCGCGGCTGCTTGCGGGCACAGCTGCATCAACCCAGTGACTGTTCCCGGAGAGTGCTGCCCTGTGTGTGAAGGTAAATGGGGATTTTGTCAGTGTCTGAATCACTTTCCGTCTAAACTCTTTCTTTTTGTTTTTTTGTTTTGGCTTTATTTGGTTTGTGTCAGAACTCACATCGTTGCTTTTCTGCATCTGAATTGTTTTGTGCGCCGTCTCATTTTCTGTTTTGTCTGCATCGGAATTGTTTTTGTTTTTTTGCTTGAACTTGCTTTGTTTTTGTCTGTGTCTCAATTGTTTTGTGTCTGTACTGCACATTCCACAAATTATCGTACAGCACAGAACGCAAATTATCCTCGTTCTTTTCCTAAAGTTGAAATATTTTCTTTCATTATCATTGTTGTCCACTTCAGAGTGGACATCAGTGTTTTCTTGTAAATATGAGATTTAAATTTTTTTTAAAAAGCAAAAATATAAATCCATTTAATTGGTCATGTAGAACAAACAAAAAAAAGTTTACATGACCTATATCTGCATCAACTTCAATAACATTTTAGTTTTGATCAATTTGGTGCAAAGCAAAACAAATTTGTTTTCAATATATGATATGATTTCTGGTTTGCCACATTACATCCAGAGATTACAGCAGCCTGTTTATGCTTGCTGGAACTACCTCAGGCATGCATTCTGATCATTCTTCGGGGATTTTTGAGATTAGACGGCAGCGGATTGGATTCTCAACCCGATTCGGACTGGCTGAGTACTATGGCTGTTTATATACAAAGCTCATAGCGTAGAACAGTAAATAAGAACAAAGGTTAAAGAGGTTTCATTACAAAAACAGCCCATTTGGTCCATCTAGACTCATCATTTACCTATGGTCTAGATTGTATCGAACTGAAGCCTGGTGTTTATGAATACAAGGGTGTCTGCTTTCACCACAATTCTTGGCAAGCTATTTTCATACATTAATTCTCTGTGTCTGGGGTGAAAAGTACTCCAGTAGTTTCTTTAATGTCAACCAGTATCAACTCATTTTTGCCTGTGCCTATTTGTTCTGCTGACAGAACCTAAATTGAAATACAGTAGCTCCACTTTATGAAGCCTTTTTAAAAATACATACTCAAATCAACCCTAGGTATTTTTTTTCAGAGATTTAAAAAAAGATTAAATGTCTTTAGTCTCTCTTTCATCTCTTTCATGCTATGTTTCCATATCCAGGACTAGTCTTGTTTTTGTTTTCTATACCTGTACGAAAACTAGCTTTTTATGCATTTCTTTCGTGTGGTGGTCCAAAACCAAACAAAAGTATATTCTGACGTGGTGAAACATGAACATAACCACCATTGATTTGTACAAGATACTTGTATCCATTAATTTTATTTGCCAATTTTGCTACTTTGGTACAATATTTGGTGCAATGGACCTGGATAGACTTATGTTTGAGGATTACACCCAACAGCCATTTTCAATTGTGCACATACAGTACCTCCCATAAAATACTTCCCATCCTGCCATAAATTGATCTTGCACTAATGTAGTCATAAATGTTATATGCCAGGTGACCAAACATATCTGACATACAGTCAAGCCGGAAAGTCTGCCCACCCCTTTCACCATCTCCACGTTTTATTACATTACAGACATATTCTACAAAAGATTGAGTTCATTTTTTGTCTCAAAATTCTACACAAAATAGCCAATAATGACAAAGTGAAAACATGTTTTTAGAAATTTTTGCAAATGTATTAAAAATCGAAAACTGAAATCTCTCATTATTCATACCCTTTGCTTTAACATATTTTTAAAGTATCATATTTAATATTTGGTCGCATATCCTTTGCATGCTGTTACTTCCAGAAGTCTGTGACCAATCAACATCAAAAGACTCTCGATATCTTATTTCCAGGTACTGTTACAAGCGATACTATAATCTCTCTGCATTTGAACTGATCTCTATGAGAATTGGGGGGTGAGACTAGATTCAGCTGTAAATTACGCTGGTACAGTATGGAACACATGACTGGCGAAATGGCTGTACGTCATCAAGGGTCTAAGGTATCAAACGAGCCCCAAACCATCACTCTGCGGCCAGATATGGAGTAGATGTGGATGGATCCCTTTAAGGGTTGTTTCTCCTGACTTTTCCCCATAGAGTTCTATAGGAAAATGAGTCAGGAGAAATAACCCTTGCAGTGATCCATCCACATCTACTCCATATCTGGTAACAGAGTGATGGTTTGGGGCTCGTTCGATAGCTCAGACCCTTGATGACTTACAGCCATTTAGCCAGCCATGTGTTCCATACTGTATCAGTGTAATTTACAGCTGAATCTAGTCTCACCCCCAATTCCCATAGAGATCCATTCAAATGCAGAGAGCTTATATTATCGCTTGTAACAGTACCTGGAAATAAGATATCGAGAGTCTTTTGATGTTGATGGGTCACAGACTTCAGGAAGTAAAGCAAAGCAAAATATGTCTTTAATGTAATAAAATGTGGAGAAGGTGAAAGGGGTGTTCAGACTTTCCGGCTTGACTGTACATCGTTATTTCTGTCCCGGGGTTGTGTTGACAGACACTCTGGCTGATTATCGGATCTGGGCAGGGGATTATTAGGGCAGGCTTCATCACGCGAGTGCCATATTGATCCAGTGACAGAAGAAAAAATCTCAGCGGTGCACCGAGGCGGCTCTCTCCGCTCAATAGCGAGGCTCAACGTGCGTTCCAGTTTAGGACTAACAATAAGATTTAACTTCAAGCTAAATTGATAAATGCCGAATTTGCTTTATAATGTCGACTAGAACCTAGCTCATAAGAAGGTTTGTATTTACTTCAATCAGACTGCAAAGCATCCAATTAAAGTAGCAAAAAGCCTGGGGGGGAGGGGGGGTGGGGGGTCTGGTGTTACTCAGCTGTTTTTAATCACAGCCTCAGGTGGTGCCTGTGGCTGTGATTGGACACGGACCTCTTGAATGGACACGGACTATGCGCTACGCCCGTAGGTTATTTTGTCATGTGAAGAAAGGCCTCGCTCTCACCTTCACTTTTCAATTAATCTTTTGTGCGTCGCCTTGCAACACAAGCAATTATGTCAGATCTGACCGACTGAGGCCAGAGCAAACAGACAAAAGGAAGAAGATGCAGTACAGCGCAGCCAAACCATATACTGACAATACATCCGAAGTAACATTCAGATCCCATTTATTCAAATCGCTTTTCACATGTTCAGTGTGCTATATATGTGGGCGCAGGCCTTGGGGACATGCTTTCACGCTTTAAAGGTATGAGTTGCGTAATGCCAGCCAGCTATTGTCAAAGTCGGTCATATGATTTACACAGTATGCGTCATTGTCTGGTTATAACATTTGAAAAAAATATATTATAGCTAATAAGGTAAATCTGCATTTGGACGTTATCTTCCTGTTGTCACAAATGTGGCTATGTTGCAGAGTACCATATTCCATAACTTTTGAGGACTCTATTGTCTGTTGTTCATCAATAACCTATATTTATAAAGGGCTGTTATGTTCAAATGTGAGAAGAACTGGCATAACCAGTTTTCAATGTGATGAGATTTTTTTTTTGGTTAATTTTTGTAATTATTTTTTTAAACACCGATTTTGTAAACGCAAATTAACTAAGCCTCACTCAAATTACTTACCGTTACACTTCTCATACCCATGTAAAATACTGCCTTTTTACCATATTTACCACAAGTGCACGTCAGGAACGCTAGACTTAGATGTGACCTACCTCTCGCTGGTGACATCTAGAGATCTACCATCGCCCCACATGATGCCAGGAGGTATCAATACAGTGGTGACCTGAGCAACCCTGGACAGTTAGGCCCTTGAAACGCATTGTCTCCTGCTATCACAGGCTCCTGATCTTGTCCGATTGGCTGTTGAAAGTTTTATCCAGTGTTATAGGTGAGTGGTTGAGTTGGCGTGATTCGGTGCCTCCGTTTGGAGCCTCACCTAAACAAGACAATGAATCATCAGGGAATACTATCTTTTGGTGTATTAGTAAAACTGGTTTATTGGCAAGGCACATTCTGGAAGTTGACCAGACGTATCTTGCATCACTGTGTCAGATACTATAGCCACCCTGGTTTATGAATATAGTGGCTGCAGTTGTTAAAAACAACAACAGATCAAATTTAGTACTAATGTGATAAAATCAGTTTCACTTTCCAGTAGAACAGGTCCCCAGAGAGATCATGTGACCTTGGCCTGTTATGGGACAATTTCAGTGCTCTTCCAGAATAAAGAAACTTTGACTCAATATTTTATTTTTGGGGCTCGTAAGTCGTAACTGCTCTGTCATGTCAGGAAAAAAAATTGCGCTGTGGTGGAGCTTGACACCCATAGAATGCTGTTTGTCAACACAGTGTTTTCAGGGTGTGAACATCAGTATAAAATATTTAATCAAAAACTGTTTCAATGTAAAAAAAAAAAAGCTGAACTATTCTCACATCCAAATACACTCTATAAGTCTGTACAATGTACATCCAGTGACATAATAAATAAATAAAAAATTCCCATTTCACTTTGTAAATCTACTGTAGACCCTGAAGTTTAATGATATTATATGAGACTCTTTGAATGAGTGGATAGTGCCTTTTAAAAAAAATATTTCAGTTTCAGTATATGTTTTCCATTGGCCCAGTGTGTGTGTGATGAAGTCTATTTTTGATTCTTACTGAAGTTTCTTAGAACCTGCCGGCATTACAATGGCAGGTAGCAGCGTACTCAGGGGTTTGTGATCTAAAGCAAGAAAATTAGGTGATTCCACAGCAGGGTTTTACAATGACATTATGCCTCCAGATGTTGAATATGTGCATAATACCTGATTTTTCCTCAGAAAAACAACAGTTTGAACTTTTTTTTTTTGGGACCGTTTCCTATTGCCATGCAAGTTGCGCTTAAGGAAAATGTGACACGGCTTCCGATATCAACATTACTACATGGGTCATTGGGAGTGAAGAGCTTGTGCTGCTTGAGAACTGAAATGGAAAGAAGTGCTAGCACAATATAAAACCATTACAAAATTAATCTGCTGATGTACAGCCACTGTAATCATAACATCACTTTACAAGCTTTTTTTTTGAGTTACATGAAGTGTATTATCTTGCTTTGGACTACAATTCCCTGAATGCCCTAATATCCTTGCTTGTGTAGGGTATCTAATACATCCTTCATTGCACACCAAAATGTCTGGGCCAATCAAAAACATACAGTAAAACTGACATCATATCAACAACAACAAAAAAATCCTGAAGTGAACTATCCCTTTTAGGTTTGTGGCCCCTATGAGGATAACCCAAACATCTGCCACATGATCTTTTCAGAAATTAATACATAGCCTAAAGCAAAGAGACTTCAATTTTACATTACATGATGATACAGATCAGTCTTCTATCCACTTCCTTCTAACCACTTGCCAGTGTCTTGTATAACAGATACGTCAATGAAATAGGCATATGCAACATTTGCTGCTTCCACAACCCTACAAACAGAGAATGCACATACTAGTCCAACTCTTCTGCACATAAATTATCATCCCAGTTTAATTAATTTCTCATCAACAACTGTGACAAACCTTCCCTCCTAAGCTTATGGCCAACAAAACACGCTCTCAAAACAATGCCACATTCAATTTCTCAATTCCACCTAGGCAATGATTATAAACCACACAGGTGGGGCTTTGGCTCTTGCCTATCAAGAGAGGATTCCTTCATTGTGTTTATTCAGAGCAAATTTCTAGAGTTTCTAGAACAGGGGTGGTCCTGGAGGGCCGGTGTGTATGCAGGTTTTTGCTGCCACCAGTTAGCCTGACTCAATCAGCTAAGTAGTCATATACACCAACACCGATTCACTCGTGGATTGGACCACAATGAATTGCTACATTGCAAGCATACAGGCACAAGAACATTCAGCAGCTTCTGTTCATACCACGGAATGTAGATAAAATATAAGATCATGTAAATGATTGGGCTAATTAAGTCATTGAGAGGAGAGGTACCAAAGCCGTTCTCCAGGGCAACATTATTAACTATGCCTACCATATGAGGAAATATAAACAAAGTGTATAGAACTCTACGGAAGCTTAAAGAACCCAAAATGGTGTAGTCATATTTTCACACAGAAAACAACTACGTTACCCGCCAAACATAGTTTTCCTTTGGCCACAAAACCAAATGAGGTATCTTTTGAGGTATCTACTGGGTATCTACTAATCTGGAGTAAAGGCTGTCATGAAAATGGAAAGTTAACATTTGACCGAGATTAAATAAATGACGCCTTAACTGGACATTCACTTTTTTCTAAACGGCATCAACATCTTCCGTCTCCTAGAATGGTCAGTGGTTCTCCATTCTTTTTGAATGGACTATATTAGGGCCTCTTGTGATTGAAAATGGGAAGGCACCAGTGTTTAATGTGTTTCCAGCAGAATACAAACACTTCTGGAACCTGCTCTCCAATATTTGTGAACATGAAAAACTATATTATCCAGAGAAGAAACTTACCTGAGCATATGAAAACTGCCATGATTTTGCCCATAAGGCCCTATTCAGATTTAGATGCTAAAGTGTGTTTTTTTCCTGCAAGTTATGCTTGTTTTTTAAGTAGGTGTTCAGACTGGCCTTGGGCATGTACTTAGTTTTGATATTGGAAAATGTGCATTTGCTCAGGTTTAGCACATGCCCAGGAGTGGACAAAAATACTATATCTGACTCCTCTAAAAGGCAGATGAAGATTTAATCACGAAAATCTATTAAAACGCTTGTGAAATCCCATGCATTCGCTGTGAAATATCCCCATAAGTCATCCACCTCAAATCAAAAAAAATATTTGAATAAGACTAAATAAATAAAACAATTAAAAATTTCTGTGCGTGAGTCCGTATTTGTGATTTATTTCGGGACACGCTCTCAAACCACCCCCCATGTGCGTATCTTGCTCCTCTCCACTTACGTACCATTTTAGCAGCTGACTAAATCTAAATGTGCTTCCAATCTGTGCAGTTTTAGAATATCTTAGGTCTGAACAGGCCCCACACTATATAAGATAACTTCCATATCACCATGTTATCCTCACCTAAGCAATCTGCTGCAGTCTTTAAGTGTGGTTGCTGTTTTCTCCTGCCCATTTGTCTGTCCATGTTTTTTTTCTTTTTTTTTTTTCTTCTTTCCCCCTCTCACTGGCATTTTTTTTGTTTGTTGCCATTTTGGTTCTATTGTTTTTTACGGTGGGTGAGGGGGGGGTGTGAAATGAAAATTAAATGAATGCAGTGAAACCCCCCCCCTCCCCAGTGTGAATTTGACAACTTCCCCATGGCAGGAACAAAAAAAAAGAAAAGGAAAAAAGAACCTATTGGTGGCTAAAGAGGCCACGCGCTAAAGTCTCTTTGACCGAGTCCGGCCGCGTCAGCCGGGCGTTCCCTAAGGATATAGGGAAATAGATCAGATTTTGACACTGCCAAAAGGCGGTGCGCCTGGCCAGACACCAGCCCCTGACGCACCGCGGCTGAAGCCCCCAACCCCCCCCCCCCCCTCTTCTCGCCTGAGGCATAAGATCCCTGATGTCTCCGCTCTGCCTCGGCTTAATATAGCGTCCTCAAAGTCATGCCTTTGAATTATGCTTTTTTCCCCTAATTGTTATTTGTTACTAGACCTTGTTTCCTCAAGGTGATTCCAGCAACCATCTCCCCCTTCCCCCCATCTCGCCCCACCCCGTCAGTGGGTTACTTTGCTGGGCACAATGCGAGTAATTAAGCGCACAAAGGGCCCAGGATATCAGAGTGAGATAAACCCCCCGAAGGTTTGTGACAGTTATTGCAGTATGACTCACAGACCTAATGGATAATATGTCTGAATATCGCTTTACTTGTGAGTCTGTCTGTTTCTATATGTTAACAAGTGTATATTTATTGAAGTTAGTTTACACGGTATGAAGCTATGCTGTCATTGACCTGTGTTTCTTTAGTAAAAATATACAGGTGCAGCTCAAAAAAAAATTATATCGTGAAAAAGTTCAATATTTTTTGTCACTCATTTCAGAAAGTGAAACTCATATATTATATAGATTCATTACACATAGAGTGAAATATTTCAAGCCTTTATTTCTTGTAATTTTGATGATTATGGCTTACAGCTAATGAAAACCCAAATTCAGTGTCTCAGAAAATTAGAATATTGTGAAAAAGTTAAATATTGGAAACTCATGGTGTCACACTCTAATCAGCTAATTACCTCAAAACACCTGCACAGGTTTCCTGAGCCTTTAAATGGTCTCTCAGTCTGGTTCAGTAGGCTACACAATCATGGGGAAGACTGCGGACTTGACAGATGTCCAGAAGACAGTCATTGACACCCTCCACAAGGAGGGTAAGCCACAAAAGGTCATTGCTAAAGAAGCTGGTTGTTCACAGAGTGCTGTATCCAAGCATATTCATAGAAAGTTGAATGGAAGGAAAAAGTGTGGTAGGAAAAGGTGCACAAGCAACAGGGTTAACCGCAGCCTTGAGAGGATTGTCAAGCAAAATCCATTCAAGAATTTGGGGGAGCTTCACAAGGAGTGGACTGAGGCTGGAGTCAGTGCATCAAGAGCCACCACGCACAGACGAATTGGCACCTGCCCACACTGCCAAAAGTACCAAAAGCTGGTTCAATGACCATGGTATTACTGTGCTTGATTGGCCAGCAAACTCGCCTGACCTGAACCCCATAGAGAATCTATGGGGTATTGTCAAGAGGAAGATGAGACACCAGACCCAACAATGCAGATGACCTGAAGGCCGCTATCAAAGCAACCTGGGCTTCCATTACACCTCAGCAGTGCCACAGGCTGATCGCCACCATGCCACGCCGCATTGATGCAGTAATTCATGCAAAAGGAGCCCCAACCAAGTATTGAGTGCATAGAAATGAACATACTTTTCAGAAGGCTGACATTTCTGTTTAAAATATCCTTTTTTATTGATCTTATGTAATATTCTAATTTTCTGAGACACTGAATTTGGGTTTTCATTAGCTGTAAGCCATAATCATCAAAATTACAAGAAATAAAGGCTTAAAATATTTCACTCTATGTGTAATGAATCTATATAATATATGAGTATCACTTTCTGACATGAGTCAGAATTTTTTGAGCTGCACCTGTATGTTGGTAAATTCAGACAAGATCAGGCTGTGAGCCCCCCCCCCCCCTTCCCAGGAATTGGGTGGGTGTTTGTTCCATCCCCCTGGCCGGGGTCTTTAGGTGTAGTCTGAGCCTAGAAGGAGCTTCAGTATTCCTGTGGTAGCCTTAGCAGAAAAAGTCTTTCAGTGGTTTCTTCTTTTCTACATATATTTAATATGTATAATTTCCTCAAATAAAGTAATTTAGATTTTTTCTACTCAAAAATGTCAAAATTGAAGCAATTCATTATTTTATTTTATGGCCAAGCATTAACTAATAATAACAGGGTAATAAATTTAGTTTAATAAGCTCTATGAAAATGCTTACATCAGAGTTTCTATCATGCATCTGGCTTGTGCCGGCAGCCCGCGCTTCACTCTTTAGATGTTCAATTCATTAACTTGTGTGGACTTTTTACACAGTCTTGCCCATGGCACTATTCGCCACAAAATAAAAAGAGCTCACTGGTGCATGGCAGTGAATAAAACTCATCTCTATTAATGAGGTGTAAATTTGTCATCTAAAGTTATTGCGCCACTCGTCAACAGTAGGTTAAGCTAGTTTTCTTGAAGTGAAGAACAAGTTATTTCCATCCGGTGGACTGTGAGTGAGAACGACCCCCGTGGAAGAACAGAAATACGGGACGTTTTTCTGTCATAGAGGTAAAAAATTGCATATTGTAGTGGTTGCTTGCTAAACTAATTACCTAGCTAGCCACTGAAGGGCTGACTTCCTTGTTGTTCAATGATGTCACAGTAGTATTACCCAAAATGCTTTATGTGTGTGTGTGTGCGTGTGTGTGAGGGTGTGTGTGTGTGTGTATTTAGAATGTGCATAACTGTAGATAGGATGTTGAGCGTAGAGATTCGCTACAATAGTGCTCCTCTATCTTGCTGTTTGTTCAAAGTAGTTTTGGCTTTACTAACACAAGAAAGTTGTGAGTTGCTCAAAATTAAACATGTATTTTGATGCAGTTCGTGCAATGTGATTATCTGGTCTATCTCATTTTTTTCAGGTTTATTTAAATATTTATGAACGTGTCCATTTTGCTCTATTGAAGTAAATTCAATGCATTTTATAACAATTTCAAGTTTTACTCAATTTTAAGTTGTTCTATCACACTTACCCATAAGTTCACCCAACTCATAAAAAAGTATTGGAAAATGTTACTTATTACTGTGCATTTTTATTAGTTAGATTTAAGGTATTACTTTTTACTGTGTGTGATATTTAAAGGTCTGTGTCAGCCTTTGGGAACCATTGTTTTAAATCTATGCTTTGACTGCCTGGAATTGACCTGTAGAGAAGGCTGTAGCCTTGGATAAAAGATGTTGAGCAACACTGAGTTTTTTCACTGCTTTTTTTCAATGGAAAGTGTGATCTTGAGTGTGAATTACCCTTTAGGTAACTGTGTGTTTAGTGCAAACCTTCCCTTTATATTCTTTTAACAGCTATTTGCACAGAAAACACCACTAGTGGTGTTGAGGCAAGTTTACCCCATGTCACATGAAAGATTTGTTTCATATAAATGCGATCCCTTTATTATTATTATTATTAGTAGTATTAGTATTTATAGTTGTATCGTTATTAAAACTACAGTATTTGTACAGAAGACTACAATTTGTCATTTAATTAGATTAATTAATCTTAAGAATAATATTACAGTGTTTGCCAGTGTATCACCAGGTGTATAATTTGCCTTGTACCTAAATTAACTCCATTGTAGGCCAAATAGATGCTTTTAATCTTAATTTTTTTATTAGAATTGGGTTTTGTCATATTGCGTCAGCCAGTGGGTTTAGTTAAATTTTTTGTATTTATGGTAGTGATTATTCTGTGAATATATCTATATTAATACTTGTGATTATTAAGGCACTTTTTTCATCCAGCTCTACAAATGTGAACATTTCTATGAATAGATATATTTTTCCTCCTCCAGTTATGCTGAAGGGAAAGCATCATGTGACCTTGAGGCATTGTTTGCTCCATACAATGTGACATGCTCTCTCTTCTTTATCCCATCAGTACCTATGTATTTATCCATGTATAGTTCTCACTAATGCTATATTTAATTTTTAAAAATCGAGGTGACCGGTCTCGGGAAAACAAATTGACATGGTTTGTCAAATGGTTTGCCATGCTGTGTGCAAGGATTTAGATCCATAATAACGGTCGCATTTTCCATTAAGGGTGTGAAGTTGTTCTCCCTTGGGTGACTCACTCCCCCACTTTAAAAAAATGTTTTTCTTCTCCAGAGCCCACCTATATTACTATGGCGCCCCCTGCCTGTGGCTCTTTGGAAAACTGCAGTCTGACGGAGAAGGACTGTTCGTACGGTTTCCAGAGAGACCAGAATGACTGCCGCATATGCCAATGCAAAACACGTGAGTTTAATTCCCGTCATTCACTTGGTTTATCACACTTGTCCAGGACTTGTCCATCTAAAGATAAATTATGTTGCTTTATCTTATTTACCTTTGCTTAACCAGGCAGGTCAAATGAGAACTCAGTTGACATTTACAGTGATGATTTGGGGAAGGAATGCAAGGAATTGTGTAGCCTCAGCTTTTGCTCTGTTGAACTGAAGAAACATGAGTGCATAGCTAGACTACTCTTGACATCATTGTCTCATGAATCTTAGTTTGTGGGGAAGTAAACAGAACGAATTGAGGATGTACATTGGGGTCATATTTTCCCCTAAATTGATTAGAATTTAGTGTGAAAGGTCAAAGAGGAACTCCAATAGCTTTTTCCCCTTTTTTTTTTTTTAAATGGGGAAAAGACTTCCCAGAAACTGAAATTAATGAGGTGGTTGTGGTTGGACACTGAGGGCCCTATCTTACACCCGGCATTAAGCGTTGGTAACCCAAATGCAAGTGTCTTTGTTAGTTTCAGACCGAGACAGTCGTCATTTTAACGCACATCGCTCACGTTGTTTAAATAGCAAGTGAAGTTGCGCCCATAGAAAGTGAACTGGGCAGGTTGGTCTTAAGATGAGGTGTGGCCAGGATAATTTTTGGCGTATTGCTATTTTGAGGCAGCAAAAAGCGTTAGTGCTTAAACCACCACAAACCTGGTCTTAAATCATATCGCAGTTATTTCAATATTATTTTAATGGTCCAATATAATTGTATCTACATAGGCGTGTGTACAACTCGCGTACACCCTCCTGTCTGTTGCACACAGGGGCACACACAAGCATGCATAAACATATCAAGATTATATTGGGAAATAGGGATTCATATTTTTCCCAAAAATAAAAAAAATTCTCTCCCAGAATAGACGCACATTGTCGTGCGAAAATCGCTTGTTTTAAGGTATTAAGCTACCAGTAAAAATGCGTTGGTCATATTTCCATAAGCAGGACTATATAAAACAAAGAAAAATATGTATAAACCTATGGGTTCCCAACCTGGCAGCCTTAGTGTATTTAGTGTCATCATTAAGGCAAAATAACGCTATTTATGTTATTAATCGATGTTAGAATGCACGTAATATGAACTTCGGATGAAGCTTGAACTTCGCTAGCTGAAATTCATTGCCTGTTATCTGTCTGAGAACAGCCTCATGGAATTGATATTTGACAAAGCTTCATTGTATAATCAAACGAAAATCTTTAATCAAGCAGGCTAATTTGGCGTTTTCTAAGCTGAGAGTGAAGCCAAGTTCTGGTAGCTTATGCTCAGCTGTTGCAGGTGTTATAACAAAATGAAACCGCATATAGTTTGTTAAAGAACAGCACTGGTGTAAGCTAATGGAAAAAAATAGTTTGGTCGGGAATTACCGGGAACTTATGTCGGTGTTAAACCCTAATGTGAAAGATTATTACTATGTCAAAACACGTCATAATGGTTAGTCCGAATAATATTGATCCATATAGCGTATTTCTTGCTCGTACACTTTAAGAATGCGCACATGTCTGTTTTGCAGCTGTAAATCGCTTTTTTCACAGGCTTACTATCCATCATCATATTATCAATCCGCCAAGGTGCAAACGCAGGTGGCTTTTAAAGGGAATGGGATATGACATTTTGATTGGTTTATTGCATATTACGCCCAAGACACACCTATAATAATTAAGCAACTAAGTTCAGCCCATTTGCACCTTGCGTTGTACTTAGCGCTCAAATAACACGCCGTCTAACTAGCAAAAGTGGACTTGCACACACCCTGAATGCACTTGCACCATGCGTTTTAGACCAAGCGCTAAGATCGTCAAGATAGAGCCCTGAGACATTAAGCAGGGGTGTGTAACTTATCTCAGTGTATTTTTAATTTATGTAGAATTTAGTGACGAGCCATTAGGTGGCTTAAAGTTGTATCTCAACAAAAAACGTTTTCAGTGTACAAAAATGCCACAAAAAGAACTGTCATTAAAACTTGCACAATTGAGGCCTAGTTACAACAAACAATATTGGCTATCTTATAAATTAAACAAGATCTATTCCAAAGCGATAGTGATAGTGCAAATGCTGCCCAATGTTATGAAAATGTCCTCATGTCCTAAATTATTTAATATAGCTTGACATTGTGTCATCTTACCAACTGAAGAGAATGTGGTCATTCCCATCCAGACCTACGCCATGCCCTACCACTTGGTGTCTTGGTACATCTCTGTGTCCTAAAAGAGTGGAATGTTTTATTTCAGCCAAGTTTTGGAATTTCTGTCTTTAAGCCAAAATTCAAATACTTTAATGTAAAACTCGATTTTAGGAACCAATCTGCAAAGACATATGAATCTTTTCCTTCCCTCTACTTGAATTTCGTATATTTCCTTATGGACTCTAAATAAACTTTATAGTGGCCCCTTGAGGCACACACATACCATGTATCAAGTAAATTAAATTCCCCTGTACCAGTATTTGTGTGCTGTAGGCTATATGTCTGCCAGTCTATTGGAGCATTCTCCGATGCAGGCCTTGTCCTGTCAAAGCCTGCTATTTGAACCGTAGTGTGTGTGTGCCTTTCAACATCTGTCATGGGTGCTGGCATTTACTTGGCAAGGGACTGCTACAGCATGCTTAAGTGATGTCTGCAGCCTGGAATCCATCAAGATTTGTCCTTAACTTTCTCTTTCAATTAAATGAGTGTTCATTTCATTTTACATTGCAAAAAATCCATAATTCTGGTGATCAATAGCTCACCAAACTGTGCACAATAAAAACTTAGCCCTTCTATAACTGAGTCAAATTTCCGGGCAAATGTTGACAAATGGACAAATGAATCCAGGTCTATACAGTACCTTTCAAAGGTATTTGCACTTGTGATAAAGATTATTTTAAAATAAGGCTGAACAACACAGGCAAATGTTGATAAACGGACAAATGAATCCAGGCCTATACAGTGCCTTTCAAAATGATTTGCACATGTGATAAAGATTATTTAAAAAAGGCTGAACAACACAGGTAAGGAACTATATTATATGCTCAAATAGGGAATGGGAATATAATTTTATACTAATGCAATACTCAATGAAAAAGTTCATTTTGTGCAACTTGTTTTTCCTGAAAGATTATTTCAGGAAAATTATTGGCACCACTGTTTTCAGGATTTAAAGGACCTTGAAGGAATCTATATTTAGGACTGGTCAAAGTGCTGCCCAATCTCATGACATACTATGGCAGACAACTAGTAGTTCTATCCTTGTGAAGGGCGGGTGCCCATAGTACAAAATCCTAAACACTGGGGTGCCAATACATTTGACACCTATCTTTTTAAAGACCTTCATCTCTGAGCAATTGTATTAGTATAAAATAATAAAAATTACCTTTTTATTTGAGCATACAATATAGATTACCCTTTATGTTGTGTATTTTATAGAGCCTTTTTTGCTCATCTTTATCAAGGGCAATTTTTTTTTTGTGCACTATCTGTGTATATGTGAACATTTGTATTCCAGCACTCATTTGATGACTTCCAAGGGAAGCTCTGTTCTTTATAAAGCTGAACTCTCTAGAGAAAAGTCATCAGTGAACTGGATATACTGTATATATTCTTAAGATACTGTCTTAAGGGCTGTTCAAGACTCTTGACTCTTATTTAATTCAAATCCCTGAGTGGGAGAGTGTGACATATTGATCTGGGTTTTTATCCTTATCACTCGCCTTATCACATGTCCCTGTTTCATATGTACACACATTTTGGGAGTGCTTAGATTTCGTGAGCTGAGAATTAGAAGGTTCTATCTGACATTTTTTATAAAAAATGAGTTAATTACGTAAAAGTAATCTTTAAGTGGTTCTTCATACATGTGTTAATCATTATTCATTATTTATTAATTTTTTTGGTCAAAAAATACAAAAACAAAGTTCTATCTGCACATTTCCCTCTGCACTTGGCGTTATAAGGTTCTATCTGCAGTCCAATCACAGACCTGATTATAAACAAAGTAGCCAATCAGATAACGTTTTATTCCTGCCTGGGTTTGCAATATTCAAACACTGATAAGCAAAGCAAAGTCACTGATAAGCAAAGCATGATAAGAAGGACAAACAGAAAAACAACGTAATATTTTATAAGAAAGTGAGTGATGACTTTAAAAGACAGCAGGTTAGAGATAATGTATTGCTAATGTGAACTACATAAGAACTCTTTATCTAACGTTAGCTAAGTTAGCAGGCTAGCTAATGGTAGCTGGTTATCAATACAGTTTCACAGTCATATTTTCCCTCCTAAATAAAACTTTATTATTCATGGAGAAAATCCTGGATTGAAAATGCAAGTGTGAAAACAACTGTGATTGCTCACCACAGGGTGAAAACGTAGCTAGCTAGTTCGTTTCTAATTTCTAATGGTTTGCTAGCGATAGTGTTTACACCTAGAATCTAGCTCCGCAGTTTGTTCATTGAGTAACTTAACTTACTTCCTGAGGAAGGAACTTGACTCCGAAATGCATCAGTTATTAAATATATACCCCAAAAGGAAGTGTTGTCCTGAACCTTTATTTTATCTTGCTTACATAAGATAGTATGTTGTATTGCAAGCTAGCTAGATTTAGCAACTTTGAGATAGCATTGTCAATGCTTAGCTCACACGTTAGCTACTTTAAGATAACATTGTCAATGCTTAGCTCACACATGTGTGGGAGGGGGGTACCAAACATAGACTTTATAATAAGGTATAATACACCTACTACAGGCCTAGCTGTAGTACCAGGGCCAACAAAAGTGTGCTGCCTGTCCCTCTTTCACAGTCCACAAAGAAATTATACTCTGGCAGAAGCAAAGAAAAATTATCTGAGGTCCATGTTAAAATACATGCCTGCTATAGACAGGGGATACGTCCCAATACTCAAAAAATGCACCCTCCTTTCCTCCACTGCCACCTCCTCTCCTCCGTGCCCTGGTAACAGATCTTTGTGTCTTAATGTAATGTTGCTGATTAAGATACATATTCATTACAAATGGTTACAAATTGATTCATGTCTCGATGCAAACTGCAATGTCAGGTACATTGTATACTGTACATGCAACTACTTGTACTCAGAATGTTCAGACAGTTTTACATACTTCCAAGTAGGAGACAAGTGGTAGTGTGGGAGTGGAGGAGAGGAGTGATTAATATTGGGATGCAACCAGGGAGTACGACATGGTAATTAAAAATTAAAGATTAAATCAGCTACTGCCTGGTCAGCTAAGGCATGTTTTGGGGCAAGGCTTTTGGGGCAAGACCACACACACACACACACACACATTGGGACTATGTTTAAATTAGAATATGCCCATCAACATTGACATGCACAGAAACATTGCAACTATGCTTAAGTTAGAATAGTCCCATCAATATTGGCGCACACACACACACACACACACACAGAGACTATATATGTTTAAGTTAGAAGTTAGAATAATGTAATGTAATATGCTTCTTTGTAAACGCATGTGATTCTGTCCTGTCTTATCCTGTTATTGTATTTGTTTAAAATAGTAATAATAAAAACAATATATATGTGTGTATATATATATATATATACACATATTCAGTGAGCACCATAATTAATTGGACAGTGACACATTTTTTGTTATTTTGGTTCTGTACACCCCCCAATTCCCATAGAGATCCATTCAAATGCAGAGAGGTTATAGTATCGCTTGTAAGAGTACCAGAAAATAAGATATCAAGAGTCTTTTGATATTGTGGGTCACAGACATCAGGAAGTCATGGCATGCAAAGGATATGTGACCAAATATTAAAAATGATTACTTTTTCTACATTATGTTAAACTGTCCAATATTTTTTGATGCCCGAAAATGGGGGGGGGGAAGACTATGTACAAAAGGTTCTATAATTTATAAATGGCTCATTTGATATGGATGAAAATACCCTCAAATTAAAGCTGACAGTCTGCACTTCAACTGCATTGTCATTGTATTCTTTCAAACTCAAAGTGCTAGACTACAGAACCAAAATAACAAGAAATGTGTCACTGTCCAATGAATTATGGTGCTCACTGTATGTATGTATGTATGTATGTATGTATGTATGTATATACATACAGACGGGTGACAAATTTAAGGAAAAACCCCTACAGTGAGGGGGTCCGGTGGTTCTGCTGTGGGGGATATTTTCTTGGCATGGTTTGGGTCCACTTGTCCCCTGAGAGGGAAGGGTCACTGCAAATCAATAGTGTTATTCTGAGTGATCACCTTTATCCTATGATGAAACATTTATATCCTGATGGGAGTGGTCTCTTCCAGGATCACAATGCCCCCATCCACAGTGGTTTGATGAGTATGAAAATGAATCATATGCTATTGTCTTCACAGTCACCAGATCTCAACCCAATTGAATACCTATGAGAGATTTTATACAGATGTGTTAGACAGCGCTCTCCACCACCATCATCAAAACACTAAATGATGGAATATCTTTTGGAAGAATGGTGTTTCATTCCTCCAGTAGAGTTCCAGAAACTAAAATCTATGCTAGACTAGAGGTAGAATCTATGCCAAGGTGCATTGAAGCTGTTCTAGCACTTTACTAAGACTCTTTATGTTGGTTTTTGATAATGTATTTTGATATCAGCCAATTGAAATAAACATCAAGATTTTTAACTTCTAAAATAACTGCAGTTTTCAGTAAACAATATTATTCGATGCACCTTCAGTGACAGATAGAACCTTCTAATTCTCAATCGAAATTACCTCTTCAGAATTAGACGGTTCTATCTGCAATATTGGCTCTTCAAAATACCCCACTTACAAATTTCACAACATTTTTACACTTTGCATTTGAAGTACACCTAAGATGAGGGACAAAATAAGCAATAACGGAAGAATACACGGTGAAACGTTTTTGAGATGTGGGGAGTGAAAACTTTGATGCTCAATATCTCAAAACTATGCCTAACGCAGATAGAACCTTCTAATTCTCAGCTCACGATCTGGCTCAGTTTTGGAATAGGATCTCTTCTCCATTTCCTGATATCTTCAACACTGGATTTTCAACATCGCATTTGAATATTACTACTAATTAGCAACTCAGTGCTCAATCTGCCCATACAGCTGCAATGAACAGACAGTGATGTGAAGAACACAATACCTTCTTTCAATTCTATGGTTTTACATAATAAGACTTATCCTCATCTAGTCCTTACCTAGTCCTAACAGTAAGGTAACCACGTGTGGCAAATAACACATAACAGATTTGGCTTTGCATTATTTATTCAACCAATAGGCCATCTCTGTTTGTATTCTCTGCCACACTTCACACTTTATTTGATATCTAATTCAATGAATGCAATTTAAATGACTCCTACATCAACTTCGCTGAGAATGCTTTAATTTGTGGAACATGCGATCCTTTGACCTTCTTAAAGACTCATGCACTGCGTGTTCCGTCTCCTGCCTTCAGAGGGAACTGTCTGAGGGTTCAAAGGATCTTAAGTTATTTACTTTCCTTTACACTTTTCCTGGGGATTTGGGCAAGCCAGGAGAAATTATTTGTAAAAATCTACACGTCCAAGGCTGCACTGCAGAGCGCTTGTTTATCGTTTTCTTCATATCTAAATCAATCAAAAAGATTTATCGCAAAAATATGTCCTTGTTACACCCACTTGTTATTATATGACTTCAGGAGCTAGTCAGGGGAATCAGCCACCAGGCGTAGTGTTTTGGACGATGCACACAGGTGTGTGTAGTTTTTTGTTTTTGTTCTATTCCATTTTCGTTGCTCAGCACTGCAGCAAATGAGTCCATTGATTCTCGTTGAGCTGTGTCATATCCGGTGAGAAAAATGGCACGCAACAGAATACTGTAATTGTCACTTTGTTCTGTTGTCATTTGAGTTTCTGTTCATTTGATATTCTAATGAATAACAAAAAACTATGTTTTAAATTAGAAGTTTGGCACCACCAAGCCAAACTTCAGCTCTCTACACTATAAGGGATCTCCGATAGGCCTACTCCATATATTTTATATAGTATTCTATATAATTCTGTAGCTATGTTGGTCTTCTGTATTTCAAATAACATGTACTCATCACTGAGCAAATTGGTTCAAACTTTCTTTCAAAGAGCCTAATTTATACTCTTAGGGGTCGATTTTTACTAAGATCCCAAGTTATTATTGCATGAGCAACCAAAGTATTTGCAGGTGTTATCATTTCACTTTTTGCGGGTGATCCACAAATAGGCATTATGTAAATGACTCCAGCTGCAAACAGCCATATTTAAATGAGATATTTTGCGTGTTTGGAATGGTTATGTATAGGCTAAGGCTACTGTTACATTAAGGAAGCCGGCTGTGTGCTACAAACTATTTCACTGGATGTCTCTTAGTTTCTGCCAGGAGTAAGATTGTCAGGACTGAAATGATCGTAACTGTACTTTTACTATACTACTTGTGCTGTTAGTGTGACATAAAATTACAATTCCTCATCTGATGATGGGATTGAGAAAATTTTTATTTGCTTTGTTATTAACTGTTCGTTATAATAGACATAGTATTGCTTACTTGAATAAAATAGTAGTTACTCTTGTATTCTGTAAGACAATTTGCTTCATAATGTATTCTTACTGTTCATGATGTATGTATTCACAAATAATTTTTGTGAATTTTGAGCGCTAGCTAGAATGGACCAGTTAATTAGCCCCCATTGTTACGCAATCATTCAGAACATTCAGTTATGGATATTTCAAACACACCTGTGCATGTCTTGATACACACAGCCGTCATCTCATTGAATGCGTGTCTTTTAATACCTGCTTCCCATCCGTACTAAAATGCACATGCAATTACCTTTCCCAAACTTGCTATCGGGCTTTGTAAATGACATCACGCATGCAAAAGTAATCTATTTGCATGGCCTCCTCCCACTATTTCACATACCCCTTAGACTTACAGTTAAGTGCTCCCACCCATGATAGTGACCTGTATGAAAAGACTTTGTACAAACTGCAATTTTGTGTAAGCTATTTCTCTATTTATTTTATGCCTCATACCAAGCTAACCTTTGCTAATATCCATCCATATGGATGGATCACTTTAAGGGTTGTTTCTCCTGACTCATTTTTCTATTGAATTTTATGGAAAAATAAGTCGGGAGAAACAACCCTTCAAGTGATCCATCCATATCTACTGCATATCTGGCAGCAGAGTGATAGTTTGGGACGTGTTTGATACCTCAAAACCCTTGATGACTTACAGCCATTTAGCCAACCATGTGTTCCATACTATTCCCGTGTAATTTACTAGTCCCACCCTCCAATTCCCATAGAGATCCATTCAAATACAGAGAGGTTATAGTATCGCTTGTAAGAGTACCTGAAAATAAGATATCAAAAGTCTTTTGATGCTGTTGGGTCACAGACCTCAGGAAGTGATGGCATGCAAAGGATATGCAACCAAATATTAAATAAACTTTAAGTTTACTTTAAGTTGTTCAATTACCTTTGGTGCCCTAAAATGGGGGGGGGGGGAGACTATGTGAAAAATTAACAATTGCTACACGGTTCACCCGATGTGGATGTAAAAACCCTCAAATTAAAGCTGAATGTCTGCACTTTAACCTCATAGTCCAGGTTCATTTCAAATCCAGTGTGCTGTGGTATAGAGCCAAAACAACACAAAATGTGTCTGTCCTAACAGAGTGCACTGTATATATATATTACTGATTACTGTATAGATTATATATAATTTATGCTTTTACTTTGTGTATAAAGAGGACATGCATTTAATGCATTTCGTATACACTTAAGGCGACCAGTTCTGACATATTTTCATAAGCATACACTGCTGAAAATTATATAAGCATTTAATGATAATACATATGCTTACGTCATACTATCGTTGCTGAGGTGAACAGCTGTTTGACGACTCCAATGGTCTCCTGTTTCCTTCTTTTCAGGAGAAGAGTTGTGTAAAGGGTTGATCCAAGGCTGCACCCTCGACTGTCCCTTTGGATACCAGATCGACGCTCGCGGCTGTGGCGTGTGCCAGTGTAGGCCGCGGCCCAAGAAGTGCAAAACGGTGTCGTGCGACAAGGACTGTCCCTTCGGATTAATGTAAGAACCAGCCTTCGAATTCAGATTCAAATTCAAATGCTGCAAGCCTGTTTGCAGCATCCGGCAGCAAGTGAGCACCGCTGCCTCATCCACTTGTTTCATGGTGAGACTTTGATTATAGCATCTTGGATGCTTCCAAGTTTAATGTTAGCAAGCTTAAAAAAATAAAAAATAAAAAAATTTCTGCCAATTGGATATCAAAGATGTAATTCAGCCCCCCTGTATCACACCCTTTCAGGCCCTTTGAAACCCACTGTAACTACTTCAAATTCAGTATTTGGTATTAGGAAAGCAATTGACAAGAGTGTGAAGGAATTTGATCTTTAAAGGTATAATTAAATTTCACATCAACAGCCATCCAATTTTGGAGGTTGCGCTGAGCCAGTGTTAAATATGTCTGATCTCCAAGCTTTAGAAATGTATTAATACACACATTTTTGGAAATAATTAAAATAATTAGAAGAAGTAGAAACAACATTGTGCTGCAGTCGAGAACATCAAATGCTTTAACTTCACAGCGCCACGCAAGGCAACCGTAACTTTAGTATCAGTGCCGAACAGAACAACTTGAACAGATGCAATGCAATGGCATTAAATATTAAAGATCTGTAAGGGACAGAATTGTCAAAACATACCATACTGAGACGCATATTTCAGACATTAATCTGCAGTACCAAACTATGTTCAGCTTCAGGTGTGTTCATCTTCAATATCAATGCACGCGTTATATTTTCTGGTGTTCAAATTGAAGTCGAAGGCGGCAGACATTTGAAATAACTAAATTTTACGTCATTGCGTAATTTGTTATCCTCTTTAAGCGGTTTTATTGAATTAAACCATAGCAGATTAAACTTTAGCAGATTTAGCAAACAAATTGAGCAAAAGAAAAGTCAGTTTGAAGCGTCTTAGCTCTCTTGTTATCTGGCAATTTGAGTCCATTTTCCCTAAGAATCTTTTTTTCTGTAGAAACCTTCCTCCAATGGCAGCATCATGATACTGTCTGTTAATGTCAACATTGCTCACTCTGGCATTGTTAAACTGTCATTTTTGGTAACAATGTGTGCCTGCATGGGATAGATGTTAAGTGCCACAGTGTGCCATATTTTGAGAGCCGCTCCTTGAAATGAATGCTGAAATGACCATGGGGCCCTGTTGGCACAGTGCTTTTATGCATCTGTAAGAGGTGACAGTGCCCCATAATCTTGATGCATAAGCTGTGGGGTGCCACCTTGGCTGTATTGTCTGACAAGGTACACAGTGTCCTCGGTAATAAATATAAGAACCATAGGAAGCAATCTATTTAGAGCCGTAATTTTGCCTAGCTTAGGGCGCGCGGCTCGGCACCGCTTCGAGCCTCGTCTTTAATACCCCTAAGGGTGTCTGCGCTCGCTTGCCCCCTGAGCCCTGGTAAGCCATTCCATTCATTAATGACTGTGTGAAAAACGGCGTCTGCTGTTGTTTTTTTTTTCTTCAGCATTTTGTTGCCCGTTTTCCTTTTCTCTCAAAATGTGAAATTGCCTACATCTGAGTTTCTCGTGCCGCAGCATCGTCGCGTCGTTCTTTTGTGCGACGGCGCTAGGATGGTCAACGCGTCAGGTGACAACTGGCTAGGAAACGCATGCACACTTTGAAATGGCCGTAAAGCAACTGCTGTATATTATTTACCCTCTCGAGGGTTGAAAGGGAAAATTCCAGGGAAAAATAAGACTTACTAATGCAGGCCACAAAAATAAATTGCCCTTAAAACTAGGGAATGCTTTTTAAAGTAAACCCTTTTATGACCATGGGGAGGGAAACCGAAAATAACCCCCGTATAACACCTTTGTCTAGGGAAGTCCACCCGAGGCACAGCAGAATGTACCTGTATATGGGGCCTGATGTAGATAACGAGAAACACAGGCTGATTTCCAATCAACCTCTGCTGTCCTCCCAGCCATCACACTCTGATAGAAAACTGAAATTTACATTCAAGGACCATAGCTCTATACCCCAACTATGCAAATTCTGTTGTTTGCCTGTGCAGAAATTTGACATTGTCCCTTTTTGTCCTTTGCATCTTGATTGGTAACACAATACGGGTAACTGGAGACCCTGGGAGTAAACATATCTTCCCTCATTACCCCATTGCAATAACTATGTGGAATTTTATTGATACCATTTAATGGATAATCTGTAGATATAAACTCCCTGTTAAATATTGGCACCAAAATTGTTTGCATAATTTTAATCAATTAAAACACAAAATTAACTTGCACCTCAGTATTTTAATATCACGGTTTTTTTGACTTGTTTAATTTACCAGAACCAGATGTATATCTTCTATTAATCTCTTAATGTCCCAAAATATTCTCTTTGCTTTGCTCTCATCCACAAAAACTATCTGCCATCAGAAAGAACAAACATGGCTGCGATGTCTGTCGATGCAAGAAATGTCCAGAGCTGCCATGTGAGAAGACCTGTCCAATCGGCTTCCAGCAGGATGAGCTTGGCTGCCTCATCTGTCAGTGCAAAGGTAGATTTCCCTCAGGGATGAGATTCATCTCACATTATTTACACAGCAGAATTTTTTTATGCATATAGAACTCATTAAACAGCTCCCTTACATTTTAGAAGTCACGGTATGCCAGTTTGCATGTAATATTTGCCTAAGGTTTGATCTACCCTATAATTTAGCCTCAAAATTGAAAACTCTCTAACCCTTCCCTTACCATAAAGAACTAGTGCAATTTATGTTGACAGTTGCAAGTGTGTTGACTTGCTAAATACGTGGATGCAGAGCCATGTTGTACTGAAATTCAAAGCAATTTTGTAAGATGCTTTGGATAAGAGCATCTACTAAATAATGTAAATGTAAAATGTGAAATAAATCTGTATGTTTTATTATAAAGCCACAAGCACTGAATTGGTAAATGTTAGCAGTACTAGCCAACTAAGTTCACTGTGTATTGTTAACAGTGTCTTGAGTTATCTCGTGACAAAAACATTCATTTTTCATCAGAGAATCTTGGTTTCTACCAGGTGCCAAAACTTTGTTTGTAAGGCTAGCTTGCTACTTATGCATTAGGTAACATTACTTGATGGCTAGCTAGCTACAGTATGTCATACTGCGTGTCTAGCAAAACTGATAAATATAAAAGGTAGAATATAGCAGTATCCTAATATTGCCTTGGTAGCTATTCCCTGCCCTACCTTCTTTTCTGTTTGTGTGTCTAGATTGGTCTTGGAACAAGTAGCCACAAAGTTTAATAACTGTAATATACGTTTGAAAGGATAATTGTGAAGAGGTTAAGCAGCAAAACAAGTCATGTTTAGACAAACACTCGTACAACATTTGGTAAGTGTTTTTGTTTTTAGTCAATTTAGTGGTTGGAGTTTATGGTAGGGGTGGGACATTTTACAATTTTCTCTACACGATGACAAGCTGACTTGCCCTTGCAATTACTCAAGTTCTCTTTTGTTTGAGTGTCTAAAGCACGTTTCTCAGCAGCAGACTCACTTAAATGTGTCTCCGGCTTTACTTCACACAGAACACCAGCACAGGAATAAGCGAATAAACAACCGACAGCTATCCGTCTCCTTTCCAATAATTATCAGGCTTTAGACTGGTAGGCTACAGACATTGTCTGATAGACGTTTTGTTTAGATATCCTGGGAAACAGAGACATAAAAATAGACGGCTCGGCTGCATCTTCGAAACGAAGGCCGAAGATTGCAAAACATTTAGCCTTACGCCTATAGTGTTGTGTCCCTTGTGTGCAAACATGACAACCGGTGAGCTGGGCTGGGATATCAGCAGCTGGTTTCTTAAATAAAATAAAAAAATATATATATATCAGGGGCTTCTTCACTGCTTCCAATGGCCGGGGCAATTGAAGAACTCAGCTCCAGCCCCTGAACTTTACCTCCCACTACCCTGTAGCATGTGGATGCCTTCATTAATAGGCAGAGACATAATAAATAAGGCTGAGTGTTTGTCACGGAAGATATTGGTTAAATATTGGTTAGATATTGGGAGCAGTCACAGTAAAGTTGCTGAAAATCACAGAAAACAGAAAATAAGTGGCAGCAATCATGGAGTATTTTAAAAAACATTGATTTATTAAATTAATAGATCTCATGCGCTGCAGTGAACATTGAAATAACATGCGCAACTGTAGCAACAGTAAGAAGTGTTTGAATCAGTGCATTTAATCGCTTCAGTCAATCGCAAAAATTAAGCAAGTTTTTTTGCTTTTAATTTAATAGAACATTGTTAGAAACAGAGCATGCTCAAATTGCATTACTAAAATAGTAAAACAGGGTTTCTGTGTGTCCATTTTTATTTCTTTAAAGTTTGTTTTGGTACAACATGTTGTACACTGCGAGGTTTGAGTCTTTGATGTAGCGCCTGTTGTCACTGACAACGTTACCGTAACGGGGGAAGGAGTACGCAGCATCAACACTGTTGACAGGGCCGTCAAACATCTGATTGCAAAGGCGGGAATCTTGTTCCCAGCACATTGCAGAATCTTGCCACTTTTTGTTTCCGCCAGAATTCGGCAATATGGTTAAAATGGCTATACAAATCACACCGTCGGCTACATAAAGGTTGACAGTTACTGTCTACATTCCAAACCACTGAAATTGTTTTTAATAAACCTTCCCGGGAGATCTTTTAAAGACCATATTCATTGCTGGGACTTATTTTGTATTGGGTATACTACAAAATTTACTACAAGGGTAATAGGCCTTAAAGTGGCCACATCAACAACAATACCCTTGGGGTACTGCAGTGTGCACTATACACACACATCGTGCACTATACACACAGTGCACAGAAAACACAGAATCTGTGGCCATTAATTATATAATGGGATAATCATAACTGTTCTTAAGAGGTGGAATGCATGCTTACAGAGCTGGCATTGTAATTCAAAAGCTTCACCAGTAGGGGCACTGTCCTTGTACCCTTAAGCAAGGTACTCAAACCAAAATTGGTTTAATAAATGGAGTGTAGTTAAGTACATTAAGAATTTGGTAGTGGTCTTAACAGTTGTCACATGGAGGCACCAATGAATGAACAGAATATATAAATACATTTATATGGCTTCACACTAGGTTACCAGTTATGTTGGCAATATATATATATCCTCATACGAGCACCAACTATTGATGAGAATATACATTACACAGAACCTCATACGGTGTCCCATTGGTGCAAAATTATAATGAATCAGTCTCATAAAATGTATTATTAAATTGTGATTATGAATTTCAATATTAACTATTAAAGTAATCAATAACTTAATCTGAAGGCGTCCGTTCTTTTGGAGAGTAGGCTCAAATATTTATCCAAGCAACAATCAGACCGACAACCTAGTTTAACAAAATACAATTTATTAAATAACAAACACGTCTTAAACGAACATCCTAAAGCAGCGAATGATATGGAAGGGAAAACGAAGTGTAGAAAAAAAATGAGGCATATTAGAATTCACAGTTCTATTTCAGAGATCATAAGACGTATACCTCGAGGGGGAAATACAAATCTAGCTTTAGCATGAAGCTAACATGGCCTGAAATGCCTTGAACATTTGGTGTTGTGTGATGTGTGTTCTGTGTATGGTTGTATACTGCATCAGCTGCAGTTTCGGATCGCAGCTCATGGTGAAAATATTTGCGCGTATGCGTGTCCAGTAGTTATGATCGGTGTAGATTTGGAGATATTTTTTCCCATTTGGTTATTGGAAGAGCTATCGGTGGTATCGATATATGTGAGTTTGTTCATTTACATGTTTTTTTTTCCTGAAAGCAGCAATCCCAGATAGTGCCTCAGTTAATGGTGGCGGTTGAAGTGGATTATTGTTTTTGCTCATTTTACTTTTGAGAGAGTTTTTTTTTAAAATCTGTAAATATTCTAAAAACAATTCAGGGCCAATATCATACTTTTCGGTTAGGGACTGGAATCATAGTAATTTACGGTTGTGGAAAATATGACGTAAGTGAGTGATCTCTTTGTCAAAGAAAAAGGTGCTTTTGTTGATGGTGAAATCAGGGTTGTACCATAGTGGAGACTGTCTGCAGGGTGATGGTGTGTGATTAGTGAGTTTATTAATTTTCCACCGAGCTGTCGGAGTTACTTATATTGAAATATTGTTGAAACAGTCATGTTTTTTGATTGCTTGGGAGATAAATGGTAGATCACTGATGGATAATTTGTTGCAGTCAGGAGTTATTTATTGGGTCTGGGTTAAGCCATTTCAGAATGTACTAAAGTTGGTTAGCAAGAAAGTAAGTGATGAATTGTGGTCCATTGAGACCACCCAGTCTGTGTGGTTTTGGAGGATGGAAAGTTTTATTCTTAGTTTTTTCATTCCAATAGAATTTTGTCATTAATGAGTCCAGTGTTGAGAAAATGTCTAGTGCCTGGTGTCATTGCATAGAGGTAGGCAGAATTTTCATTTTAACTTAAGATGGAATAAGCCTGATAGCTTGGAGGAAATGGTCCGGGTCAAATATCCGAAGTATTTTATATTGCCTGTTGTGATGTTAGTAGGAAGGGGCAAGGGTGTAGCATTCTAAAGATTTATGTTGGTGGTGTAGTCTGAGAGAATGTGTTTATTAAATTGAAAACTGTTGTTAAAACCATTTTAATTCCATGTTTGAACATATGTTAGGCTACAGTACATGCTATTAAGGGGCGGGTCACGGAAAATGCGCTTGGTCATTAAGTGGGTCGGAATATTTAAACCACTATGCTAAGCAAATAGAATGATAAAAAATAATGTGTGTCTATACAGTCACTTCAGGGCAGCATGCCTTAAAAATATCTTTCTCTCCATTTTGCGTTCAAGCCTACCGGTTGTCCACAAAGGGTTGGCATGAATTATCCTGTTTTTTCTTCTATTTTTGATGTTCTTCTGATGTTATACATGATTAGCACTAAATAATTAATTTTAATTTTGAAATATTTATAAAAGAGAGCCGTGGAGGTTTGCTAATGAGGGCATTTTTAGTCTTTTCCTTTTTAAATTTTAAAAAACGTGATGTGTCATATTCACATGTCTGCAACAGGATGTAATCAAGGTGCTTTTCATCCCTCATTACATCTTTATAAAAAGAATTCTGTGCGCAGACAGATTTTTTTTTTAAAAGTTTGCCACCGGTTTATAATATGGAGTATGTGAAGGAAGAGGCTCTTGCCAGGGTTTTAATCGGAGGAAAAGGAGACTACAGAAGTGACAATGTGAAGTCTTTAATTTGCGGGCAGATAGTCAATCGCGAAAGCACTTGAAACGGAACAAACGCACAAGCACTGAAAACACTGCTTTGATTGCTCGCTACATACTAAGTAAGCAGGTCAACCAATGGAAAATGACTTGTTTGAAGTATCCATTTAAATAAACAGACCCTTGCTGCAGAGGAGCACGTGTCTTACAAGGATAGGCAGTACTACACTTTAATGAGGAGAAGCGCTTCTTAGCCTTTTATCATTTTGTTTAGCAGTTGTCTATAGTGAATTAAAGTAGGCCGCAGTGCTTGTTTGAGCTTGAAGCCTTAACAAGCACTCATTCATTATTGGGGCATTGCAATGTTGTGGGAACTTTGGGTGATTTGAAAAACAGTAATATGTAATTGTAAGACATTGCAGCTGTTAAAAATGCAAGAAAATGAGTTCAAAGTAAAATGAGTTTGAAATTGCCAAAAATGGCACTAGCTCACAGCCATATTCTTTAGTTTCTCTTGATTACATCAGAGAAATATTCTGCCACAGCTAATGTCTGGTTTACATGTTGTCAAATAGGATATTGCATCAGAACAGCCTGCGAAGAAATTTAAATATGGAGGGTATCATTGTATTGCCCCTGGGTATAGTAACAGCTTTTTACAGCAACAAAGACCTCAACTTTCATAAACTTTATGAAGGATGAGTCTGTTATAACAGTATGCTTTATGGTTGTTAGTAATATGCATGTATTTTGCATGGCTCTAGGTTGGCATAAGTTAACTTACATTTATTGCTTTATGATGGTGTACTTTCAGGTAGCTAATTAGCACGCTTAGCAAGAGAGATGTAAACATTCAGAAACTTCAAGGATTGACTGGTTATAGCCATTCAATATCCTGCCACGTTTTTAAAGGAGTTGCCCTTTAAAGCTCTGTAGGATGGCATATCATATTAATTCCCATTAGTAAAAAGTATGTACATATTTTTGATACATTTTGATAAATTGACATATTTTATGTTTTGTTAACACATTTCAAACAGTAGTAGGATGAGAAATTTGCAACGTTAAGTACTCATGACACATAGATATATAACAGACGGCAGGCATCCGATCGACCAGAGATTCTGCTTTTGCACAATAAGAAAAGGACATCCCTGTCAATTGTAACCCTCCTCCCTACGTGAAGCTGTTCTCAAAGATTTGTGCCACCATGCAGTAGTGGTGGGTCGTTCAGGAACGATTTGTTCAATTTGAAGAAATCTTTGTTCATTTTGAACAAAATTTTTTAGGTAAATTGAATGAATGCAACATCTTTATGTAATGATTTGTTAATTGGATTCTTTCTTACAACTCCTAGCAGCAAGGCTCTCTTTGAACGCTTATCATGATATTACGAGAGATATAATATCATGAGTGCCATTTGAAACAGTTAAAAGAAAGGTAGTGAACGAATCTGTGTGTTCTGAACTGAACTGAATTGAAATGAACTGGTGATGTTAAACAAGATAGTGAAACGCTCTTAGTACTAAAAAGGTACAAAGGTTGCTGGGATGGTACCCTATAGGTATGTAAAATTGTACCCCTAGCCAACAATACATAGCCTAATTAATTTGTACCTTTTTTTTTGTTGAAAAGTTACTTATTAATACCCAAAGAGTACGTATTAGTACCCTAAGAGGACATTATTGTACTTTCAGGGTACATTTGGGAAATGTGTACGTTAAGGAACAAAAATGTACCTCCACTGTACCTTTATTTCTGAGAGTGAAACTGAAGGAATGGATCAGTGAACGAACTGGAAGCACCAAAGGAACCGGTAGAGTGATTCGCGAACCAGAAGCAGTCTGCTCGCTCTTGTTGAAAATTCGCTGCGCTGCTGCAGAAGTACTTCTGAACGAATCAGTGAACAAATCTTTAAAGTGGACTGAATCAAATGACTTGAGTCGCTGAAAGGAACTGAAATGCCCACCACTATCCTCCAGGGCTGTTGAGCACAGTAGGCACAATTTATTTTTGTACTGTGGGCTGTGTCACTACCCTGAGAACCAATGCAGATCACGCTGTCCCACAGTTCTCAATAGCGCATTTAGGTTTAAGGCTTTTTCTTTCTTCGGCACGTGAGTTTCATCATTAGCTTTCTAGCCTTCAGAAATTCCTTGTATTCATTGTTTTTGCAAATTATGTGCAATATAAACAGTGGCATGGTCCCTGGTGTACCCAAGAGGCTTCTTCCAATAGATGTGAGCATTCATTTAAAATGTCTGTAGAACATCCCAAGTTACTGTTTGTTATTTATGGTCTACTGCATTATAGCACATTACATTTAGGGCCAGATTCAGAGTTCAGATAAGCACGTGCAAATGGGACTTACTCCAAAATTTTGTGTAGCTTAAGCTATTTGTGATTCAGACATTTCACTTATCCGATATCTTAAGCGCTTCTCCAGTAGGTACGTGGCATTACGCACGCGGGGGGGGGAAATTTGATGAAAATGAGGCGTGTCTGAAAATTGTGCAAGATACGCGTATTCAGAGTTTCTACTTAATCAGTTTTTTCTTTGTTCGGGAAAAAAGGTAGTTTATGTCTAGCGCCGCCAATAGATGATTATGAAAAATACAGCATCTTTCGCAAAAATGGATATTTGAATAAGTGCATGTTCTTTGAAAATAATATTGGTCATATTTTCCTTTGCCTAGCCTACTTACAATTATCAAAGTCGTAAAAAGATAAATATGTAAAAGTAGGCTATGATTGACCGTCTGGTATATCATACCAGACCAATATTAGATGGATTAATTGATAGACAGTGTCTGGATCATATTCGCTTTGACAGAGAGATGATTTGTGTCAGCACAGAAAAAAGTATCTAAAATTAAGTTGAAGATGTCGCATGTATGCTATTGTGTTACACCGCCATAGGCGAAATGACTTTATTAGGCGAATCGTTTTTTTTTCAGTAAATCCAACAATTTATTTGTTTGCTTAATAATAGCCTAACGCATGCAACCACTGTCCAACAATTATTTTTTGGGATTGAGTGATGGGTATATCCAAGTCATCAATAGTAGCTATGATCATTTTATCAATGCGACGGATTAATACATTCACTGCCTACGATGCAGGATTTTACAAAGGCAAATGCGGTTATTAATGGCAATGTCACTGTATTCCCCCACACACATTTTTTTAGTAGAAAGCTGACAACACAGGGGGGCAGGTACAAGAAACAGGTCATTAGAATATCATGCCCTGTGCCACCCACATTTTGAGAAACATACTCACGTAGCGCAGGTTAGAATGTGGCGCATCTCATCTGACTTAAGTTGGCCATCTCTGAATTCGGCCCTTTGTGCTCAGTTATAGATTTTAGCTACACTAAGAATATGCAAAACCTAATGTAATGACCCCTGGAAAGCCTTTCCTGACTGGAAAATATTCTAACCTGGCTGTCTTAGAATACATTTTATGCTTTCTCCCCAATTTGGAATGCCAACTTGTATTTTATGAGCCCTCGTTGCCGCAACCTCCGCTATCAATTCAGGATGGCATGTGATTTCTGAAGCATGTGCTGTTAGCCACCGCTTCTTATCACACCACAATTCGCAATTCGGGCTCATAGGAACTTCACGTGCAGCTAATACAGTGGACTTGTAGGCACCAGATCGACCTGTAGGGGTCGCAATTTTGCAATGAGACGCGATTATCCCAAGTGACCTTCTACCTTGACCTCTGAACTCTACTCTCCCCGCCCCACAACAGACCAGAGCACTTTCTCTGTGGCTCCCGCAGTGAAGCAGGGCTCCTGCCTCTCCATGGATGGGCGTCGCCACGAGAACGGGGAGAACTGGCACGACGGCTGCCGGGAATGTTACTGCCACAACGGCCGCGAGATGTGTGCCCTAATCTCCTGCCCTGTGCCAGTCTGTGCCAACCCCACCATACGGCCTGGCCAGTGCTGCCCATCATGCCCAGGTAAGATCCGCTCAACCTGGGGGAAAAACTACACCTGTCTGTGAGGAGTACTCCTACACAAGCAAAGGTAACACTTCTAGGGCCATTAGATACTTTTTTGGTGTACATAAATACGCACCGAATTTACTGGAGACATAGGGTGGGAATCCTGTGAGGGGCGTTGGAGTGTCTGTATGATGAGGCTGTGGAATAGGTTGCTGGGGATGGATGACAGCAGATTAACAAAAACAGTGTTTTTTGATTAGGCTGTGAGGATGTGTATATTAGTATGGTAAAAGTTGTCATCAATAGTTTTAAAGAACTAGTGTCCTTTGACTCAAGAGATAGATGGGTAGAAGGAGTAAGCCGAAACTTTCGTACATTCTGTGAAATGAATTCTATGACTTTGGTACAGAAATGTATGTACGGTTTCATCTGTCAAAGAAAAAAAGGTCTCTGTGTGCCCAAGTTAGGTCAGGCATACTCTCTTGAAACAGGCCGTTGGGTTGGAACGGTTTGTTACGTATGTGATCACAATGAAATTGAAAGTGAAATCCATTTTGTTCTGTATTGTCCATATTATCATGATATAAGATTGAGACTATTTAAGTTGATTTAAGACAATGACCTACACCTAATGCAGGATACATGGTTGTTTGAACATAAAACCTTCTTAATTGCTGAATATATGGAAAAAGCTTGGGCTAAAAGAAAGATGGCACTGTATAGATTATTAGTATTATTTTATATATATATTATTTTTTCTTACTGTTCATTTTTGTGGGTGTTTATTTATCATATGCAGGAGATATGCAGGTTAATGAAATTAGTTTATTGCTGTACTTTGCATCTGTGTCTAATAATCTTGTGTGGGATGGGATGGGCCACTACTGTGGCATGACACGCAAATAAAATCATTCATTCATTCGTTCTAGGCTTAGGGTGATTTATAACAGTGAGTATCGAGTGAGGCTTTATGGGCTTCAATATGTGGATTTATCCATGACACCAATGATTTGAATCCGCTTTGTCAGAGTTTCATAGTAACACCTTAGCTTACAGAACCGTTATAAATGCTTAAGCAATTATTAATAAACCCCGTTGTAATGAATCATGAAGGCATGTGTTCTGGATGTGAGAAAGAAAGAATGTGCTAAAACTAATAAACGAAAACAAAGTGGATAGCACAATTAAACAATGGATACAGAGGAAAAAGAACAATAGCAAACAAAGTCAAGAAAATATGTAATGAGAGACAGAAATATTAAAATGTGAATGCATAAAATAACCAGGTACACCACAAGAGATGGGAGCAAAGTTTTGAAAGGCAAGTTAAAAAGTCATGTTTTTGCAACTGTTTGGGAACCGTATAAGGAATGAATGTCCTTTGTTTATTTGGTAGAGCAGAGATGAGTCACAGCACTAAGTACTATTATGAGTGTTCACAGAATCTAAATTTATGCTTAGAAGCTGCAAGGGGGTTGACGTCAGCTGACTAGCGTTGGCATAAAAATCTAGCAAGGATTGGCCATTTAGTCCTTCTAGGATGACAATTTTGAGTTGGCAAGAAACATTTTAGAATATAATGCATCAGCCTTTTCATTATCGAAACCTTTTTTCAGTGAAGTGTGGAAAATCACCGACATGCCTGTTTTTCTCTAAGGCACAGTGCAGTTTATGCCCTTTTAACGGCTCTTTCCTGTATATTACCACTGTTAAACATACATTTCTACAGTCTATCATCATTTTTAATACTGTGGATAAATGCAGTATTCATCCATCAATCATATACAGGGGGTGGACAAAATATCGTAAATGGAAAAAACAGTTTTTCATAAAACATAAAACAGCTGCTTTAATATGTTTGCTCTCATTTTCTACACTATTTTATGTGCCATGTATACATTTTAGTTTCTGTCTTGTTTTTTTTATTAGCTTCATAATGAATCATAGTTGGTTATGAATCATATTATTATCAAATAATATTAATTAGTCAGTTAAATGCTGCTTTTGTGTCAGTAATAAGTGAGAACACTTTAGAGCTAATGTAGGACTAAAACTGAAAGCATTTTGGTCCTTGACAACCAGAGATGTGCACCTCTGCACAGCTGTGGGGAGTGAACACCTCTGCTCAAAGTGAAGTGAACAGCTGAATGAAATAGAAGATCGTTGAAACTGGTCTACAATCCAACACTTGCACGTAACATGAGTCACAAATATGGCCCAATTGTTAATTATTCCTTTTCAGTTAAGTTTTTCACCAATCACATTCCACTGTACTACATAGAGGAGATCAACTCCAGTTGTTGGGGACCAAAATGTGTTCCGATTTCTTCTTGTACATTTGTTGAAGTGTACTCACTTATTACTGATATGACAGCGACATGTATTTATGATTTATTAGCATTTCATAAAAATATGACTAACAGGCAATTATGGTTGATTGGCATAATTATAAAGAAAAAATTATTGGCATAATTATAAAGAAAGTCATCGTATAAAAAGGACACTTGCCACAAGAATCACAAAACGGCATAGATAATCAGGTTAGGAGGTTTTGCATAGCAAACATGTGGCAGGTGTTTTATGTTTTCTGGGAAACTGGTGTTTCCGATATTTATCTCACAGAATTTAGGACCCATTACACAAGACTTCAACTCAGGCTGTGAAAAAGGATCAGCAATGTTTAATTCACAGGTAATAGTCATAAACAGACATGCGGTTGCGAGAAGTATAAATAAAAATAATACCCAGCAGTCAGTTTGATTGACGAGAGAGTTGGCCTTGCCCTCTCCTCAATGAACTCGGCATATACTCAGCAAGTAGCATCGTATAGAGGCAGCCGGTGCATAGTGTAGTGTTTGTCCTGCTCTGTTTATGCAGTGCAAGTCATTATACAGCAGCAACTAGTGTGTAGCACCCACCTGACAGCCAACTACATCATGCCTATTAAACATAATATTGCTCTGTATTGCAATCTGACAATGATGATGTCATAGCAGACCTCTACCGTTCCTCCCCCCAGATGACCCCACCACCCACAAAACGGAGCTGAGCGACTCGTCGGTGTGCCTCGCCCCCGGCGGAGAGTACTATTTGGAGGGCGAGACCTGGAACATGGACTCCTGCACGCAGTGCGCATGCCACAGCGGCCGGGTGCTGTGCGAGACGGAGGTGTGCCCGCCCCTGCTCTGCCAGGGCCCAATCAGGTCCCAGGACTCCTGCTGCCCGCACTGCCCAGGTAACACAACCAAGGCTGTGCTTACGTGTTCAGGACGAAGGGCGAAGGGGCTCGGCACCAGCGCGGACCTAGCCATCGCAGGGGGCGCCTTCACCTTAAATCAAACAAACAAAAATGTTCACCCAGTTCACCCTAAAACCAGAAAATGTGGATGCACTCGGTGGACCTTCGGGAAGCCATAAATACTACAGAAGTCCGCGTTTTAACTTGCTCTGGTTTGAAGCGGCTCTTGAATTAAATGATGAGAATCGGTTCGATCGGTTCAGCATTGCATTCAGTACGAGACACAAGCAGCCTACAGGGAAACTGTGGCCTGGATTCAGTCAGTTAGCAGCGATGCAAATTCATTTCTATTTCTGTTTGCATTGCTCCGGCGTTTATGTATGAAGTGAAATCCTGTTTTTAAAATCATTCTGATGTTATGTAATGCCTGCATAGAGGCAGGTTGCTCACCCAAAGGCAATGATGTCACATAAAACCACAAGAGAGTGAGCACAGGTTGTTGAAAATTGTAGTCTGTAGTCTAGGTATCTTGTCCTCTTTATTTTTAAGTTGCATGACAATATCTATTTTTCTTCCTAGAATTTGCTTGAATACAAGCAAACTATCAAACAATAATGCCCCATAACCCCCTTTCCATTTTGTCTGTATGCATCTTGATCCATGTAACAGCAGCAACAAAATTCTCACATGACAGCATGTTCAATGAAGAACAAATAAATACATTGGAAGTGCTGGCTGGTGAGGAGATAATGCCGACTGAAAGACACGGGATGTAAATAATGTTTTAATTTTGGCCTTTCTAAAAATCTATGCCTCCCTAAATGACACAAAATTATATCATTCTAAAGTGCCTGTTCTATTCTGAACAAATCACTGAATTTGTGAGCTAAGTTCAGCTCGCACTAAAATAGCAACACTGATCAAACATGCTACTTTGCTAGCTAGAGATAAATATTAATCAAGATAAACTAGAATTCTAACTCTCGAAACCTGCTTGAACTGACAGACAGCGATATCTGCTTTGGTTGCTTGGTGCCCCTAGCCACCATGCCGCCATCAAACCTTTTAAAGGAACAGTACTGCATTAATTAAAGGGACAATGAGACATTTCTAAAATAGGCTAATATCTGCTTCAATGTGGACTTGTTTATGCGGGCCGCACAAAATGTTTTTGAGGGTTCCCATTCGGCCCACGGGACCCACATTGAGAACCCCTATAAAGTTAAAGCAAAAAGTAATAAAAAGGGAAAAATTACAAATTATTAATGAATATTTTAGGTTTATATCCAGCTAAGAAGAAAAAAAAGGCCGCCCAGTCGGCAGCCTATTTTGACAACATAATTTGCCCGAGGAGGTGCCATAAATGCACTTGACAACTCTGAAGCTCTGGATATTTTAGATAGCCTAATTCTGTCTGTCAGCTCATCATTGTTTCATAAATATTTTCCCTGTAAAATTGATATCGTAATTCCAATAATTCAATTCAATATGTGAGCACATTCTTAAGACTTGCCCACTGCAAAGGTCAAAGGTTTCAGTTGCGTTCCCATCAGGTCAAAGCTGTCGGGGGAGGGGGGGTGACAGGGAAGACTGGTGCGTGAATACCATTGTGATTTTGCAACTGAGAATATAAGCAACCTTCAAATAATTAGGCCAGACCACTATTTTGATCTATCATGTTGGTTAATGAGAACAGTCATTTATTATTGAAATTCATATGTAGACACATGCAGGGTCCACGTTTACTGTATACTCATTTCTTCCTGGGTCTTTTGCCTCTTAAATCATTCATACTGTATTATTCATACTCTTTACAGTATTCATCCTATACCTGACAGTATTTCTTGTCTTAACAACATAAATTGAGGAACTGCCTCCGAGGTTACGTTTGTAACCTTAATTCAGTTGAGGTTACAAACGTTAAGTTGCAAACTTTTATCAGAAAAACCCATTAAAAAAAAGTCATTAAAACCTGTTGTGTGTGCATTCTCCCTCAGAAGAGCCACTCACCCCGCAGTCACCCAGTAACGACAGCATGCCCAGCTACTGTAGGAATGAAGAGGGGGACATTTTCCTGGCAGCAGAGTCCTGGAAACCCAACACTTGCTCCAGCTGCGTTTGCCTGGACGGAAAGATCCGGTGCTTCTCTGAGTCCTGCCCACTGGTCAGCTGTGTCCGGCCAGTCCTGCGCAAGGGACAGTGTTGCCCCTATTGCCTGGGTAATATTTAAGTTTAAGCCTTAAAATAAAAATTATATTGTTAAACTGAGGGATTTACACAACCAGAAAAACCATTGGTTCAATCAATTTAGGCACAAATAGACCATTTTCATTCCGGATGATTCTATGAGTAAGCATTGTGGACAAGGACCACAAGACAAATCAAATGATGAACATTCTTAAATCTGTTACCATAACGTTACTTAAAATTGAACTGGTGTATCAGGTATAAGTGATATATATATGTTGCCCACACTTTATCTAAATATAACTGGAGACCGCGAGGACACCTTCATGGGAATGTTCACGAAAGCTCTCATTTACCGTTCTAATTATATTCTCCTCTCTCTTTGTTGCCGGTCTCTTTCCCAGAGGACACCGCAGCAAGGGCAGTGTGTCATTTCAATGGGAAGACGTACGCTGACGAAGAACGCTGGGACATCGACAGCTGCACCCACTGCTACTGCCTGCAGGGTCAGACGCTCTGCTCCACAGTGAGCTGCCCCGCCCTGTCTTGTCACGAGCCAATCAACGTCGAGGGCAGCTGCTGCCCCATGTGCTCAGGTGAGGTCAACGACGGGGGCCGCCGTGACGTCAGCAGGTTGCCTTGACAGACGATTCCCGCCGGCTCTTAACTACGGCCAAACTGTAGTCGATCAAGTCGCAATCAACCAGGAGGGCGAGGGCTGCCTCGTGTACTCAAGTGCAGTCAACAGGGATGATGTGATGTCAGCAGTTTACCGTGGCAGACCATTCCCTGTGAAAAAAAGTGTTCAGTGCTCTGATTTCTTTTCCCCAAAATGAGATTAATACAGAACGATTTTGTCTGTATTACTTTTACACTATGCCACCTTGCAAGTGATTGATTGATTCAACAGTTAATGCTTCAGGGCTATATGCTAATCCGGTTTTTGAAAAGGATATAGGTTTATCCAGTGGCGTTCCAACAATAGGCACTTAGCATTTAAAAGCGGGAAGTGATGGATGTAAGACAGAATAATTGGGCCCCCACAAAATGGGGGAAAAAAATCACGCAGGTTCAAATTAAGTTTAACAGTTCATGGTGGAAAAGTGATAAATGTAGCCTACTTTCAGATTGCTCTCATAAACTTCCGGCTTGCTATACAGTGCATATACAGTTACTCTTTCACTTTTGAAGTAACGGTTTGTCGTGCGCACAGATTTGGTTATTTCTTGCACCATTGTACCCACAATACCATAATACCTTTACCCTTGCAATGGATGTGAACTTTTATAAAAAATTAAGAAACGTTTAAATTGATTAAAACATTTAAACAATAGTAATTAGTAATTCAAGTAGAAGTGCGTTGGACAATAATGAACGCAAGCTCTGTTGCTAATGCCGTTCGGAAGGAATCTTTACCTGATATTTATCCCTCTGTGTGTTGCGTGCGTGTTTTGTGTGTTTATTCACGTATGTCTATTCAGAGATGTATGTCCCCACAAACATACCGATCGAAAAGACGGACCAGCACCGGAACACGGGGATGCATAGGCCCGGTTGGCCCACACCGAGTGAAAATGACATCATGCCCCAGTTCAGAGGTCAGACCTGTTTTTCTTCCACTTGTTGTTACTGTGGCAAGAAATAAACACAAAACTCCTTGAATCAAGCAAGCCGGTTTAATGAATGCTTACACACAGGGAGGGTACTGTGTAGTTCTAGGTCCCGGGGACCCCTGTGTTTATTGTAACCATAATTTTAATAAGCAGTGCATTTTTCTTAATTACCCTTCATGTTTTGAGGGATTATTTACCCTCTTTAGCAGCATTATGTCAGAACTGGCTATGCATGCAATTAAGAAAAAAAGTCCCATATTCACATTGTTCTTATTGTGCTATATTCAAAATTCTTACATAAAAAGAGGTTAATTTTTTCTGGTCAAATTAAAGACTGGGGTGAATCAATGGGCTCCTAATTGGTGAAAATGTGGACACCGGGCCAGTAAAACTGACCATTTGGCAGATAGCGGGCAAAGAAAACGATAACAAGCCAAGCCTGCATTGTGTTTATAAGTTTAAGGAAAAACATTTGTTTTCATGTGTTTAATGAGTACATTTGTTGAGCAAGAGATTGGCTGTATCAAAAACCAGCAAGGTTTATGCCCCTGATACGTGATATTTTGAGGGTTTTTTATTTTATTTTTAATTTTGATGTATTTTTGGGCTTTTTAGGTATCTGAAATGTATGTGCAAGTGGCATACTGTGTGTGTCAATGTGTCCGCTTTTGTGAAGTGTATTACTTCTAACTATAATAAATATGCATAAGTATGAATGCTGCATTGCTGCAGCATTTATAGGCTGGTATGCATTTTTAATGGTAATGGACGTGCACATATGCTGTCTTGCTGCAGGTGAATTTGGAAGCCTGCAGATGCCCTACTTGGACAGCAAGACGATGGCAGCCCGCGAGGATGGCACCTTCCACACAGTGGCGTGGGTGGCCCTGCCAATCTTGATGATAGTGATCACTATTGCCACCCTGCTGGTCATTAATCAGAAGAAACAGTGGCTCACAGTACCCTGCTACCACACCCCCACGAAGGTATCTTAAGATGCCTCCTTTTAAACTCACTCAACACAGACCAGGGACTGTGATATTGTCTGTTCGTGTGTATTATGGGCTGACCAGGAAATATATAAGGAAATGTGATATAAATAAGTCTGTTTAAGTTTGTGTGTGTATGTGTGTGTGTGTGTGTGTGTGTGTGTGTGTGTGTGTGTGTGTGTGTGTGTGTGGGTGGGTGTCAGTTCTTAACTGAAAAGTTTGAATATGTGATTTGAAAAAGTTTTAATATGTAATTGTGAGTAATTTATAGAATATATAGACTGAAACCTGATAATCATTGCAAATTGAAATAGTTGCAATTCAATTTTTGCGATGTATTACTGGAATTATGGACATTGGTAAAATATAACTGCTGACCGTGATATATATAATGGGTGTCACTTCCTGTCTTGCGTTTGTCTTGCCTTTAGCAACCCACCTGTCTGAATAACCAGCTGGTATATGTGGACTGCCAGAAGGGGATGAAAGTGCAAGTGGACAGCTCTCAGCGCATGCTCCGCATTGCTGACCCCGACTCGCGGTACAGCGGGTACTACAGCATGCAGAAACAGAGCAACCTGCAAGCGGACAACTTTTACCAGACTGTGTGAGGCGGGACAGAATCAGGGGGCAGGGGAGGGGAGGGGGTGACGGAGAGGCCAAGTGACGCGGCTCACTATCACGGCCGTACACACTGAAGGACATCACCATGAAAAAAAATCTGGGGGAAAATTAATAACTCCAAAAAAACAAGACTTCTCCCCAAACAAAAACAAAAAATACACAAAATTTAAAAAAAAGTTTTACAATCTGATGAAGTCGCAAAAAGAAACCAAATGAAAGGTAACGATTTGAACAAACACAAACAAAATGGGAGCAGCGATGGGTTTATGTAAAGATTTTTTGGATGGATTTGTGCGTGTAAGTGTATGTATGTGGGTGTTTGTATGTATGAAGTATAATGCAAAGCTTTGGGATTTGGGGGGGAAAAAAAGTTCTGTTTTTCTGCATTCCTGCCTCAGAAAAAAAACAAACAAAAAACACGAAATTACAAGAAAGTGTTTCCAATGAACACTGTCACGCCAAAGCTCCTGTGTTTCTGTCAAACGAATGAACTGCTGCCGTCTGCCTCGCATGGAGGCGGAGAAAACTGATTAGCGACAATAAAGGAGAGCAGTCCGGCAGGGAAGCGAAACAGAGTCGGTCGCCTGCCGAATACAACACTTCCGTCTCTTTTTTTTCTTATTCAAGAACTGTTTCCTGACTAAACTTCAGCTGAAGAATCAATAATAGGAAGAAACGCTGTTACCCTATCAACCTAAAAGTTTTTTTTTTTTTTTTAACCCTTGGTTGTTTGGGTTTATGTTGTTTCAAATTTTTTTTTTCCCGCTGCAGGTGTACACGTATTCTGTCAGAATTGCATCCTTAAGGCGACAGGCTTGCGTGTTTCAAGCCTGAGGGTAGATTTAGACCAGGGGTCCTCAATCTTATCCAGTAAGGGCCGGTGTGGCTGCAGGTTTTTATTCCAACCAAGCAGTAACACACCCTGATTACTACTAAAGGGTCCTTTAGCAAAAGACTTGTGTTGTGATTAGAGAAGCAGGTGTGTAACTGCTCGGTTGGAACAAAAGCCTGCAGCCACACCGGCCCTTACTGGATAAGATTGAGGACCCCGGATTTAGACTCTACTTGCACACCGTCTCATGTAACTGATTAAAAGTAAAGGGTTGAAGAAGAGAAAAAAAAACTATATAAATTTTTGTGCTTTTTATGAGTTGAATTTGAGCATATTCTTTAACTGCTGCTTTTAGTTTCTGAATGCCCTATTTGTTCAGGATATAAATATATATATATATATATATACACAAAGAAAGGTCAATTGGTAGGTACTTACTGGGTAACAATGCTAACATCTGGAAAACATTCTCAATCTGTGCATTATTGTGTTGTCAGGAGGGTTTTGAAGGTCTGGAGGATGATAATTCGCTTTACTGGTTTTGCAGCCGTTTCCTTGAGCGGGGGATGCGCTGTTACCTAAGCACTTTTGTGTTTTTTTTTGTTTTTTTTGCAGCAAACCTTTTGGCTACTTAAACATTATAAGAACATTTATGTACATATTTTATGCTGAAATGAAAAGGTTATTTTGTTGTGTTTATTGTGTGTAAGTGTGTATGTATATGTGTATGCATGTATGTACGTATATGTGTATACACACATATGCATGCACCCATAATTTTTCTTCACGTGTAAATGTTTCTATGAATTTACAATTGAATGTATTTATGGATGAGAGGAGAGATTATATAAAGGAAAAATAACGCCGAATGGGCATCGCCCGTTTGAAAATTAGTTTGGGGCAGAAGAGAGAAAAACAGAAAGAAAGTGACAAACATCTCATTCTATTGTTTATCTTTTAGTTTTCATAGTGTTTTTTTTCCCTCGTTATTTGCTCGACTTGACTTTATCGCTTGCATCAATAAGCTCCCACAAATAACAGTACAGGGGCTGCAGGCATCCTGGAGGCCAGCCATTTACCTGTCAAGAGTTTATACAACTCAACTTATAGTTTCTCACTTCAGGTCTCTCTTACGGTTTACTCGTGATGTCAGAACTACTGGAAAGTTCACAGACAAAAGCTGTGGGCACAAAGGAAGGGGAAGCGGTTGGGGAGCTGTGGTCATTTGTCTCGGGTGTACCATAATCTCTTGTCTGATAAGTATGTAATTAGAGTCCTACATCTTAGCACTTTTATAAATAACCTGTTGTGTTTTTATTCCTCCCCCCCTCCCACACACTCTTCGTGAAAGAGAAGACCTTTTTACGTGACCCTGTGAGACCCACGCGTTGCCTGTAGAAAATGCTTTTTCCATTGTTCGTCTCGTCTTTTCGTTTCCACAGATCAGCAGCGCTCAGATTTCTATATGAGTGCGAGTTTAGGGATGACCGCATCCTTCATGATAATTCTATACCCGCGTCCTAGAGGAATTAGAATGCAATCATGCGAACGTGCCAATAAACTGGTTCAAATGTCTAGAAACGGTTAAAAAATAAATTTATGCAAAGAAAAATGGACTCTTAAGGGTCTCGGGAGTTAATGTGTGCATTCTAACTACTGCTAGGTCCGTGAATGGCCACGTAGACTGAAGGTAGTTTAAATATAGGAAGTAATAAAGAGGGAGGGGTCTCACAGGGTAGATGTTGAAGTTTTTTTATGTGCATCTTCCAAGTATTGTTGTAAATACTTGTGTCACTTGCCAAAACAAAAAAAAGTGGTTAAAAAGAGAGAAATTAAATGATTAATTTATTGTGTAATGACCATATAATTTATTGATTTGCAAAAAAATTAAAGGGTGAAAATTATGCAGCAGAAATTGTGAAATATACTCCATTCACGGCATGGCCATGATGCTTAGCAGCGTCACATGGAACCCATTTCTTATTTCACTGTGCGACTGTGACCATGTACAATGGCTGCCGAAAATTTTAATAAAAAAACATGGCCTGCAAGATGCAATAGGTATTTGGGCAAATTATGCATTAAAACGCAAAAGAACTAATGGACTGCAGCAGTTTAGGCAATATCCTTACCATGTATAGCTAGCTAGCGTATCACTCCATTAACGCTAGCTAAATTTTGTTTGGCCAAGTGTAACATAGCCAGTTTTGGTAACAATGCTTATTGACAAGGGGTTTCCACATTAGGTATTCAACTATGGGCTTCATCTGCCACGTACAATAGTTAAGATTGGGCCTTCTAAGACAGCTAATTTATCTCTGTTATTAGCTAGGTTCTGTTAACGGGCAAATCCAGATTTGTGTGTAATACCACCAGGCACACTTAACACATTTTTTTAATCACAATGCTTTTTTTGCTAACTACAGTAGGTAGCCTACTGTCATTTTCAGTTAGCTGACCTGCTAGCTAGCTAAACCACCTAATTTATTTCACTCTTGTGAATGGGCAAAAAAGCAAGGTAGCTTGCTCTCAATACAAGGTAGACATTGGCTGCAAGTTATAACTATATTGAATAAACACAAAATGGTTTAAATGTTTGGTGCTGCCAGGTGGATAGCTAGCTAATGGGACGAGGTTCATTATTTAATCGGTCAACAAACCTATCTTGTCAACTAAGTCAACACCTAAGTCAACACTCCATTTTCTGCATGACAGACAGCTAAAATCAGATTTCTTTTTCACAGTAAATGTGCAACTAAAGCCGGTTAGCTAGTTGGTTCGTTGTGCAATTGATCATTTTAGATATTCCAAAGGGAATTATTGGCATAAATAGGCCCACAACAGTGGAATGCTACCTTTGATTTTAACTTCGATCTGGTTTGAAAGACTGACGTGTGAATAGAGTCTATTATTGTTTTAGAATACTGTTGTTCTCTTATTATTATTATTTTTTTTAAGTTCACTGCAGCGAACAACTTAATGATACAAACTCCTGATATGATTGTCAGTTTTTTAATCTTATGTGGTTTGCCATGTCCAATGCCGTGTTTGTGGAGAACTAACCCGACGAACAATAAAAATAAAAATCCCTGTTATATCAAACCTACAGAGAGTGTGAGATGCCAGCGACTTCTCTATTAGGGTCTTTTCCTTCTCTTGTTTAATTATTCAAAAAGACAAGACACTTTCTGTTTCCTCCTGCTGTTTTTGCTCCTGTATAAAGAGAAAACAAAATGTTGATATTAATGATATTGTACAAGTATCACCACAGATTTATTTTTTTTGGCGATTTCTTGTATTTGTTTTTCTTTGCGGCACAATAAATAATTTTAAAACAGTGGCTGCTTGTTGCAATGTTATTACTGAGAGAATAAACTATTTTGTTTGTCGCCGCTTTCATTTTAATGCACTTATTCTGTGATCTGCAAGAAAAAGAAACTGCCTTGTGTGATTCTCATGTCTGCCATATGTATGGAATCTATACATTTAGTTACCATATTTCGCCATTACTTAGTTAACAGTATTCTTTTTACACAACTCTGTTGTAATACTGATCCAAAGCAATTTTTCAGGAGTTTTCAGAACAGACCGATTGTTTTTGCGACAAACCGAAACACGAAACCCAGAACAAAGGGTGCAGACATAAATGGCTTGGAGTTACAAGCCTAAAAAGTTAATTATTTATATGCAGACATTTTATGTGTGTGTGTGGCATGTTTGTTCTGAAGTGGTTTTGATATTATGCAAAATAGGCAGGTTCTGGCCCCTTTTATTTGCATACACTATAGGGCCAAAGGTATATGGACACCTGCTCATCCAACATCTCATTCAAATCATGGGCATTAATATGGAGTTGGTCCCCCCTTTGCTGCTCTAACAGCCTCCACTTTCCTGTGAAGGCTTTCCACTAGATGTTGGAAAATTGCTGCGTGGATTTGCTTCCATTAGCATTAGCGGGGTCGAGCACTGATGTTGGGCAATTAGGCCTGGTTCACAGTCGACTTTTCAATTGATCCCAAAGGTGTTGATGGGGTTGAGGCCAGGGCTCCATGCAGGCCAGTCAAGTTCTTCCACACCGATCCCAACAAACCATTCCTGTATGGACCTCACTTTCTGCACAGGGGGCGTTGTCATGCTGAAACAGGAAAAGGCCTTCCCCCTAAACTGCTGCTACAAATTTGGAAGCCCATCTAGAGCCTGTCTAGAATGTCACTGTGTGCTGTATAGCGTTAAGATTTGCCTTACAAGGACTAAGAGGCCTAGCCGTAGCATGAAAACAGGCCAAGGTGTGTCCGGATACTTTTGGCCATGTTGCGTATTTGCATATATGGCTTTTTTCATTCCTCTTTGACTTGCTGAAGTTGTGTAAGTGCCACTTAAATATACCAAACACATTTAAGTAGAGTGAAGTAAAAAAGGAACGTAATAACTTTTCTTTCTTTTAAAAAAAATATAAATAGTTATGTATTCTACAAAATTGAGGCTATGAGCGAATCAGCCAGGAGACGTAGAGACTGTCTTGCTGAAATATTGTGGCAAAGCGAACCCGGTTTTTGGACAAAATGCCCTGAACCAGTAAAGATGCTGTAAGTAACTCAAAACAGGTCTCAATATACACTGCTCAAAAAAATTAAGTCAATTAAACCAAACCGGTCATACTGGATGATGTTGCAGGCATTCGCCACGTCGTCTCCAGACTCTTTTACGTCTGTCACATGTGCTCAGTGTGAACCTGCTCTCATCTGTGAAGAGAACGGGGCGCCAATGGCGAACCTGCCAATTCTGATGTTCTCTGGCAAATGCCAATCGAGCTGCACGGTGCTGGGCTGTGAGCACAGGTCCCACTACAGGACGTAGGGCCCTCATGCCACCCTCATGGAGTCTGTTTCGGACAGTTTGGTCAGAAACATGCACACGAGTAGCCCACTGGAGGTCAATTTTTACGGCTCTGGCAGTGCTCCTCCCTCCTCCTCCTCGCACAAGGGCAGCACAAATCCTGCCGCCGCTGGGTTGTTGCCTGCCTACGCCCATGTCTCCTCTCTCTCTCCTCGTGTAACCCGTTCTCTCCGCTATCTCTCCACCTCTCCTGTCCTTCCACAAACACAGCAAACTGCAAACTTGACGGACGTATGGACGGGTGCCATCCTGGGGGAGAGAGGACTGGACCTGTGCAATGCTGGGGGCACCTGGTACCGCTGCAGCTACCAGTAGTGACAAGGGCAATGAAAAAAATGCTAGAAAGAAAATCAAAATCAGGAAAATAAGGAGAGAGAAACTAGAGAAAAAAAGAAATATGGTGAAAACACTGTTTGTTGGGGTTCTGTATCTGTCTGGGTTTGTTTCCCTTGTTTTCCCAGAAGTTTAAATTGACCTTGTATTTAACTTGTTGTTATAGTGTGTTTGACTTGTTCTTTGAGCAGTGTTTGAAAAACCAATATTAAAAAATTAATTAAAAACATTAGTCGAACACAAAGCCAAAACATTTACTAACACAAAAACTTGGTTAACAACTACAACAATGGCTACTGCTTAAAATACTTGCTTTAAGTTAATTTGGCTTTTTTATCTTCATGTTTTTTGTTGTTCATTTTTGAAATTTCTAAATTCCATTTTATTTCCAAAACCATTTTTGTTGTAAAAGTAGAAAACAGATAAAATGTTCTAAAATATTTTTTGTTTTAACTAGAAGTGTAGATTTAATGATTGCTTTGAATTAATGTGAATCAAACTGAAAAAATAAAATTTAATTGAAACTTTAAATTGAAAAGAAAAATTGAAAAAAAAATAAATAAATATTAATTGAGGTCATAAAAATTCAAAACCAGCAATGGTGGCTGGGATGAAAAAAAAAAGGTAATAAAAAAATTCAAAGCTAAAAAAATCAACTCCTTATTAAAACTATAAGGCATTGGATAAAAAATAGGTAGGAAAAAATGCAACTCATTTGACTTATAGAAGTAAATGGGAAAAAAAAACAACAAACCATCCATGAAAAAGCCATCCACTCTTTTCATACTCCCATTATTTGATTATTGTGGGTTTTTTGGATAACCTTAGATAGGATACCTTTTACATACCTACTATTTACAGCCTAATCTTACCAATTTCATCTCGCAGATGTGTTCCATACTGTACACAGTTATAGTTCCTTAGATCTAGTCACACATAAATCAGATATCAAATCAATTGTTTTGTATGTATACTGTTATAGTATTACTTGTACCAGCATGCAAAGGATATGCGACCAAATATTAAATATGATACTTTAAAAATATGTTAAAGCAAAGGGTATGAATACTTATGTAAATACATTTGCAAAGATTTCTAAAAACATGTTTTCACTTTGTCATTATGGACTGTTTTGTGTAGAATTTTGAGACAAAAAATTAACTCAATCTATTGTAGAATATGTCTGTAATGTAATAAAACGTGGAGAAGGTAAAAGGGGTGGGCAGACCTTCCGTCTTGACTGTATATATATATATATATATATATATATATACAGTGAGTAGCATAATTAATTGGACAGTGACACATTTTTTGTTATTTTGGTTCTGTCACTATCACTTTAAGGGTTTCTCCTGACAAATTTTCCTATTGAACTCTATGGAAAAATAAGTCAGGAGAAGAAACCCTTCAAATTATCCATGCATATCTACTGCATATCTGGCAGCAGAGTGATGGTTTGAGGCTTGTTTGATACGTCAGACCTTTGATGACTTAGAGCCATTTAGCCAACCATGTGTTCCATACTGTTCCAGTGTAATTTATGGCAAAATCTAGTCCCACCCCCAATTCCCATAGAGATCCATTCAAATTCAGAGAGGTTATAGTATTGCTTGTAGAAGTACCAGAAAATAAGATAAAGAGTCTTTTGATATTGTTGGGTCACAGACATCAGGAAGTCATGGCATGAAATATTTTTGATGCCTGAAAATTGGGGGGACTAAGTACAAAAGCTTCTATAATTTCTAAACGGTTCATCTGATATGGATGAAAATACCCTCTAATTAAAGCTGACAGTCTGCACTTCAACCTCATTGTCATTGTATCCTTTCAAACTCAAAGTGTTAGACTACAGAACCAAAATAACAAAACATGTGTCACTGTCTAATATATTATGGTGGTCCCTATATACGTATATAAAAGACAAATTGGGTAAACAAAAATAATAATAGGATGACTTAGTGATATTAAAGATGCTGCCAGGATGCCAGCTATGCCTGTTCCTCCCACAGCCAAGAAAACCTACAGACAGTCACCACCCCACACAGGGACTAGAGACTACACCCATCAACCTGCCACAATTGAACTAGTTTAAAGGCCTTTCGCTGTAGTCATGATATACGGCGGTAAAACGTTGTTACACCTGTGTATATGACTGCAGCAGTGTGCGCTGGACTAGTGAGAGCAGTTCACCATGACAACAAGAGTGTTAATATTACAGCTTAGTCTGCACTTTGAATAGGCTTAAACCAGATTAGCCCTGTGAGATGTCCTTCTTCATCCTCAAATGTGAACTAAACATTTGTTTAGCAGCGTTTCATTCAGATAATTAATTGTGTCACCCAAATGGATTACTTTCTGCTCCCTCTGGGCGGGGGGGGGGGGGGGGGGGGTGTGCATAACCAATATTCAGAACCCAGACACACCTGGCCTCCTACAAGGATTACTCTCACAGAATACCAGCTGAGATCTGTAGGATAACTTCAAGTTTGGATGGAAAAAGGGTTATTTTTCTTTTTTGTTTCAAGATAGAATAAATTCAATCAGAACAAACTTCAAATGCTGTTGTTGAATGTTCACCTTTTTTTCAGCATTGTGAATGATGCAGCCGTCAGGAAGGTAAGTACCTAATTTGCAGGGGAACGTATTAAATTATTTTTCATTGTGCTGAGGTATACTATTTTTTCTCATAGGCAGAGATGTTATTTGGTGGAATTACATTGTCTAGCTATTTGATTGAAGGAATTGCTTGGGTAACTAAATGAAAATCACGCTTGTGTGACCAATAAACAGACTCCTGTGTTTGCTTCTTCAGGCAAAAGGCTATCCAATTCAGGCGCTCTCAAACATCTTAAGGCTTCCTTACAACGATAACCCTGCAACCAAGGACCCCTATTGTGACGTGAAAAAGAAAGTGCTTTCTCCTGAAGATCAGGAAGACCATGTCAATATCTCTCCAACACGGCGATAGAACACAGCTGAGCCAGCGCTCGCGCAGCCTTGCGAAAAACCAGACCATAGGGTCACATGGACAAGATGGAGGCCGGCTTCTCATTGACATCTCATGGGCTTGCGAAAGCGTTTTGAAGCCGCGGAAAGGGCAGTTTTCTGCAGCCGCCATGTTGTACAAAAACTCGAGCTGGAGACTGAACAGCAGGGAGAAGGGACACCCCCATTATCGTTTTCCAAGTCCAAACAATACAACTAGCGAATCAACACTTCAGAGACATTTAGACAAAAGGAAAGCACCTATTGCAACTACATGTTCTTGTGTAAAAATGTAGTCATTTATTTTTTTAGTAATATTATTTTGACCGCTTTGGTAGCATTGATTTACATTGAAAGGGTCTGAAAGACCTATACTGGAGCTGACCACACTGGCACCAGAAAGCAAAACTCTCAAGACCAGGAAGTTGAGCGTCATTGCCCCTTGCTTTAGCTTTAGTTGCAGAGAGCGTAGGCTACACAGCACAATGCCCCCCAGCTGCACACCATCAACCCAAATCTTGACTGAATATGCTGCATATGTCTTCGTTCCAACCACAATTGCAATTCCAGGATAAAAAAAAAGCTGTTTATTTTTCTTATCACGCTTGTCATGTTTTGAGAAATGATTTACCCTCTTAAGCCACATTATGTCAGAATTAGCTATGCATCCTGCCATGAATAATAAATCATATTCCCATTATACACTGCTGCTCTATTTGAATGGAGAGGTGACGTCATAGACTAAACATGTTTATGTGAGCAAACGTGCTCAGCGAGCTTGGGCTGCCATGACAGTTGTGAAAGACAGGGAGGAGGAAAGCACGAATCAAAAACAGATTTTTTGCTGTTGTTGCCTGCTATAGCAAGTTTTTTTTTATTGGTTTATTTATTATTTTTAGAGTTGTGCATCTGTCCAATTAAGTCCTCTGTACCAGAGGGGGCGCAACAAATGGGGGGAAAAAAAAAAAAAAAGTTTCGCTTTTAATTTAAAAAAAAATGTATTTATAATTTTTGACTAATACTACTAGTTAACACTGTTATTTCAAAATATGAAATAACCCCACAACAACCAGCATAGCTCTATAGCATAGCCTATTAAATAATAATAATTTCTTAGTTCATGTCACCCCGCCCCCCTCCAGCCAGGCAATTAGACTTTACCTGCGCTCCCTCTCTGGGCAATGGTAAAGTGTGGCTATCTGACGTGACCCTCGCATTATATGCTATCAACATGTCGAAAAGACCAAAGCTGTCCAGTGCTCAGGGAAGGAAAAGAAGGAAAGAAGAGGAGGAACAATGTGAAAAGGGCAGAGGTACAGTAACGTTAATGTGATGAAATGAATTGTCTAGTGCTCTCTGACTTTAGGCGCATCCTGCCCCGGTACTGGGGGCGCTTGGGTTGAAGTAGAGTCCCTTTATAGAGAGAGTAGCGACAACTAACGATTTGACGCCATTTTGAGTCCATTCAGTGCGGAGCCGCCGTATGGCGCTAGTGCATTGAACCGTGTATTCCATTATGTTCTCTATGTATGAGAGATTATGTGAAGATGACAAAATAGAAGATTTATGACAACTAAGAGCCATATGATAAAGAAGAAAATCACAGAGCTGGTTGTGATTTAACAGTCACAGACATTTAGAACTAGGGATGTGCGCGTTTAGTCGACTAGCCGATTAAACGTTGCTACCCTCGCTAGACGGCACCAGAAATGCTAGTCGGTTAAACTTACTATTTTATTAATTTACACATTTAAATTACATATTGACATAATTTGCACTAAAATTTCATGTTTCATGGTCAAATGTTGCTTTATAAAAAAACGAGAATCCGTTACTAATGTTAACAACGCCGGATTAAAAAAATAATTTAAAAAAACGAAGGAAAAAAACAAAACGCATTAGCCTGTTCGCCCTGCAAATTAAACCAGCGAGGTGGAAAGAGTAAGTAGGCCTATCACGTTGTTGAATAGCCCAATAAAACTAATCTAATGTCACGTCGATCAGTCGGCCTAATTGTTATTTTTTTGTGTTCCTATTATTGGTAGCTTTTCTGATGACCGATTATTATTTTTTTCTGTATTTGCTATGCGATCGCGTTCACCCAATGAAAATGCCGTTGTAATAATCAGGCACGTTTCCTAAAAATGTTTTGTTACGTTGAATATTGTTTTCAATAAATGTTATTTGTTAACTTTTATTTAATGAGTTGTCATGTTTTGTAGGATAATGTGCAATGTTCATAATGCAAGGCGCAAAGTGCCACACATTTCAGCGGCATTTAAAATACGATTTGGTTATTGAAGAATGTGATTAACGGTTTCAAATGGCTCTTATAATATACGCAATATTTTTTCGGACAATGTTTAACTTTATAGATTAAATTGTGCTCAATTTTGACTGTTTTCTGAGTGTTTTCTTACTTTTAGACTAGTCTAAGTATAAACTTCCGTTTAAACGTCAGGGAAATTAGTCGTTAGGAACATCCCTATTTAGAACCATGACAAAGAAGGAATGAACTAGACAGGTACACGTGCTGCTTATTTCAGCCTCATTTTAATTTCAGGGAGGCAAGAGCGAGACTCGAACTCTCACCTCCCTGCTTATACATGTACATGTACAATACAATGTTATTTATTTATTTATTTAATTTCCAGGCATGAAATCAGAAATATATACAGAACAATGTCAAGGTATGACAAAATAGAACCACATTACAGAACAATGAAAAAGAAAAAGACACACCAGCCAATGCCTGGGGATTGCCTAAAAGAATTGATAAATTCTGTCGAGAGGCTCTCCACATTGGCAGGTGCACACAAAGAATTACATTTTGAAATTAAATGTGAAAACAAAAGTGTGAGTGCATGTTATTGGTAGTGAATAAACTGTGATGCAAGGGGGCGCCAGATAAAATCCTGCCTAGGGCAGCCAATTGGTCAGAGCCGGCCCTGATGGTGGGTTTGTAAGTGGCTGCCATACGCACAACTTGCCATCTGATGAGCTCCTGCAGGTTATTAGCTTAGTTCCCAACTCCAGCTATTTAGTAACACTGATTTTTGCTTTTAGCTGCATAGAGCACGCACTGACAAATATGTGCAATGCCTACAAAGCAAGCTCGCCAGCCATAGTAATGTGCAAGACGCGTGGTTGCTAACCGATCGGCAACAGTTTCCCGACAAAACTTGCTTTGCGCACTACGTTCGCGACGTTCATTAGGACATAAATAACACTCATGTGGCCCTCATCAAGTCCTAACGATCAATAATTATAACCTATTGTGACAAATAGTGCACAACAGATTTTAATTTGTCATTATTTATTCAACCAAAAATAAGCCAACATGCAGAAGCCTTTTGTGAAAAAATAAAGTGCACCCCATGATCCAGTAGCTTGTAGAACCCCCTTCAGCAGCAATAGCTGAAGTAAATGTTTTCTGTATTTTATCAGTCTTGCATCGGAGGAATTCTGGCCCACTCCTTGCAAAATTGCTTCAGCTAATTAGCGTTTAAGTTATGCAAAGCTCTGTTAAGGTCCTGCCACATTGGGGGTTGAGATCTGGCCTTTAGCTTGCCCATTCCAAAACTCTGATTCTTTTTCTCACCCATTCAGTCATACATTTACTGGTATGCGTAGGATCATTGTCCTGATGCGCAATCCACTTTTGGCCAAATTTTAGCAGTCAGACAGATGGTATTACATTTTCCTTTGAATATACTGATATAGAGAGGAATGTTGGACTCAATGATTGCGATGTGTCCAGTTCTTGTTGTTGAAAAATAGCCAAAAATAATGACCCCCTCCACCACCGTGTGGAAAATTTGGTCTCGTCTGTTCAAAGGACAGTGTTCCACAAACCTTGAGGTTCATTCAGATGTAATTTTGCAAACATACGCCGCGTTTTCCGAATGGTGCAGTCATGAACATTTACCATGTTGACAGGGGCCTCCAGATTGTTGGATGTAGCTTTAGGGTTCTTTGCCATTTCTAGGAGCATCATACAGTCCAATCTTGGATGCAATTTTGCAAATCTACACCGTGCTGCAATGCTCATTTTTGGAGAGACAGGGATTTCTCCTGGCTACCCATCCATGAAAACCATACTTGTTCAGTCTTTTCCTAATGGTGCAGTCATGAACATTTATCGTCTTGACAGAGGCCTCTAGATCGCTGGATGTAGCTTTAGGGTTCTTTGCAATTGCTCAGAACATCATAAAGCCCAATCTTCGGACGCCCACTCCTAGGAAGATAGGCAACGTTATTGAGAATCCTCTATTTGTAAATGAATCTTTCTCACTGTGGAATGATGGACTTCATATCGTTTTGAAATGGCTTTATAACCCTTCACAGGCTGACGAGCAGCAATAATTGCTTCTCTGAGATCATCACAGATATCTTTTGTCCGTGGCATGCTGTGTTAACACAAACCTGTCAAAGGTTTCTGGTTTTATATACTGGTGGTAGCACTTCCCAATGATCAACTAATCGTGGGCACTTGATTATCAGCAACTGGTTCCAATTACTTCCTTAATTGATATGGAAGTCGTCAGTGTATTGTCTTATTTTTGATTGATAAATAATCACTAAGTAAAATGTATGTGTGTTTGAGTCACATGAGGTCAGATTTCTCAACTGTTTTCTACTGTTATCTACTTGGTGAGGGCTATATGACGTTTAGTCTGATCATTGTCAGTATTACCAAGGATAACTAAACAAAAGAAAGATTGTTTTATATGAAAGTCTAAAATACTAAAATATTTAATTTGTGCAATTTGTAAAAATGATTAGCATGATCTAAGGGGAAAATATTTTTGTCCCCAGGGACAACTTCACAGGACCCGTGGATCCGTTTTCTCCTTCATTGGCATCACGCGATAGTATTGGCAGTACACTGCTGACCCCCAGTGGCGTACAGTGGGACTGTTCAAGGGATTGGCTTAGTGCATGCATTAATTTAATTAATGTATGGGATGTGAGTTTTGAGTAGACCCCATCATCATACTGCACACAACTTGTGGAGCCTTGTTTTAAGACATGGTTAAGCACAAGAGACCCTTATGAAAAAGCCTTACCTGGAGGTACCTTACTGCTCGCAACGGTGTATGACGAGCAAGGAGAGAGGGAGAGTAATGTGAAGATGAAGGCCTCTTCACTATAAATGCGTTTTATTGACATGTTTTAATATCTTTTGGGAAGATGAGTCCTGTTTAACACATTATTTCAGTCTACCTTGAACTGCTGATGGTCTCAATCTGTGACTGTTTAAGGCTAGGAGCAGGAAGGAGGGCAATTTTATAAGAAGCAGGGTTGAATTCTCTTCTATAAAAAACATGCAGTTTCCCTTCTACTTTTTTTAAGTGAATGCCTTTTTTGTCTGGCCAGCTCCGTCACAACTGTGACAGGGGGGGTGATTGTTTGGGTACACTAAATGTTGAATTTTAGTTTTTCTTGCTGTGTAACTACAGTTTTTGGCTTATTTGATGGATGATAACAATATTGCATTTGTAACCCTTCTGTTATGTAATTTTCCTAAAGAGACTTTAATTACAGCCAGACAACAAATCAATTTACTGAACCAATCACTGTACCTCTCCAGTTCAGAGTGGAATGGAAAGAGACCTATAAAAATGGGAACATTTTACTATTATATAGCACTATATAATTTTATTAGTTGGTATATGTCAATATATATTATGTGCATATACACATATGTCACTGGAAGCATACTTAAAACCTGACATGATTGTATTATGGATCTATATAAAATGTTTGAAATATTTGTAGCTATTACAATATAAATACAGCTTTTAGCATGGATGTGTAAATTAGGCTTTGTTTATTTTATTTGAAACTAAAATATGCAATTTTAGTAATGTGCAAATATTAAACTAAATGTATATACTGTCAGGGTGCAGTAGGGACTCAAGTGCAGACAGTACCTGAAAAATAAACCGAAGTTTATTAGTGGCAAAAGCCAAGAGGAAAAGGCAGAATCGTAGACAAGAACAGGCAGTAGCCAAAACCAGGTGATCACGGCAAAAGCACAAAAACACAATCCAAAAAGCAAAGTCAAGAAACAAAATCAAAAAGTCATGATAACAGAAATCAGGCACACGCAAAGAAACTAGCAAAGGCTTGTCGCGAAACAGCGCAAAGCAGGCAACCATGACAAACTCGCAGAGAACACTTCTTCTTCTTCTTCTTTTGGTTTTTATGGCGGTTGGCAAACAACTGAAAGGTGCATTACCGCCACCCACTGGTCTGGAGTGTGGACGAGATCCCCACCCCCTAACCCCTCACATTCCACTCCTCAGATCCTATGGAGCAATTTTGTCACCATCATGAATTCCAGCAATATATCCCAGCTGTGATCCCCTGAGCGTTTAGCCAACACCCCACCAATACTACCCACTCCAACCCCACCTAAAGCCCTCTGCAGTACCTCTCTCTCCCCCACATACTTCCTGCACAACAATAACACATGCTCCACCGTTTCCTCCTCTCCACAGTAATCACACCGCCCAGTTGCATGTTTCCCCACCAGAAAAAGTGAATGATTTAACCCCGCGTGCCCACACCTCAGCCTCGTGATGACCCTCTCCTGTGTCCTACTCCGACCCCCATACACTACTGTCCCAACCACTGGTGTGTATTTGTACAGACCCCGGCCCCTCCGTTCTGCATTCCATGCTGCTTGCCACCTCCTCTTCACCTGCTGCTTTATAATGGCCTTTGCTTCCTTTTTCCCCAGTTTGACCTCCACCCTGCTACTGCTCCTCAGTGCCCTTTTCGCCGCCCTGTCAGCCCTCTCATTCCCCTCCAACCCCACATGTGCAGGGACCCACACAAACTGCACCACCAACCTCATCTGCTGTATCCTGTATATTGACTGGAGGATCTCGTACAGTAAATCCTCTCTGCTCTCAGATTTCCCCGACTTCAAGCTATCCAGCGCTGCACAGGAGTCCGACGCAATCACCACCCGCTCAGGCCGCACCTCCTCCACCCACTGTAAAGCCATCACCACGGCCACCATTTCACAGGCAAACACTGATATGTCATCCGTGAGCCTCCTCCCCTCCTCGATGTCAAACTCTGGGATCACCATCGCCGCTGCCGTCCTACCAGTCTCAGGATCTTTCGATCCATCCGTATATATCTGCAGGTAGCTGTAGAATTCCCGCCCCACATATGACCCCAGACCCTGAGGACCGACCCCACTGCCATCCCGGTCCCATCCCAGCAGTCCAAAATCTATCACCGGCTCAGGCAAAAACCATGGTGGCACTGCTGGCCATGCCACAGCTGGAGCAAACCCCCTATCCACCAACCCCAGCTCACCCGCCTTCTGCTCCGCCACCCATCCAAAACTGTTTATCCGCTGCTTCTGATGTTCCCAGCAGGGCTCAAGAATTCTCCGCACTGGATGCCTCCCCTCATGACCCTGAACAGCCACCCAATTCGTCACCAGAAGCTGAAGTCTCCGCAGCCCCAGAGGCATTTCCCCCATCTCTACCTGCAACGCTGGCACCGACGTCGTCTTAAATGCCCCACTGCACAACCGGAGTGCTCGAGCTTGGAGCACATCCAACTTCCCCAACAAGGTTTTAGACGCCGACCCATACGCTACACTCCCATAATCCAGAGCAGACCTGATCAGGCTCACATAAATAGTGTGCATCGCAGCCCTGTCGGCCCCCCACTCCATACCTACCAAACACCTCATCACATTCAACACCCCATTGCACTTATTAACCAGTGTCTCTATATGCACCTTCCACGTGAGCCTGGTATCAAACCACACCCCCAGAAATTTATATGTCTCCACCCTTTCAAGCTCCTGGCCATACAAAACCAGCTTCACCCCTGCCCCAATTTTCTTCCGCCCAAAGAAAAGCGCCTTTGTTTTGCCCACCGAGAATTTGAAACCCCACCGCAAAGCCCACTGCTCCACTCGCTGTATCGTATCCTGCACCTTCTTTACCACATGGCCCACATTCCTCCCCCTTTTCCACAGCGCCCCGTCATCCGCGAACAATGACCTCCCCACACTAGGCTCAACGTCATCATACACATCATCAATCATGATGGAGAACAACAGCGGGCTAATGACACTCCCCTGCGGCGTACCGGTACCCACCTCTTGACCTGAGGAAAAACACCTCCCCACCCTCACCTCCATAGTGCGCCCCGACAAAAAATCCTTCACCCAGCTGAACATATTACCCGACACCCCCAGCCTCCTGAGCTTAATCAACACCCCCTCTCTCCACATCAGATCATAGGCCTTTTCCACATCAAAAAACACAGAGATCACTACCTCCTTATTCACCTGGGCTTTCCTCACCTCCGACTCCAGGCTTAGCACCGAGTCCATCGTCCCCCGCCCTTTCCTGAACCCACTCTGGTAGTTCGCCCTGAGCCCCCTCACCTCCAAAAAATATGTCAGCCTGTCAGTGACCATACGCTCCATAACCTTGCACAGATGTGAGGTCAGCGCAATGGGCCTATAATTAGTTGGATCTGAAGGATCTTTGCCTGGCTTCCTAATAGGAATAATAACTGCCCGTTTCCACTCCTGAGGCAACTGCCCATCCTGCCACACCCTATTATAAAGCCCTAGTACCACTCCCAACGCCTCATCAGATAAATGCTTCAGCATGACATAGCACACCTGATCCTTACCTGGGGAAGTAAGTTCGCAGAGAACACAAACCAGAGTGGAACTTAAATACATAGAACTAACGAGCAAACGAGAGGCAGGTGAACAGCAGGGCAGGTGAGACACATAAGTAATCAGGAGCTGACACGTAAGGCGGGGCGGACACAATGGAGAAGTAAACACAAGAGCACATGGCTGTGAGACGGCCAATGAAAACAATAACGCACAAACAAAAACGGACATGACCGAAACAGATATAACAGAATAACATGGCTCAAATACTGACGCATACATTCAGAAAGAATAGGCCTATAGACCCACAGGGGTTCTTCTTGGCCCCAATTTGGGAACCCATGCTGTAGTAAAATAAGCCTGTACCTTGGACATTTCAGTCTTGGTCAGCTGCACAGAATGTCATTGTTAACATGGTTGTCTGAAAAATGTCAATCCCCAGAAACACTTTAAACTATTGATCAATAATTTGGTATGTTGGGAAGATATAAGATTTATCAAGTTTCCAGTGAAAAGATTGACCTGCCTGTCTTCAGCATTCTGACACTTCTGAATGCTTCTAAATCTGGTGGGTTGTGCTAGACTGTCAAATTCAAAACACAGGTAGTTATGCAATTATTTAATAGTCATTATTTTTGACAGAGTGAATTACATATCAAATACCTCATGGTGTTTATAAATTTTTTAGGACTTTTCCCGCCTTTATTGGACAGCACAGTGTAGACTTGGGAGCGAGAGAGAGGGGGAGACATTCGACAAAGGTCACGCGGCTATAATCAAACTGCTGCGGTTGCGGCTCTCACTGAGCACGTGGACAGTACAGTACAGGCTACGCCACCGAGATACCCCATTAATTATTTATATATTCATTTAATTAGTCATACTGCACATATTTTATTTTAAAAATATTTTTTCAATAAAAAATGTTCACCCTCAATTGAGACCCTAGTATTGAATTCAATCAAATTCCTTTTTGTGTAGCTTTACCAGTGTGAAAATTTCTCAACTTCTAAATCTTTTTTGTTTGTTTGGTAGGCATAACACAGGCAGAAGCGGGCAGTGTAAGCCAGTAAAATTGGCACCACTAGGGAAGCACAGTGCTGGCAGGTACGCAGGCAGAGAGAAATTAAAAGGAACAAGAAAGCCCTTTAAATCACTAAGAATAAAATTATATATACCAAGCAGGGCCCTTTTTCTTATTATTAAGATTGCTGTAAGTGGCATGGTGATGCCAGGTAGGCAGCAACATATGCTACTCTGACCTCATGTATAGAATTTGCTTTGATGTTATACTAATTAATTTCATGCTCAAATCTAAAAATTGTGAGTACAAGTGAATTATATAATGTTCATACACGTGAAAAATACTAGTAATGAATGAATGCTATAACGTAATGAATGCTAATTAAACACACATTTAACCAATGAACAACATTTGCTTTAAATTGGCCAGCCTGCCCAACGTTATCGGACATAGACTGCACACGCATACGCATCAAGGCTCCATCCGACGCATTTGTGGATATGAATAGAAATTCATCAATGTGCAGCTCATATGTGATGTGAAATATGTGTTGCTTAACGTCGTGGTCCTGCCTGGCGGGACTCACGACCGGTTAATTCTGTGTGGCAGTTCAGTTGGCACTCATTTGGAGAACAGTGCTGTGAGAGACAGCTGGCATATTGGTAAGAATAATAATGTGTCAAATTTCTGTTTCCTGCCATGTGTTTAGGATCAGAATCCTAACTACCTCTTTCCATCACTAGGTGTCAGGGGTTAGGCTACCCCTTAAGCCATGAGAAAGGCCACAGTACTTGGCAGATGGAGGAAACACGCTTGTCCGATGCAGAAAGGCTTGAAGAACCTTAGCCACCTTCTGTAGCTGTGGTGCTTTTGCGCACAGCCATGCATTTCTTCACAACAAGGTCTGTGGATGTTTGTGACTAACTGTGTCATCATACACTGCTGAAAGAACACAGTATTGTAGTGGGTCTCTGTGCCAGAAACACGGAGGAGAATGTTTGGAGGTCCAGATGCGACAGATAAGGCGTCTTAAAGTGTTCTAATGAACACCACAGAAACGGACAATAATCCGTAGTGGAAAGGGAGAATAATGAGAACACCAATAACCTCATGAAAAAGGTGAGGAAATCGATATGCGAGCAAAACAACCGAAATAAGCAGACACGCTTATCAAACTCCGTATGTGGAGCGAACGAACAAAGAAAATAAAAACTATAAGATCCCTTTAACTGGGACCAGAGCCGTTAGAGCGCTCGTGGAAGAACAAAGGAAATAAGCGGACACGCTTATCTAACTCCGTTTGTGGAGCGAACAAAGAAAATAAAAACTATAAGATCCCTTTAACTGGGACCAGAGCAGTTAGAGCGCTCGTGTAAGAACAAAGGAAATAAGCGGACACGCTTATCTAACTCCGTTTGTGGAGCGAACGAACAAAGAAAATAAAAACTATAAGACCCCTTTAACTGGAGTCAGAGCAGTTAGAGCGCTCGTAGGTAAGAGTGGTAAAACAAAGGAAATAAGCAGACACGCTTATCTTACTCCCGTTTGTGGAGCGAAACGAAAGGAAACAGAACTCAAAAGACCCTAACTTGTTTGGGTAAGAGCACTCGTAAGTCAGAGGGTAAAACGAAAGAAACGAGAAAGCCTCTGCTCTGAAATGAGAACGAAAAGAAACTTGCTTTCTTTCTAAACCCTTTCTTTTTAAACTAGCTAACTAACTAATTTCCTATACCTTTTTACCAGCTCGAATGTTAAGTGGAATAACATTGAAGCAATGAGAAACGGAGGAAGCGGGGTATATGTAGTGAGCGGATATGCAGAACAGGTGAACTCACTAATTACCAAGACGAAAGCAAAACCTGTAGTGGAACACAGAAAAATCAGATGGATTACCGGTAGAAGCAAAAAAGGAATAAAAAACTCAGAGATAAGAAAAGAGAGGCATGATCCATGACAAGTATAACACCAAGTCAATTAAACTTCTGGGATATCGATCTGTCTAGTTAGGGAGCGTAAACGATTGTGAATAAATTTCACCTGCTTTGGAGCAAATGAAAGTGACAATAGATGGACAGGAGAGGCAACAGCAAGACAACCCCCAAAAAGTAAATGGTTTTGCAGGTGGTGGCCACAGACCATTTATTTCTCCTTAGCCTTCCTGACTAATTTTTCTCTAGTTTTGCATTTTGCTAGTGCCCTTGTCTACTACTGGTAACATGAGACAGTACCTGCAGCCCATTCAGGTTGTACAGGTAGTCCAGCTCCTCCAGGATGGCACATCCATACGTGCCATCGCAAAAAGGTTTGCTGTGTCTCCCAGGACAGTCTCAAGAGCGTGAAGGAGATATTGTGAGACGGGCCATTACATTACATTACACCGGTTTGGTTTAATTGACTTGGTGTTATACTGTGATGATTAAGTGTTCCCTTAATTTTTTTGAGCAGTGTATTTGGAAAGAGACGTTGCTGTTGATTTTTCCTAATGTACATATTTGGCGCTTTGAGCACCACAAACTTTGGACTCATTGAAGACCGTTCTATCAAGGTGATATCACGGAGAGCTGCAGCGGATGTCTACAAAACTAGTGAGTTCTCAGCGAAACTACCTGGATGGATAGATGGCACTCCAGGTATGTAGAAACCTATAAAAAAAATATTTTTGGGTGAACTGCCCCTTTAAGGCTGGGTGTTCGTCACGGATTTCACGTGTGTCACGGATTTGCGATTTTTGCAATTTTCTGCGTCTTCCCCCATTTTTTTTAACAATTCCAAATGCTGGGACAATTTATGCCAAGTACAACAATGTTTACAGATTCTGGAATGCACTGATCAAGATTCCCATCCTTGTCAGTTGTTGCAATCAAATGTTTGACAGCCCCTGTCAGCAATGTTCGTGTCCATAGCTCTTTTTCCCATTGTGGTGACATTATCAGTGACAACAGGCGCTCCGTCAAAGACTCAAACCTCACAATGTACTCCATGTTGTACCAAAACAAACTTTAAAGAAGTAAAAACAGACACACGCTAACCCTGTTTTATTTATGTTTAGTTTAGTAATGCAATTTGAGCGTGCTCTGTTTCTAACAACATTTCTGTTCAATTAAAGGCAAAAAGCATTGCTCTTTTTTTCCGTGATGGACCGAATAAAGTGATTAAATGCACCGGCCTATCAATGCATTTTACTCTTAGGCTATTTCTTCCTAATGGCCACTTGTTACTATTGCTGTATGAGATCTATTCAGGAATTTAATAAATAAAAAAAATTAAAACACTAAAACACAATTTTTATTTTTCCGTGATTTTCAATAACTTTGCCGTGACTTTAGCCAATATTTTCCATGACAAACACCCAGCCTTAGTCATTATTCCTCCCTGGTATGACAAGGGAGTGAGGGAAGGTTAAAGAAGAGCCAAGTTCATCCATGTGGACAACTGAGAATGGAATGAGAAAGACAGAGAGAGACACACACACACACACACACACACACCTGCCACACACAAACTAACTCTTGGTTTTTTGGGTGTTTTTGGAGTTTGGTGCCTGGAACATTTTATATATAACACCCCAGGAGTGCGACAAAGATGGGGGGCTCGGTCGTGACAGAGGCAACAGCAGGAGAACGTTCTCGCTCAGGCTACGGCGTGGCTCATTGCCTTGCAACATCTCCACACGGCCAAAGCCCTGATACGAGAGGATGTACCAAGAGACCCGGAGGCTGGCAAAACAGGACACCTTTCTGATGGACAAGCAACGGCACAAATCGTTTTTTTCCACAAGCTCCACATCCCGTATTTCTCACGTCGTACTTTTTTGTTCTCATCTTCGTTGCTTCGATCCCGCAAGTGTTTATGCTACGTAACAAGAATGGACGATGCATGCAGATTTTTCAAAGCTACAATGTAAGAACTGATGCAAAAAGTATGATGCAACAGCTCAACTAATCCGGGGGGGGGGGGGGGGGGGGGGGGGGGGTCCTTTTTATCTGGGCCTTCCTACCCAAGTGGAGGGATATTGAAGTTATAGCTTTGAGTGATCCATAGTGAATAACCAGATGTATAAATGGACAATATGTCAAATGCGAGCTACGTTAGTTAGCCTCAGTGAAGGTTATCGGCAATATAAATGCGTACTGATGTGCTGCATTGGCTTAATTAGGCATGACTGTGGAAATTAATTCCATCGTCTTTTGGGATCAACCTGCTGAGCCGGCTGCAATGACTTGGAGCGTACAGGTGCAGCTCAAAAAATTAGAATATCGTGAAAAAGTTCAATATTTTTTGTCACTCATGTCAGAAAGTGAAACTCATATATTATATAGATTCATTACACATAGAGTGAAATATTTCAAGCCTTTATTTCTTGTAATTTTGATGATTATGGCTTACAGCTAATGAAAACCCAAATTCAGTGTCTCAGAAAATTAGAATATTACATAAGATCAATAAAAAAGGATATTTTAAACAGAAATGTCAGCCTTCTGAAAAGTATGTTCATTTCTATGCACTCAATACTTGGTTGGGGCTCCTTTTGCATGAATTACTGTATCAATGCAGCGTGGCATGGAGGCGATCAGACTGTGGCACTGCTGAGGTGTAATGGAAGCCCAGGTTGCTTTGATAGCGGCCTTCAGGTCATCTGCATTGTTGGGTCTGGTGTCTCTCATCTTCCTCTTGACAATACCCCATAGATTCTCTATGGGGTTCTGGTCAGGCGAGTTTGCTGGCCAATCAAGCACAGTAATACCATGGTCATTGAACCAGCTTTTGGTACTTTTGGCAGTGTGGGCAGGTGCCAAGTCCTGCTGGAAAATGAAATCAGCATCTCCATAAAGCTTGTCAGCAGAAGGAAGCATGAAGTGCTCTAAAATTTCCTGGTAGATGGCTGCGTTGACTGTGGACTTCAGAAAACACAGTGGATCAACACCAGCAGATGTCATGGCACCACAAATCATCACTGACTGTGGAAACTTCACACTGGACTTCAAGCAACGTGGATTCTGTGCCTCTCCACTCTTCCTCCAGACTCTGGGACCTTGATTTCCAAATGAAATGCAAAATTTACTTTAATCTGAAAAGACTAAGAGGACTTTGGACCACTGAGCAACAGTCCAGTTCTTTTTCTCCTTAGCCCAGGTAAAATGCTTCTGACGTTGTCTCTGGTCCAGGAGTGGCTTGACACGAGGAATGCAACATTTGTAGCCCATGTCCTGGATTCGTCTGTGCGTGGTGGCTCTTGATGCACTGACTCCAGCCTCAGTCCACAATCCTCTCAAGGCTGCGGTTATCCCTGTTGCTTGTGCACCTTTTCCTACCACACTTTTTCCTTCCACTCAACTTTCTATGAATATGCTTGGATACAGCACTCTGTGAACAACCAGCTTCTTTAGCAATGACCTTTTGTGGCTTACCCTCCTTGTGGAGGGTGTCAATGACTGTCTTCTGGACATCTGTCAAGTCAGCAGTCTTCCCCATGATTGTGTAGCCTACTGAACCAGACTGAGAGACCATTTAAAGGCTCAGGAAACCTTTGCAGGTGTTTTGAGTTAATTAGCGGATTAGAGTGTGACACCATGAGTTTCCAATATTTAACTTTTTCACAATATTCAAATTTGCTGAGACACTGAATTTGGGTTTTCATTAGCTGTAAGCCATAATCATAAAAAATACAAGAAATAAAGGCTTGAAATATTTCACTCTATGTGTAATGAATCTATATAATATATGAGTTTCACTTTCTGAAATGAGTGACAAAAAATATTGAACTTTTTCACGATATTCTAATTTTTTGAGCTGCACCTGTATATTGACTAGAACTCCACAAAAGTTCAACTGGAATATTGAAAAAGTGTCACTTGTCAACTAAGATGACAGTTGATAAAATCTCAGTCGGTAGTATTTTTGTCCATAAACAGACACACTATTTGTTGAATTTCACCATCACAAGCAATAGGATGACATGAAAGCAAAATCTTATAGTTTATATACATGCATATATCTTATTTCCTTCAGGCAGTGTTATGAGAACTGATCGGAACCAATCGCAGACACCAGAAGTGATAGGAATAGGCTTCAAAACAGGGTCAATGTCCAGCAAACAGTGCAATAAAGGCAAGGCAGTCCCAGGCAGGGATCAGTGTTCAGCAAACAGGGCAATGCAGAATAAGCAAAAGCGAAGTCCAGGAACAGGCAGGGGTCAGAACTGGGAAATCCGGTTGGGGAACAGCAGGGCTGGACAGGAAGAGGATGGACAGGAACTGGACGGGTAACACAGGAAGAACGAAGAACAGGAATGATGAACAGGCAAGGACCTGGCAGGAATAAACGCTGGACAGACTGAGACAAGCACGAATGCAGGGCACAATACGATCTGGCAGAGAACACAGAAACAGAGGAGACTAAATACCAAACTAACAAAGAAACCACGAGGAACAAGCGAGACGAAACAAATGAGAAAACACAATTCAGGTGCGGGGAAGTGGAGACACAAAATGGAGGGAGAGAGGGAAAGCATGGAACAGATAGCAATTACATATAAACGGAAAAACCAGAACAAGACTAGGACGTGGAGGCACGAGACGTGACAGTCAGTTAAAACATCACAAATTTTTTTGTCGAGTGTGGGTTTGATTTACTTTTTCATCTTCAGTTAAGTTTTTTGTTCAAGAGCACTTGGTATAGCATTTAATGGAAGACCATTATTAGCACAGAGGGAACAAAAAAACTAAAACTATTTGATGAGATGAATAGAAGGTTCAGTCAGGGTGAGCTTAATGCTTTTGTGTGTTGAGCAGTGAATCGACTGATTTTCCAACAGATCTAGAGACATTTAGAAAGACATAAATGAGCATTGCAGAGACAAAGACATTGCAGTAATGGATTTCCTGATTACTGATAGCCAAGTTATATAAATAACGAGGAAAACAGACGCGGTCTGCCTGTAGCGATCGTTTTGGAGAGAACTCTTCAGACTTCATGAGTTACTATACTGCATAGAGTACGACACATTTATTTTAAAGATGTTTGCTGAAATGACGTAATGTATTGTTATGTTGTGGTTAACCCTTTATATTAGTGGAAGAGATCAAGAGGCAGGGGAAAAATCTCAGGGACACGTATGTCCGTAAAAGGAGGGAAGAGAAGGAGAGCATGTTGTAGACAAAACAAACTTTAAAAACGGACACATAATAAGCCCGGTTCAATATTTTGCCAATGTAATTTAAGCATGCTCTGTTTTTAACGTTCTGGTAGAGGCAAAAAATATATACACTTTCGTTCCGTGATGGACCGAATGGATAACCAGGTCGTCATCGCTCGACGAAGAGTAATCAATTTTTATTCGCAGGGATTTCAACCGCGAAAAAGAACGCGAGCTTTTCGTTTTTTCGCATCGTTGCAGGTGTGTCAGGTTTTTACGCGAAATATTCGCCGACGAATTTTTCGCATTTTCGCCTCGCTTATTCGTTACGTCCCCGATGTGTAACGGCCTTTAGGCTGTTACTCTGTGTTGTGCAGTACTGTAGATGCTCAGCGGTAGCAATAATAACAATAACATTAACAAGAAAATATTTTTTCATAGTCCCTGTTATTATTTTTCATAATGTATAGTCTTGCATACATGTCAAGTTTTAGCTAATCTCTAAGTCATAATACTGACCACTCCTTCATAAACTTTATAACTGACTTTTCTTGACAGTAATGTTTGAACTTGCAGGAATGAAAACGCTTTTTTTGCTAAGGGGAGCTTTAATTTGATACACAGTACAGCATAGTCCCAAAATAGCATCATACACACTGCTATGAAATTGGATGCAACTCATTGATCAATTTGTCTGGCTTTATAGATTGCACATTAAATTAACTAAATCAGATTTATACACTTACATAATTACACAAACTATTTTTGAAGAGAGATTTTGAATTTTGAGTTATCTCAATTATCAACTTCTTTTTGATATTTTAATAAAAATGTACCATGGAGCATAAAATCACGCACAAATAATGCTACAGTATTATTGACAACTCTAGAGAAGCTGGGTGACTTCAGTGTGGCGCACTACTTTCTAAAATTGCCTGGCATAACTGGCCACAGGGCATTGTCCTGTTGGATTCAGATTGGTCTATGCGGACCCTGGAGAAGGAGAGGCATAGAAAGAGGGTCCAGGTGCGGGCAAAGCTGGGGGAAGCAGAGCCGCTCCCTGAGGTGCACCTGAGGATGGAGAGGGAGCTGAGGAACCTGGAGCAGCAGAAGACGATAAAGAAGGCCCCTCTCCAAGGCTCCCTGCTCCGCACCTACGTCCTACATATCCTGACACGCTCGGCGATGGAGGTGGGCTTCATCGTGGGTCAGTATGTCCTGTATGGGATCAGACCGGACCCCTTGTACAAGTGTGAGAGGCTGCCCTGCCCTAACAGTGTGGACTGCTTTGTCTCCAGGCCTACGGAGAAGACCATCTTCATGGTGTTCATGCTGGTCATTGCAGGCGTCTCGCTGTTCCTGAACATCCTGGAGATATCCCACCTGGGGGCAAGGAAGATCAAGCAAACCCTTTATGGGACGCGAGGCGTGGACTACGACGACTATGAGGAGGACGACTGCAAAGTCAAGAAAAAGCCAACAATGCAGCAACAGTGTGTGTTCAGGAGCCTGTACCCAGTCCCCCAGGCCACATCCAAAGTTCTGCCTGAGTGGGAGACGGACGCGCCGCCTGCCTATTTGTCGTCGACCGGTTGCAAGTCCGATAAGGAGTCCCCAAATTGGGAAACTGGAGAAAATTTCAAAACCAACGCCACTCCAGCAGCTTACCCGATTCAGCGAGGGTGACAGCCGCACCTTGCACTTCCAATCTGCGGCGAGCCAGGACCACCTACGCAGCGGTAATGAGGAGAAGCCGAGGAAATCTGGCCCACAGAGGCCGTGCGGCCTCCCGGCCCCAAAAGCCTCACTCCAGCTGGAGCGGGCAGAGATGCTGGCACCTGTGCAGTGTAGCAGCGCCCAGCCCAACAGCTGCAGGAGCTTTGGCGAAAGCCAGGATTATTCTCTGGAGGCTGGACTGGTGCTGCAAGGACACCTGGAGAGCAGGCTGGCCAGTGTATCCAGCAGCCTGGGTTTGAGGACCAGCTCTGGCTCAGAATTAAATTGCCTTTCCAAAAAAATTTGAGAGATTCCTATGACCCCACCTCCGAATGGCAGGGGATGTCAATGGCAAATAGAACCAAAAGAGATGTGGCCTCTGATTTGGTCATATAAGACATATGCCATTGTTTTTTTTTGTCTTTTCAATAAGTACGGTTAAGTGAATCTGTTGAGCAACTTATTATGGACTTGACTTTTACACAGAAACAAAATGTGATCGACCCAGAAACTGCCTGAAACTAATTTCAAGTACCCTAAGAAAAAGAAAGCAACAAAGTTATCAACACTTCAGTAATACTCTAGAGCCATTTGTAAGTCAATTTCACTCCTAAAATTGCATGCATTTACAGTTTCATTTCATAGCTGATTTGAAATGTCTCCAGAAATAAAATGAATCATACGTTGTAAATACAGTATATATTGACAAATATATGACTATATATTTTATTAAAAATTAAATGAATAAAATATAAAGCAGACTGGCTTACATACAGATGTGCTGAAATTTGTTCGTACCCCTGGTAAAGATGAGTAAAAAGGGTTATAAAAAATTCTGTTTGGTGAATTAGCTTAACACACTGACAAAATGAGAAAAATCCAACCCTTAATTGACGTTCATTTATTATGAGAAAAAAAATCAAGAAATAATAATATTTAACAAAACCACATGTGCCGCAATTATTGGCACCCCTGCATTTATATATATAGAATAAAGTATACATTTTTAATATTTAGTCGCATATCCTTTGCATGCCATGACTTCCTGATGTCTGTGACCCAACAACATCAAAAGACTATTGATATCTTATTTTCTGGTACTCTTACAAGCAATACTAAATGTCTTGCATTTGAATGGATCTCTATGGGAATTGGGGGGTGGGACTAGATTTAGCTGTAAATTACACTGGAACAGTATGGAACACATGGTTTGCTAAAATGCTAAAAGTCATCAAGGGTCTGCCGTATCAAACAAGCCTCAAACTATCACTCTGCTGCCAGATATGCAGTAGATATGGATGGATCACTTTAAGGGTTGTTTCTCCTGACAAATTTTCCTATTGAACTCTATGGAAAAATAAGTCAGGAGAAGAAACCATTCAAGTGATCCATGCATATCTACTGTATTTCTGGCAGCAGAGTGATGGTTTAAGGCTTGTTTGATACATCAGACATAGACAAACGTACAGACCTTGCCTGTGCATCGTAGATATGACTGAGCATGGTTATTTTATCATATATTCAAGGTAGAAATCCTGTAATGCTTTTAAATTAACCACTTAAGTGCTGAAAAAGCTGCCAAAAACCAGCAGACACTGGGGCCTTACTACAGAATTTCAATTTTAGATCCATATATTAGATTTCCATTCCCCCTGGAATGCACTTTCATTTATTTATTTTCCCTCTGTTCAACCCGATAGGTCAACTAAGAACAAAATTAGCATTTACAGTGTAGTGCAACAAGCTTTACTGTACGTTCAAACATTAATCAGCACTTTTATATTTTATATTATATTTTAACTGAATGTATTGTTTACAGGCCAACATTTCATTGTCATTTCAGTACTATGATTACTCCATTCTCTGTGACCTTTTTTAAAATGACAAATATTCACCACCAAATCCATGCCACCAAGTTAAGGGCTTCAAAATGCTTATTTCAACTTTATATTTGTGTCTTTAAAAAGCCATATCTGCTTGTACCATAAAAAAGTACCATGTGTATCCATAGGCATTAGGATTAATTGAATACCAAAACAGCTACAAAATATATAGATGATATGTTCTTTATTTCATGAACAGAAATGGTGTCTAGACAAAAAATGTCTGCATTTTCATTTTATAACACTTGCAATTCAAATACAAAGGTTGTTTTAATTTTTTTTGCACAATACTCTATATACAATGGGTACAGGAAGTCATTGTTCATTAGGGTCATGTGACAGTTAAAGATTTAAAAAAAGGTAGAAATTCCTAGTAACAGAATATGCAAATAACAGCTATCTCAGTTCGAGTAAATTAACAAAAAAATACAGTTCATCCAAGAAGATAAAAAGAAAAACATCTTTCGCCTACGAGCTTAAGAACCAGTACGATAAAAAATGACTCACCAAAATCCACTAATACAATAATGCCATAGTCTGTGTAAAAAGAATATAGAAAAAACACCTGATGCAGTTTGTTGATACAGTCATTGACCAGTAATGAGAGGTATGACGATTTTACAGGTAGATTCTTGTGAGGAAAAGTCTGTTCCATTGACTCTGAGATGGGAGCACCGGCCCCTGCATACACTCATTTCACTTGAATGTGAATATGGCCTCTGGGAGTTCTAAGGCAAAAAACTGGAGGTGCTGTCATGTCCTTCCGAGACTAACTGTCCCATTTGCAGACAGACTGTGAAATGCATAATAATGCAATGGACTTTTCTTTTTTTTTTTCTTTTCAGTTTTATACATGATTCAAAAACACCTGTGAACCCAATCTAGCGATGTCCATTTACAGTACACGGAAAACATGAGTATTAACACAAAAACATGACACCTGTATATGTAAACATTCATCCTCCACTGAATGATCTGATGTCATACATACTGCTAGATCACAGGTAGCTAAATTATAAAGTTATGCAACTGTTTGTTTTTTGTTTTTTAAAGGCATTTTTTCCCCCCCAAACCCCTGCCCCCTCTATGAACACAGTAACTGTAGGAAAACTGAACAAAGCAAAATGAAAAACAAAACAAAAAACTTGTCGGTGAGGGTGAGTGACCCTTGCATTCAGTCAAAGTGGCTCTGTGGCCTGCACAACACAATACATAGTTTATCGCTAAATTAGCATGGCCTGTACAGGAATTCACTGCATTATTGCGAATATGTTTGGTTCGTAAAAACTGTGGAGGTCAAGAGCCCCATAAAGACCCTTCTGTTTATTAATACCTTCCCAGTGACAATTTGATACGCAATTTTAAATCAAATATAAAAAAGAAGAGTGCGCATGGTAGCCCTTAATTGGGATTTATCTACACTGTGCAAATCTACTCTTTTAGCATGTTCAGGTGATGACCAGTTCAGATGTTACAAAATGAAGGAGGTGGATGAGTTCTTAAAAAAAGACACAAAAAAAGGCAAACAATCAAACAAGTAGAAAAGTCTGTTACAGAACAAGAGACGGATACAATTATATTGTATACCATTGGCACCCTGAGAATATTTTAGAGAGCCTGTGACTGCTACTCAATAGGAATATGATTTCCAATGTGTCATCTTTGCACAGGAGTGCGCTCTTATTTGGAATATAAGGGAAGCCTGTGGACTTGGGGAGACCTGAGAGACCGGAAAGATATTTTTCTTTTAACGGTGGCGGCTTTAACATAGATATTCTATTTACATAGATGTTCTATTTACAGATCAGCCATTCAACTCCTATATTCCCATGCCTCATATTTATAAATGTCGTATTTCTGTGTCTAGAAATAGGTAGGTAACAGGAAGTTCCAGTGTGTTGCCGCTTTGAGTGGTCCGTGTTCTACCACGCCATGCCATGCATATTCATAACAAGACAGCAAGCCAAACAAGGCAGAGACTGACTGTTCAGTGTTATCCCCAATGAGCTGAAAATCTGTACAGTACATAGAAAACTGTTCCTCGAAGCAGAAGAGAGCAAAGCATTCTGGGTTAGGCTCTATGTCCATTCCTCCAACCTTAAGCAGACACTCAGGAAGCATCAGTCTATTTCTACCATCTGTTGTAAACAAGATGCTGACTGTGTCATTGATGGGATCTTACAAAGCTTGCTAGTAAACAGTTTGTGAACTGTATTTATTTTGAATATGTGTAACATGCAATTCACCGGTAGAACAAAATGGCACTGCACTACCTGGTCAGATAAACAAACCATTCAGTTATCCTCATATTTCGTAAATGACTCACCCTTTAGTTACATGCATATTTCGGCTTCCTTACTTCAGGTGTACTTTGACGCCTACCTTGCTCACAATTTTACTATCTATACTATACTAGTTTGCAATAGCTATCTATTCTTGCTAGCTGGCCAACTTGCCAACAACTGAAATAAAATCTTGATTGCACTTTGGATTTCAATAACGCCACCTTCTACCCACCCCTTGCTAAAGTCCTCACCGTCACTAATTTACGATACAATACAGTGGGAAACGTTACCAGCCATAACAGCCAGACGTCTAATAAGTTTTACTAGTGGGAAGATATGCAATTTTGAATTCCTAAAATAGCAGATAAAAGAACAACAGATAAATTCCAATGCATAAGAAGATGACATCACTCTGATCACCATGAGAGGTAGAACAAGAGTGTGACTACGGTAGCTCAGTTAGCTTAAGATCTGGTTTTGGATGCCATTCATATGTCTTGCTGTCAGACAACAATGACACTGTAATGTGCGGGAACAACCATTCTGCGAGTTTTCGCGAACACACGCAGGATGTCGGTCCGATTAATCGTGGCAGTTGCTGCCAGAAGATTTAGAAGTATCATCGCGTGCCATTGCGGATGTGATATGCTCCAAGCACCATAGCGTGAATCTGGCTAATGTTTCGGCAGAGCAAAGCTGATAGAGGTATTCACAATTTAATGTGTAGGCCTACACCACAAAAAAAAAAAAAAAAACGCAACGCACCCACTGCCATTCAAATAACTGTCGTAATACCAGCATACCTATAGCTTATAATGTTTGATATGGGAAAGAGTCTTTCATTTTAATTCTTTAAAAATTACAGATTAACTTTTTTGGTAGCACTTTTCTTTACATTTTGAGTTAAGTGCTTTTCACATGGAAGATTAATTAACGGGTACAACCAGCATATGCTGATGTAGTTTTTCTTTGTCTCTCCTTATTTTCTCCCTGATAACTGATTTGTCATTACATACATTTCACCAAAGCGAAAGTGTAGATCTTACACTGACAAAACATTAGCAAGTGGAGAGTTTAAAAACAGCCAGTTACCAGTTATGCATCAACCTATGACAATAACTACCAAGGGCTTAAAATACATCAGAGGGAAAGATCAGATGCATGCATGTGCAGCAGCTTGGAACAGCATTTATTTCCTGTGAGGACATATGGTATTTAGACTGCAGAATTCCATTGCGCACACACACGTGCACACACATACTCACACACACACACAGTGTAGCCTCAGTAAAATGTGAGCTTTTATGGGTTTGCAATCGTTAATCACGAGGTCAACCCAGGCCACTGCCATATTTTTTGTCAAAATACAACCATCTTTCACAGCTGTGCCAGAAGGTTATATTCCAAAAATGTCAACATCAGGATCTCTAAGATCTCTAAATTACTACAAGTAAAATCATATTTTAACAAGGGCTGATTCCTTTTTGAATTTTGAACGAATTAAGATAAAATTATTTAAGCTTGATTTAGAATTTCATTAGTTATGTCTGATATTGCATTGACACTGATGAACTTCACATTCCCAATAATGGATGGGAATAAATCTTGCATATCAAATATTTTGAGTTAAAATTCTATGGAAATAGGGAACTATACTTTCAAATGGACACATTTAACATAATTCTGCTGTGGACAATTACAATCACAAGAAACATAAGAACAAATGAACTATAAGAACAGAAAGAATGGCCAACATATTTTCCACAAGTCATGTTTCCAATTATGGCAAGTTATCACTGTGTGACAGATTTATTCAAACAGTATCTACCGTGCTATTTTTATTCATTTGGATCAAAGAAATATCCAATTGACTACTGGGAGCTTCTAAGTGCCTGCTTCAGTGCCTTTCATTTCAGACTGTTCACGTTTAACAAATCTGAAAAGAACAATTTTTCCCTTTTTTCTTTATCTTCCAAACTTGGAATTGGAAACGGTGCCTCCCGATTTTTCCGAAAAGCCGCGCGAAATTGCACATGAGGAGCACTGTGGCTGAACTACGTCGCCCTCTCCGGTACACCCTGCCCTTGAGCCAGGGACTGTTTTACACCTGACAATGCGTGCGGTTCAAGCGAGAAGACGGTAATCGGAGGAGATGTGTATTCCTCACTGACATGGCTGCTTGGTGTGTTTTTAGGAGGAACAAATGTAGCGGGACCCGAAGGAACCCCGGCTGACTTAAAGTCACAATACCCCTGGGGGGATGAAGCCAGTGGAATCCTGCCGTGGATTCATATTTATAGTCGACATAGCAAAGGCCTCATGAACTCATGACAAGTGCCTTTACTGACTAAGCCCATCGAGAACTCCAAATCAACCCCTTTTGAAGTGCTAATCCGGTGGCAGGAGTGCTCCTGGAAGGGAAAGTAGCAAAAATTTCCACTAAAGTGAACTGGAAACTATATTTCCAGTTGCATGTGGTTTTGTAAAAAGGTTCCACTTGTTTCTTAGTAAATAGTCTGCTACTCCTTAGCTTTCTTCAGTTTAATCCTCCCCATCCTATCCCAAAAAACTCCCCTATCTTAAAATGATCAGGAAAGGGGACGTTATTTTCAGTTTGGTATTTTTCTTTTCTATATAAAGACTTCCCTCCAACAAGATTGCTTTTAAGGGCTATGCTTAGCAACACTCAACCACCTTCACATTAGAGTTTTACCAACACCTAAGGGTTTTCACATTTACAGAAATTTGACTCAATGTCAACTATGTTTAAATGACTCTTTCTGTAATTGTTGGTAAACATCTGCTAAAATAACATCTATACGAAAAGGGCTTCTGCTTTTGCCTCCAATAGTTACTATGCCAAAGACCTATGGGTATCCTAGTGACACGCGTAAAATCATTGGAGTATTTTCAATATATGTGTGAATACAGGAGTTTGTTTGTGTGTGTGTATGTGTCAATTAGTTCTGATCCTGAGAGTAGGAATAATAATCACATAGACAAAAATGTATGTAAATATAGTATCTTACATTTACTAAAATGTAGATGGGGGGAAAAAAAAAAATTATATTAATGCATTAATATTTAACCACTGCAAGATGTAACCCAGTTGGGGAGCCAGGGGAAATAGTATTTTCTGTGACAGAAGTCACCATGCAAATAGATCACTCCACCATGTCACAACATATACATTTACCAAACAACATCTAGCAAAACGCTCTTAAATACTTCCTGTATAAAAAAAAAAAAAAAAAACATTATTATGATGACTCATCTTTTACTGTTCTTTCTTTCACATCAGCGCAAAATAGGAATGTTTAAACGCGAAAATCTGCACAATAAATGTTCATTTTTGGAGTAAAGTAATGCAGACAAATTAAAATATATATAATTTGCATATGAACCTGCTAAGTTTATCTGCTGTGTAATGCAAACTTGTCAATGTGTTTCCGTGAAGAATACTGAACATTCAGAGGATTTCCTGAGATTTCATTACTGAGAGAGAGAGACAGAGAGAGAGAGATGGAGAGGAAGAGTAAGAGTGAGAGAGCTGAAGACAGCGTAGCTGTAGGAGGTCTGAAAATAGGGTGTGTGGCTTTTTCACCATTGCCGTTCAGAATTGAATGCAACACACACACAAAAAAGCAATAACAAAACAAAAAACCAAAAGCCCAGAATTTCCGCTGTGAAGGGAGCCCTGAGACATGGTGAGGGAGTAGCACCATTGTAAGAGTTTTCCCCCCACTGTCCCAGGGTAAAAGAAAACACCTGGAGTATTGCTGCTGTTAAGACAATGGTAGTGTCAACCTTTTAAAACAAATCAGATTCAAAAAAGAAGAACACTGGTAGAAGCTGCCTAACTCAACGACCGCTAGGCAGAGGAGTAACGAACATACGGAAAAATAAAAAAAAATAAAAAAAATTCTCGTCATTACTAGGTACAGTCCTGTCTAGGCTGCTCCTCAGTCGTGCATTTATTAGTCATTTCCTGGCAGAAATCCACTGTTACCGTGGGAATGCTATGTTCTATAGGTGTCCCTGCCTCTGGGTGGGTGGGGCCTGGGTCCTGACCTTCCCCTGGCCCTGTCTCCTCCAGCCCATTGGCCCCATTACCTGGCCTCCATTGCGTAGAGCCAGACTCAGTTTCTGGAGGGTGGGGGGAACTCGGTGCATCGGCAGTTTCAGTTGTGGGGGAATCAGGGTTGATGGTGAGGTCAATGCTGGTGGCAGGGGCATGGCTGGAGGCCGAGTGAACGGGGCGCAGGGCAGGGCAGTAGCGGTTCAGGGACTGGACCTGCTCAGGGCTCAGTCTGACATCCCGGCAGACCTCCTGGGACAGGCAGGAGAAGTTCTCCCACAGTTCCCCCATGCAGGCCTTCAGTTGGTTTCGCTCTGTTAGGAGCTTATCCTTTTCACACACCTGAAAGAAAGAAAGAAAGAAAGAAAGAAAAAGAGAAAGAGAGAGAGAGAGGGATATTGTCCATTACTGAGTGACCAGCAATGGCAAGGCCCTTGCACATAATATTATAATCCATACAGAGAAATGCCATTGGTCTCCAGTTCTTCAGTGAACACAAGTTAGCATTTTTTGGTAACACTGCCTGGCAGCAACTAAGCAGAAGCTACCCCACCCCATGAACTCCAGCAGTATAACAAAAAAGTATACCATAGATCCTCAGCTAGCAAATTTCCCAAACAAATTATTTTTCAATGACCTCATTCTCAATGAAAGGAGGCATATTTAAAACCACCACTTTTGTTGCCGGGACTGAAAGAGGGATGCTAGTCACAAAACCTCCGCTCACCCAAATCCCACTCTCATTAACAGTGATCCTCAATCCTGGTCTCGGAGAGCCACGGAGTCTGCTGAGTTTTGTTTCCCCTTAAAATCAGCAATCAATTCAGACCCAAGGAACCAGGTGGCATGAGTTAGCTGTGTAATCAACTGCTTTAACTGATCAATTGCTGTGATACTCGAGTGCTGAGTAACAACAACAGCCAGCAGATGCTGTGGCTCTCCAGGAAGAGGATTGAGGACCACTGCTCTATAAGTTTGCTGATTTCTTCTTGAGATTTTTCTTTGTTGAGAAAAAAACTACCACCAAATACATCTAAGTTTGAATAGATCTGCTCATAGCCTAACTCTTCGCTGGCTGCAAGCAACACCTTCTCCCTTGATGCACTGATTTCCACTATGCACAGAGACCCATGACTGAAACTCCCTGTCTGACTGAAAGGCCCTCCTGGCCTGCTGCTATTCCTACACATGCTCCCCCTCACTAAACTCAACCACAATCCCCACCACAATATAAACACTTAAATCAATTTAACACTCCAAATCAAACCACTAATGGAAAAGTAAGAAAAGTTACTAAAGCCCCCAAATGACAGAGACCCCTCCTGCACCAGTACTGATTCTCTATAGGAGAATATACTCTATAGTGCTATACACCTACTGAATGAAGGTCAAATAGACCTCCACTGAATAGAAAGTGTTTTTAATTGACACTATGAAGTTGTTGAGATCCAGAATGTGGGAAATTTTTGTATTCATGTAACACAGTATCAAATTGGCAAAGCAGGCACACATCTGGCATTTAATTCAATATTCCAGAAATAAGTATTGGCTGGCTCGCAAATTACAGAAGCACTTCTGTCTAATGCCCCAAAGGAATGCAAATGGTGTTCACAGTGAAAAGTGTGTATCACTTCAATTGACCTGCAGCCCTCCCCCCCCCACACCACACCACACAGAAATTATCTCAGTTCTGAGAGTTAACTGCTCTCAGGACTGAGTTAACTTCTTGACCAAATCACTGAATCAGCATATGTACACGATGACATGTACACTAGACAATTCCCATATGTTTTTGAAGAGCTTAGTTTGTTACCAACGAGTCAGTGTCATTGTTGAAGCGGAATGGTGCGTGCCTGAGATCTCAGAACACTGCTCAATAGTGCCCAGCTGTTGTGATTGTGCCTTTCCACTTGTGACATGGTTCACACATGCTAAATTTGCTATCTAGCATAGCGTGTGCTGTATTCTGCATTATTAAACTATTTCTACCACAATAAATGTATTAATTCTCAACTAATTATCCCTCATTGGTCTTAACTACTGCAGTTACACAATGTGGAAGCTCACGGTTGACTGCACTCACACATAGTAATTGTCTTCTTTTGTAGACATGTCTGTACCTCTCAGACAGACCTCTACACTGTGAGAGATAAGAGGCAACAGTACAGGTGCAGCTCAAAAAATTCGAATATCGTGAAAAAGTTCAATATTTTTTGTCACTCATTTCAGAAAGTGAAACTCATATATTATATAGATTCATTACACATAGAGTGAAATATTTCAAGCCTTTATTTCTTGTAATTTTGATGATTATGGCTTACAGCTAATGAAAACCCAAATTCAGTGTCTCAGAAAATTAGAATATTTTGCTTTAACATATTTTTAAAGTATCATATTAAATATTTGGTCGCATATCCTTTGCATGCTGTTACTTCCTGAAGTTTGTGACCAAACAACATCAAAAGACTCTCGATATCTTATTTTCAGGTACTGTTACAAGCGATACTATAACCTCTCTGCATTTGAATGGATCTCTATGGGAATTTGGGGGTGAGACTAGATTCAGATGTAAATTACACTGGTACAGTATGGAACACATTGCTGGCTAAATGGCTGTAAGTCATCAAGGGTCTGAGCTATCGAACGAGCCCCAAACCATCACTCTGTTGCCAGATATGGAGTAGATGTGGATGGATCACTGCAAGGGTTATTTCTTCTGACTCATTTTCCTATAGAACTCTAAAACAAAACACAACCAGCGGCAAAATCCAAATGTATTATTTATTCAAATATAATGAGTGTATTTCCACACGCTATCTATTTTCATTTTTTTTTTTCTTTCTTTCGCAACGCATCGGTCTAACAATATCAATCCCGTACCTTAATAAAACGGAAAAAAAGAGTACGCAGCTGATAAATTTTGATAATAAATTAGATGAAAAAAATAAAAAAAAATTTTAGTTTAAACACATTATCACATATTAGGCTATAGGCTACATCTGGAAAAAGCAGGGAAAAAATCATTATAGATGGATAGGATAAAAAAAAAAAAAAAAAAAACCCTTTTTAGCTCTTTTTACTTCAGTCCATGGTGTAGATGTTACTGAACAGTACTCAGCTAACTCAATTGTCCTGATTTCTGGTGTTGTAAACGCCATATAGGCTAAATTTGCGCCAATTCAATTATTTCCTCTTGAAACTTAAAACAGCAATTGTAATCAATTCAAACATTTTTACAAACATTATCAAAATGAATATGCCGTGTGTCATTTAGTCAATGCAGTTTTCGGAGGTTTCTATGAGCAATTCCCGCAGAATAAGTGTAGCCTACTTTTATAACTATAACAACATTTTCAGTATTTCTACATTGAAAAATGGAATCATAGCATAAATGCTGTTGCATAAATACTATAAAACTGCTGTTGGACCCTAAAAGTATTTCCACATTTTCAATTTAAGAATTTTTATTTTGGGTATATAAAATAACCGTTTGGATTCATGATCACTGTCTCCGGACGCTAAAGTGGTCATTATGCAAATTATGTAAATTGGGCTCCCGGAGGGGAGAAGCAACAATTTACACTTGGGTACCAACGCTCAAAAGCGTTCAACATGGCGGTTAAAGGGGGTCTTTCAGGTAGAAAAAAATCAAGAAAAACTCATCTGATGAGTTTCCTAAGTTTCCTAAGTTTAATTTTAGAATTATAACAACATAGACATGCGCAGTATAGCCATTTAGGAAAAGCCATGGCAGGACAGGAACACGGATTAAATCATTCTAAATTTAAAATCGCAACGCCAATTGGAGTGGCATTGGCGGTTCTAGTGTTACCTAATACGGGCCGGAAGTGGTTTTGATTATTTGCATTTATATTATTTAAAAAATATGGTCACACAATATACCGTTTGAAAGCCTTAAAACACATGATCCTATCTCTATAAACCTTTACGTTCCCAGTGTTATAGTGAACTGCCCCTTTAAGAACGTGCATGCATGTATGAATAAACATGCGTGTATGACAGCGGTCCCCAACCATGTTCCTGGAGATCTACCGTCCTGTAAGTTTTCACTCCAACCCTAACAAAGCACACCTTTGAGATTTCTTTGAGCTGCTAATTAGTAGAATCAGGTGTGCTAAATTATAAAGTGATTAAAAACAAACTACAGGATGGTAGATCTCCAGGAACAGGGTTGGGGACCACTGGTGTATGAGTATATGCAGGTGGTGTATATGACTGCATGAGTGTAGATCTGGGTGAGACTGTACCAGTTTGCGGATCTCAAACTCCAGGTTCTGGATGCAATCCAGCTTTCTCTTGCGGCAGCGCTGGGCCGCGATGCGGTTCTTGCTGCGCCGCCTCACGTCGTGGATGAACTCCAGCTGATCTGAGGTCAGTTTGTGCATTTTTATCATCGTTTGGAAGTCGTTCCGTGGAAGATTTGTGATTTGTTCAACTGGGAAAGGAAGTTTGACCTGGGAAAAAAAAAAAAACCTGTCAGATGAGGAGTTTACCACAACAAAGAGGGATTTCTCTTATTTTGTCTAGTCTTAAAAATGTTTTTAGATTTTATAAAAATGAGATTCATGTTCTGAAGAAAAATACACAAGTATACATACTAAAAAATAAAAACCACAACTTTATCAAGATGAAGTCTCCAAAATTCAGTAAGTCCAACCAAATCAAACAACTATGGCAATCAATGGCAATAACATTTCCCCTCCGCAAGATGGCGCCATTACCACACATTCATACTGCAGTAGGATTCCCAGTCTTGCAACTGTCACATTTCAAATTTGCACCTCTTTTAGGAGGAACAAGTAATAAAAATAAGATATTAGCCAGAATCCCATTAGTCTCAGAAGCCTGGAACATAATTAACAGAAGAAACTGATCACAGGTGGCTCAGAATAATGTTTCAGATCAGGTGACAGTGACAGACATGAGAGTTACATGCCATCATCAATGGTGTAAACCTGCGTGAGCTACCAGGGAAGACAACTCTCACAATTGAGCCTCGATATCACTTTTAATACATAACTTCAACACTTCACAAAAGACTGTATTATTGATTTCCCTTCACAAAATAACAAAAAAATTAAAGTATTTTCAATATTTATATTCATAACCAACAGTGAGTAGGGGAAACAATTGGAGCCATCTTTCTTGAACCCTCTACTGAGAGAGTAAAAAAACAGTGACAAGCAGGAGTTTCCTTAAACCTGCTGAGCTGGGATCATCTATCAGCATGGCTGACATCACCTCACTAAGAACATTTGAAAAGACGTACTGAACTTGGATCAGTTATCAGTGTAGCTCTCATCAGCTCACTAACAAACATGTTTTAAAGGCATCCAAAGCTATGCAACTGGGATGAGCTATCTGTAAAAAAACAAAAAAACAACAACGTGCTGCATGTAATCGCAGATTAAACTTGTGTCAGTGTTTGCTTACAACAGTAGCTACAGTAACTAACAGTATCACAAAAGAATGCATAATTATCGTTGTTTGTACCATTTACATAAAAGTGATCCAGCCTTTGCCATAATTTAAAAGGCTCCAGCCTTCTTTTGTGTACAGTGACTCACCAAACCTGATGGTATATCACTTCCCCTGAGAAAAGAAGGCTGGAAGTTTTTAAATAATGCCAAAGACTATATGTAGATCATTTTTCATATCTTAGACAGACAAACAGATAGATAATAGAGGGGTATATGTTCTTTCCACCGCTTGAGCGGGTGACAGCCAACAGATTCACAGAACTTAAAAAAACCTAAATGATCATTTGTTTTTGAATAAATATTTTTTCATTTCAGACATGGTTGAATAAAGGGCTTGATCTTCAAGAATGAAATCTCAAAAATACAGTTCAGTTTAGTCTGGGAGCCTACCTAGAATAGAAGAGAGACGGAAGCCCATCATCATATAATGAGAGGATCGCTGAGGTGAACAAGTTTTTAAAAACCCTGGTTTAGACCACACAGGGTACTAGATTTTTGCCCCATTGTGAATGACTAGGACAGATGCCTTCTTTCCAAAGTGGCCTTGTGGGTATTTTTCTTCAGGGTGGGAGTGGTATCCATATATAGGCTGTGCAAGCAGGAGGGCTGGCTTGGGCAGTAATAAGATTGGTATGACAAAGTGTACCGGACAGAAGCCATACATTCACATACCACCTTTTTGTCCATCTCTTGTGTGAAAGTAGAACTCATCTGTTAAAGCCCGAGTATGCAACTGTTTTTCAACGGTCGCATTTATTGTCAAAATATGTCCAAGTCATAACACCACTTGGGCCTGCCCACAGAGAAAGAGAGATACACCCCACCCCACTGCTTTGTCGTGAACGCCCATCCAAGTTTTCTAGATACGATTGCTGGATTGCAGACAAGTAGCTATATATATATAGCTAACGTTACAATAAAAAAATGTCAGCTACAAGAGTCCAGGTAAATCAATGAAAACTTTTCTGTTGTTGCACAGTTTAAAAATAATGCAATGAAACATTTACCATTAGTCACCAAACTCGCTAATGAATGAAGTGATGGTTTTGCTAAATTCTAAGTGGAGAATTGTGTAAGAACTTCGCAAAATATATATATTTTTAAATTGCTGAACAAGGCTAACAAGGTTTAGTTACTCGGTACTCAGCTAAGTCGCTTATTCTACAAGATATGTTTGTCCGACTGTCAGATTTGGCGATCAAAGCATCATAAAACTTGCCACTTCTAGGACAATAGACAGATCACACCGAATTCCTGTAACGTTATTCTGAACCGGGCATTATCTGGCTCACACCCGTAGCTATGGGCGGGCCTTAGGGGGCCGGGCCCGCCCACGGAAGTGCTAGTGCCCCCCCACTGGAAATTGAGAAAAAATAAAAAATAAAAAAATGATTGTATTTTTCTGTTAAAAAATAACTTTTTAAGACATTAAAATAGAGAAAAAAATTGTGTTATTGTTTGAGGGGGTTCCGCCATACTGAAACAGGAACTTACGCCAATGTAGGCTAGGTTACCGCGCCATTTCAGTTGGGAGTCCAGCAGAGCTCTATTTCCCAGTAGGATCGCTTTTGCTAATTTGCTTAACAATGGACATTCGTAAATGGTTTAAATCGCCAGTCTCTATCAACTCTAACGAATCAGATTCCGCCTCCAAATCGCACAATGTGACTGCACCCAAGCCCCGTGATGTTGATGGCGGACTCGTGGTCGTCGGAGATAAAGATGGTGCTGAAATGCAGCCTAGCACCAGTAGCAGCGGCCGCGGATCTGAGACTAATCCGACTACTAGCCTTGCTGCTGCAACCACAGGAACGGTATTTGGACCACAACTGCATAGAGCAAACCATTTTTTTGGGGTGGGGCAGATCCAAATCCAATGTTTTTTTTATGATGAACATGCCCCATTTCCATAAATAGCCTCCAACAAATGTTTTATATTTTTTAACAGTTAAAGACCAAATGACGACATGCTTTTTCAGTTAGAGAGGTGTGGGTTGCTTTGCACTTCTGGTGTTATATTCAATGTGTTGTCTAGTGCTTTGTGCATAACATTACCTCTGTGTAATTGACTGATGTGGTAAATTATGAGGACTGATGTGGTATCTTGCTGTTGATGGTTTAAAGTTATTATTTGCAAGTGCAATGATTGCGCGGTCACGGTGCCAACCTCCCCCGTTTAGTCATGGTATCCCATCTATTAATTTTCTAAAGCTAATTGTTTACAAAACCTTGTAAGTGCACCTGATTGGTTCCAATTGTCTAAACAGTGAATGTCTGTATTGTGAATGCGCCAGTTTTGTTGCCGCTCTCCACGTTATAATCGTAATTTACAGCGTTCTAATAATTTTAGGCATAGCCTAATACATCGGGACATATTAAATCTATCTGAGACCAATTTGGTTAGTATGAGATCTCAGTATAGCCTAATTAGTATGCGTCAGTGCTGCACGAATACAATAGCACATCGGATTATCAAAAATATTTAATAATAATTGTGCCCCCCCATGCAGTGCATATGCCCCCCTTAAGACCGAGTCCTGGCTACGGGTCTGATCTGGCTACAGCTGGCATGCATAATTATAGCCGAGAAGCCGGTTCCAGTGAATGCAATCTAGGCTATAGCCTACGACATACAAAGTTAGCAAACATTTCCTTCTTCCAAGAACTAGCCGAGAGAAGTAACGTCAATACGAGACAACCTAGCTACTATTCATTAGCCTATAGGTAATTACAATTGGCTGGAAAGCAGAAAGTAAATGAGTGTTCTAAACTTCTGACCTGCCTGTCCAGTAGAAACAATGCAAGCTCCACGTCTGTCTTCAAACCAATCCGCTCCTGAACACCTCGGCACCTTCTAAAATGAGCACCTAGGTTTATTCTAGTTTCCAAGCGAGCTTTATCCAAATCTTTTTTCTTTTTCTTTGCATGAAATAGCACCGGCAATGCAACCGTTACATCTAGCTGGGCTTATGTGAATGCGCAAGGTCAATCTCATTGTTGATTGGTTTGCGACGTGAACCGGCCTATCTCTTCGATTGATTTACATCATGAGCCACTTTGTTTTGAAAACAAAAATTCGGGCCGAATCACTGGTTTTAGAATTCAGAATTTCAAGGTATAAACACAGTGTATGGAGCTGGATTTCTCTCACAACAGTTATTTCTATGATTGCTATTAACTAAGCATGACCTTTCCCCGATATTTTTGTGAAAAAAAGTTGCGTACTCTAGCTTTAAGCAAGGGGGTCATCGTGTGGGGGAGAGTCCATTGTGGGGTGGGGGTGTCCTAATTCATACTGTCATTTTGATTTGAGTATGGAAATGGTTATGAAGCAGTGATTCATGCCAATTGCTTTTGAGCAGTTAGTGTCCATATAGCAGGGATACTCAAATGTGGCCCTTGAAGCCAGTAGTAATGCTTGTTTTTATTATTCCCCTTAGGGCTGAACATGAAACACCAGGTGAGTTAAAGCTCTGGCCAATCAGTGGCAATAATTGATCAATTAACTATCAGGTAGAAAAAAAAATCAGCAGTACTACTGGTCTCGAGAGCCAGATTTCAGTATCCTTGCCATACAAAATGAGTTGCCCTCAATAGAAATGTTCATGGCAGAATTCCTAAGGTGGGAATGAACTATACTGAAATTAAATCATGCAGTGTAGGGTGGTTCGTAATATGTGATATGTAGGAGGAACTATCCCTCATGGGAACCAAGATAAAGCAGGTGTGCATTACACACACACACACACACACATATATGCATGCAAACACACACACACGCATGCACGCACATGCGCACACACACACACACACACACACATGGCTCCACAGAATACAAACCACCCTTGACCTCAATATCAAGGTCTTTTTTTCCCACCAGATCCAGATGCAATTTAATAGGTCAGTCTGCCTCACTCAAATAGTATGCCAGGGTTTGGGAATACTGTCCGCTCTCCTTTTTAAATTATTACTTTAAAAAACAAAACAATATACCAGATTAAGTAATACTGTAGCCACCAAAACAGCCACCGGTGTAATAGAATTTAATGGCCTTTTACATGGTTATATAGACCATTTAAAAGGCACAGCACCAACTACTGCTGATCACCATAAACACAATAGCTCGCTGATAATTTATCAAACTACATAAACGCCTGCAGCATAATGAACTAATTCTGCTGCTAAAGACCTATATATAGAATACCCTACATAACTGCCATGGAACTGGAAGCATATTATTCATCTGTAATTGACTAAATTATGATAATTGTCTGGAACTCATATAAGGACAATGTAGACGTATGATGTCAAATGCAGCACAAAAGCTTAATTTGTCCTCAGTTTATTTATATATGCACTTACCACTGATATTTCAGAGCCAGGATCTTTTGGTAATACAACACAAAGAGCAAAAGATGAAAATCAAGATCCACATTCAAATTGCAGGTGGGATGATGCTGTGACCTAGAGGTTAATTTACCATAATTGTTTCCATTAAAATATAAATAGTAATATCAACAGGTTACAGGCAGGATGTAAAAAAACGGTAAGCTACTGTATGTAATGAGTGGGGGGGGAAGAGATTGTGGTGCACATAAATGGAACAACGGAGCTCTGCTATTCAAGACAAAGGCCGATAGCATAGTCAGCCTTCAAGAATGAGTCATGTTTCTCAATAACATGACTGCCAGCTTTGGCTTTTTCAACTAAATTGGTTAAACTATCACTGATTTCACACTGACTTGTGGGATTTTTATTAGCTTTTTAGCTTTTTAGCTTTTTTGGGGGGGGGGGCTAAAATCATGTCAATTAAAAAAAATGTGATTCATTTTGGATTTATCTTTTGGCAGAAACAGTCATATTTATTTCCTTCGTGACTAGCTTTGTGTTTTTCAAAAACAAATAGCGTGGAAGGGCGATGGCTTCTTATTCTGGGAGTGCATCGTCATGGTTTTGGCTTCTTTGGTGGCAGACAGTGTTCCTTAGGCATGGGTGTTCCTTAGACTTTTAAATTTAGTCTGGCAGGCGGTTTGTAGCTTAGCATACTGATGGCAGAGTGCAACTGTGGAGAGACGAGCTGAAGAAAATTTTTTGCTTTTTTGTACATTTCTGTTCCTAAAGCAGTCGCCACTCCGCCGACACATTAATCATTTTCATAACTGAAGGGCAACAACCCCCCGCTATCCTAAAGTTAAAGTAAGATCACTGTGACAAGCTGTTCCGTATTTCTCCAGAAGTAAAAACAAGGCCCCAACCATCAGTTCCAGTCCAGAAGGGCATTCCGTCCAACCACAATGTGTATGGTTTTACATTTTTTTCACCCCCCATGGAATTATTCAACATGGCTATAGCACATGTATTTCGTTACCATATGGCCGACAGTCTTAATGTGACTCTGAAGACCTCAAATGACTGTTACTTCGGTAAAGTTAGCCTACAGTTTAACAGCTTCCTTCCCCAACAAAATGCATTGTTTCCAGTTCTTGGCCTCTATTTATAAAAGCTCTCTCTCTCTCTCTAATGTGAATTTAGAATGAATATCAATTACAGAATGACATGACTTGTTCGATCTTCACTAAAGTAAATTTTCCTGTGCATACATTTGGAAACAGAAAGTATACATCTATTGTATGGCTAAATGACTGCTTTAAATTTAAGAAAGGATGTTTTCAAGGATCTACTGTAAAGGGCACATTGTGTAGCTCCACAGTGAACCCAGAAAAGTGTCTGGCTAGACGGGCACAACCAACCAATTATGCCCGTCCAACCAGAGGGCTACTGACCAACTCTATATGCGTGTCTGGCAAGTCTAACTAAACAGTTTGCCGGGGTTTCAAATGTTTATGTTTAATATTTAATGTTTTCAGAAGCCTGCATGCTGTCATTTTCCCAGAAAACTTTCAACAAACCTTTCTTGAAACACACATCAGAAGAAAACAATACTTGAGACTGCAGATGATATTTGGGTGAACGGCTCTGTGAGTCCGGTTGTCATATCAGAAAGGAGCCACAAACTCAACTCAGCTCAACACAAAAAAAAGGAGTCAGAGGGCACAACTGGCAGAGCGCATGAACTGAATAAGTAGACAGACTCATTTATAATGTATCTACTCATCACTGCTAATGTGTGATGCTAGCTGACGGGACTAGGAAAACGGGGCTGACCTACCGCGACCAAAAAGACTTCACTGTTTAAATAGTTTCAGGATTTTATCCAAACACAGTGCAGATGGTTTTTATGATTTGTCTTTGTTTTTATCTTCCCAGATCACACAAAACTCTTCGCATTAATTCCAATGACTGTTCAGAATTGTATAAGCATGGCAAACACAGCACTAGTTTGAATTTGCTCTTTAGCGAAGTTAGGGAGGACTTGCATGTGAGATAAAGGTTCAGTGTATTCATCTAAAAAACCTAAGGAGCAGTGCAATGACTGTTTAACTTGGTTTCCTGCGACAGATCAATTCCATATAAGGCCACTCAGGGACAAAAATCTTTTTAAAAAAAAACCACATAAATCAAGTAGGTAATGATTTACAAGTTAGAGCTGATTTTCTGTATCTAGCTGTTCCTCATATGGAATTACTGGATTCTTTCCATAGACATAGTAGCGATTTTATAATGTGATTTCCCCCCCTTACTTGCAGTTCAGTAATAAAGATCGCCATGGAAACACACTAGTTCCTCTCAGTCAGCTCTGTGCATAATTCACTACTTACTCTTCAGGAATGGAGAGTTTCCTCCTTACTTGTAAATAATACAAGGGGGAGTCATTACTCTACGCTTAAAAAAAAAAACACACACACACACACACACACACAGTGTCGGGACTGTAAAATGGAAATGTTGTATTTCTGTGCTGCCTTGACTGTCTGCGCCAGCAATCTCTTACTTAAAGACCAAAATGAACAAGCTGTGTCACAAGAACTCTGTAATAAGTCTGTTTTATAATACAGACATTTTGTGGATGAAAGAATTTACTAAATTAATACACTTGGGTTTATATTTGGGAGGAGCAAGTAGTGAAGTGATCTTGTAAACAGGTTCGGGTTCCAGTGATAAAGCCTCATTGGGACGGGATTAATATTACAGGGGGATGCGGCCTATAAAATATTAGCCATGCTCCTCGGTAATTATACTCATCGTTCTGGACGGCCTTTTGGCCAGTGCCAAATTACAGGAGGTGTTTCCTATAACAGGCACACGCTCCCGGGATAATCACGTAGCTTGTGCAGGTATCTCATTCACACACCAAATTATTAGAACAGAACACAACTGCAAATACTTAAATGGATCTTCCTGAATGCCTTATCCTTTTTTTTTGTAAGAAGGGGGCTGGTGTCTGTCAGGTCATAGTGTTGAATATGCGTACTACATGTAAAATCACTTATAGGTAGGCAGCCTATAGCCTATAGAATACTTGCACCTGTAGTTGACATTACAACAGCCTATTTGATGAGCATGTGGAGTCTGGCTTTCCTAAGGGATTTTCTTTTTTTCCGTTGCCTTATGGACTCCCGAGCAGGACTGTATGTGTGTGAATGGGTTTGTATCGAAAACGTTTTCAAATTCCTCCATTACACCCCACAGAACTCAAATTGCTGCAGATCTGATGAAATTCAAGAACAGGAATGGAGCTCTAGGCGCACAAATACTCACAGATACACTTTCAAAAACAAGGTGTCCAACTGTCCATCCCGGACGGGATTCTATAAATTATGGGCGGACCAGCAAGTGTGCTGAGAATTTGTAGGCATTTGGGGTATACTGGGTTAGCGGGGGTGGGCGGGAATCACAGACATGTGCGCTCCGGATGGGATTAAAATGACTGAATAGCACATGCAACATTAAAATCACCCTACCTCCCCTAGAGAAATAAATCCCGTCTGAATGGGGCTTTAGCTTGAATAGGGTTCTCATATATCCCACTGTCTGAATGGGTAAATAACCGTTTTGCTCTTTTTGACAAAAAGAAAAGTCTACCCATTAAGAAAGGCATTTACAACTTTACCTCACTGGGGTAAGTGGGTTACCACCTTTTGTCAGTCAAGGATAACAAGGATTTGTTCTAATGTAATCTAATGTAAAAGGGGGCATCAACTGAAAAATATTGGTAATTCCTGTTACCATTTAACATGGTACAAAAACGAATCAAAGTTTCTATTCAAAAATGGTCCCCAGACACCAATGGTCTCATCCCATTAGGGGTATGGTTGAGCTAATTCAGACAGGAACCTTCAGGTTATCTCCTCTACAGCACATTTACATTAGCCACTCCCAGAGATATACAATTGGTAATTCTCAATTAGGTAGAAAACTATTTTTTTTAAATGGGGAAAAAAGATCCCAGGTAATCTTGTTGGACATACAACCCTGTATTTGAGTAGATGTGAAAGTCAAGAATACAACAGAAATGAGAGGCGAGCAGTCACTGTCTCACAGAATATCATGTTGATACCCAAAAAAGCACGGACACTCACCTCTGGCCCCTGCTCCCGGAGGTGGCATGACTCGCTGTCCCCCTCAGAAAAAGACCCCGACTCATCGCTGGAGTTGGTGCCGTACGACTGCTCGCACTTGATTTTGGTGTGTGCCGGGGCGAAAACGCTGTCCCCCCCGGCCCCCTGATCCTGTGAGTCGGCGGCCAGGCAGCGAGTGGCGTTTGAGCAGGGGGAGGAGGAGAACTCAAACTGGGGCAGGCTGCAGGGGGAGCCGCCGCTTCCATCCTCCGCGTAGGAGTAGGAGGAGCAGGAGCTGGAGGTCCGGGTCCGCACCTCCGACGGCGGAGAGCGGGGGCACACCTTGATGGGCACGGGGCAGCTGGTGTTGGGACGCGGTCGGCACGGCAACGAAGGTTCCAAGGGGGAGTAGGCCTGGGAGCAGGGCGGGGACTGGCTGCTGCTGGCCCACAGGCCCTTTGCCGCGTGATCGGGGAGCTCCTTATCCAGAGAGTTCCTTCCGGGGTAAGAGTGCGTGGGAGTTACGAGCCGCTCGCAACCCCCTGGGGGGAATATGACGCTCCGCCGGTCCAGATCTGACTCCTGCTTGCAGGCCGCATCGCAGGAGGCCGACAGCCTGGCAGGGAAGCTGTCCACCTCCCCAAGGGATGCCACCGGCAGCTCCAGTACGGCGACGGAAAATGGCTCACGTCCGTTTTTGTGGTCTCCCTGAGATGCTGCTTTGCCCTGGGGGCAGGGGAGCCGGCTATCGGCGAACAGCTGCCGCGTGCCGGGCAGGCCTGCTAGGTCGACGCCCCTCCTGAAGAAGGAGCGAAGGCAGGGGGCCGACTTGGTTCCCTTGGGCCGGTCCGCAAAGGGGGGGCTGCACTGCCCATCGTCCGTCTCCATTGCCAACACGCCGTCCCTGTCGCCGGCATCCAGTTCGTCGGCGGACAAGCACGGCGGGGCCATCTCGTCCTCAGTGCCTGGTTCTGACTTGACTTGCAATACTGCCACCCTGGGCGGAGCCTCCTCTAAACCTGAGGTACTGGTGCGCATAGAGGTGTCACTGTTCTGCTTGGTGCAGGCCCATTGGTACTTCCTGTACTTGGGGCAGCGGGGGAGGTCCGAGGCAGCGTTCTTCTGAAAGTCCGTCCCCAGGAGGTCGTACGGCGCTGACTCTGGCGGGTCGGGAGCAGAGGGGGAGACCACTGCGGCCTCGGGTAGCTCGCCCTCGTCGTCGTCGCCTCCCGAGGACGGCGTCTTGTGGCACAGCAGCAGGCCGTCCTCCTCGCTCAGGAGCTGGGACTCCAGGAAGCGGAAGCAGGAGTCCTCCAGGTTGTGCATGCGCAGGATCTCGGCGCAGCGGATCACCTCCTGGATGTTCTCCTTGCTGAGCAGCAGCTTGGCGGTGTAGGCGAACTGCAGCAATGGGGCGAATCCCTTGGCAGTGACCTGCAGAAAATAAAAAAAATACATAAACATACATTTAAATGTTCATAGAAACCACTGCACTCAAAACAATGGTGGATCCTCAATAGAGAGAAAAGTGACATAATTACTATTAGCATTATCAGTCTTTTGTTACCCACTCATGGAAGTGTTTTGAGACAATAGGAAAGCTCCGACGACCATCCACAAACACTGAAAAATATCGGTTACTTGTTTACCGGGTCAGCGTATGCAGGTACAGGGAAGTACAGAATACACACCATGTTTTGAGGAGTATGCGATTTTATTTTAGTTTTGGCTTAATTTTGAGAAGCCTGCTAATTACAGGGTGCTTTAAATGGTAATACAAGACACATGTAAATTCCTCAAGTTAACTGTGTACTTAAACAACTACCATTACCAATGTTTTGGCTTTTGCATGCCTTTTTCAGGGTATGACTGAACAGTCTATGAGCCTGAAACAATAGAGCAAAAAAAAAAAGCCTGGCGCTCAGCCTGCTGGTGGGTGGCAGCCGATCTGTTCTCCTGACATAATGGTTCCATGAAAATCTGTGCCATCCTGCCATGCTGCAACGCCTGACATTCTTTAAGGCCTTACTTTACGCCTATTAAATTAATGTATGCATTTGCTTGGATCCATCAATTCCATGCATGGGCTCCCGGTTTTTTCTGTTTCGTATTTTCCGTATCGATCCACGAGCTTCGCCGATCTGATGATCCAGACAAAATCGGGTCCCATGTGCCGTCAAGAGCGGCCTTCATCGGGAAACGAATCGGGGTTTATTCCGCGCAATTATAGCACACCTGGAAAAACCTTATTTTCCAGCCGAACGAACGCACTTCTCTAATCCATAAACCTCCTACTGACCTCTTAGGCTGAACGCTCCTCGAAGACGGCAAGCGCATCTGCTTTCGAGTTACATTTCCACAAGGGGAGCGAGAAGCAGCTGGGACTGACGCGACAAAAAGCACACGGCAGGAAGCACTCACCCAGAGCAGCACAAACGCATTACACAAATTTAAACTTTGATAGGCTGGAGGGGTAGAGGGGAGGGAGGGGGGATGCCCATCATGCAAATTAGAGCAATAATTCTGGGAAGAGAGAAAAAAAATCCTTGCAATTGAATGACGCAAGTCTTCGAGAACACGAGTCAATATGTCTTGGATATAAGAAGCCTGACTGGAATAATGTGTTTTTAATGAGCAGGGAGGAGGATGTCTTTAACCAACATTCAACGTTCCTTTCCGCTGTCGAGGAGAAAGCTGCAAGATGAAATTCCCTTGGCCGGGATGAAGATCTGACGGAGCCACGTGGCAACAGCGGCTCAGATGCGGGAATCCAAACATCCTTCTGGTAAAATGCGATCATATTACCTCCGCAAAATCAAGAAAAACAAAACGCCAGTGGGTGTGCCAGCTAGTTTTCCCACAGGAAAAAAAAGAGATAGCATTTGAAGCAACGAAGAATGAAAAACAAGCTCACTAAGTTCACTAAATATCCGTACGACAAAACTACACGGAAGCTCATGAGCAAAACAAGAAGGAGCAGACTGTAACACACGTTTCTCCTTGCAGTCTGCACTGCGTCCTTCGCTTCTGCCACTTTTGGGCTTGGATGAATCCAACATAACATCCGTTGATAAAGTACGGCATGTTGACATCCACTGATTTAGGGTCAGGTTGAAGCTTATGCTTGCTGTTAATCTTAACTACAGTCTGCAATGTGTCTGCCATTTATCACACGAATGCATAGAAGCATGTCGAAATTAAGATCATTATTAAGTCATTATATACTGTAATGGTAGGACATACAATGTTATTATTCAGTAAAATACATATATATTTGATAATTACAATGATCACAATTTACCATTGTATGGTGGTTTACAGAAGTCTGTCCCTTATCCTGACTACCAAAGGTGAACTGACTGTCCATGATTCATGTTTGGTGTTGTTGTTGTCATGGGGAACAAGGTGGTGTCATTGGTGGTGCGATACAGTGGGCGCTGAATAAAGATCTTGGAACACCATTCAAAAAATGAACAGTAGGAAGTGCAAATGACCTATGAGTCACGAGCCAGCAGTGCCACAAATGGTTAACGTGGTGCGATAAACGTACAGATAGCGCAAGCAGGGATTATGGTTGCAACTGCTGTTTTGTTGTGATTGGGTCTTGCTTTGATGATTCAGAAAGGCCGAATGGCAACACGAGTTGCTCCTGCGTGCAATTCGGGTATAGCCATTGAATTATACTCTCATCTTGCACCATTGCATGCTGTATACTGCACAATAAATTGCATTTACTTTAACCTGCCATTCTTCTTTGACTTTAACCACTACACACTTAGCGGTTTCAAGGTCCTAACACACACATAGAATTAAGGATATATGCACCCCATAGTCACTCGTCTTTACATTAGTGCCGTCGCAAGACACACATTGTATCCTCTGTAGGCTGCACAAGCCAGAGGCACGTCCGCGTCTAAAAAGATAGATATCGATCCGTATAGAGCCACGCCATTGGCGGAAAGAGGCAATAGTCTCACATTTGCGGCCTCCTTCGATGTGCAACTGTTAGCACAGAGAAAAGGTTAAAACGTTCATTTTCTAAATTGAAATAACAATAAATTAATCCTGTTCTGGTAGCACCAGGTCAGACAACACCACTCCTTTGCATACCTCCGCTGTTTGGTGTGTTTGAGGGGTGCTTTACACCGTGTTCTTTGGAGGGAAAAATATTCTTCCATTTTAAGGACCCCTTAATACTTCTACAAAGACCTGGGCGTCTGTGGACCTCAGTTTGGGAATCCCTGATTTAAACGACCATGGCCTAAAGCCCATAAAGAAACCTCCAACCAGAGCCTCCAGCTCCACCCTGTAACCAGATCTCTCTTTGGCAGAGAAGGCATGTGGCAAACCCGAGCCATAATGGCAATAAGAGCAGAAAACAAGAAGGAAACAAGTGAACGGGAGCAGAATTGCCTTCTGAAGAAAAAAAGACTCATTTAAAAAAAACAAGGATCGAGGCAGGAAATAAAACATGATTTCTGGTCATTAGAGGATAGACTTTGACATATGAAGTGCTTCAGCCGTTAAAAGCACTTATCCACAGAGTGGAGTCAAAGAGACAAATTAATCAATGTGACAGATCTGGGACGTTTAATGCAAATGGTGGCTTTGGGAGGGTGGCAGGGGCCCACGCTGTTCTGGGCCTGGTGAGGCAGTGCATCATTACGGTACGGAAAATGGTGCGAATAAAACTTTGCGAATTTTTCTGACATTCACACGCTGTTTTCAGGAACTCTGCCAGAAATTCCTCCACAAAACAGGCTGTGGAATGATATCATTCACACAATCACACCTCCCCACCAGGGAAATCTGCACTTTTGCGTCTGCCTTTCGTCTCGTTGAGGAGTGGAAAACACTAATTTATTAAAATATTCTCTTGCATGTAACACATTCTAAACAGGGTAATGATGGAAAATGAAAAGGTGGGAGAGGATTCTACCTTATGAGAACGCCGTGAGAGAACTTGTGAGAATGTTGGGGGATATACAGTATGTGGGGTCGGAAACAGACTTGCGACCTGCCTGCACACTAGCCGCCTTACTGGCCAGGATTACATGCAAAACTGCAATAAATTGGCAGGCCATATTTACTAAAGTGGCCCACATGAATTTAGTTATCTCCAGAATAGTCTGCAGCCACACATTAAAAGTAAAGGAGTTAACGTGTTGACCAACATCAGTGCATCAGATCGCACAGACTGGTCTGCTTAATAAAGTACAATAAATATTCAAGGTGTAGAACACTAGGATTTCCATGGAACACATGGCTGGCTAAATGGCTGTAAGTCATCAAGGGTCTGAGCTATCGAACGAGCCCCAAACCATCACTCTGCTGCCAGATACGGATTAGATGTGGTGGATCACTGCAAGGGTTATTCCTGACTCATTTTCCTATAGAACTCTATGGGGAAAAAAGTCAGGAGAAACAACCCTTCAAGGGATCCATCCACATCTACTCCATATCTGGCCGCAGAGTGATGGTTTGGGGCTCGTTTGATACCTTAGACCCTTGATGACGTACAGCCATTTCGCCAGTCATGTGTTCCATACTGTACCAGCGTAATTTACAGCTGAATCTAGTCTTACCCCCCAATTCTCATAGAGATCAGTTCAAATGCAGAGAGGTTATAGTATCACTTGTAACAGTACCTGAAAATAAGATATCGAGAGTCTTTTGATGTTGATTGGTCACAGACTTCAGGAAGTAACACCATGCAAAGGATATGCGACCAAATATTAAATATGATACTTTAAAAATATGTTAAAGCAAAGAGTATGAATACTTATGTAAAGTTATTTATTCTAAAGTTTTTGATTTTTAATAGATATGCAAAAATTTCTAAAAACATGCTTTCACTTTGTCATTATGGGCTATTTTGTGTAGAATTTTGAGACAAAAAATGAACTCAATCTATTGTAGGATATGTCTGTAATGTAATAAAACGTGGAGAAGGTGAAAGGGGTGGGCAGACTGAAAAGTTTTTAGATATTTGTGCTAATTTATAAAAAATCAAAATGTAAAATATCATATGTACACAAGTGTGCACACCCTTTGATATGACACCCAAAAGTGAGCTGAGGTGCATTTTGTTTCCACTGATACTGCTTGAGATGTTTCTACAACTTAATTGGAGTCCACTTGTGATAAATCCAATTGATTGGACATGATTGGGCATTGCCAACACCTGCCTATATAAGGTCCCACAGTTGACAGTGCATGTCAGAGCAAACTCCAAGCCATGGGGTCAAAGGAATTATCTGCAGACCTCAGAAACAGGATTGTGTCAAGGCATAGATCTGGAGAAGGGTACGGAAAAATCTCTGCAGCTTTACAGGTCCCAAAGAGCACAGTGGCTACCATCATTCGTAAATGGAAGAAGTTTGGAACCACCAAGAATCTTCCTAGACCTGGCCGCCCGGCCAAACTTTGCAATCGGGGAAGACGGGCCTTAGCCAGGGAGGTGAGCAGAAACCCGAGAGCTCCAGCGACAGAGCTCCAGTGTATCCTTGTGGAGATGGGAGAACCTTTCAGAAGATCAACCATCCAGGCAGCACTCCACCAATCAGGCCTTTATGGTAGACTGGCCAGACGGAAGCCCCTCCTTAGTAAAAGGCACATCACAGCCTGCTTGGAGTTTGCCAAAAGGCACCTAGAGGACTCTCAAACCATGAGAATCAAGATTCTCTGGTCTGATGAAACCAAAATGTAACTTTTTGGCCTGAATACCAAGCGTCACGTCTGGAGGAAACCAGGCACTGCTCATCACCTGGCTAATACCATCCCTACAGTGAAGCATGGCAGTGGCAGCATCATGATGTGGGGATGTTTTTCAGCAGCGGGAACGGGGCGACTAGTCCAGATAGAGGGAAAGATGAATGCAGCCAAGTACACCGAGATCCTTGAAGAAAACCTGCTCCAGAGCGCTCTGGACCTAAGACTGGGGCGAAGGTTTACCTTCCAACATGACAAAGACCCGAAGCACACAGCCAAAGGAGTGGCTTTGGATAAAATCTGTGCATGTCCTTGAGTGGCCCAGCCAGAGCCCAGACCTGAATCCAATAGAACTTCTGTGGAAAGACTGAAAATGGCTGTGTACCGACGCTCCCCATCCAACCTGAAGGAGCTTGCAAGGATATGCCAAGAGGAATGAGCAAAAATGTCCAGAAACAAGTGTGCCAAGCTCGTAACTTCTTTCCCAAGACGCCTTGAAGCTGTATTCGCTGCCAAAGGTGCAGCATCCAAGTATTAGGCTAAGGGTGTGTACAGATATGTAACTCCTAAATAACCTATTTTTGTCAGTAAAATAAAATTGCATATTTTCTAAAAACCTGTTTTCACTTCGTCATTATTGGCTATTGTGTGTAGATGTTTGAGAAAAAAAATGAATTCAGTCTATTGTAGTATAAGTCTGTAACGTAATAAAACATGGAGAAGGTGAAAGGGGTGTGCAGACTTTCCGGCTTGACTGTACATATATATATATATATAGCAGTTTGAGCCATTTCAGGTTTTGCTAAAAAAAAATTACCTAAGAAGCAGGTACTAAGCAGTAGCCACTAACAAGCTTTGCCTACTGCCTACTCTGTGTTCTAACCTGCTTATAGCAAAACTATTAGGAGTATTACTTGCACTCCTGTAGGCTACACTGATGTGTAGGGTGCAGTCGGGTAGGTTGGACACACAGGACGGGACGTACCTCATCAGGCAAGCTGATGGTGAGCTCGCGTTCAGGCTGTCCCACCAGTGCCTGAAGGAAGTATTCGCTGCAGGCAGCCAAAACGGCCCGGTGGCCCCGGAACTCCTTGCCCTCCACACGGACGGTGACATCACACAGGATGTCCCGCCTCCGCTGGTCGTTGAGCCACAAGAGGATGTTGGCGCAGTGGACCGTCGACTCATACACGTACATGGGGGCTCCAGGCTTCTCATCCACGGACATCCCGCTCACAGCCTGCAGACATGGGGCAGAACACAGAGGGCATTGGTTCGCGTGGCGATGACATCATCATTGTGCTCCGTTTGATCGCAATCAAAATCTCTTCTCTTTGGCTTTGTTAACTTTATTGCCAATGCATGGAACAGGTTACATTCCAGTTACATTGCATACACTAGTCATGACAGAGCGACTAACAGTAGTGGAGAACATCAGTGTTATTCTCAGAAATACAAAAATGCAATATCACCAAGAAGACACAGAGGTCCATTCATAAACCATAAGTGTAATGTTAACTTAACAAATAACAATATGTATTTTAACTAAAGAAAGTACCACTACACATCCTATCTTTACAAAACTATGACATTATCCAAAAGGAAATCCCAAGAAAGAATGAGAAAACGTAAGGTTAGCTAACGGGGGTAAGGGGAGCTAAGGTGCAATTTGAATAGTTTTTAGTCTTCTTCAGAAGATGGGCAGTTGGGCAAGTTGACAAAACATGTCATAGACCCTCAAGACCAGGCTTGACACAGTGCTGTACACACTCAGTAAGCAAAATAATCATTCTAGATGGGCTGAATGGCCTGCTCTTGGCATCAAAATGATATAGTGTCACCTGTCTTCAAATGTAGCATGGTATAACATGCAGGAATACACACACTACGCCACATGGAATACACACACTACGCCATACGGCGTCGTCACATGCCCAGACACACATAGCTGCACACACACCCCCAAATGCACACAATCATTTTTCTAACGTGGGCAAAGCCTCAAGAAGGCAGCTGAAGTCTTGATTTATTTCATTTTGACAAAAGTGCCACTGCCCCCACCCCAGAACTGGCAGTAATTCATCTGAGCAATAAATCACAGTTCAAGATCGATGCATTCAGTCACACTGTATCAGTTTCAACCACATTTTCACAAAGCTTCTGTTGTACGCCATCCATCTAATGACAACTTCCATTCAATTCAAGTCACACTATGCATGATGTCTAATGTGAGTTAAATCTTGTGGCTGATAGTGATTCAAGACAACTGCCATTATTTTAGAGGAAAATAAGGTGTGACAACCACTAGGCTAAGATGCCATGGTTCAGAATGACATATTTACACGCATCACAAAGCCAGCGATGTTTCAAAATAGGAGACCAGAACATAGGAGACCAAGCATGGTCTATCTCTGGGTTGATACTTCTTTGCAAATACAGTGCATATTAATAAAACAAGAAAGGTTTTTAGAATCATGCCTTTTGCCTCAAAGTGAATTTAGAGAACATAAACGCAATGCCGTAGTCATAATCCTCTATGTCTGACTCACTTATCCTCACTTCATACATCTCACATATCTTGTCTATGTGGCATTTGTCTGAGGGTGTGCAAGTAACAATTCTCAGCATGGTGAACCAAGAACCCGCTGCTTTATTTGTTTCCATTTTTCTCACATTTTCCATTTGATTTTCTCAAGACATTCTGAGGGATGCTGTGTTAGGGGGCGTTTCAGCCCTTGGCATCCGACACAGCTAACAGGCTTTGTGAACAGAACTCCTACACGAATCCGAAGCCTTGCGATGCCTTCCCGACACCCCACCTCCCAACCGCCCCTCCGCCCCCGTCGAAAACCCTCCACAGCTCAGGCCCGTGGGGGTCCTCCAGGCACAATCACAGGCAGCTGTTCTTGGATCTGTGGTGCCCCGATTATGATGAACTTGCCCCAGTGTGTGAAAGGGAGGTGCTACAGGGCAATGTAACACATCCCTCCAAGGTGCGGATTCTCAGACAATCAGCTCACCCTGTTCCTTCCCACATCCATTACACGTGAGAAAAAAACGAATCTGACACTGATCCAGGGTCAGTAGGCATGCATCAGATTGTTCAGTACAGCATAGGCTCTTGCGCAGAACACCTTCTATGTTTCTATGTCTTTGTTTTTGGCTTTTAGTGCTGCCCACTTAAAAATAAAGCTCACCTCCATACATTGCTATGGCATTATCAAAAGAGCTGAGTACCAATAAGAGAAAACAGGTTCAGCACCTGCATTGTTTGTTTATGTAGATTCTATGTCTCCCTTCGTTGTTGTTTATGGTGTCATGGCAGCTTTAGGCATGCATGCGGACTCTATATTCACCAGTGTGCACACTGCTTCGCTAAAGTGTCCTTTCACTAAGGTGAGCCCACACATAGCGTCTTTAATAACCAGACCGGTGTAGGCCTCAATAATTGCATCTCAAGCATTATCTACATTACATTATTTGAATTTACAGAAGCAGTTCCTATTTAACACCTTGTCAAGCAGAACCCTGCCAGAGATTTTTTACTTTCAACCACACAAGGCCATTTCTCTTCCCATGATGCTACACCACTGGACTCCGAGACAAGACATGGACTTCTCAAAGGCAGCGTATTGGTGTCTGGCGCAGGTTCCACTGAACAGGACATAGGAAAGTCTAATGTGATGCGGCCTCTGTATTTAGAGAGCATCGATATATAAATTCACATCTCAAGCGCAAGGTTTTTGTCTAAGAAACATGGAGTGTGAAAATACACTCTCTAGAACACAGGGAAAGCACAGAGACAAACATTGAATGAGCACAAAGAATGTGGTTCAATGGTTTTTAGTTGAGAGTGGAAAATCTGTAAATAAACAAAAAATTTGGCAATAAAAAAACACACACAGGGCAGTAACCCTGGGTGACAATGCCTTGTATTGTACAGTTGCAGTATTCGCAGCTCTGACGTGCGAAGTAACAGAGCCAACATGGTGGCTGCGTTTCCACATTCCTGCATGTCATCCTCCTTCCTAGCAGTCAGCTGGGCTTGGTCTCACAACACTCTGTTATGAGGGGGCTCATAGGCTCTTACCCCCACCGACCAGCAGGCTGTGGCGACAACCGTATCAGCCTGTCGATACTTTCTTGTGATAACGTCAATCCTCTGACAACAACCTTCTAGCCCTGCCTCCTAGAACACCATGATGGTACATCCCTGTGGTGCATATCATGTAGGCATGCTTCTTGCTCTGAATCACATGGTACGAAATGTAATCTGCTTATATGGACCTCAGGGAAGAGAGGGATTCCAAGCAGAAGCCTTCAATTACAAAGGCTGAGAAATGGCTGCCGTTGCAATTCGGGGATTGCGCCCAGACCCAAATGTGCTTAGATCGCTATAAACTGCATAAATGCATTTAGCTTCGAGGGATATAAGCAATATAAATCACACAGCACTGATCTAAATTAAATGCTGAAAAGCATTATCACTATAATATCCATTATATATACTATATATATATATATATATATATATATATATATATAGAGAGAGAGAGAGAGAGAGGGAGGGAGAGAGATAACTGAGCCATTGTCAGTGAACATACATTTTCTATGAATATATTTAATTTATTTTAAAAACTCTTTTATTTCAACCAGATTTGGTATAGCCAATTGCGCCTCTTCAGTGGTCACTGTAGCGCATGCTAATTAGGTGTGCTGCAGCTGAATAGTCCAGACAGCACAACAGCAGAGACATAGCAGCTATTGGCAGGGAGGTATATCTCTCCCTGTCAAAACTGGTAGCCCACGGGTACATGGCATGCTATTTGGAGAAATGAGTTCAGCGGTATCCAAAGGAACACTGGTTGACTGAAACACACTCGTCCCGGTGGGACCAGACCGACTATGTATCGCACATGCATTTCAATTCACATGTTGTGTGAGGACAAGCGTTGCATGTGTGTATTAATAAATCCACAGGTGAATTAGTGTACGGTTTGAAAACAAATACTCCCTGCATTACTTAGGTCAAGAGGTTTGACCGTTTGACCTTGGTGCCCTCAGGTGACAATCTGTTAGACAGGCATTTACTTTTTTGAACATAAAAAAATAAAATAAATAAATAAATAAATAAAAAAAGTCCGAATTTATATATGTTATATACATTTATACTACCTGCTGATCAAACTACAGGAGAAGAAGCTAGACATGGAAAAACTGTACTTCTACATTTTGTTTATGTGAAGTTACCCTTGACATAGACTCGGTTCACCAAGGCGAGGGTAGCATCAGTGTCTATTATTCTGTACATTAAATACTGTTCATTCTAACACTTCTGAGTTAAAATATAAAGTAATGAGTCACAAATTCCCGGAATGAATACATACTTTATATGACATTTAAATGGGTATTTGCAAGAATTCCCAGTACCCAAAGAATTATACACAGTAGGAAAATAAATCTTACACATAGTTAAAACCTCACCATTTTATAACCAATTTGTTGTCTAAGAACAGAAGCAGTGGGCTGCTAGCAAGGAGAATCTTGGTCCTCGATAAGAAGAAAGAGAAGAAAAACATGGAAACTATACGGTTGGACGTGACGCACATTTTATACATCTGGAAATTAATATACACCAATGTCTATATATACCCATGTCAAATGATATGATGATAGGTGTAAGATAGCGGTAAAACATTAATCACGGGTTGTTTTTCAGAGAACAGCATTGGGTGCCATTTAATGCTGTCTGCAGGTTGTTTCTCATGCCTTGCAGACTTCTATTTATTTATTTATTTATTCCGTTTTTTTAAAAATTATTATATATATTTTTTTTTAAACAGCGCATTGGGTCACTGTAGGACAGGTGGACATCCTGTTAGTGAACAGGGGCATCTGAGTATCAGATTTACCAAGGTCCTGGGATGGGAGCCAGCTCTGCCATGCCCGTGACCGAGACAGGCTTTCGGATTAATGAATTCGGCCCAGGAGGTAGGGGTGAATATTTTTACGTTGTGTTGACGTGACCTTTGAACAGAACTCGTGAAAACACATGCGGCCCGGCGATCGCTTAACTCCCCGTCTCACCGACCAGAACAGCTGGGCTCGGGAGAAGCTCCGTTTCCCTGAAGAGGCGTGCGCTTGGCATTTCCTGTGTTGAAACAGTGTCCGTCCCTACAAGGAATCCCAGCTTTCAGCCAAAACCTTGCAGTGTGACCCATAAATAATACATCACAGACCATAAAAAAAACAACTCTGCATTCCTCTGGGCTGTGAACATGTACTAATTTTAAAAATATATAAATAATAATAATGTTTCAGCGCCGTTCGTAAGCAGACTGATTCATCCTAAGGTGGAGTGCGTCATCTCTTTTCCTGGGCCTTCCAACTGACCTAATTATGTCTTCTTTTTCCACATGCAAATTTAATAAGTGTTTTTTCTCCTGTCCCGGTAGACTTTCGAGGGCCCTTTGAAGGAACAGGAAGTATGTCCTGAGTGGTGGGTGTGAAAATCTCTAATAATTTGAGGCTGCAGGGCAGCTGCACTCTTTCTGTTTACTCTCTCTGAGTCATGCGAGAGGCTTCCTGGCTGAGAATCTGAAGCAGAAGACACTACGGTGACATCACAATGCAGATTTAACAATGGCTCATTGTGCAGGTAATGAGGTCATACGTTCTCTCACGTTTGTGAGGTAATTGAGACTGTAACTAAAAAAAGACAGGAGTGACTCAAATTCCACAAGAAATTCCAGAAAAATCTACAAGGGGAATCCGTTTAATTAATTGAGAGAGCAAATCAGGACCAAGTCATGTCTGTTAACCTTTGGCCTTATCAAGTGATGGCCTGATGCAAGACCGGATGAGCTTTGGTTAATACCCAAGCCAGAGCTCTTCACAGTATGTCTACCTACCTTCACAGTATGTCTACCTAAAGCCTGGTGCCATAGACCCAGAAAGTAGATCTGTGCAACCCTTTAGTTGAATTGCTTAGGCTAATTATCTCATTAACAATCCATGAGGTATTCTTTAATGAGGCATCCAGAGATCAAGGAAGCAAAATCCAAAGCAAAAGTGTTTAGTTGGATACATCAGCATTACAAATTAGGATGGTACGGATCTTTTGACTATTTGTGACTATATGTAAAACTGAACACGTTCGCTGAAAGAGGGCCAAAGCCAGATTCTTCAATACATTCAGCAGAAATTTAGCACAATTGCAACAACAGCAGACTGACAACCTGATGTCAAATTGCACTGCCTTGCAGACAAATCAGGTGTGATGTTGCCATGCTCCCATTTAGTTCGAGAATTTTACAAGAATGCTTGCTTGTAATGACACTTTTCTATCTGATAGAATAGCAATAGAGGAGGCTTCTTCCTCCTTTTTTAATGGGATATTGATCTCATTAATTGTTTGCACAAAGCCATCTGTTTGCAGGGCACCCACCAGTCCTTCTCTGTTCCAGAAGTTTCTATCATTGCATATGTGATTAGGAATTGTATTTTTACTGGTGGAGCATTAATGCAAAATATATTGAAAAGGGGGAAAAAACTGTTATGTCTTATCATTTGTATTTAGCTGTAATACTGTGTGCTTTGAGGGCATTAGACATGTTGGTAGACATGAACATTCCCCTGGATCTGTCCTGTGCAGACCACAGATCAAACATTTCTGTGTGGAATACTTCAAAACTTGGGTTTTTACTGAAATCTCAAAGTTGGTGAGATTGGCAGAAGATCCAACATGCAAAGAGTTCTGTAAAAACAAGTAAAAACAAAGAGTGCCAATACTCACAATTCAAATACGGGCTGGCAAGATGGCAGCAGTGAGTCAAATCACACTCGCATCTGGCTTAAACTCAACTCTTAACCCGAGGGGTGAACATAATAGACCCAAACAGAAATGCATAAGGGCATCTTCCTGTGGTTTGCTCCTAAACGGCTGCAGAACGCGATGCTGTGAGATCCCTGCCTGGCCGTATTTTCAAAGAACTTTAAGAACCGTTCCTGTGGTTTATTATGGATGGCTTGTGTGTTCGTGTGTGACATGACAATAATTGAAAAAGAAGGGATGACTCATGAGGCACATTGCTAAGAGATGGCAGCATTGCGAAGAGAAAAAGTGAAAGCCCTAAGCTTGCATTTTCATGTTAATATGTAGCCTACATGCTTTGGTAATTTGAATGTGCATTGTAGGGTTAGGGTCAGTCCATTTAAATTCAGTCAATTCACAAAAGGAATTTCAATCTGCTTAGTAAAAATGAATTGAAGCATTGCCCATAATATTCCACAAGGATTTTTTTCAGTTGCTACATTAAAGTGAATTATAATTCATTTCCTAAGAATGAATGAACTGAAATAGATTTGACCCCAAGTCTGTCAAGTGAGCCATGCATATAAGGGAACTTAAAATTGAACAGTGAAATTGAGTAGTGCTTCAGACAGAGGCGGAAACAGAAAGTGTGTGTGTGTGTGTGTGTGTGTGTGTGTGTGTATATGAGAAAGAGAGAGAGAGAGAGAGAGAGAGAGAGAGAGAAAAAGAGAGAGATTCCCTTGGTACCTGCTACAATGGTGTAGTTTACACCTTACTCTCTCTCTCTTTCACTGACACTGATACACGAGACTTCTACCCCAGGCCATGGTCAAAATGAGAAATTTCACCTCACATCCTGCTCTCATGTTCCACACACACACACACACACACAGTCGTCCACTGCCGACCTCTCTGTCACAGTGACGCACCGCACAACACAAGTGCCCATAATGGCAGTGCCAGCAGAGAAAGTGTTGAACGCGGAGGAAAATGGTGCCCTTTCTGGTAACGAATGAAAAGACAGGAATGCATACATTGAGAATTAAGCAAACTGAACTGCTTTTTTCAAACCAAGATACAATGCCACTTTAAACAGAGTAATTAAGTATTCATTACATACAACCAGTGTGTGAATTTGCAGACGTTGCTACACAAAGAAATAAAAGCTAGAAAAAGCCAGCGGCTTTTACTACAGTGGGAAACAGATGGAGAGGAACATCTGTCAGGGAAAAAAAAGAAAATGGAAACGCGTAACTGGAGTTAATTTTTTTTTGTTCAATTGCATTGCTCCATCACGTCTCTGACTTGTGTTGAATTACACGCAATAATCGAGACCTTTAGTAGGCCTATTGCACATAGATTCTGGCCACATTTTGAGACACTGAATAATATGAAGTTATCATAACTTATTTTCCACATTTTAGAACATCCATAGAAATCTAAAGAGCAACTCACAACTCTTATTCATTCATTTGCACATATTCATTTATGCACACATATCTACGGAAGCCCTGAAAGGCAAGGTGAAAAATACATATTTTTTTTAAGTTTATCTCATACGTACAAGATAATATCTCCTACGTAGGAGATATTATCTCATATGTAGGGCTTATTATCTCGTACGTACAAGATAAATGTAGGTTTTGGCCGCAAAAAAAAAATAATTCACCTCGCCTTTCAGGGCTTTCGTATATATCCATTTATTTCTGTAAAAAATGTCTAACTGCACTATAATCCCCAGTTATCAAGGCCCTGTTTTAGTACAGTTTAACAAAGGGCATCATTCCTTACAATTCCAAATTATTTATTGCAGTCTTTCTCCCGATGCAAATCACTTGTCTTCACAACAACTTTTGATTTTACTGTTTGTCAATACCTGGAATATAACCTCTCTACATTTCCATGACCTTAAAGATTTTCAGTGAGCTATGTGAAAAGTAACACACCTACTTTAGAAAGACATAATTTATCCTACGAGCCATCTCTCACAATGGCAGCACAGTTTTCAGCCTTGACGAACTAATTAAAAAGGTGCTTTGACAGTCGAAATAAAAGTGCAGTGTTTTTTCCCATAAATATAAGATAACTTAAGCCAACATGTTGTTATCATGTTGTAACACTACTATACAAACTGCACAGAAAAACTGGAGCAAAATGTTTTCTTTACAAATATATATATACAGTGCCCTCCACTATTATTGACACCCCTGGTAAAGATGAATAAAAAGAGTTATTAAAAATTCACCATTTGGTGAATTTGCTTAATCTCACACTGAAAAAATTAAAAAAATCCAACCAAATAAAACGAAACAAAGTAAATTTATTATGAGAAAAAAATCCCTCATCAAGAAATAATATTTTTAACAAAACCACGTGTGCCACAATCATATATAGAATAAAGTAATCATTTTTCATATTTGGTCACATATCCTTTGCATGCAATGACTTCCTGATGTCTGTGACCCAAAAACATAAAAAAACTCTTGATATCTTATTTTCTGGTACTCTTACAAGCGATACTATTACGTATCTGCATTTGAATGTATCTCTATGGGAATTGGGGAGTGGGACTAGATTTAGCTGTAAATTAAACTGAAACAGTATGGAACACATGGTTGGCTAAATGGCTCTAAGTCATCAAGGGTCTGACGTATCAAACAAGCCTTAAACCATGACTCTGCTGCCAGAAATACAGTAGATATGGATGGACAACTTGAAGGGTTTCTTCTCCTGACTTATTTTTACATAGAGTTCAATAAAAAAATGTGTCAGGAGAAACAACCCTTAAAGTGATCCATTCTATATATAAATGCAGGAGTGCCAATAATTGTGGCACACGTAGTTTTGTTAAAAATAATTATTTCTTGAGGAGGGATTTTGTTTTCTCATAATAAATTTACTTCAATTAAAGGTTGTATTTTTCTCATTTTTTCAGTGTGACATTAAGCTAATTCACCAAATGGGCATATTCCAGGATGACAATGCCAAGATTCATTGGGCTCAAATTGAGAAAAAGTGGTTCAGGGAGCATGAGGAATCATTTTCACACATGAATTGGTCACCAGAGTCCTGACCTTAACCCCATTGAAAGTCTTTGGGATGTGCTGGAGACTTTACAGAGTGTTTTGACTCTCCCGTCGTCAATACAAGATCTCGGCCAAATATTTATGCAACTCTCGACGGAAATAAATGTTGTGACGTTGCATAAGGTTGTCGAAACAATGCCACGACGAATGCACGCTGTAATCAAAGCTAAAGGCGGTCCAATAAAATATTAGAGTGTCCAACTTTTTTTTTGGCCAGGCAGTGTATATACTGTTACTATTCTGAAATAAATGTATTCTGTTGCAAATTTCTGAATGATACAGCTTCTTCTTCAATTTGAACTTTAAACCATGGATGTGCAGGGAATATCCTTTGATATATTGACATTTAAATAAAACTAGTACAAACCAGGTGGAAATTGCCTCTGGAGGGCCAAAGTAAATAGAGTTAAAAGTAGCCTGGTTAATGCCTCATTAGTAATATTGTGATAATTGTAATTTAAAACATATCTGTATTCTTAATACATTTTAGACATACTGTACCTCTAGTACATGTTAACTAGGCACTGCATTGCAGCCTGGATAAAGATGTTAACTGTGAATTGCTTGCTTGAGATGGGGGTCCGAAGCCATTTTAGAGGGCCACGAGATGAAGAAATCTAGGAACACCAGGTTTAGGGAACTAGGCAGGCAGCCAGAGGGTTATGGGATTGACGTCCCGGTGGCCTACTGCTGCTACGCCCTAGAGAAAATGGCATAACCTCAGTTTATGAAATAAACATCCAGCTGTATAAAGTGACAATGCGTAACATGCATGCTATGCGACTTGGCCTGGTTAAGGGCATCTGGTAAGCGAATAAATAATGCAGTTTATTTAATATTTTTCATATGTTAAACATACAGCCTCATCTACTGCGTCTCATATACAGTATTATCACTCAAAATTATCTCCGTTTATAACACTTCTTAAATTATTCAAGCAAGTTCATTTGCAAATACACAATTCTAAAAATGATTCTGTCAGTTTCTTTTCACATTACATGAATTAAAATGACCTGTAAAGACAAAATATTTACCACTGACACTCTGCATCTATTTAGGCTGCAATCATTTTATTCATCACTTATCACATACATTTATCACTAAGCTTTAACTGGACAAAAATATTTACCATCAACATCTGAAATGTCTTTCAGTGTTATAAAAGTGCTTAGAGTGTTGAAAACAGGGAGCAGGCACATACGTGGATGGACGGTCCACTGACCTTTTCCTTTCAGTCGAGCATACTTGAAGGTTACTCAAAGTGTACCTTTGTAGACAACATTTCCTATCATTTCTGTGTGTAAATGGCAAATAACAATGGCGTCGTTCATGGAAGAAAATGACTGTACGAAGCGGGTACGCTTGTAGGTGAAATAACAGGTCAATGCGGACAGGCCCACACGGACACAAAAAGTACTGCTGCACGGACTGCCTAGGCGGACGTCCACTCAGGGTCCACTTTGAGTCCGATATGATGTCATTTAGGTCCACATTCTTTTCTGGCGACTATGAAATGGCCTTAATGCACACACCACTGTGCAGCAACAAAGCAGTAACAGCGCTAAACGTGCAGACTGAGATATGTACTATGACAGAAATAGACAATACCATACGCCTGCATGAGATGTTTCTACTTCTGGTTTACAAGTAATTTGGCTCCGTTTGAATTTGCAACACGGTATTGGGTTTACTGAAGTACAGCATACTAGTGTTGCATCTACTGCTGAAGCTGGGTTATTTCACCCTGTGAAGGTGGGGACAAATGAGAAAAAAAATATGACCCTTCGCACTACTTCCTGTCAGAAACGCAAGTCAGGCGTCTGTTCCGGTTGCGTCCGTAATCGCAGTTGCTAGCTCTTCAGAGCAACAATGCTCCACAATGACCTGAGATGACTCGCATTATGAATGGTGGCATATTTCCAACATTTTTTAATTTCTGAATTTGTTAAAGAAGCATGACATACTGGAGTGCAGGCTAATATCTATTCACCTAGATTGTACTTGGTTGCTGTAAATGGTCCTATATGTAGCCTTGACATCGCTGAATCACTGAACACTGTCTGGAATGTACACAAAACAAAAATGAACACCTTCACAGACAATCAGTGAATCCACTGTATAAAATTTCACAGAATAGCTGCCGCGTATGAGATATTTAAAATTGGTGTAGTGTAATAACTGAGGAACTGGGAGGCAAAGAACAAAAAAAAGAAAATGCATTCCATGAAAAAATCTGGTGGAATAGGTTTTTTCATTTAATTTTAAGGGTGTGGAGTGGCGTGCCAGGTTATTTTCAGGCTCCCTTGAATTTAGCACGCATGAGTCACGACTTCCTACTATGAAGATCTGAGCCTATACGCAAATAGGCGGCGATGATTGTTATTGCACTCTAAAAATACTAACTCCATTTCTTTGTGACCTCAGTCATGGCTGGAAGAGGTGGCCAGCACTGCTTTTGGATTATTAAATACATAATAGTTTTGTGAGCACTATTTTACCGGCAGTTGAAGACGACTGGGGCCACATGTATAAGCAGTGCTGAGTGGACAAATGCCCTCAGATAGCCACGTAAGGGAGTTTCCACGTAGAAATTCGGATGTATAAAATACCACGTGCTGTGAGAATCTGCGTACCTCCGCACACACTGGTCACTATATATACGCAATGTTTGGCGTCGGTGTGATATGGCCACATAATGACCGAAAGGCAGAGGTAGAAAATGCTAAACCTTTTTAAAGCAGATTTCCGACTTTCACCCTGAGCGTTCTTTTACGCATTGTTTGACTCAGAGTTTTATACGTGTGGCCCCTGGTGTGTCTAAAGACCACACAAGTGACTCACACAAAACTCTGATGTGTGCAAAACAAACCACTAAGTCCTCTCACCTTAAACTAATAAAAGCAGTGGTGTGCCTTTGCTGTTTCATCATGCCATCCTCTACAGATCTGTACGCTGTGTCAAATAAGGGCAGGAGTGCCGAGCGATGACAGCTGTGTAACTGACATTTTATAATTTTCACATGTCACCCCCCTGTTGAGGTCACTCCACTGGCTGCCAGTTGCAGCCAGGATCAGGTTCAAAGTTCTGACCCTGGCCTACACTGCAGCCAAAAGGACAGGCCCTGTCTACCTGCAGGACTTGATCCAGAACTATGTTCCTGCTCGACCGCTTCGCTCATCTACTGCAGGGCGACTTGCACTTCCCCCCCTCCGTGTAAATGGCACTTGCTCGTCCCGACTGCGGAGCTTTTCCACCCTAGCTCCCCAGTGGTGGAACGAACTTCCCATTCCCCTACGTTCCATGCCAACCCTGCCTACTTTCCGTCGTGGCCTGAAAACGCACATTTTCAGACTCCACCTGGACTGATATTTATCTAGGACCTCATGGTATGTGTTCTTGTTGAACTGTGTTTTCAAGTTTATAATATTTAGAATAGAATTGTATTAGAGCTGATTTACCCAGTTCACTGTGAACTGCATTGTGTTCATTACTAGGGATAGCTGCTACTGTATGGGAAGAATGTGCTTTCTTATCTGTTCTGTAGTTACTTCAATGACCTTTCTGTATGCACTTACTGTACGTCGCTTTGGATAAAAGCATCTGCTAAATGAATGTAATGTAATGTAATAATCCTCTTCGCCACCAGATCCCATCCCACCAGATCCCAAAGTATACATTATTAAGTGTTATAACAGTATGGGTGTACCCACATTCTTGAAAGGATTCTGCCCAAATTGAGATTATCTGTAATTAAATGTATGGATAGTACTCTTCTTGGAGTTTCTTCAGGATGTTTATCTTCTTTGTAGCTGTAGCTGCACACTGTAGCTGTTCGTACTGTAGTAGTGCATTGCTTATCGCGTCACTTCCGAAGGAAGACGCAACGCTGGATTCAAAGCGGATGTCCGTGCACAACGCAGGCAAGGGCAACAGCAATCCAAATCCCAGGGGGAAGTGGCTACTATTACGCCCATAAGCACGGCGCCTAATTTGAAATGCCTCAGTGAACATTGACACTGAATGTAGGATATGGAAAATGTGAAGGCCGGTCCCATTTTGCACACTATGGTTAGATGTCAATGCAATGGCTAGAGTCCACGTTTCTTACTCACACACATGGGTGCCTGAGGGGGTGGGTGGGGCTAGGGGATTTATCTCCCCAGACGCCTACCAATAGATTATAGCAAGCTCCATTCCACACTTGTAGTGTAATGGTGAGCCACATTATCCACCTGGACCCATGCCCAGGTTTATAATATGGCTCACCATTAAACGTGACATGGTTTGAATGTAGGACAACTCCCAAGCAAACGGAACATGTGATATGCAAGCAAATTAAGGCCAGGATGTCAAATACAAAGACGGAAGAACGCACCTTACAAATGGCAGGTTGACAAACAAAGGACAGAACTAGGTGATAGAGACACATACCTACCTTAGGCGTTTACCATAGTCATCACAAATGTGCGTATGAAGAACGGAGCGGTGCAGTGGTTTTAAACATACACTGGCGGTGTCGAGTGCTTATTGAATTATTTGCAAGAACACCACACACCTCTGATGCAGAGAACTAACGGCAGTCTATCACTTTGTGACATCCAGCCCAGATCCATATTCAATGACTAGATTGATCAAACTTAATTAAAGGTGCTTGGCTAGAACGAAATTCGGCATACAAAGCATACCCTCAGAACTATGGTTAAGAGACACTGTATTCACAGAGATAAAAACAACTACAAGTCCAACATGCCTTGAAGTCCACCGTTCGAGCACAGCACAAAGCACCCTTATTGCATTTGCACTTAGTCTACTACTGCAGGTCACCACAACAGGAGAACAGTCACCCAATCGTATCTAAGATCATTTAAGGGAAGGGGGAAGCATAAACTGAATCAGCCAATCAGCAGGCAACAATAAAGCTGGTTGTACTGATGCAGGCAAACAACTGGAGCTCTTAATCTCAGCGGTGCATCCATGTATTTCATTGGACAGAAGGTTAGTATAAGGTCAGGGGATATAATTGTGTCCAGAAGGTTTCAGGTTCGAAGCCCAGGTGGGGCAATATTGTTCTGCTAGGCAAGGCATCACAGATACTTTTTGTTCTTTCCTTTTAGTCTGGCCTGTAGTTTTCCATGGTACCGTTGTAGCACCCACTGTGTTCCTGCGGGTGCTACAATATAAACCCTCATATTTACATCCAACATATTGAACTTTTTTTTTCTGGAGATATGTGTACATTCCACATTGCAAATGAGATTGATTAAAAATGCGATCAAATACACATGGGATAAGCATTAAACTCTGCAGTCAGTGTGGTTTTTATGAGTAAGGGAGCTTCAAAATCCGAAATGAACACATGTATTTTGGAATACTGAAATTGAATACTACATGTGTGGGTGTGCAGGGTCAGAGAGGTAAAAACATGGAATCAAGAATTTGATGAAAAATATGTTTTTGAAAAATCTGCTTTGTGTGAATCATTTTCTGGGCTGAAATTAGAGGCTGCTGTTTACATACACGCAGACATATCATCTCTTATGGTTACCAAGTGAAAAACCACCATTTCTGAGTGAACAATATCTGCCAATAAACCCTTTGCCCAGATATGGAACCTGAGATTTACAATAAATTCTGTGGGTTGGTGGGAGAGAGGAAAACATGAATTTGGTGTCATAATACATAGTTTGTCAAATACAAGCGGAATCAAAAAGAAAAAATCTGGCTTGGAAACTGCTGATTTTTTTTTTTTAAATATCAATACACATGTGCAATGCAATTAATCACAAAAGTAAGTTTGCCAGTTCACTTTATTTACAGTTACATTTTAGGCATTTAGAAGAACCTCTTATCCAGAGTGACTTACACAGCTTACATTTTTACAAGGTATCCATTTACCCATCCATCCACCCATTATCTAACCTGCTTATTCTTGGCCAGGGTCGCAGAGGGGGCTGGAACCTATCCCAGCATGCATTGGGCGAGAGGCATGAATACACCCTGGACAGGTCGCCAATCCCTCACAGGGCACGACACACACCATTCACTCACACACTCATACCTAAGGGCAATTTAGAGTCTCCAATTAGCCTAACCTGCATGTCTATGGACTGTAGGAGGAAACCGGAGTGCCCACGCGGACACGGGGAGGACATGCAAACTCCGCACAAAAAGAGCCTCGGACTCTGGATTCAAACTCGGTACCTTCTTGCTGTGAGGTGAGCAGCTGTATGCTGTATCCATTTATACAGCTGATATTTTACTGAAGGAATTCACATTAAGTACCTTGCTCAAGCGTATAACAAATATGCCCTACTTGGGAATCGAACCTGAAACCTCAGGGTCACAAGCCCAGTTCCTCAATTATTACACTACAGTACACCAATTTAAAATTCAGCTCCCAAAGAGGTCATCACTCTGCATTGGGTATGTGGCCTCTGAGAAAACATTGTTCACTACATAGACTTACAGTAGATACCACTATAGATTGGTGCTCTACTTATATCTATAGCCCACAGCATAGATGCACACAGTACACTGTAAATATACAGTCAACTTCATAATTATTGGCAGCTTTCACGAAAAACCTTTTAGCACACGCAAAACAAATAACAACCAATGGATTGGTGCAAAAAAATTAAAAACCACGATCAATCGTCAGTCATGTTATTGGTTTTGCGCGTGCTAAAAGGTTTTGCACGTGTTAAATGTCAAAGTAAATCAGGCCCATAATGATTAACATTTTCTAACATTTGAGGAAACTACTTACTTTCACTCCAATAAACATTATCCGTATGAAAACGTTTCTCAAAAACATAGGGGTCAAAAGTATTGGCACCCCTAAAGAATATTGAAAATAAAACCAAACAAAGTGGAATCTGTGATGAAATTCTATTTTTGTTAAATTGATCTGAGTCTTCAGAAACTGTACTGCTGCCTGTCACCGTTTCCTGTTTCACTGTGCCGTAAATTTGAGGTTGCGCACGTGTAAAATGCCTTTGTCATCCACCACAATGGAGATTACCAAAGGGCTTTCAACTCAGAAGAGATTGATGATTGTTGACCTATGCAAAACTGCAAATCATGTAATGGATATAAAAAATACATAAACAGTTGAAAATACCACTAAGCACAGACAATAATCTAAAAGTTTCAGAAGTCTGGAACCGTTGCAAATTTTCCAGGAAGAGGACGCATGCACAGTGAGAAACATGGTGAGAGAAGCAACAAAGAATCCAAGGATCTCAGTTCCAGAACTGCACAGTTTTGTGCAGTCTTGGGGTTATCAGGTTTCAAAATCAACTACTAGATGCCACCTCCATGTCAACAAGCTTTTTGTAAGGGTTGCTCAAAAGTAGCCCTTACTGAGAGCAACCCAGAAATTGAAGTGTCTGAACTTTGCCAAGCATCATTGGAACTACAGAATCGCAATTGCGTGTTGTGGTCAGATGAGACCAAAACCTTTTGGCCGTGCACACCATTGGCATGTTTGGCGACAAAAGACGGAAAGGAAATGCAACTGATAAACAGTAAAATATGGTTGTGGATCATTGATGCTTTGGAGCCGTTTTGCTACTAGTGGTCCAGGGGCTTTTGTTAAGATCAATTCATCAATTAATTCCAGAACGAAGTACCAGAATATTTTTGCCCAAATATTTCGATATTTCTGCCTCTGCCAGGAGGTTGAGACTTGGCCGTAGATGGATGTTAATAGGTCCTTTCCCCTGTGATCCGAATCCAGTTTTTTAGAATGTCTTTAAAAAGACTGGTACAACAGTCAGCAATCACAGTTCCGGTCCTTGCGTGACTTTACTGCATATTGACTTTTCAAAGTCCTCTTTTTTTCAATGTGTTCATCTGGATCTCCAGCCACTGATTGTTGTACTGGTCTCTTTAAACACATTCTAAAAATGTATTTGAATCACAGGGGAAAAAGGGCCTATGAACGCAGAGATGGGAATCGTTATGTTGTTCAGAATTTGGAAAACTGGAGTTTGAGGCAAGTTTGAATCCCAGGCAAGGAGCTGCTATCCTTGCCCTTGAGAACAGTACTTCTCTTTAACTGGATCAGTACAATTTCCAGCAGTATAAATGGATAATGAGTGGAATGAAAGCTGGGCTTGTCTGCTAAGCTGATAAATAATGTAGTACATAAAAATATTCTGCCGCACTGTAATACAATCCCCAAGAGAACCATCATCACTCGGCTTACAGAATGCGTCTGCATTCCAGTAGGAACCCTCCCCACACATACACACACACACAAACAGGTGCACACAGACATACTGATATAGGCACACAGTCACACACACGCATTGCTTTTACAATACCACATTGCAGGTGGAAACAGGGTTTCATCTCAGTCATAAAGAGGGTCCAGTCTCTGGTCTGAGAAATCAATACCTATGCCTGAAAGTATTGATTTGCCCAGAGCAAACCAAACATATTTTAAACAAACATACAAACAAAAAAAGAACCTAAGAAAACAACCACAAACCCCAAGTGGTTGATTATATGAAAGGAAACCTGTCCGCACACACACACACCTCGTACATACCGCACACACACACCTCGTACATACCTCCCACATACACAACAAACTAAAAAAAAGTGTCACTTGGAGTGATAAAATTCTGTATGAACGTCCACAGTTTCTGGTTGGCTAGGATAAAGTAACAACATCCACTAATGCCCCCAAATTATTGCCCCTTGGATGCAATTTCCCTGTACGTATACAATTGATATCAGTGAATGTACAAATAATGAAATTACATGCTTACAGTAAAACCAACAACAAGAAAAAAACACGGCAGAATATGAATAAAACTGTAGTAGTCGTTGCATTCCAAAAAACTTGGAACGTATTAATCATTGTCTGGGACTTTCAGTGACTCAGTAGTTCAATTGAATGCAGAGCAAGCCTCTATTCATTAGTCTAATTATAAACCGCAGGTCTCATTCATTCCTGCAGCATGAACAAGACTTCAGCCCAATGCTCAGCAGATAGCTTAATAAGGGCACAATGATTCCTTGTGACATAATGTCATGTCCTTTGAAAACCACATTCATCAAGTCAGAATATCTACGTCAGTCAATGCTACAAAAAAAATGGAATACAGTTCAAAATTGAACACATATTTTTGAAAATCATTTCATTTTGCCTATAATCTGAAGTTGATATGCTGCGATTATTAGATCTTAACAGGTTAACGATGATGATGTGTGTTTATATGGTTTGAGTGGGGGGGGGGGGGGGCAGTTGAAATTTTTTCAGGCAGACAAGGGTAAACACTGGCACACTTCACAGGGAAAGACCGTGTTACAGAGTTAATTCCAAATACTACATGACAATAATACATTCGATCCATATTTACAGTACATTCTTACGCGCACATGAGAGGTGCAAAAGGTAATGAGAGCCAATACAGAAAAACAGTGTGAAACCCATAATGGGAAAAAAGGTGTTATTTGCATTATCTCTCTCTTTTTAAAATGACACCTCCCCACAGAAGTTGCAGTCTCAGATACTGGAGCGCTTTGGATATAGCTGGTGCTTCAGTGAACAATGAGTGCCGGGTACACATCATCAACCAGCCAACTCTCTATATGTGATTCTCCATGTCTGGACTCAATAGTATATATACATTTAAATACATTTCCAAAAGCATAAAACAACCTTCGCTATCAGAAGCGTTTGACCAGCAGACCAACCTGGTTTATTGGGGTGGCTAAATGCAATTGTTCTGCTGGCCTTTGCTGATACCAGTAGCAAAATATTTCAATTTCAATTTCAATTTGGCATTTTCTACAGATGGAACTTTCTACACACAAGCCATTATTTTACAGCAACAAAAAGAAGAAAAAAACTATAAAAAATACATTTTAATGGACACCTTGTATAAAGCATTCGATGATATTAAGGGGCCAAATCTGCTTACAGAGAGAGCGCAAGAGTAGCGCGGCAGCTTGTAGACGAAGCGGTTCTATTTGCAGTACAAAGGGCGATCTGGCTTTAAATGACAGGCTATGGATGTATCGCAGGCTAGTTCCTTTCAGAGCCGACTGGGTTCCTGGAAGTCGTGATGGATGCGCACTCCCGGAGAGCACGCCCCCTGCACAGAAAGCGTTTTATTCCATGCCGCTGGCTCGCTTTGCCCGGTCAGAGCAACTGAATCCCCGACAGCCTTTGGACAACCTCCCACTAATCTTTCCACTACGTCTCAAAATATTACTACTTTTTCACCGACCAAAATCAGACTCCAGGAAACCATAAATTACACCGTCAAAACATTTGGGGGAGTGGGTTAGAATAATTCATGTCTGTTTGCATTTGCTTTCAGCAATAATAAAAAAAAAACCCTCCTGTAAAGATTATTTTTTTAGCTGCTGCCTCCACGGGAGAATTCATAATTGATACAATTAACAGATATAGAAAAAAATACTAGTTTCAGTTCATTTGCCTGAAATACCTTGGCATAATATCAAAGGCAAACTAAAACCTACTGCACATTCATTGAACATTCAATTTATAGCGTGCACATTTTGGCCTGCTGTATATCATTAAGCACAAATAATTGCTACAGTAAATCAAAATTATAACGTGGCTAAGCAGAACAGATTTTACCCACGTTCAAAACGCCCATTATCTCCCTACAACAAATACTTTGGTCCTGTCATATGACTAATATACCGATAATACTCACCTCTTTCCTTACTTCAAACCATCTGACTTAAATATGTCCACATAGATCAGCACCCATAGCTCACCTGGCAAAGACTCTACATCCCGCCATTTTTTCTGCCTTAAAGTACCTCTCACACCCTGGGTGACACCACTGTGTTGGCTTCTACTAACACAAACAATCTCAGAGTGGCGCTAGACGGCAAACTTATCAACGCTGAAAATATTGGTTTTAGCCTACTGGGCTTCCAAGGGGACTGCATCTTCATACTTTCAATAGATAATACACCAGCCAGACCCCTCCATTCTGCAACCCTGGAGCGCCTGGCTGTCCCCCTCTCCATGCCTGCACCTCCCGGTCACATCGGTTGTGTGTTCTACCCCTTAGTGGCAGACTGAGGTCCCCACAGTGGTCAGAACAGCAGAGACGTTGGCCGTCTTCTGACGCAGACTGAAGATCGACCTCTTCAGACTGCATTCTGGGTCCTCCACCATTCTGGGTCCTAACACCTCAAAAGCTGTTACTTGTTTTCTGTTTTCAGAGCCTGTGGTTCATTTTGCTTGCCTACACAACATAGCTTAACACTCAGGGCCTTATTTACAGAAGACCTTTAGCATTTGCAACACCTTTTAGCACACCAAACCAATAACATGACCAATGATTGGTCACTGCACTTGGATCCCTGATCTTCATTTGCGTTTGCATTGTACGCTCCACTCGATAGGTTTGTCTGCTATATGCCAGTAATGTAAAATGTAATGAATGAATAGATCTCATTATATTGCAAGTATTATGCCCATAATGATGTGCTATCAAAAAATCCCTAGGCAGTCAGTCATTATTGTTGAAAGGCACAGAATGAGTGTATTACATCAATTAAGTTGGAAGACACAGTAGTACATGTGTACTTTTTTTTATCAATGTTGAAATCATTGATCACTGAATATTGCACACACAGTATATCCATGAAAAATTGATTAAGAAATATATCAAAACCAAAAAAAAGTGCAATATTGCACGACACATTCGATGTTTATTATGTATAGATAGGCTGCTAGAGTAGCTCAATAAATAAGATCCATTCATATGATATGCAGAATTTGCACAGCATTCCAACATTTTCTAAATCAGTCTCAAAAGGCTTACGTAATTACAGCCAAATGTTCAGGGAGCTAAAACCATATGGCCGTGTGCGCTCGCAGTTCCTATATTGAGATGTCCATTTGCGACGTTTCTTCTATTAATGTCTTAATCCGCACCTGGCAATTTGATTTATGCACTGCATGAACTCAGCAGCATGACTTCTGGCTCATGACACACAAGTGCAATTTATACAGGCTGTGCAAATTGCATCAGCTGCTGCGGGTGGCGTCTTATTAATATCATTAATTATGTGTCTTGTGCAAGAGTAATAATGTTCTTTGTATAGACTGTGCTAGATTCTCCATGGTCTGCCAGAGACCAAGGCAGAACAAGAGGCAATTAAACCTTTTTTGTTCCACTCAGTCAAAGAATTAGTGAAATGGGATGTATTAATGCCCAGATGTGGGACCGGACGCTTAGCAATTTCCCTTTTCAACATCCCCTCCATCTCCAATCAACTCCCATATTAAATTGAATTCATTTTTAATCTGATGGTTATCTTGAATTTTTAAAATAACCTGCATTTAGGGAATAACCCCTCACTTCCAGCAACCGTGATGCCCACTTTAAATCTAACTGCAGGGTGTGTTTAATGTTTATACATTTTTGTTGATTCAAGAGACCAAAATCATTATTTTGCTTCAGCATCTAAAATAAGCAGTTCAAGACAAAACAGTTCTGTACGGCAGGCAATTCGGATACGGATGTTTTCCATTACTCCACTGCCTAGCAGACGGCCTTGTACAGGGCTATTTACCAAACTTTACATTGTAGTCTTTTTTTATCACACAAACCATTCATAGATATGGCTATTTACTGAAGCTATTCAGGTACCTTGTCAAGTTAATTTCTCAACAGCGCAACAATAGTGGCCCGCACCTTGGACTTGAACCTACAATGTCTGAAGTTATCGTCATAACTCTTCAATCTGTTAACCTACCACTGCTAAATTGCCTTCAGTTAAGTGTTTCAGTTAATTTAGCCACTGCTAAATTGCCTTCAGTTAAATGGAGTTAAGGCTGAACACAGTGTGAACACAGCATGTTTTCTACATTGTATCTACACAAATATTTATTTATATGAGTATGCATTAAATTAATACCATATCTAAGCTAGCATAATGCTTTTTTTTTTGCTTCCTCCCCAATTTTGGAATGCAATATAAACGATTGTCAACAATATTTTCATGGTATAAATTCACAAAACCTACACATACTGTACATCATAATCATTAGTACAGCATAAATTGGGATATACAGATTAATGGTCGACCGAGGTATCGGATTGACCGATATATCGGGCCGATATTTGCATTTCATACCATATCGGAATATGGTGCTAAGGGCTCCGATATTGCACAGATATTTTATATATATATAGGTATATATTTTTTTTAGTTCAGTCCTATTGTATCCTGTGTAATTAAAATTAGTATTTTCTAAATAGGTATTTACATAAAAAATTATGAATATGCATGTTGTTGATATGTGGGATATAAATGTTTGATGTTTAGTTGTTCAAATTTGTAGGAATTTTGTGAATTATTTGTCAAAATACCTAATGCATCCAATTTGTTGACTTAAGTGCAGTTATCCGGTGTAATACATTTTTTTCACCTATATATTAAATGCATTAAAAAAAACATTTTATTCAAGCACTAATTGTAAGTATGGTAAGAGTGCTATAACCTGTTCTTCTCCACCCCCATTTCACCCAAAATTCCATTTGAGGGCATATGCACCAGTATGTCCATACCTGTTGTTAAGGATTGCTTATAGCTCCGTGCTATGGAGCTGTCCCTAAAGCAGCACCAAACTGCTGTAAAAAAAAGCTTCATAGTGCTGATGTAGAATTAGCGTTTGCTATATTATATCTGTGATATATCGGTAAAAATAGATATATTATGCTAACTATATCGGCTAATATCGGCATATTGGTCTTCTTGTTCTCGAAGATATCGGAATCGGCATCAGCCTTGAAAAATCCATATTTGTCAACTAATACAGATCACTTATCCAACAGGCTAGTCTACAGAAATAGCCTGTGAAGTCATCATTCAAACCTTGAGAATACATTGTACTCAATTTATCAATCCAAAACAGTTCTCCACATGACAAAAATTTAGGGAGAATTCTACCATGGATTGATGAGACCTGTTCCAGTTCCCAAAAAGCAGAGAGCTGTGTTTTGCTTCAAGATAATCCTTAATCATTGCATACTCATTATTGCCAGTGCGGATTTCCATTTTGTATACAGAGATTCCTGTTCACCTACTTCTTTTTGTTCGGCCAAAATAAAAGCAAATCAACATGAATACAACATTCATGGAGTCGGAATAAATTGTCTATGATAAAACGTTCAACCAGTGAAAGGGTGTGAATACTTACAGTTTGTTCTGTTGTTACACTGAGCACACCTCCCACACCTATGATTTCCCTGCAGGGAATGGACCAAAATGTCCTTAATCTTGTGTGCTTGTCTATATAAAAAAAAGTGGATGATTTTAAGTGATGGAGTGGAGCATACACAGTGAGTGTTTTTACATTGAATATACATTGAAAAGCCAACAATGAAGCCCAATTCAAGACTGCTAGATCAATGCTAGCTACATGTTCTGCTACTGCATAGCAGACTCATACAGAAGGGTGACAAATTAAAGGAAAAACCAACATAAAGTGTCTTAGTAAGGTATTGGGCTCCCCACGAGCCGCCAGAACAGCTTCAATGCGCCTTGGCATAGATTCTACCACTAGTCTAGCATAGATTCTAGTCTTTGGAACTCTACTGGAGGGATGAAAAACCATTCTTCCAAAAGATATTCCTTATTTGGTGTTTTGATGATGGTGGTGGAGAGCGCTAACACGTCGGTCCCATGATGTATATATCATACAAAAAGCTAATTTACTTACCAGAGATATAGTCAGAGGTTTTATGAAGTGTACAATCTCCGCAGGTGGAACCCTTTGCAGTGCTGAACACTGTGCTCACTGCCAGGTCGTAAATAGCCATGTGCACTCTGGCCACACATGCAGCCCTACAGCAACTTTGAGGAATTTGTTTGGATCAAATAGTTCCCCAAGGTTTGTATGACTTCTTCTACAGACAAGGGAGACTGGCCTGTTGGACACATCATCCGTATAATCTGTATACTTTTACATTTATAAGTACATCTTTTAATATTCCAAATGTCTATTTCTGATAGCCCATCACTCTTCATGTTGAACTGTGTATTGTGAATGCTTATCAATCTACATTATTGACAATCTTTTTAAATGCATGTTTAGCACTGCCCAGACACAGGTGAGGTGCATTGTATTTATAACTGCCACTAGCATTGTAGTATCACTCTTATTAGTCTGACAAAGGCTATATGCCAAAACGTGCTAGCCACGGCCAAAAAAAATGTCAATGAGATGACATCTCTTCTTGTTCCTTATAGGTTTAATTGCAACGTGTGTGTCTGGCTACCAGCAGAAGTAGCATCTAAGTACGATTGGATCCTGAACAATCTCGTAATAGTACCATTGTAGCCATCCTCCGGATCCAATCTAATAATTGGCCCTGCATGGTTTGCCTGGTTGTTTTTTCCCTCCCTTTCCCATGCTGTGTACTTGATGTGATTTTTAACAAAACTTATGTATCAGGTAGCTTCCTTTTTAAGGACACTAAACTAAATATTACATTGCTTGTTTAAAATGTAAAGCAAACCTTCCATTCAGTGAACCACATAGATAAGTAACTGAAACCCCTTCGCGCACTGACAATGGTTATGGGGCAAGCTTCGTTTCGTTTCATTACAATTATTGGCAATTATTGGCACCCCTGCATTTATATATAGAATAAAGTAATCATTTTTTATATTTGGTTGCATATCCTTTGCATGCCATGACTTCCTGATGTCTGTGACCCAACAACATCAAAAGACAAATTTTCCTATTGAACTCTATGGACAAATAAGTCAGGAGAAGAAACCCTTTAAGTTATCCATCCATATCTACTGCATATCTGGCAGCAGAGTCATAGTTTAAGGCTTGTTAATAAATGCAGGGGTGCCAATAATTGTGCACACGTGGTTTTGTTAAAAATAATTATTTCTCGATGAGGGATTTTTTTTATCATAATACATTTATTTCAATTAAAGGTTGGATTTTTCTCATTATTTCAGTGTGAGATTAAGCTAATTCACCAAACGGTGAATTTTTTACAACCCTTTTTACTCATCTTTACCAGTGCTGCCAATAATAGTGGAGGGCACTGTACATAAAAGCACAAGCATATATGCATACAAACACAAACATACACACTTACATACTGTACATGCACATACACATTTAGCTTCAGTTTCCATTGTTTTAGCTTGGTTTCAGTAATTCTTAACACCCTTTTTATTAAATTAATTGGTCTCCCTGCCAGATGAAAACAACTAATTTCTTTCTGTTAACTATACAGTAGTAACAATACAGTATAGTAACAATGGCGCACAAGTGTGTGTTTATGAATTTTCTGAAAGCAATTAATGGCAAATGCCTGTAGTGTGAGATACGACAATGCGGCCTTAGATGCATCCAACAAAACTCACATAAGGGAAAAACTATCATTCATATGCGTAATATGCACGCCCACAAATATTCCTTTCCTTTTATTTAAGAAAGGTCACATTTTCTAGGCGATTCCAGTATGTGCAAGAATTGAATTGGCTTTACAGATGAAGGAACAAGTGTTTGGTGCTGCACATAGATAACTGGCAGATGGTATATTACATCAAAGCCTTTGTAAATAGAATGCCTACCCCCCTACCCCACACACACACACACACACACACACACACACACACACTCTCCACTGGAATGGTAACGGTTCTCAGGCTTCTGAGGATGGTGTAGTGTGGTCATAATGGATGGCCTGGTTATCCGTTCACAGTTTCTCCAGATGGCTTTTCTCCAAGGTAACGAGTGCCCTGGATACGCCCCCCTACCAATACCACCTTGCAGAGACAATTTTCTTTTCTTTCTGTCTGAATAAAGGCCATATTTAATCTCACTGCACTTTTTTTATCCCATCATTTTTTGAATACACAAAATGTAAGGCAGAAACCTTTGAACATGCTTTTTTATGTTTGTGTCGTCACTCCCGTTTACATTTATGTCCTTTCTGAAATAAAAATAAATGGCAATGTTTGTTTAATTCCTTCAGTAAACGGTAAGGGTAAAAGGATATTGCGGTCAGCTTCGAACCTGGGATTGAACCTGTTGAACTAGTGGAGTAAAGGGGATAAAATAGATATAATTTCTGTGCATGTTTATTTCTGCCGGGATTAAGGAAGCAGGCATGTGGCGTGCCATTTATTGACACACCTGCCAGCAAAGCAGAATAATTGAAAATCAATACAAGACTTGTAAAATGCCTTTTAGTCAGAAATAGACTGATTTAATGAAGCAGGCTAACTAGTATCACAGTATAGTAGTACAAAAACTATAGATTTGCGCGCTTACCAAATGTGCAGCACAACCTCATAACACATCAAAACACAAAATGTGTCCTCCGACTGCGCTCTATGCGAGATTAGCTGCAGCCTGTGTTGTGAAAAAAAGCAGCAGATGACACCATGTGTTTCGGAGGAGAACCGTGGATGTCTACACTCTCCCGAATGGGCAGTAGGGTTCGCGCAATGCCACCTGGCTGCGGCTGCAGACGATTAGCTATTCCAAACTGGGGTGGGAATGGGATATGCTCAGCCCCGCGACGGGTGCCAAATTTATATTTAAGAAAATCCGAACTAATAAATGAACGCAGAGTGCACCAAAAGAACCAGACTCAATAAAGGCTCAGTGTAATTCATTACCACAAGTTGAAAATGGAGAGATTATTTTATGCCGAGCGTAAGATGAGCATGAGGCCAGTGTCCTAAAAGGGTCATTCGTGTTGTAGCGTGATTGGATGGCTTGGCTTTGATCATCCCGCACACCACCACTTGACCGCGTGAAGCCTACATGTAGGAGTGATTCAAGCTCCAAATATAACCGCACATCGCAGGCAGTTGCTGGTCAGACATCCAGGAGCGAACGCCAGGCGATACAGATCTCAGCGGTCAGGCGACACCTTGCCCGCTAAAATGCCGTCCACATATAGAACCACTGGTCTCCCGCCTGAGTCCACGACGACTGCCAGCTCCCAAAAGAGGTTCTCAAAAAAATCATGCAAGGATCTCAAATTATGTTACCTCCAAATTCCATTGTATTTATATGCAGTACTTCTTTAGCAAGCAATAAGGGCAATCTGGATTGTGGTAACATCGATCATTGAGCTGATGGTAAGAGCTGCAGACTGTTTCTATGTTTAAAGTGGTTATGATTTTTCCTCGGCCTATGGGTCAAATGACAGTTTGATGACAGTCTTTTGTTTTTTAGTTACAACTTGCCTGAAAAGCACTCGAGAGATTCAAACATTTCTCGTGCGTATATTTGCAAAGTACTTAATGCAACTTGGCAGGCCGTTGTGTGGCGTTGGTGGCTACTTTGTTTTTATGCGACCGCAATATGGAATATTTTGTAAATTTAACTTTGACCACAGACCTGCCAAGTGGTCATTTGGTCTGAAACTAAGCCATGTACAGAAAAAAGCACCCCTTTCAAAAAGCATCGTCTCTTGGAAAGCACGGTCATGACGTAGATCGAGTAAAAGCACCACGGCCTTCTCACTTGGATGCGCCGGAAGCTTATTCAGCCTAGTCACTCACACAGACCGTTGTTTGCTCTCTGGAATGGAGTGTGAAACCCTCGGCAGACAGTGTACATGTTTGTAAAGAGTCTTACATTGTTCATTAGAACACACTGAGTAAGTCTGAGTCATTTTCCTTTGTTTCGTTTGTGAATGTCAAACAAGTAGAGCGCAGCTGGCGAGGAGCGAGGCCAGACTAACCTCATTCTCCGGCTCGTTTCCCTCCAAAAGGGCTGGGGGAAACGTTGAAATGCTCACGCGCAGCAAAGGCAAGCACTTTGGACACGCTGAATAGGGTCCGGCAGTGGAATGGTGCGACTCTTTTGTCGAAATGCTAATGTTTAGCGTTCGCCCTATATAGATGCTCCAAAAAACAATAGCCGTGAGACGACGTTTCAACCTTTGTCGGGAATGTTTAAAAACAATGCATACATTACACACACACCTACATTCGTACGTACAGGACACATCTTAGGTCTGCCCGTAGGGTGAGTGCACCTTTGACGGTCACATTAACAGTATTACCGCAGTAAAAGTAGCAACCAAAAATCCTCACATCCTGCCTACAGGCCCAAATCTCATTCTTGATCTAATTAACCACTGTTGAAATTAAATACAATTCCATAAGGATTCAGCACCTTTGATTCAGCTGCACGAGTTGTTTGGGTCGAACGGGCACAGTGCCTTTACTAGCCTCCCAGCTCCTTCCCACTGGCTTGTACAGATATTATCCTTTCCTTCTTCCTCACTATTACATCATTGAGAGGCTGTATGATCTAGTGGCTAGAAAACTAGACATGTGACCACGAAGGAGGTTGCTGGTTTGAATCTCAGTGGCCACTGTTCCATTGAGGATACCACTTAACAGGACTGGCTTAAAGCAATTTTCTTTAAATACAAGGTGTGGCGGATTATGTGACCAATGTAGTTCCCATTACGAACAGTCTGCCAAGCTCACCAATGTTGAGAAGACTAAATTGAAATTATACTTCTTTGAAATAGTGTTGTTCCCAGTAGAGGCAGATTGCTACTTGAACTGCCAAGTTCATTTCCATTGTCATCAACACTCTTGGCCTGGCGTGAACGCTGCTGAACTGTGATGGTGATAGTGTCAAAGCACCTCATTTTCAAATCAGTTACAGAAGGTGAGAGGGGCAGAGGTTCCGGATCATTCTGTGGCATGTGTTCAACCAGATGTTTGGGGCAGACTGTGACATGCCTTTGAATGTTTCCGCAAGTGAGAGTTAGCACCACTGCGGATCAGCTGGGATTTTGACAGCTGGATCAGAATCTTATAAGTGAACGAAGCAATCTGACAAGAAACTTACACCTTCATATTGATGGGTAACTGGATACAATTTTGCTACTTCCCGCCTGCACTAGAAACAGATATACTGCCATAAAAATACATACATTTTTAAGATGGTCTTCGTTATTTTTTCCAGAACAGCCACATCCAGGAAATACCTTAAGATTATTATAGTCTCTGTGTCAACCCACAAATCAGTATGTTTTATGGGGAAACAATGAACGGAATGAAAATTTGTTTAAAATAAGTTCCAGACTACAGAGTACTGTCGCCTACATTAGCCGAAATGGCAGCGGTGCGCTAACGGTGTCGGCTTGACCGCGATTCCAACTGCTGTGCGCTCCCAGGAGGTGACACACGTAAAAACTGTGACCTAAAATTGCCCCCCCCCCCCTTCATCCTCTGCTGCTGACATCATTTGCGCTGCTCACATCTTTTGTCGCCCGAGGCAGGCCTGTTCTGTCTCTTTCATTCGCCCGTTCTCTAGTTTCAAATATGGCCAGGTTCTGTTCACACCTGATTGACCCTCCCACATCTGGCATGTCACACTATCTGGAGTTGCACATCCATCTGTGGAACATCTGTGGGAAAAACCCAAAATAGGAGATAAAGGTTTGCTTCCAGGATTGAACTCAAAGCGGATACATGTCCCTCCCCAAAGGCATTTTCATAAAGCCTCAGGCTCCCGTAGGCTAATTAATACACAGAATAGACTACATTTCACCCATTTAAAAATAAACCAACTAGTTTTCAGTACTGGACTACGTGTCTGTTGAGCATTGTGAAAACAGTCAACAGGAACTGTGTGTTTACATCTCATCTATGACAGCTAGGCAGCTGAGCTGTTGGGTTAACACGAGAAAACTTCTGCCTCATTCTTTACCCAGGTCAACCGATGACCTACTTTCTCATATGTTCAAATAGGAAAAAAAGACAAAAGAGGTAAAAAGAGTTGTGCTCCTCAGCGATCAGTCAATTCAGAAACCGGGCCACCAGCGAAAAGTTTGTGTCTATGGAATGTTCCAATATTCCCAAAAAGGAGCAAACATCTGGTTATGAATCAGGGCTCAGCTGCCCCGATGACAATCCAGAGTCACCGACACGGCCTATACAATGCTTCTCTGCTCCATCCATTTGTTCACTCCCAGTGATAGACGGCAGAGCACAGACTATGCTGAAAGACTCTTGTGAATGCACTGCTGTGATTTCTGCCATTAGTTCATGGCAGGTACTGCTTAATGTAAAGGAATGTATCAATGACTTGTAGTGTTTTCAGTGACTTCAGCTGATGATTAGAACCATGGTGTTTTTCTGTGAAGAGTAAAGTCTTTTAGTTGGTTCACATGAGCCAGTGACTGACAGAATGCCATGGCCCCACCCACAATGGGGTCATGAAGTTTCACACTCCTATCACATGTGTGCACCAGCCAATTCAAATGTTAGAAAGTAGGCTACTTGCACAGAATCCCTATCCACAAGACAAAGTGGCACATCTATTTCTATACAGCAGTAAAATGCCCACAATTACTTAAAACTCCCCTATTATTCACAGATTAACATGGCTTCTTTATTCATTTTTTCACTGAAATTACCCATATTTCCAGAACAGCAAACATTCCACCTTACAATACAATTTTGTATATGTAAAGATCAGTGCATTTTTTCTTCAGCAGTATAATCATTATAATAAAGCAGTCAAGTATTCAATTTATGTATGCAATATGCCTACCATACCCCCTCTAAACATAATTGAATTGGCTGCAATTATCATGTTGAACACAACAACAAAGAAATTGGAAATCGGAGATCATAAACAGGCAAACCCACTGGGTGTTAGCAGGGAGACCAGAGTCTACAGCTATTGGGTCAAACCGTGAAAATAAGTGTTATCTGGCCATCTTTGGCCCAAACCCTCCAAAAATAATTATTTCCACATAAAATCGATTACCAGTGCATCTGAACCGCACCTATGTTTAAAAAAAATTTATAATAATTTAAATCACTTTTCTCAGATGCAATCTCCCACAATGCAAGAGTGTGCAGTGTGCACACGGCAGAATGTGGTGACTTGGGTTTCGTCACACGGCGGCAGCCTGTGATTAATTTACACGGCATAAAGCCCCTGTGATTTGGTTATGCTCTCCCCAAATACAATAATAACCATGGTTAGCAGAGAACATGCATTCGCGCAGCGCGTTGATTATCGCTTTCCGTCCAGCGACAGATCGTTACGTCACCTGGACCAAACCCAGGGGAGAGGGTTCGTCAGCACAAGAGAACAAAAGAAAAAGCCGTCTTCGGTAACGCACGAGGTAAAAATAAAAGAATACTCAAAAATAATAAAATAGACAAAATAACAAAAACATTTTCTGCTGGTTTGAAAACAACTGCCCATTTCAGGGAAGCCTTACTGCAGATTTGCATGCATGTTTTGAATAAAATCCCCTTGATGACAAAGGATGACCAACCCTTTGAGCGAGTTGAAATATCTAATACAGCTGTATCTAAACTGAGCTTATTTCATTCTAATGATGATAAACTATGGCCAAATGAGATCATTGATTATATAGGACAGTGAGCTAAAATAATGTAATTTGACACTTGCATGAGTGTATTAGAAAAGTGTTTGATCCAAAGCACTAAAAGGATTATGGGACTTTCTCATAGCAAAGTAGATGGGTTGCTGATCTGTCTAGTTTCACCACCATCCCTGTACCTGCCTTGACCCACTTTATGTTCATACTGTATCAATATTTCATCATCCCCCTCTTAACACAAGGTCCACTTGGCCTTCTTCAATGGGAGGAGAGTTGGTGGGAGTGGGAGGGACGTAGATGTTGAGAGTGAAAGAGAGCATGGCCAATGGGAGAGAAGGTAAGAGAGCAGCCAATGAGAAAAACAGTGAAAGTGCAACCAATGGAAGATGGAGAAATAGTGAGAGAGAGAGAAGAGTGCCATTAGTGATAATTTATAGAATGTATTTCAGTCCCGTCCAGGTTCAGCAAGTTCAGCCAAGTTAATAAGTGACAGCACCGACGGTATTCCAGGAATCCGCCCAGCCCCCTCCCCCGAACGCTTCCCCGGAGCTTCAGAGAGCTCTCGCCACGCCTCCCCTCCGGCAGTTCACCTGACGAGGCACTATCCTGCTCGCTTCGATCAAACATGCCGAAAGCAACTCGCCCGGGCTGCGGCCTCTCCAATTTTGCAGTCTAACATCAGGGAATCTCCACTTTCATCTCTTAGCATGGGCACTTGCTAGCGACACACGGAACAAACACGCCGTCTGAGCCAATCAAGCTTATCCATAGCACAGGCAGATTTACACACTCACTGGCGAACCGCAGACGGCGAGTGGCCCCATCTGCCCTGTCCGCTGCTAATCACCCAAGCCAGATGGGTTAGCAGACTTTACGCGAGGTTGTTTTCAGCACAATACTGGCTATGCCGCTAACACATACAGTGCACTGTGGTGGCAGCAACCCATCCATTTTTTTTGACAAATTGCTATCCAAAATTTCCACTGAGGTAGGCAGTGTGCGAATAATGAGGATTGAGAGACACTGAGAGAGGAAATGTATGGCAACATGACTTAATCAAGACAAGTATAACTCAAGGGGGCAGAAAAATCTCCTTTTATAAAACAGTCAGGTCGCCCCCGCCTCCACAGCAATACGTGCAAAGGCCTAGTTCATCTAAAAACACGCAACGCACAAAGCAAAAGGTAAATGTATTCAGCAGTATTATGGTACTTTAAGAAAAACAAAATGCAGTCCAGGGAAATGTCAATCATAACAATAGATTTCTTGCAAGGGCAACTAAAAGTGGTACGTGCTTGGTTCCAACAAGTAAACATTTCCCATTAAAAAAAAGTTCATTTACATTTACAATGATTAAACACATTCTGATTGAAAAATGTATTTTGATAAGTTCCCCACCACAGTTCTGAGAACAGCCCCAAGTAACCTTTAATAAGACCAATCGCGCAGATCAGCACAGTCAGCTCTCACTGAGGTGTTCATTATTTATTAAGCTTTTGTTGACTAAATGATAGATTTAATGTACACTTGTACAATCCACTTTGCCCATCTAAAGGCAGCATCATTGAGACAATCCACTTTGCCCATCTAAAGGCAGCCTCATTCATGTTCTGGCTAGATTCGGTGCCATGCACCATATTTATGATCGTGATCTCAACTAATTTTGCTGTAATGCATTTTGGGGTGGGGAACTGTTCTTTTCAAAAGTATCTTCTCTGAATGCATTTAAACCACATAGCCATTAAAAAAAGAACAAATTCAAAAAATTTTGAAAGCCTATTTTGCACTTAAGGTGGTAGAGGGATAAATACTAAACATAAACCTGCAGATTAATAACAGTATTTCTTTAAGTTTCAGTTAAATTATATAGCAATATTACAATGCTTAATTATATTACATGATTTATATTACAATATCATATTTTATCATTTGTATTGGTTCAGTTTTTGGTGTTTGAATACTTAAGATTAGGAAAACCCCGGCACCCTCCCAACGGTGAATATGACGTCCCGGATGCTTCAGTGACAGTCACGCGGGTACGAAGCATGTGGGCATGCTCAGACAAGGCCTTCACACTTCAAAGATGCACGCTCTCGCACGAGGAACACTTCCCTGAACTTGATAATTAGAGAAAAAAACACCTCTACAACACTGACTGAAACCTCTCACGACATACTAAGATCCTATCCAATCACATCCATTGTTGAATACCAGTTGAAAAAAAAAAAAAATCAGATTGAAGGTGTTGAGACAGAAATGCGATGCCGCCCTCTTTAGCAGACAATCTTGTTGATATGATAACCAGTTTAATATCGCCCTAGATCTTAAATTTAAAAATTGATAATAATTATCTTTTATTTGCTTATTTAGCAGGCATCTTGTGTCCACAATGACTTACACAATGCCTGGAACCATGCTCAAGGGAAGACTGGCACTGCTGCATGTGAAGTCGCAACCGATGCAAGCCAAGTTAAAACGGCAGTTTGGTAAGAGCAGCGGGCTGTTAAAATCCTAGGTGTGGCACTGGATTAGCATCCCTTGTTTATTGCCCTTTCCCAATCCTCTTTACCTATTGCCCTTTCCTTCCACTTACAGAACAAAATGCTATTCTGAATGGAATGATCAACGTGATACCAAAGCCTGGTAAATGGCAAAACTGTAGTCATGCTGCGCAACCGGGCTGTAAGCAGATGGTGTTTTTGCTGATATGTTAATTTAAAAGTACATTAAAAAATAATTATGTTTAAAATGAGGAATACAGTATACAGATAACAGTATGCAAGCATTTAGAGAGAGCATGTTTATTTTTTTAATAAATGTTCTAATATTACATTACAGGTCATTTGAACTGTGATGCCTTACCAATGAAATATGTCATCAAATTACAAATGGCATTGCTATTACACATACCATCACTGCTATCACACATACTAAACTTATATTACAGACAATAAAAAAAAAGTTGACAGATGGACAGAAACAGACAAAATGTAGAGCAGATGCCCTGATAAAAGTTGAATTTATAGTGCAAAATGCTGAATGTTCGTTTAGTCTCTAATCAAATACGTTTTACTATGATAGAGTACATTTTTATAAATGTATAAACTGAAGAGCTGGATGAACGCCGACCGCAAAAAAATTAATTGCGATGCAGCTGTTTTCATATTGTAAGAATGTGCTTTTAATATATACATCGAACATTTGGTCGTGGAACATGCAGATGATATTGTGCGTTTGTGTATTGGGGATTGTGCAGATGATGCCCTGACCAATCAAAACCAATCAGGCAGCGGCTAAGACCGCACCCCCCCCAGGACTACTCAATGCAAAGGCACCTATAAGAACTGTATAAAAGCACAACTAAAAAGAGTGTTCCTTGAACATTTTGTATCCTTGCATGTGTTCCTAATATGGCCGTGTCAATTAAACCTTCCTGGCTTTTTGTCGCAAGCATCGGGTCCGTCTCTTCAAGAATATGGAGGTTTTAACATTTCGAATCGACTAGCAATATCACGTCCTGGGACAGAAAGAGACAGAGCAACACAGTACAACATGGCTACATATGGAAGCTCTAGTTTTACCCCCTTCGTTCCAAGATATCTTCAAGTCCTCAGACACACCGGGACTGCAGCCATCATCTCTATGACCTAAGACAGGGCCCTGTCCTTGAGTTGCCCTGGGTGCTTATTTTCTTACAACAAACAAGTGCAATTCCCAAAGTACAATGAGCTCTTATGTAAACCCTTCAAACAACTCTTTGTCCTGGTTTAGAATATGTACCAATTTAGAATTCAACACTGCTGCGTATGTTGATTGAATGAGTAAACAAAATGGTAAAGACACCATGGAGAAACTGAACAGCTACAGGATGCTGCTTCATACAGACCGATGTTAAGACTGCAGGTAAATATTCTTTTTGATTAACCCCTTCGCGCATATGCCAAATTTGGTAAATTCTCGCCTATTTAGGGAGTGTTCTATTTAAGGCTTTATAACTCCAGATGTGAGCGTCACAGAAACTTGGAAAATGGCTTAAATGAAACAAGACAGTACAATTTACAATACTAACTCAGATTAGTTTATTTTCATAATTTAGGTCAAAATAAATTGCCACAAATGCAAAGAAAACTTGACAAAAATGCAAAACAAATTAGTTTTTTTTTAGTTTGCAATAAAATACTGAGAGCTACATATGTGAAACAGGTAAAAAATATACATGTCTTGGATCATAACCTCCTTGTCCACAAGTTTGCAAAATCTGAGGGTGATATGCAGAACTACTACAATTCTATGATACAAAATATACGCAGTGTACCCTGCTGTCCCTTAGTGTCTCCAAATGTTTCCAAAATTGTGCACTGCTGTAAATCATAAAATAATGATATATTTAACAAATCAACTGTTTTGGCTCATAAAACTCACTTTTGCATTATTTTCAAGTGAAAATGATCTTTCATCAGTATAGGGTGATACATATCTATGGGTCTAAACACCTATCCAAAACCTGTCATAGAATAAATCAAATATTTGTCCATTATAAAGCATATACACATTCACACAAGTTTTACATTGATGTAGCACATATGCACAGTAAATGTCGGACAATTTCAGTGATCAATTTTTGTGAAAGATTTGTGATAAATCGTGACAATTATCAAATACCTTTGAGCACAATCTCGATCGTAGGCACCATGCAGCATATCGGCATTCTTTTTTATCTGTAATCACACCTGATGCAGTAGTGTCCTCCAAACTTCAGAGTCCATGTGAAATGCTAATATGACAGCCAATCAGAAGCATGGCCTAGCAGCTTCTGTGTGATCAACAAAAACATGATCATCACATGCTCACACGGAAGCTGCATGGCCTTGCCGTGGTTTGGTGTCATGTCTAATACAGGGGTCTGCAACCCTAGTGCTGGAGAGCCATAAGCCCTGCTGGTGTTTGTTTTCACCCAATTCAGACTTAAATAACCAGGTGAAGCTAGTTAACTGTGTCTGTGGCTCTCCATGACCAGGGTTGTAGACTCCTGATCTAGTACATCCAAATGGCCCCCTCCCATTGGAGTTTCACTAGCACATCAGTAAGATTAAAGAAAAAAAACGAACTAAAAGAATGCCGATATTCTACATGGTGGCATGATTGTTATCGCACTCAGAACAATATTAAGATTTATAAAAATTGTTATAGTTAACGCCCCGCCCTAATACCATGGTTGCAGAACATTGGCACTCATCTATTTAACAGTGTACAAGCTCAGATTTTGAGGACCAAAAAACCACTACTCCAACAAGTGGCCTTTCTTTCCCAGGAAAATCTTGTTATGTAAGCATTAGTCATTCCACACCCCTGCTGAAAGTCTCCTCTTTGAATGTTGTGCTCCAGCACTCCACGGACAGATGTCAATCCCAGAATCCTCAGCTCAATACAACAATAGAGGGCGGTTTCTACAATGGCAGCCGGATGCCTTCAAACTACAGTATACCCTTCTTTCTGTGGTGCTTTGGTTAAAAGAAACAAAAGGAACACGCATTCGATATTATTTATTCAATTAAGCAATAATATTTGCATTTATTTGTTAGCATCCATATCCACGTCATGCTCTGATCAATTTTACTTGGTGTTTTATGAAGTCAGACTGCTGATGTTTCTAGGAAAATGGGAAAGAGGATTCACACTGTATCCACAAACAGGTCCAAAAGCTTTCAGGGTTACATTCTGCAGGTGAGGTTTTCAGCACCCTAAACAGGCCGGATTCAGAGATGGCCACCTTAAGTCACACGCTTAAGTGCCTCTCCTGCGCGGATTTAACACGGCATGAGATACGCCGTATTCTAACCTGTGCTACGCGGGTGCGTTTCTCAACATGTGGGTGGCACAGTGCATGATATTCTAATGACCTGTTTCTTGTACCTGCCCCCTGGGTATACATTTTCAACGTGTCAGTGGCATTGCCTTTAATAACCGCATTTGCCTTTGTAAAATCCTACCTTTGTGCATTGTAGTTGCTCTTGCGTGATGGGGAAGGCAGTGAACGTATTACTCCATCACATTGATAAAATTATCATAGCTCCTATTGATGACTTGGATATACCCATAGGATATCACATAATCAAAATAAATAATCGCTGGACAGTGGTTGGTTGCACGCAACATTATTAAGTAAACAAATGAATCATTGGATTTACTGAATGTTTTTAAAAGTCTAATCTTTTTTTTACGATTTACCTAATAAAGTCATGTAGCCTATGGTGGTTGAACACAATAGCCTATATGCGATGTCTTCAATTTTGGAGAAGCCGTGCTGACACAAATCATCTCTCTGTCAAAGCGAATATGATCCAGACACTGTCTATCAATGAATCCATCTAATATTGGTCTGGTATGATATACCAGCAGACGATCAATCATAGCCTACTTTTACATATTTTTCTTTTTATGACAGCTCTGATAATTGCAAGTTAGCTATATGCAAATGAAAATATGACCAATATTATGTTCTAATAACATACACTCATTCCAATATCCATTTATGCAAAAGATGCTGTGTTTTTCATAATAATCTATTGGCGGCGCTAGACATAAACCACCTTTTTTTCCGAACAAAGTTGCACAGGAAAAAATGCTTAAGTGAAAACTGTGAATACGCTGTGAAAACTGTGTCTCTTGCACGACTTGCAGACACACCTCATTTTCCTCAAATCTCCACCCCGCACGCGTAATGCCGCGTATATACTGGAGAGACGCTTAAAACAGCGGCTAAGTCAAATGTCTGAATCAAAAATAGCTTAAGCTACATGGAATTTCAGGAGTAAGTCCCATTTGCACGCGCTTATCTCAACTCTGGCCCTAAGAGCCCCAATATCTATTTCATCACTTATGTGCAAAAAGTACAAAGATAACAATGTTAAATTGGCTAACATTGCACTGTAAATCATCGCAGAAGTTTATTTTGAGGGCAACTTTGGTTCCTTTTTTCCCCCCTCTTTGCTTGACAAACAGCGTTATGTTAGGGCAGACTGGCTAACATTTCCATACAGCACAGTCCAGTATTTTTAGCATGGCCTTCTCCACTCAAATATCCAGTTACAATGGAAAGAATAGAGCATTTTTTAAGTGCTCCGTTTTACCACTTGCAAATGTTTGCTTACACATAAAGTGCATGAAATGATGGATAACACTTCAAACATCTCACTTCAGTGGGTAAAATACTCTTTACTGGATAGCATTTGCTCAGCTTTATACGAAGTGGTTTTATTAAGAACAGGAAGTATATTTAAAGGGTAACGTTTAAATATGTCATTAAAAGTTCTTCAGCTCTGCTACAGTAACACACATACCTCAGAGTGTACTTTTCCCCTTTCCTCCCTGTTATGTTCAACAGTTTCAAACATTTCAATTTTAACACATGTCAGAAAACTGAGAACTGCGGATGCATCTTTTGTGGTCCCGAATTGGGTCATTTCAGGCGAAACACTATAAGGCGCATGCTAAAGCGATTAGCAAAGTCACCATTTCAACCCGCAGCAGTAAACATGCTTCCCGAATGAAGATTTCACAACCAATTTTACCTAAATGTCACATTTGTGCTTACCACTGTAAGGTAATTAAATGTAATATACCACAGATAAATGATGAGATGAGAACTTCCACAAAGCAGGACATGAAAAAACGAAACAAAAAATAATGTCCGAACGGCATCGAATGCAATTCGAACAGACCCAACCTCAGCTTGCCTCTTTAGGGTGTGCTTATGGTTGTGGCTGCTTGCCCATTACCTTCCCTGGGGTGACTGTGATCCTGGGATGGCATGCCTCCTCTCTGTAGGGTCTACCTCCCTCTGCATGCCAGCAATGTGCCAAAATAAATCTACGCTGACAGCTCTCCCCAAGGAGTTCACTAGACGTGACCTTATACAAGCCTCGTCAAGTGCATTCCTTTGTCTAGTGAGCCTGTGAGCAGATTTCCTCTGACCACCCCCCCGCCCCCCTGCCCCCCCACCTCCCGTTTTCCCCATCCCCCACCTCAATACAGTCCCTCCCCCATCACCCATCTTGGCCTTGCTTGTGTTTCTCTCATACATGATGTCACATGACTCAACAAATCCATCTGCTCAGAGCAGGCTGAGTCTTGGAGCCTACATAGAACTATGGCAGCCCCCTGAGTCTGCAAAGAGTAACCCCGCCGCCCTCGCCCTTTTGGAGGTTCAGATTACATACACATAAGGGTTCACATATTCTCATAAAATAGACGAGGGAAAAGAGGGAGAGGGCCCATCAAAATTGGATGAATGAGACACGTGAGAAATCTGTCCTCCCATTGCTTTCAGAGCACACGCCCCTTCCAGATACCTAAAAAGATTAAAAACGAGCAACTACCCGCGTGCCAGAAACCAAAAGCAAATACTCTGATGAGAAGGGGCAACAGGGGACTTACGATGGAGAAATGACCAAAACAAAAAAAGGTCACACATTACCACAAATGTTCCTCCAATCGGCAAATGCACGGAACTCGGTATGCAGTAAACGGCAGCTGGCTTTGGCAGTCTTAGATGGCAACGTGCTGTTTCACAATGAGCAATTCGCTGGCACAAAGGATTATCTTTACAATATTTCTTGGCCGTTTACCATATGTTTCACACCCTGAGAGATCCATGCGGGTGTTCCAGTCAGTCATCTGGTTCCTATCTGAGCACAAACCTTCTTCTCTAGCAGACATTGCACAGCTAGAGCTGGCAATGGGACAGCGGTCGGATGAGGGTCTAACAGTGCCTAATCCCAGTCAGTAAGCAGTGGTCCCCAGGTCAGCTGTACCACAATTCTTAACCATGGTGACAGTAGTCTGTCCGATCTTGGACCAGCACTCACAGGCACATTTTAACTGGACACCGTATCCAATAAAACGGAGCAACTCTTGTAATTACAAAGGAACGCAACTCACTCTCATGGATAGGGTGGGCTGCCGTTGGTGTGCGTCGGGGTTCGGGCAGAGCATGGACTGATTTGCTTTGCTTATTGACCGAGAGTGAGTACATTAAAGAATAAATGAGAAAAGAAAATGTGTAGGTAAACTTTTAATTAAATTAACTTACTGTCCAATTAATTTTTCACACAACCGATTGTCTATTTCATGATAATATATTATGGCTCAATGCGCCTATTATTATTCCACAATTTTCTTCCTATTTGGAACGTGCAATTATAATTTTAAGCCGATCCCATTGCCAAAACATTCCTCTGTCAATTCACTAGTGTGCACAAAAGTAAGCTGTAGGGGTGGTCTGGACCAATGGGTTCTCTCAGCTCATTCTAACTACTAAGAGCAAATACTTCACCTGGATACACCAAAAAGGAGCCATGGTCTTCCGAAATTTGACCACAGGTAGAATCAGCCTGTTACCTGGAAAGATGTGAAACCACTGCTCAAAATGTTTTTAGTCCGAAAAAATAAAGAGGGGTGAAATTTCCGCATGGTGACTGTACTTTCTTGCACCAGTGGTGCCAAGGAGTCTTCCTCTAAGAGCTAGTCTGGAATAACAAACTACAAAACCTCCCACTGAAAGCCCTTCGTCTCCGCTCGATAGCCCTCTGTGCTGTGAAACCCAGTGTTGTCTCCCCCGCCGTTATTCAGCACAATGCGCTGTGAAGAATGTGGTCGTGTTACATTAATAAATGGGGCTAAAAACAGATCAAGATATATGCATTAGTTTACGGGTTGTGAGAGATTACCTATGCATCGCATTGGACAAAGCCAATTGTGTCCTGCAGACTGCAAATCAGTCAGAAAACGATGTTTAATTCCAGCTTCATCGCTAGCTGGCAAAGTCCAAGCTATAGGTCCTAGGCTGCGCTCCTGGTGAGCACCTTTATGTGAGCCGCTTGGAAGCTAAGACCCTGACAGCTTATTGGATCATACAGTCACACATTTTACTGAGAACATTTCAGATGTTTACAATGCACAAATTCTGTGGCAATCTTGAAGTGTGGCTAACAAATGTCCCACAAGCCAGCCTCACGGTGACAGATACACCGGTCTTTTTCACCTTGGCTTGTGTCTTTCCTTAAAATATGAAATTATGTGCCCCGTCGCCAAAACAACATCAGAGTCACATGACATCCCTGCCGAACTGTAGATATATAGGTTATCCATCAGATGATCAATCGGTCTCAACAGATGCGGACACTCTTGTTGTCTGACATTAGATCATCACGAGGTCCAAACAAAGTGACGCCTCAGTCAGTGTGTTCAGAACCCTTGCTTTTTAACCACAATCAACTTTACTAAGCTCTTAACCCTAAGCCACAACCTAAACTATGAGACTAATATGAGACTGCCTTTGCGCACAAAGAATAAGCGGATATTACTTTTTTTTTTACTTTTTCATGCACTTAATCTACATGTAAAGCCATTAATAGGATTTCAGGTTACTTCTGCACAAGCAACATCATGGGTTTTCCCCTTGTAGAAGATAAGTATAATTAGAATTGTAATTACGTTCAAAAAATGTTACAGTAATAACAATTAAAATATTTTCATAGGCAGATTCTAGAGACTTGGCAGAAAGTTTGGATGCCACGTTCCAAAAGCGCCCGTCGATTTCTTCACTTTAGACTCTTTTTGGGCTTTTCCTACATTGTAGAATTTTGATATGAATGACCATATGCCATTACAATTATTGGTTGGACAGAAACTCTATAGCACTATAGAAACAGGCAGTGGATGTTTTTTTTCTAATACACCTAATGGAGCCCATTAATATCTTTCATTCTGACAATTCGACCACACCCACAAAGAACAATTATGTTAAATAACAAGATAAATAGATAAATAATAATACAACTCACTAATCTCTTTCATAAATGTCCCTACATGTGCACTGAATTTGATTTCTTCCAGAGATTCTTGATTCACTGACATATAGTATGTCATCCAACTAAATACAATACCTTGGGTTGACTTCAAAAGACCTGAAATGACATAAATCTGACCACTTAATTTCAAGCATAAATTACAAATGCATGATGAAATGCAACTATGTCATAAAACTGCCAATCTTTGTTTCCCCAAAGAACACACACTATGTCTGGTGTTATGGCTTTTACAGCCTGTGTTCCAGTTTCCTGAGAATTGTAATACCCAGAATTAGGATCTTATCTAGCTTTGGGTACCATTTAAGAATGTCAAAGACAGAATTAGAAAAGACAGACTGGTGATAAACAGATCTGTTTAAACTGAATAATACTGCCAAATATCATACCTTCTCACCTTAGGATTTCAGGTTTTTTGAAAATATTTTCTGTCTAATCCATGTCTTCTTGCACTGTTTACAGCACATAAGATTAGTGGCAGGTGATATTACTGATATTATTACATAACACCACTGTTGCAATTTCAACCTTGATACACCTTTTCACCAAAATCGTATAGAGATTGTCCATGATACTCTTCTGAAAAGCCAATCTGGTATTATCGCAAGCCAACTAAAATGCTAAACAGTGTTCCTTGCTTTGAAAAGCAATTAGCTGTAATGATATTTCAAGAAATTGTGTTGTACTTTGTCACTATACTGAACTGCAATAAAGCTGCATTGTACACTCGAATATTTTTTTGGACCGCCTTTAGCTTTGATTACGGCGCGCATTTGTCGTGGCATTGTTTCGACAACCTTATGCACAACATTTATTTCATCCAGAGTTGCATTCATTTTTGGCCAATATCTTGTATTGATGATGGTACAGTCGAACCACTCCATAAAGTCTTCTCCAGCACATCCCAAAGACTTTCAATGGGGTTAAGGTCAGGTCAGGTGGCCAATTCATGTGTGAAAATGATTCCTCATGCTCCCTGAACCACTTTTTCACAATTTGAGCCCGATGAATCTTGCCATTGTCGTCCTGAAATATGCCCATTGATGGAATAACCTGGACATTCAGTACATTCAGGTACTCAGCTGACTTCATTGTATTGCTGCATAACGCTGCTGAGCCTAGACCTGACCAATTGAAGCAACCCCAGATCATAACACTGCTTGCAGAGGCTTGTACAGTGGGCACTATGCATGACGGGTGCAACGGCGACTTTTTTTTTGGCCAAGCAGTGTATTTTCCCCCATTGTTTTTGGTCAACTATTGTCGCTCGGTTCTAGCCATATCAGGTTTGTGATAGTAAAAAAATATAAAAGTAAAACTTTGCATTCTTGTATCTCAAAAGATGGCTTTCACAAAGGTAAATCGGTTCATATGAAATTTGGGGTTTCATTTCCCTACAAATATTCAATTGAAAAAATGGCTGTCGTTCTACAGCATCTTGAAAAATCTTGGGGTGACATGGGGTCATGACCTAGGAAAGTTGTATGTATAGGATTCTGCTGTCACATCCTTGACTGAGGCAGCTGTACAGCTCCAACCCTACAAATGTGTCACCATGAGGGTAAGGCGGAAAATTTCAAGCATCGTAAGTCACCAGTCAGTCTGCTAAGTGAGTAACCAAAGGCAAATGCACTTACTTATCATACTCGGCAGACATCTTGTATTCCCTTTAGACAAAACCACTTTTGGGGGGGGGGGGGGGGGGGGGGGGGGGGCGGAACTTATAATATATCAGATGAATCCATCAGATGAATCCCTTTAGAATCCTCCTGGTCTAACAACCCTTTAATGGTATCAGAAAAACCAATCTTCCCTCTTTATTCGACAGATGCGACAACTCCAGTGTTATTGTTATACGCCCTAGTTATTGCATGAAGAGTCAGAGCACACATAGCAGCGGTGAATTGTTATAACCGATTTCTATTTGTTTCCTAAATAACTCAACTGTGAAAAGTAGCCAAATAAACACTCAGGTGGAGAAGTGCATGTCGGTGTTCAACATCAACAAAACAATCCAAGTATAGATGAGAGTTCTGTCAATTGAGACAATTGAGTCAAAACACTAATCAGCCTCACAAGAAAGGAAAAAAGAGATTGAGAGAGAGAGAGAGAAAAAAAGAGAGAGAATGTACGGAAGCTTCTGTTTCTATATGCCTTGTCAGACTTGGACACTGTCCTTCCAGGTGCATTTTGGACACTGATATGGTCCCTTATATATTTTTTGGAGTGATAGCAATGAATGAACTGAGGGGCAGCATCCTATCTTGTATTACTTTCTAATCTAGGTTACATTCACATCAAAAAAGATGAAGGGACTGGTGTCACTAAAACATTGGGAAATTGCTGCCTGGAAAATGTAGCACCGGGAGGTTTTACTCATTTTATTCTCTGTGGTACTGTGTAACACCTCAGGATAGTTCTGTCAACAAATATTTTCCACATGTCTTTGGTATAAATGCTTTACAGTTTCAGAGTTCAAAGACAGGGTAATCCGAGCTGATGCATCAGAATGAGAAATGCTCTCCACAGGAGAATGTCAATGTAAATTCCAAATGACAGCCTCATCATACGGCAACATAATTAATGTTCGGCACCTTAATGTTTTCCATGTCAAAGTAGAAATTTTTTTTTTCTGATGGCCCCGTTATTTGATTTGATTGTGTCTTCCCTGAGGAGAGACACATGTATTTGTATACAGTGAAAGATACGAGAGACATTTAAGTGGCACCTGTGGTTCTCTGAAGGGGAAAAATGGATTTTAGTGGTGTACACATGTATTTGTATTTTGTATTTGTAAAAAGATGACTCTCAATGCTTGGTGTCTGACCTTTACCAAACACCTGTACAAATTGAAACATTGAGTATTACGCAAATTGCCATTTTGCATGATGATCAAAAAACCTGACGAATTAGGCCTGCTTCTTCAGACGGCAGGCCTAAACTGAAAATGGTATGCTCAGCTTCTTCAAATTGCACTCAACCAGGCTCAGCTCTGAGAAAAACAAGTGACAAAGCATGCGGTTTTACGCTCTCTGTTTGCGATTATCTGAGAAAATACAGGAGATCAGAGAGGACATGTGCTGCGAGTTTGAAAATTCCCGCACGGTTGTGTATTCCTCCACTGCTGAATGTAAAAGACAAAGGAAAAGACCCAGATGCCAAAAATTGTGATGACATCACCAGGGATTAAACGAAGGCAGGTCTGAAGCTACAAAGAAACCTGAGAGCGATTCCTGTTCATTTCAGCATCTGGTAACGGGACAGTGAGTCACTCTGCGCCGCAGAATGTGACAGGAAGTGGGCGCTACGCCCCTGAAAACCCCCCCACCCCCCACCCACACCCCAACACCACCACCTACCACTTAGCTAGCACCTGTATAAGTCTCACAGGATGCAAACCCAGAACCGTGTCAACCCTCCCCACCCCTGCTTTCCTCTTCTTCACGACTTTAAATACACGAGCGCTACAGATTCTGCAGTTTAAACAAAAGCAAACAAAACTGACAAAAGCAATCGTACACCTTTTAAATTTCAGATTTTCCATTTCACCAGTGACTAATCCTTTCTCCGGGATATTTCTTGTTTTGTCTTGTTCAGGAGGAGAAGAAAACAGACAGGCATGAAAGTCATAGCAAGGCTTATGATAGCCAAAAATTAACAATAAGAACAAAAACAAAAACAGGGTTCTATATGTAATGCATTCCAAAGTAAGTACAGTCCCACTGCACACGTGTGCACAAGTACCAAGTCACATATTGTAAACATTGAGAGTTAGATGAAACGAATACAAGTATGAAGACAAGGGGAGTTTCTCTTTTCACGAGAAGCCCCAATTCTTCCTCCATTGTGAAATTCAAACCAGGCCTAACACAGCTATTTCCTGGGTATTAAAGTTAAACCTAACAAATTACTTCACATGTGGATGTAATATTTGGAGAACGTTTTAACCAAACGTGAGTTCTGTTGACATGAGTAAGTCTGTGTAATAAATAAAATGCTACACGTATCTCAAACATTGTCTTGAGTTTTACTCTTATTATTTAATTCCTTGAATATGCAACATATGTTTTAGGACATTAGGACAAGTTAGGACAAGCCTGCAGATAGAAAGCTTCATTATCATTAACAAGCTCATGTTCTGGTATTGCAATAATCTGCTGAAGAAATGCCCAAGAAGCAAAATGGAAGATAGGAAAGTTCTTTTTCATAATCTGAGCTCAATGTCTCGCTATGGGATGTGACCCTCCGCAGCCCTGACAGAAGTACCTATCTCAAATAACCAATCCTGATTGGTCAGAGAAGCGTGTCCCTCCGCTGCGTGATGTAGTCCCCCCCACTACAAATACCGCAACAGGAGGACACGCCCGCCATTCTAAAAATTCTTCTCACCTAGAAGCATTATCTCACCCGAGCCTAAGTTAGTTAACTGTCCACAGACGGAATTAATTATTTATTAGCTTCTGTCGACGGACGCTAACTCAGCTCACGATATTCGCCGAGGTTTTGCACGCCAGCTCTCCTCGACGTTTCCTGCTAACACACCAGTTAGCATCTCGCTTCTAACACACCAGTTAGCTAGCTATCTGCTCCTAACACACCAGTTAGCTAGCTACCTGCTCCTAACACACCAGTTAGCTAGCACTTACCGTGAAAAACACCCGCACACCAGCCGGTGTTTTTTGCCCCCATGGCGTCCGCTGCTCCTCATGCCAGAGGAGACTCCCGGCCCTGCTCCTGTGGTGCCCGGATTTCGGGGAAGGATACGCACTCCGTGTGTGTGAGGTGTCTCGGGACTGACCACGCCAGGCTGTCCCTATCCGTCCCCGGTTCGTGTGTGCATTGTAAAATGTTCACGACGAAAAGCTTGAGACGCCGCCTGGCTCGCCAAGCCAGCCTGTCCGACCAGGACCCGCTTCTGACGGCCGCTGCCCCGGTAGCCGCTGACGAAGAGGAGTTCATGGTGGAGGAGGAACCGGAGGTGCACACCGACTGGGCCACCCTGTCTGTGATGTCCCCGGTTCCTGCCTTTCCTTCCGACGATGTGTTAGAGCTGGAGTGTGTAGAGGATGACTTCGATTATCCCCCTCTCATTTCAGAGAGCGAGGATGACGATGAGGCCTTAATCACTCCGGTTCCGGCTGCAAAGCCGGGGCTGCTTTCTGAGGGCTCGGAGGACGGCGGGGACGCAAGTCCCTCGTCCCCGGTTCCTGTGGTCCTGCTCGACACGTGCAAACGTGCGGCAGCGAGCATGGGTATTCCCTGGCCCGCTCCGGTGACACAGCCCTTGCGCTCTCGCTACGAGGGCAGGCTATTAGCACCGGGCGGTAACACGGCCAAGCAGCTTCTTCCCGTCTTCCCTGACTTACTGCTCGAGCTCACCAAGATGTGGAGCGACAAGCCGTACAGCGGAAGGAACCAGATTCCGGGTGCCTCCGTTCTCGACACCGAGAACATGGAAGCCCTGGGTCTCCTCGCCATGCCCCCGGTCGAGTCCCCGGTTGCAGCGCATCTGTACCCGGGTGGCGCCATGGCTGGCTCAAGCAGACGTCCGTCCCTCCCTGCTAAATCGGAGCGTCTTCAGTCTGCTTTGACCGAGAGAGCGTACAAGCAAGCCGCGCTCTCGATGAGGGCTTTGAATGTGCTGTCGCTTCTCTCCGCTTACCAAGCTGACATTCTCCACGGCGCACCTAGCGCCGCGGTTTGGCGCGAGGCGGGAGTGATCTCGGACCTGTGCCTTCATGTCCAGCGGGTGGCTGTCCTCGCCACGGGGAAAGCTATGGCTTCTCTCGTGGTCCAGGAACGAGCCAGGTGGCTCAATCTCGCCAGGCTGACTGACAGAGAGCGAGATGACATCCTGGATGCGCCCGTCATACCGGAGGGTATCTTCGGCTCAGCTCTGATCTCCATGCAGGAGAGAGCGGAGACGAGGAAGAAAGATAACGAGGCGTTTGCGCTCTGCCTGCCGCGTAGAGCCCCCTCGCCGTCTCCCCCGCCCCGGGGAAAATCTTTCGCCCAGGCCGCTGCTCAATCTGCGCGATTTAAGGTCCCGAAGAGGCCGCAGCAGCAACCTTCCCCGGCCCGATCCCAGTCGCCTGCCCCTCGGGTTGGTTGGAAGGGTCCCCCCGGCGCTCAGCCCGCAGCCCCGCCGCCTTCACCGGCCGCTTCAGCTGCGCAGGGTAGGAGGAAAAAGAAGGCTACTTGACCGCCTTTGCCGTTTCTCCGGGTGACGCGCCCATCAGTTCCCCGTTCATGGGCTCCACCAAAGAGGGTTTTAAGTGCGCATCTCCAGTCGCTGATCTCCGCCCCAGGGCCAGACGAGACGAGGAGGGACATTGTCACCGGGCTGTTTGCCGTTGCACAGCCGTGTTCACATGTCCACAAGCACGCGCATACACACAATGTTCTGCCTTTATTCAAGGTAATAAAGTTGAAAACAAAATGTGTGAAAAATACCCAAAACAAAGCAAGCAAAAACAAAATAAATGCTTTGCACATAAGCAACATGTCCACCGGGCATGTTGTCCCTCTGTTGCCGGCGGTGGGCATCCCACTTCCGGCTACGGAGGAATTTGCCCAGGCTGCAGCGCGAGTTCGCGCATGCGCAGTACGGCCCGAGGGACATTCTCTCGCTCTGCCACTGGAGGGAGCCATGCTACCGCTTATGAGCCCTCCCGTGTTGGAAAAGCCTCAGCCGAATTTCTCCCCTTCACTGTGCTGTCACATTCAAAAGTGGAGAGAAATAGGGGCTCATCCGTGGGTATTACGCACGATAGAGCGGGGTTACCGGCTACAGTTCAACACTGTGCCGCCTCGTTTTTCCGGCATAATACAGTCACGAGCACAGGGACGTTTAGCTGGCGTGCTAAAGGAGGAGATAATGTCTCTTTTAGACAAAAAAGCTATTCAGATCGTCTCTCCCGAGCAGAGTCAATCCGGGTATTATTCAAGATATTTTCTCGTCCCCAAACGGGGGGGGAGAGGAATTCGCCCTATCTTGGACCTCAGGGCTCTGAACTGTCACTTAAGGAAATACAAGTTCAGGATGCTGACACAGGCATCACTGTTGCGTCTAATAAAACCAGGCGACTGGTTCACATCAGTGGATCTGAGGGACGCTTATTTCCATATAAAAGTGTACGCTGCCCACAGAAAGTATCTGCGGTTTGCGTTTCAGGGAGTGTGCTATCAGTACCGAGTGCTCCCGTTCGGACTTTCCCTCAGCCCGAGGGTGTTCGTGAAGTGTACGGACGCGGCGGTCGCCCCGCTAAGGCGGGGGGGAATACGCCTGGCCACATATTTGGACGACTGGCTTCTCCTAGCGCGCTCGGAGCAGGAGGCCAGGTCGCACACGGAGTTTGTCACACGTCATCTGTCAGAGTTGGGCTTTGTGATAAACACGGAAAAGAGAGCAATCTCTCACCGGGTCGAGAAATAATCTTCCTCGGGTTACAGCTGCTATCAATGCCGTTCACTGCGCGCCTCTCGGAGGAGAGGGCGAACAGTTTCAAGGCATGTCTTGCTCTTTTTCAGAGACACTGTTACGTTCCGTTCAGGGTGTGTCTGCGCCTGCTGGGCCTGATGGCCTCGGCTATACACGTAATACGCCTCGGTCGCCTCCACATGAGGGAGTTTCAGCGCTGGGTTGCTGCGCTCAGGCTGGACCCCGTGCGTCATGGCGCACGGAGGATTTTGGTGACGTCGGATTGCGTGTTGGCCCTACGTCACTGGCGGGCACCCTCTTTTCTGACTCAGGGTGTGCCCCTGGGCACCGTCCTGTCCAGGAAAGTGGTCACTACGGATGCCAGCCTCCAGGGGTGGGGCGGCATTCACGAGGGCAGATCTGTGAGGGGCCGCTGGAGCCTGGGTCTCCAGCGACATCACATAAATTTTCTGGAGCTCTCGGCAGTGTTTCTCTCTCTGAAACATTTCCTCCCATTCCTCAGGGGTCATCATGTCCTGGTGAGGACGGACAATACGACCACGGTGGCGTACATAAATCACCAGGGGGGTTTGCACTCACGTCAATTACACATATTGGCACGCAAACTGATCCTGTGGAGCAGTGTGCGTCTCCTGTCATTGCGGGCAACGCATGTCCCGGGGACCCTGAACGTGGGGGCGGACCTCTTGTCCAGGGGTGCGCCCGTATACGGAGAATGGACTTTACACCCTCTCGTGGTGACGCGGATTTGGTCCATTTATGGCCGCGCCAAAGTGGACCTGTTTGCGTCGGAGGGGAACACCCAGTGTCAGCTGTTCTTCTCCCTACACAGTCGGGGGGCCCCCTTGGGGCTGGACGCTCTGGCGCACGACTGGCCTCACGAGCTGCTCTATGCGTTTCCCCCTCTGGCGCTGGTTCCTCCCACCCTGGCGAGGGTGAGGGAACACAGACACTCTCTTATCCTGATAGCTCCACACTGGCCGGCGATGCACTGGTTGGCGGAGATTTATCAGTTGCTGTGCGCCCGGCCTTGGCAGTTGCCAATACGCAGGGACCTGTTGTCACAGGGGGGGGGGACGGTGTTCCACCCACACCCGGACAGGTTACAACTGTGGGCGTGGCCCCTGAGTGGCTCTCTATGACCACTGCGGGCCTTCCTCCGAGTGTGATTAACACTATTCAGAATGCTCGGGCCCCCTCCACCAGGTCTTTGTACACTGGTAAGTGGGGGGTGTTTTGAGCGGTGGTGCCATGATCGGAATCACGCCCCTTTTCAGTGCTCTGTTCCGGTGGTCTTATCATTCCTGCAGAGCCTCATCGATGATGGCAGAGCCTTCTCGACAGTCAAAGTGTATCTGGCGGCCATTGCCGCCAGTCACGTGGGCTTTGGGGACAAAACAGTGAGTCAGCACCCTCTGGTGTGCCGCTTTATGAAGGGTGCCCGTAGACTGCTCCCAGTCTCCAGGCCGCTTATGCCCCCATGGGATCTGACGGTGGTTTTGGAGGGGCTTAAGGGTCCCCCCTTTGAGCCGTTACAGGGTGCTAGTTTGAAGCATTTGTCTCTTAAGACAATGTTGTTGCTGGCGCTCGCTTCCGCGAAGCGGGTCAGCGATATTCATGCACTCTCGGTACATCCATCATGCACTCAGTTTGCCCCAGGGGACGTAAGGGTGTCGCTGAGACCTAACCCAGCCTTTGTGCCTAAGGTGGTGGGTTCATGCTCCCCGATTTCTCTCGCTGCGTTCACAGCTCCAGCTGATGACCAGCGGGCTCATACATTGTGTCCGGTCCGGGCCATACGTTGTTATGTGGACAGGACTCAGTGCTTCCGACGGAGCGACCAGCTCTTTATTTCCTGGGCTAATCCCAGGAAAGGTCAGCCTGTTTCGAGGCAGCGCCTCTCACACTGGCTGGTGGAAGCTATAACTTTGGCCTACGCTAATGAGGGGTTGCGCCCGCCTGCGGGCCTGCGCGCTCACTCTACGCGGGGCATGGCTGCATCCTGGGCCTTGTTCAGGGGGGTGTCTATTCAGGACATTTGTGCGGCGGCGAGTTGGACTTCGCCTCTGACTTTTGTCCGATTCTACATGCTGGATGTGTCGGGCCCGTGCGTTGCCAGCGCGGTCCTTCAGACCTAGCATCTGGACATCTGGACCCTCCCATCGGTTGGTTGCTGTTCGATAAAGCTGTCTGGCAATGCGGGAGTAACCACATCCCATAGCGAGACATTGAGCTCAGATTATGAAAAAGAACTTTAGGTTACTGTCGTAACCCCGGTTCTTTGAGTAATATGAGCGAGATGTCTCGCCAGACAACCCTTCTTGCTGGGCGGTGAGAAGGAATTTCGGGCTTTAGAATGGCGGGCGTGTCCTCCTGTTGCGGTATTTGTAGTGGGGGGGACTACATCACGCAGCGGAGGGACACGCTTCTCTGACCAATCAGGATTGGTTATTTGAGATAGGTACTTCTGTCAGGGCTGCGGAGGGTCACATCCCATAGCGAGACATCTCGCTCATATTACTCAAAGAACCGGGGTTACGACAGTAACCTAAAGTCACCCTGGTTAATCTGTCAATCAAGAAACACATAGCCTACTGAATGACCTGTATTTCTGGAATACATGACTATGTATATTACCATCAAATCTGATTTAAAATGCCTTTGTGCATAATACGCAATTTATCCAAACTATGCTGTCTTTGAACAAATTGCAATTAATTTCTGAAAAATATGGTTGATGAATCATTTATCTGTCTTTCACAGATGCATTTTTCTTTCACCTCCAGAAAATATCAGTGCCATATTAGGTCTTCAACACATGCTCAACAGGTCCCAAAAAGCATAAAAATAGCATGCTAAACTTGTTGTTTATCCCTAGAGCAATTGAAAAGCTACATTCAATACAGAGCGTGTGTACAGCTCACTGGCTGCTGTACACATCGGGATTGTTTGGTTTTGTACAAGCGGCTCCGCTGCGAAGCACAAGGGACACAAATGAGTCCACAAACGACTGCAACCTTGGCCACTGCCTTCAATACCTCTGGGACACTGTCCGAAATCTGGGAGTTCAGCTTACGGGCTGAATGGTGCTGGCAGACAGACAACAATAACTTGGGTTCATCTGAGTTTCTCTCTTCTTCCTTTCAGTTCAAAACAATGATCTCATCTCACCCCTTACTCCTCTCTAACAATAATTTTAAACATCTTCCAACGACTTGAATGCTTGCTGCTCATTTCACATGTTCCATTTAAACATATCACCATAAAGCTCAGTAATCACTACGATTAACTCACCAAATTGAAACTGAGAAGAAAATGCTTGCAAGTCAAAGTTAACAACAAATGTTGATTGAATACCGGAAAATGTAATAGGGACAATAATGGGACAATTATTCCACCTATATAGTGAGTGAGTGCGGGCAGTTGATCAGTAAGCTAGTATGCATGCCATAGATTGAGTGAGTGAGGCGGTCAGTCTAGGAGAGTGTGAGGGGGTGAACGAGTGAGCCAACACATCAGTGGGTGAGTGAGTGATTGAACGGTCCCTGACGACGCTTTTATACTGCAGCCACCTACAGGAGTCCTCAGCAGAGGAAATATTGACAAGCCTTGTAGCCCACACACTCTCACACACTTCCCCAAAGCTCTACTTAACACAAAACAAATGACACTAATATACTTCAGACTAAGCTTGCCATGGATGCAGCAGAGAATCAGTCACCCTCAATGAAAATAAGTCAAGGCCATCCATTGACCCACACCAGCCTTCTAAATATGAACCCTGAGCAGAGGAAGTTCTTAGTTTGGCTTAAAAGGTGCTACATTTCTTTAAGCTGAAACCATTCCCAGTTAGAAAGAACTGTTACCTTGGAAATACTTTAATGTATAGCCCTCTTATGCTTTACAGGGAATGCTATCTGAACAACAATTCATAGTTTGCAGCAATATTTTCAGTCACACATATTAAAGTGTGATTTGAAATGAAGTTAATGTCTTCTGCAAAAAATACTATAAGTACTTGAAAATGATCCCCCAGGAAATGCATTTAGCAGGACATACCAAGCACATACTGAACCAGTGTGACTTCAGTGGCATCCAACCAAAACGCTTTCTCTGGAATTCATATTCTTTCGAGGACAGAGATCATTTAAAATTATTGTACACCACTAAAATCTATTTTTCCCCTTCAGAGAACCACAGGTGCCATTTAAATGTCTCTCATATCTTTCACTGTAGAACTGGTGCCAATCTAGGACTGACTGGAGGCTGGAGCTGGCTGATCATAGCTATAGCTATTAATGTCATATTCAATGTGGGACATCGTACTGCATATGTCTACTTTTGGTTACTTTGCTCCATCAGCAGTGGTGATGTGCTGCCTTCCGTGCTCCATTTTATGTCCTCAGAGTTTTTAGTGCCAGCACTTTAAAAACATTTTTTTATTCATCCAGGTGAGTCCCACTGAGATAAAATGTGTACTTTGGGGTGGTAAGTGATGACATGCGCTGTCATGGCACCGACGATGTGGAAAGTGAATTTATGCATGTGCAATTTTTGTTAGTCTTGTTTTGTTCATTCTGGGGAAAAAAACACTTTCACCAACATAAAGTAATCGTTTTCCTTATTCTATGTCGTTTCTATGGCAACCAAACTGTTGGCAGCCATTTTGATATATGTGGTTGTTATGTGCTTGGGCTTCAGCCACACAGCTCATGCAACTCTCCCCACATCAGTGCAACAGTCAGACCCAGGGGACTAATAGCAGTATCTTAACACTGTTCAAAATACGAGTAACGCCAAATGACAGGCATCATATGCAATACCATAGGCTATACTGCATACCCTCAGTTTCCCAGTATGTGGTTGTTTCTCATGCTTTGTGTTGCACATCCATAAAGATGTTTTTCTTACTGTATTCCTGTCAATAGCTAAACAAAAAAGGAGCCCTGTGAAATGTTATTTTAACAACCCTGATGTGATGCGAATGTCTGAAGCAAACATGTATACTAGGTATTTTGAAATGTACAAAACGGCCCATCCAAATATCTTTGTGAACTTAACTGAGAAATAGGTATTATTTGCCATAAAGTTTACTTTAAAGTCAATATTTTATGGCTTGTCCTTAAATCCTTTCCCCATTTTCTCCTATTTGCATGATGAATTAACTGTATTACGCTCTGACAGTAAGTACAGCTCTACCATGTACAGCGATGGCAGCGGACGGCAGTGGTGACAGTTTTCCACATGATAAACAGAATGCTGTCACTGTCTCTCTTTGAAAAAACATGCAAGCACATTGTAAATAACTATGGAGCACTTATGTAGCTGTAACATGAGGAGCCCTGGTCTTACTTGGCTAATCGCATACGTACCCTTGACATTTTGAGACTGTAGCACCCATCCTTTACCAGCTGAGACACTTTGGAACCTGTGTGCTCTTATAACATTCATGAAGATAGAAATGTACAGGCTACAGCCTGTACTAGTACAAGATGACCTTGTTGAATTTCATTAAGATCATTCATGTCATTACAGGTTAAGTTAGATTCAATCATTAAATGAATTAACGACCATCGAGACTGGAACAAACAATTAGATAATAAATCCATCTTAATCTGCGAATCAGTACTACCGTCAACTATTTCATTGATTTATTTCAGGAGGACAAACAAAGTGCCCATCCACTCCACTAAAAGTGGCACTGTGCTGCCGAGATCACTCAGTACCTCAGAAGATATGCCAAATCCGTGCTTTATTTCCGATGACTTCATAACCAAAATTGTTTTACGCGCGGCACTTTCTGTAATGATCGACTGCGCTCTTGGATTAGGGAGCGGTACCTTGCTCAGGTGTACCATGGAAGGGCTTCCAGTTAATGCGATACTCCTCTGCCACTATACGGGACACTCGAAATTAGCATAGCACTTTAGACTCATCAGCATTCTAGTGGCACATTCGCATTGTTTCCTGACTGCCCTGTGGGTGACCCACCGCCAAGCCAAGGCTGTCTTTAGAGAGGGGACACCGTGTCCAAATGCCAGCTGCACCCTGTTCAACATGCTCCTTCAGCTGTGCGCAAGAAAGAGGGCAATGGTAGCCAGCAGTGTGCTACTGCCCCTTCCGTTCTTTGATTCCCCCCCCCCAAGTATTTTACTATCCAGCTTATTACCTATAAACTTTCACTTGTTGCAATGATAAACTTTCACTCTTTGACAAAAATGACAAAAATGTGGGGCAGAAGATAAAGCAGGCCCGGTAATACCCCCTCGGTTTTAGGTCTGGATTGATAATGCCGGCCAGAGAAATTGACGTTGACAGCACGTAGTAGGACTGAACAAACCGCAGAGCAAATGAGCAAGGGACAAAGTCCTCTTAAATTTCTGAATCCTGTACAGAGCACATGCCTCACACTAGCTGGAGCAGAGTCATGCATACCTCTGCGCTGACGTGTTAGAACAACACGAACATGTTTTGATACTGCTGAGGTTTGCATGTGGGGTCATTCCAATAAAGAAGATATCTGTAAATAACCCATTGAAGTACCAGAAATGAAAACACAGCCTACATATTAGACATTTGTCATATAGGATTCATTTTATTATTCTGTGAACTGTATTTTTGCTCTGGTCAATTCCTATTTAGTCGGTGGAAAAAAATATTATTTGAGAGAAAACAATAACTAATACGTCATTGAAAAAGCCTGATATGGCTGTTAACTGAGGTAACCTGAATGGTGTGCTTTTCAAGATATTCAAGTCAGGAAATGTGAGTACGTTTAAAGTCAACATCTTTGAATCACTTCACACAAGTCTCAACAAATGCTAGTCAACGCATTGCAGCAGCTCAGGGATTGAGGGTGTCCCACAAAGCAGCAAGTTTTCTTGTACTCACCACCCACGTCAAACCATAAGCAACTTAGAGGGCACCTGAGGCTTCTGTCTTCTCTGTCAAATTGGCAGTGGCTTTGTTTTCAACTACCGTTCAATTAACATTAACTTGCGTAATTCATTTTCATTGCAGGTGCTTGCACATCAAGAGACTGGCATTCTGTGCACATCACAAATGACCTATCCATATAGCAGGACACTAATTAAAGTAATTCAGGTGAAGCAACTTGTTGAATTACACAGCCTTTAGCAATACGTCCAGTCCCAAAACCACTACTTCACTCTACAGTGCACTACGGCTTACCTGAGTGCAAGAGTAAAACACAGTTAAGAGGCAAACGTGACCAGTGATGGGTGAGTGAGGTTTCATCACCCCCATAAGTATACCAACATTGAGCTAGCAATTATCGACCTAATTCAACCTGACAAATGATATTACATAGTAACAGAAAAACAATGGTTGTTTCAAATCAGTGAGTCACTGATGGTATACAGTAGATCCCTATATTTTTGGATTAAGGAAGCCTCATTCTTCTACTAACTGTTAGTACAAAACATCATATGCATTGCTATTGGTTCTAACGCAGTCAGAGTATTTTCATTCATATTAGCAGGTACCTTGATATGCAGACTGACAGAAATATTATGATAATGCAATGGTCAATTTGTGTGAGCTAGCCAAGGTTAACTTTATTACACAGCCGGTTACTATTTGGTGTTGGTAACTTGGCAATGACACAACAGGGAGTTGGTTTCATGCCAGGCTATGATTTACTGCAATGTGATATTTTTTACACCATGAGTATGGCAGAGAGAAATAATCAAGCATGTGGCCATCTGGGCTGTCAATCTGAATTTTAGGTGACCCTTGAGAAATTTAAGTTCAACAGTCTGGCAATAAGCACAGACATATGATTATACGTATATACAATTTGAGACGAATTATAAGTTGATCTTCAGTGCAAAACAATAAAATTATGTCGTTAAGCATAAGTGTGGAGGACGTGAAATATGGAAGCAGAAATGACATCATGACTGATGCTTACTGACATATTTAATTTATCTTGCACATTGTGCAGCTTATTTTGGACCATACTACAAAGGTTACAATAGACCAGGACTCTTACAGACAAAAACACAGTCTAATATGGATGCAGGCTAGGCTAAAACAGCTGTCCAAAAGCACAGGGGTGGAGAGGCTGTATGGTGCGGTCGGACTATGTCTTCTCACAGTGTGGCCCCGGGTTCAATTCCCCGCCACAAAACTCTCCGCACTGTGATCTGTATTGTGATCCTTATTTGCCGCTGTCTAAATAATGTGAAAGCATGCTAAGAAAGGTGCTGCTCATTTTTTTTTATACAGTGAAAGACATAATTAATATTGGAGGATAATTAGATAGTAAAAAATGAACAAAATGACAATTGCCCCACCATGCTCTACAGACAGATACAATTATGTCTCATTTGGCCAGCGCTAGAATGAAAATGGCATTGTTCATTTTCATAAATGTCATATATATGAACATCCTTGTAAACTTATATTTGTACCATAAGAAAAATCAAGGAGAAAACGGGCAGATAGAAAGAAAATATCTTGGTGTCAGGCAATTCCGAGCCCTCTCCAATACAAATTTAATCCCATCTGCCCAGATGTTCTTCAACTTTATTTTTACCCTCAATATATTCTTATAAAATGTAATGACGTTTGAGAAATATTTTAAATATATTTAGCTCTATTTCTTCTGATGTGTTTGTTTAAGAAATAAAGAATTTCTCTAAATGAATCCCTATTAATTTGTTTCCTTCCCTTAGGTCTCCCAAAAAAAAATTCATAGATACAACTTTAAGAAGTAGCTTTTTAAAAATACCCTAAGGGCAAAGACCACAGTGGAAGATGGTGAAACTCAAAATCTGATGTAATAGAGGCAGATTCAGTGCAAATATTATTCTATAAAAAGTGGATCACCAAAAATTTGGTGTGTGTTGTTTGTGTGTGTGTCGTAGAATGCAGTTAGTTCGGCAGTAATGCATAGACTGTCGTAAGTGATGTCACTCCCTGAGATTCGAAAAGCAGTCTTTAGCCCCTTGGCAGGGGGCGTGTGCCTTTAGTTAAAAGGACTAGCACTCTGTTCAGGAGTGCGACTTGGTGTGCAGCGAGACCGTGGTTCGATCACCTTCGACCGTGGTTCAGATCACCTTCGACCGTGGTTCAGATCGCATCTAAGCACAATGTTTTGTGTGTGTGTTTGCACTACGTGACTGCCATATATGCTGAGATACCTTCCAGAAAAAGATAGATCTGACTTATGGTGAAATCTGCTTGCACACACTCATGAAGGGAAAGGAGGAGAACAATCATTAATCCCAATTGCTACAGGGGTGTAAATTGATGCACTAGTATGATCTATGCATTTTGTTGACCCCCCCCTGATGTATGCTGATGTAAAATTGCTCACTTGATGGCATTTGAGATTGATTGATTGATTTGACACCATTTCTCCATAGAAAATCTCACCATACTTCAGAGTGCTTGGTCCTCACTTTCCTTTCAACAGGGTTTAGGTCAGGGGACTTTGCAAAACCTTGAATCTGTGGTCAGTGAACCATGTTTGTGTAGATTTTGACATATGCTTTGGATCATTGTCTTGCTAGAAGATTCAACCACTACCTCCTTTTCGCCTTCGGGCAGAGGCAGCCAGACTTTGGTCTAAAATGCTGGTATTTGATGGGAGTCCGTGATGCCATGTATCTTAACACAGTTCCCAGTTCCTTACGAAAAATAGCCCACAACGTCACAAGTTGTGATCCACCACCATACTTCACAGTGGGAATAAGGCTCTTTTTCTGCATAACTATGCCTCTTATTACACCAAACCCACGTTTGGTATTTACTGCCAAAAAGTTCAATTTTCATCTCATCTGACCATAGCACCTGGTACCAATCCAGATTCCAGTTACATTTAACAAACTCCAGGTGCTTACGTTTGTAGTAAGATGACAGCAGAGGCTTTCTTCTGGCTAGTCTTCTAAATCAGCGGTCCCCAACCTTTTTTGGGTCACGGACCGGTTTCACGTAAGACAATATTTTCACGGACCGGCCTTCAAGGTGTGGGGGGATAAATATGACTAAATAAAATGATACGACTGGCATAAAAACAAATATAAAGTGCATAAAAAATACGACTCACCATCTCAAGAGACACAGACGCACAGATGGATGGTTCCGGTCATTTAAAAATATAAAACATCTTTCAGATTCTGAATAAAAAAATATTTGATTGATTATCTGTGCGGCCCGGTACCAAATGACCCACGGACCGGTACCGGTCCGTGGACCGGTGGTTGGGGACCGCTGTTCTAAATAGCTTGTTGGCATAGAGGTGCTGTCTAACTGTACTTTTGGAGACTTGGATATAACCAACTTCTGAAATTCTCCAACTGTGATCCTTGTGATCCAAATGTTTGCCTCTCGAACCATCCTCGCTGTGCATGAGGGCAAACTGCACTTGCGTCCTCTTCCAGGCAGGTTCATCACAGCTCCAGTTGCATTCAACTTCTTAATTATTGCCGTGATAGTGTAAATGGGTATTTTCAGAAATTAAGCTATTTTTCTATAGCAATTGCCTGATTTATGAAGGTCAACAACCTTTTGTATCACTTCCTTTGCCTACTCTCTGATGTTTCCCATGTTGATGGAGGGCCAAGGGGTTTTAGCCTGTGTGTCACCTCATATTTATACCCCAGTGAATCAGGAAAGATTCGGTTTTTTAATCATATTTTGAGTGTAAGGTCACGCTGATGAATGACAAAGACATTTGTTATGGGCTTTTTTGTATTTTCTCGGGTTGCCAATAATTCTGGTGAGCACTGTACTTATGATAGACATTAGACAGAGTTTTGCTGTGTACACTCTTTAAAGTGTAAAAGACAAGAATATTATATTGCCAAGCAAATTACTTTATTGACGGAGGACAAGTAACTGTGTAGACAATTGATTTTGAAATTGTAAAGATAAGTAGTCGAGAGCAAGAGTGTCAATGTACATATACGTTTTGTGTTAAACAGGAATTCTCACCTACATCATTATTATGAAAGTCAATAAGTCAGTCTTTATCAAGTGCATTGTCTTTATCATTTAAGAAAGCACTGAAACCTATCGTGTGGTGTCTCCAGGTAAGATTCAACTTTAGAAAACAAGTAATGTCTTCTTTTTGCAGAGGCTATTGCGGAAGCCAAACAACAAATTTGCATTACACGTGGATTTTATAAGCGTTATTAACATTATTTTTGTTTTGGAAGCAATATGAATTATTTATATTTTTCTGGTCCATTACTTTTTAGACAAACATGTTGCATTTGGGCCAAATTCTTTGTTGATATTTCCGAACAATCAATACATGAAGCATGTTAGGGCCATATGATATGATTTGTAGAAATGTAGACTGTATTAATAGTGTCCAAAGCATATTTGTAAACAATGTAACATTAGATACCAATATTCATACACTATGTGTATGCCACATGTCAGTGTCTCTGTCATTGTTACTGTCATTCTCTTACCATAGGACGCCTCATTTAACTTTACATAATTGTAATTCAAAAGCACAAACGTTTTTTTTCCATATCCAAAGTGTCTTACCATAGCTTAGATGACATGCTATTGAAAATAATTTAAATAAAATTCATGGACCACAAAAATCTATCTTCATTTTGGAAAACACGCTACATGAAAAACTCTTGTCTGCTTTGCATTGCTACATTACCATGCTTACTGATCTACCTCAAAATTGCGCTACCATGGAATGGCTCATACAGTTAATTCCGGAAGCTAAAGTCTTTCAAAGCGTTTCTATGTGTGCTGAACATATTGTGTCGCCGCATAAAGGTAGTTTCACAGCACTTTCTCACGTGAATCGTGTGATTTGGTAGGTACAAAGTCCGATTTTTTATATTAGTATTTACTTGGATGGTTTTGAAACCTAATCAACCCACATTCATATATTTTGTCTGAACACACAAAGACATACACTACAGTATCACGAGGTTAACCAAGCCTGGTGAGCAGGAAAGCCAGAGCCACAGGCCACATAAGCACGGGCGTTGTTATTTTAATTCCGCGTCTTTATTGTTTCTCAATAAACGATTTTGTGGGTTGCATTTACTGACACCTGACATACATTGGTGACTTTAACATGTTCCACCGTGAACACAAACCCATATACACGACTGTCATCGTATCCGACTTTGTCCTCGTTTTCTTTTTCTTCCAATCAGGCTAAGAGCATTCGGTGGCTTGTTATTTTTAGAAGCATGTCACTATCATTTAAAAATAGGATGGTATGCAGGAGAGGCGACTCGTTCCAAACTCTCATGGAACGAGAGTTTCATATTCTCCATGATGCCGCCATCACAAAACTCTTAATAGTGACTAAATTAAACCACGGTATTTACATTCAGTGACACAATCCGACTATGTGTTCTTGTACTTTCAACACGGTATGCACTTACACAGTCAGGTAGCACTAGCATACAGACAAAGGGATGTTTTAACTGTATTAGATTATATTGATATTCCCACGGTAGCTGCTGTTTCTCTGCATCTGACCAAAATAAATAAATAGATTATTCTTAAGTAAAAAAAAAACAAGATAATTATGCAATGAGTAGATCATCCGCTATATGTAAGCTTGGCTGTGCATTTCAATCCCTGGTTCGTTATAGCTGGTCCATTGGCTTTTGTAGGCGGAAGCTTTAATGTCTGAGTCTCTTTAATCGCATGAATGCATGGAAACGAGGAAACTAACATTTCAAACTGTTTCCATTAAATGCGGTATCATATTGCTTTCTAAGCGACATTGACTTATGCTCGTATTGGAATTTTATGCTATCACTTTTGTGTATGTGTGTCTCAGTTGATGCAACACAAACAGACGCTACGAAGCGTTCAGGACGGTGCAAACTCATTCATAACAGTTCGAATAATTTCTACAATATGCACTGATAGCGGCTGCAGAACAATTGATGCACAGATAATTTTATAGTAGATCTACAGCAATGAAAGCATTAAATAACACGTATAAAACACCTCGTTTTAAGGCAGAACAGAAATACTTATGAATAATAGGCTAAACACTAATACAACATTTGTAAACATGCATTTCATTATACACGGCTGATAAAAAGTAAAATTGTTACACTTTTAAATCCCAAAGCGGCCTAATTCAAAGATACATCGCAATGTACCTCATTGCACTTGCAAACAAGGATAAATTGCGCCTTATATAAATGTTTTTATAATCAAATATAGACTGCTAGTTATTTTAACGTATTGTTTAGTTGAACACTTTACATCAGTGAAACGTGGAGCCCATACAGTAAAAAAAAAAAAAAAGGTCCGAGTCCCATAAACGCTTTTTTTGTTGTTATTTTTGCACAGGCTAACTGAGATCAAAGGCTTTGATACAACGACTGGTAAGAAACAATGGTGGGTAATATATACAAATACAACAATGATTATTTAAAATGTCCCCTGCCTATCACAAAGCACGAATAGAATATAAGGTTGCTTCAAATTTCATTCATGTGATTAATATCCTGATACATATTTAATTTTCTTCCCAAGTTCACCGAAGAAAGCCTTTGCAGTGAATACGAGGGCGGGAATGCGATAGCGATAGGGGGGCGGGGGGGTTGCCTTAACCATGGTCGAGTGATCGGTCAAGGCCGCCTGCAACTGACAGCTTCTTTTCTCTCAACGAAAACAAGAGTCCATGCCTGCCCTCCCCCCGGCACTAGGCTACACAGTCTGCACCTCCTCCTTCTCTCTCTCAACGCGCTGCATCCAACAACATGCAAAACGCAAACCCCCAGCACCCTGCCACTGGACTAGCCGCGCGACAGGATGTGGAATCCTAACATTTTCAGTCTTCCACTCAATAAATTATCTCAATATGAATAAAGCCAGCTTTGGCCAGTGTAATAGGAAATCGGAACGCAGCCGTGCACCGCACATTCAGAACTACCTGCATGCCTTTCACGACGTCTTGTCTCATCTTCGGACGCAATCTATGGCATTTAGAGATTTACAGAGCCCACCCAAAGTACCAGCTACTTTTAAACGGCACAAGCCGTCATGCATTTGGTTAGGCAGACTTTGCTTTCAATGTTATTTAAAACAATGGAAAGACGAAACGGCTAGCACGAACGCTGCTGAACAAAATAATTTCAGAAAAGTAATTTTTGTAGCGTTTACCTTTTAACTTTCGCTTTTCCCGTGCAATCCAGCCTTATTGTCCGTGTTTACCAAATTAGATTTTTTTCACATGGTGGGCGACTTCCAGAGTTCCTCAATGCCTCCATGCTGCTGGGAGATTCTCAATACACTATAATGTTTTTAGTAAAAAATAATAATTATAAAAAGTGGGTATTATTATTATTTGTTGTTGTTATTGTTCAGGTTTCGTGTCGGTCCAGTACCGCGTGCTGCTGGTCTCTGCTGTTTGCTACACTAGTCTAATGGAACGCCTACTCTCAATCGCTACATTGTTGACATTCGAGCACTGACGTCATTCTAACTCTCATTCACAACAATACGCGATGTAGATTGCGTTGGCGCCCCAAGCGATTAGCTACCTACTCAAAGAAATATCCGCAGCCGGAGTTGGTGAATCGCCATAACGAGTGCGCGCAGCGCGCAACCACCCGTCTTTACAGCAGACTCACGGGTAGGAGAATTCTCTATGAGCAGAAGTGCCCGCGCCATGAGTAATGAGGTGTACGCACTCAGTTATTCTAAACGAAGATCAATTCTCCGCAGAATCTGCGCAGATTCCAAGATCTTTGTGGTATCTTCACCGTGACTGAGTCAGTCGATTATTTTTGCACACTGTTCGCAGTTCCAAGTGAAATCGCCAGAAGTGAATCATGGCAACGTGTGTCAAGTTATTGCTTATATACGATATATAGCTGCCCACATGTGAAATATCACAAATAAAAACACAGTACAACTACAAGTAAATAAATAAATAAACTGAAGGCTCTGTATACGTGCAGATAATGTTGCTATAGATTGGGAAATTTCAGGTTAATAGACAATTGTCCGTCATTCAGATATTGTGTCCTATGTCTGTGAGGTTCTTTTCCAAGTCAATGAACTTTTGCCAGTGGCCAGAAATCTTAGCTGTCCCAGATGATTCTCAAACATAATCCTGCTCTCTCACCAGGACATGACAGGACAAGTTATCCACAGTGAGTAGTTTGCAGATGCCTTGGCATCTGCACTGACATCAGCAAACAAGAACATATTTTAGCTGCAATCTCATTCACCCCTGTGGTGCTGATCAGGTTCATTGACTTTTACACATGCACACACTCACACACTTAAGAGACTTATCAAGCAATTGAACATCTTGTTGATTCCTTTTTTTCTGATTGATTTGGCCAATGATTGATTTGTTTAATCAGATAACCATACTCATACTACTACTACTATGAATAATAATAATAATAATAATTATTATTATTATTATTGCAATATTTATTAGGACAGCAGAATCCTTGTCGATCTTCAAAAGTAGACCCTGGACCCAACTCTTCAGACTGTATCATGGTTCCCATCCCACCCCCTAACATTACTACTTTTTGTACTAGTTTACGTCATGGAATTTTAAAAATAGTTTTAGGATTTTCGTCTCAGGGCTTGTTATCACTGTCGTAGGCACAGGTGGGACAGGATGGATTGTAAATAGTATCCTGGCCCACCCACCCTGGCTGAATCACCCGACCCTTGTGAATGGCCACCTAGGTAGGTCTGGCCCACCTAGTTCTAATCAGGCCGAACTATATAAACATATATTTCTGGCTATGCTGCTGCTCGTTATGTATGTATTCAGGATTTGCATCTTGCTTAACATAGTTAATCTGCGTTAACGCTTTAGTGATGTTACATATGGTTACACTGGTCCGAAAATGTTGTTAGCCAAGTCTGGCACTATTATTCAGTCATTCTGGTGAATGGACTTATGTTCTACATTGAAAGTCACTCTGGATTAGAGCAACTGCTAAATGAATGTAATGCAATGGCAAGTCTGTGGAGGACTGAGTCAGGACCTTGACCAAAACTGTAGACCACGGCACTGCAGAAGCACTTGCAGTCGGGTGACACAATGTGCAATCACAGAAAGCATAAAGGACAACCCGTTTGTGTTTTCTTCTTTTTTTTTTTTTTTTTAAATTTGTTTCTGATTTTTTCCCTTTTTCTCCCAATTTGGTAGCCAATTGAACCCCTATTCTAATTCAATTCCCCCCCGTGTAGCAACCGCTAGAGAACCACTGCTACACAACCCCGTCAATCGGTATATTTAGTAGTTGGAAGGCGGGCGCCACGTCCTCTACAGGGCGCAGCTCCTCGAGCTCCTGACCGTGACACGCCCTGGGTCCCGTGCGCAGCGATTCTCTCCGAGCCCCTCCCCCCACCCGGAAGCGGCTGCCAATTGCCGCTTCCACAAGGCACCGGCCACGCTCGGATATGGCAGGACCGGGGCGCGAACCCCGATCCTCGGAGTACAACTGCGCTGACTGAAAGTCAGCGCTCTTACCGTTGTACTACCGCGGCGGCCTGTGTTTTCTTCTTGACGTCTTGTGACTTTAAAGCCATCATAATCAATGAAGACAGAAGCAGTAACAACAAAGTACAAGTAAAAAAAGAAGGGTACTACATGTGTATAAAGCTAAAACGGAGGCTGCCATAGCACGGCAGCCTCATCATCAATTTACCTGACTTGTTTGTTTTGATCTTCACTAGGACCCTATCTAACCTCTCTTTTCACCCCCTACCATGTGTCTAACCCCCATTCCTCTGTGCTCTATGCCTCGCCCTAGAAGGTCCAACCACCGCAGGTGCAGCCCGGCTAACCTGGTCTGCCCACCCCTGTCCTCTTATAAGAAACTCTCAGTGGTGGGTGGACTATGGAACTGCCGGTCAGCTGTCCAGAAAGCTGACTTCATCACTGCCTATGCCAAGATGAAGTCCCTCCACTTCCTGGCTCTCACTGAGACCTGGATCACTCAAGATAACACGGCCACTCCAGCTGCTCTGTCTGATGGCTACTCCTTTTCACACACCCCCAGGGCCACTGGCTGAGGCAGGGGCTCTGGTTTACTTATCTCTCAGTCCTGGAAATTCTCCATGCCCTCTCTACACAGCCTAAATATCTCCTCCTTTGAGTTTCATGCAGTCACTGTAACTCACCCATCTAAACTTAACATTGTTGTTTTCTACCACCATCCAGGTCCACTCTGCGCTTTCCTGGATGAACTGGACACTCTCATGAACTCCTTCCCTGAGGATGGCACCCCTGTAATTCTACTGGGTGACTTCAACCTCCAGCCAGAGAGCTCCCAGTTATCCAGTGTCGCCTCACTCCTCCAGTCCCTCGCCCTCACCCAGTCCCCATCGCCTGCCACCCACAAGGCTGGTAACCAACTAGACCTTGTATTCACCAGGAGCTGCGCCACCTCTGAACTCACGGCGACTCTCCTCCCTGTATCAGACTATTTCTTTATTTCATTCTCTCTCTCCTACCCACTCCCCCCAAACTCCTCTAACAACCTACCCTCTGTAACTTTCAGGAGAAATCTCTGCACTCTCTTGCACTCCTCTCTCGCTACCTCTGCTCTCTCTGCACTTCCTCCTCCTGCATATTTTGTTAATTTGCCTATTGACGTTGCCACCTTCACCTTTAACTCCTGCCTCTCTCAGTCTCTCAACTCACTATGTCCTCTTGTCTCCATACCAGCTCGATCATCAGCCCCCTGCCCGTGGCTGACAGATTGTATCCGATCCAGCAGAACAATGCTGCGAGCTGCTGAGAGAAAGTGGAGAAAATCCCGATCCCCAGATGATCTGGCCTCGTATCACACTCTGCTGGCAGCCTTCACATCAGCCCACTGCTACACTTCTGTCCTTGAAGACTCTGGAGGACACAGATGTACTCATATCACAACTTATATCACACCAGCGTGCAACCACCTGCCCACTGGACCCCATCCCTTCGGCAGTCCTCCAATCTATCCGGTGAGGTCCTTCCATATCTGTCCTCCATTATTAACGCCTCCTTAACCTGTGGCTATGTTCCTGCTGTTTTAAAAACTGCCCGTGTTACCCCACTCTTTAAGAAACCTAGCTTGGACCCCTCTGATGTCAGAAACTATCGTCCTGTGTCTCTCCTGCCCTTCCTGTCAAAAGCTCTTGAACATGCTGCCTTTAACCAACTGTCTGTTTTTCTCCACCAGAACAACCTGCTCGACCCTCATCAGTCCGGTTTCATAATTAGGCACTCTACTGAAACTGCACTCCTGGCTGTGACGAGGCACTCGCCACTGCTAGAGCCTTCTCCCTCTCCTCTGTTCTGATTCTCCTTGACCTGTCTGCAGCATTCGATACGGTCAACCACAAACTCCTGATCTCCACACTGGCTGAGATGGGCATCTCTGGAACTGCTCTCTCTTAGTTTACGTCCTGTCTCACAGATCCTACCAAGTCTCCTGGAAGGGCTCTGTCTCTGCACCTCATCCTCTTTCTACAGGAGTCCTGCATGAATCTGTACTGGGTCTTCTGCTGTTCTCTATTTACAATAAGTCTCTTGGTTTGGTTATTACTTCACATCGCTTCTCTTAACATTGTTATGCTGATGACACTTAACTCTTCCTCTTTTTCCTTCCCTCTACCCCACAGGTTAAAGAGAGGATATCTGTTTGCCTGGCTGACATCTCTGAGTGGATTTCTAGCCATCACCTGAAGCTCAACCTCGACAAGACTGAGCTGCTCTTCATGCCATACAAGACCTCCCCACTTCTAGACCTGTCCATCACTATCAACAGAGCCATGGTGACCACCTCCCGCTCTGCAAGGAACCTGGGAGTGGTCCTGGCCGACCAGCTGGACTTCAAAGAGCACATCAGGGCAACGGCATGTTCCTGCAGGTTCCTCCTGTACAACATCAGGAGGATTCAGCCGTACCTGACCACCTACTCCGCCCAGCTCCTTGTCCAGACTATGGTCACCTCACGTCTGGACTAGTACAACTCCCTTCTCGCAAGCCTACCAGCCTGCACCATTCTGCCCCTACAACTGGTCCAGAACATGGCTGCTCGGCTTGTGTTCAACCTCCCGAAGTTCTCACGTCACCCCCCTGCTGAAGGCACTCCACTAGCTGCCAGTCGTGGCCAGGATCAGGTTCAAAGTTCTGACCCTGGCCTACACTGCAGCCAAAAGATCAGGCCCCTCCTACCTACAGGACTTGATCCAGCACTACGCTCCTGCTCGACAACTTCGCTCTGCTGCTGCAGGGTGACTTGCACTTCCCTCCCTCCGTGTTAACGGCTCTCGCTTGTCCGGACTGCGGAGCTTCTCCACCCTAGGTCCCCTGTGGTGGAACGAACTCCCCACTCCGCTGCGCTTAGCTGAAACACTGTCTGTTTTCCGTCATGGTCTGAAAACGCACTTTTTCAGACTTCACCTTGACTAAACTACCTATATAGGGCCAATTATGTAGTACATACTTCCTGTTTATTTTTTATTTTCCATTTGTGTTTTTTGCTATTTTATCGTTAAGAATGTATAGCCGATTGTATTCTATGTTCATTACTAGGGATAGCTTTTACGTTGTGAGAAAGTTGTGCTTCGTCGGATTTGCTTTGTAGTTGTGTCAATGACCTTCAATATGCACTTATTGTACGTCGCTTTGGATAAAAGCGTCTGCCAAATAACTGTAATGTAATGTAACGTGTCACAGATTGAAAATGAAGTAGTACAGATTTATAGCTGCAGGATAGATTTTTTAATTTTTTTAAAGGAATACACATGTTCAAGCACCATTTAAGCGGGTGCATGGCTTGCTAATAGATTCATTGCTGACATCCATATTAATTTATATATCAAATTTATAATCCCGTCATTTGAATATCAAAGCAGTCGACCCTTGCAACAGTTTAAAATGCTATGTAAATCCATCTTGCTGTGGGCAACTAAAGAATAGGGGGGTGTAGGGATACAGACTAGAGACTAGCGCCAAAGCTTTAAAAATTTACGTGAAACGTGTAACCGAGTCACATTTTCTTCAATCTTGACAGCACCCACATACTGTACCATTGGTACAAGGGATCATTAGCCAAGTTATGTTTAATTTCAAATGTAGAATTATACCCTAAGGGGGTTTTCATGTACGTAGTTATAAAAGATCAGAATGCCACAGATTGCTTTTGGTCCCTTTTAATTCCCTATACTTGGCGTGACCTTCACTCTCAATGTTGTGGTTTAAAAAGAATATCTTTAATACTCTGGAGCTATACGCTACAGAGCTATAGTAAGTTGCATTCAGCTCAAGACACCTGAAAAACTAATAATTGAGCTCCTTAAAAAAATGTCATTGTTAATTTTGTTTTTGTGTACTTGCTGCAATAGGCTAGTTTGAAAATATACAAGGCAAAAAGACTTCCCCCTTTGGCTCTCCTCCCTCCTATCTCTCTTCTAAGCCCCTCCCACCAAATGATGCTCCAGTGCACGCATAGAGAAAGACAGGCAGGGAGGGGTTTATTCTGGGAGGATCTTTTGCTTGTAGATAGTTGCCCTGATTAGTAGCTACATAGCTAGCCCTGATTGGTTGGTTTTGAGAAAACCGGTGTGAGATTTTTTGACAGTCTAGTACAGGACAGCCCAGGACACTCACAGAAAGTGGATTTTTCTCAGAACACTTGATTCATTGATAGCTGCTGGTATATAATGAGTAAATTTAATAATTTTGCCAAAATTATATTGAAAACATTTTGCCTACCGCACCTTTAAGCTGCAATTTTCCAAACATAAACTGCCACAAAGCATTTTGCACTTTACTGGACTTTTTGTAAACCTGTAATGTGATCGTGCTGTCCAGTCAATTAACAGGGAACGTGGTCAGTCCCATGAAAACAGGAGTGACCTACAAATCGGTCATGGGAAGAAACATGAAAGCACCATTTTTCTGTGTGTTATAGGGGCTGTGTTTTCATTTCTCTGGGGTTGAATTCACACCGTGGCCAGAAGACCCACAAGATTTTCCAAGGAGGGAGGTCAGCAGTCTCAGCTCCTCGTCGCTAGTGAATGCTTCCTGTGGTTGATCGGGCTCTGGCCACTTACCTACGCTGGCTGTGCAGCCCTCCAGCGCAATAGCTGAAGCAGGTTGGCAATTAGGCAGCACAGTGGAAAAGAAGAAGTTGGCTGGCTGAATGCATCTCTAGGGGGCCTCACATACTGCTGGAGGACATAGTAGAGCAGGGGTCTACAACCATGGCCTTGGAAAGCCACAGGGTTAGATTTAATTTTTACTCAGCATTTAATTGACAGTCTTAAAGGCATGCTGTGCAGGATTTTAGCCTTGCTGTGGTTCTGCGTTTACAATCGAAGAAATATCCCTCTCCGTCCTCAACCCCACTCAGAATTCTTTACAAAAGGTACCTGCCTTCAGCCACCTAGCTACCTAACATAGCTATCTGGATAGCTAGGGGTAACATTACTTACAGGTACAACAGAAAACACGCCAACTCTGCATGCCTTTTCATCCCCTTGGTGAACTTCAGCTGTCGCCATTGAGGAAAAGCAAATCCAAGGTTGGCTCTGGTTTTTGAATGAGCCCTGTCGGCTTGTCATTTCACTTGTCATGCTGTACTTGTACTTCTTCGCCATTGCAGTAGCTAACTAGCTACAAACTCTCTGCTGAAACCTGATCCCACCCCACAGGCTCTGAAGCTACACCCACTCCTCCCCATACAGAAAAGAGCGGCATGCCCAGAAACATCCCGAACACATCTTAGAAGAAGAAATACAGGCAGAGGAGCACAGATTTGGCAAAGTCAGAAATGGCCAGTACATCATAAATTATTGTTATTTTATAATATTTTCAAGGTAGAAATCCTGCATAGTAGGCCTTTAGGCAGTTGATTACACAGTCAACTCACAAGTGCAATTTATAATAAGCACATGTCTACTATGTTAAGGATCTTACTCTTTTGTGATGAGCATACAAAACATTATACAAACAACTAGACAAAGTATGAATAAAACAAATTTTAGGAAATTAATGTTTTCATCAGTACCAAACAAGATTTAAAGAAACATATGCATGCGGTCGCCGCGGTGGTGCAGCAGACACAGACCTTCTGTCTGTGTGGTTGCACCCCGAGGATCGGGGGGTTCAATCCCTGGTCCTGCCAGATCCGAGTATGGTTGGTGCCTTGAGGGAGTGGCAATTAGCAGCTGCTCCCGGGTGGGGGGAGGGACTCGGAGAGAATCGTCGCACAGACAGCCCTGGGCGGTTAGGAGCTCAAGGAGTCTCGCCCTGAAGAGCCCTCTATCCTGCTACCGGACGAAGGGGCATTAGCGGCGATCCGAGTCTAGCGGTTGCTACACAGGGGAATTGAATGTGTATAGAGTCCAATTGGCTACCAAATTGGGGAAAAAATGGGAAAAAAACATTCACACAGGAATAATATTTGTGATGTATGCGCATAGTGTCAAGTGTTATTTGATATTCTTGCCCTTGGTGGCAGCAGTGGCAATATGTTTTTGTTTTTACGCTTGATTGCCGACACTGCGAGAATAAACTAGAAAAGCGACCCATTGAGTTGCTACCAGTATACCAACTATTTCTGTTTCTGTTTTCAGTGGTACAGTACAGTTACGAGGTAAATAGAAGTGAAATGACTTAGCTGAAATGACAATATATGTAACAATTTTAACATAAATCATTTTATAATCAGTCTGTTCTGGTACATAAGCACCTTAAATGTCTTCCTTGGGTAAAATCTAAAATAAAGTTGGAATGGAACTTGAAAAACATCCATCAGTTTTGAAATGCTAATAAAGTTAAAAATAGTGAGGGGGCAAAAACATTGAACATTTTTTCTTTAAAAAAAGAAAAACAACCAGTTATGGTAGTTGTTCTAGACTGTGCTTAGAAAGCAGCATACATGTAAGTAGTGCAAACTCCCCAGGGAGACACTGTTAGCAGCATGAGAGCCAGACAAAGTGAGGCAGGCCAAAATGACTTTCCTGTATGCTGTGACCTTTTTGCGGGGCTAAACAGGGTGAATGAGGAACACCGATTGCATTTTTCAATTTTTTTGTGGGGAGGGGGGAGGGGGTTCCGACCACTTAGAGCATGAAAAGGTCCATGTAAGGAAGGCTACTCTCACTCGCTTCTGATACTCGATGAGCACGGAGGGGGGTTTTGTAGAGCAACAGACCTCTGCCAGCCTCTCCAGCTGTCATTTTTGGCCCCGTAATCCAATTGTTTCTTTCTTAAGTAATGAAGTAACAAGAGGTAATCGCAGTCCTGCATGCTTTCTCTGAAGCGCGTGAGTCATAACCAGAGAGCAGGGCGCCACACGTTAAAGTCTGCACCTGTGCAGGGGTGACTCACTCCACAGCCATCCGTCCAGTTCCGCAGCGGAGGTGACGGTGCATTGCCAGGTCGCGTACCGTAATCTGGCGAATATCTAGCGGGCAAGCCCGGGCAGGGGGCGCGCGGATGCAAGCGCGTTCCTGCAGTTCGCCGGCCGTCAGCGTGCGAGAGCGCCAAACGCTTCGGTTACGTCAATTAGCCCGGTGTTGACAGTGCCT